>OW028656.1:10000000-11200000 GCA_932294365.1 Diachrysia chrysitis | reverse complement strand
GTAAATGGACGGGCTCTGGCGAGACATTTGAAAACTATTACATTGTACTACAAGCTCCAATGTTGTTAAAGAAAGTACCACATAACCACACAGTAACAACAGGCAAACATTAGTTGAAATTCAAACAGGTAATGATTCCTACCTGGAATGGTGTACTCCCGAATAGCACGATAAAATTCAACATAAAAATTCTAAACGTTCACCAAACTTAAAACACAATAAACAGAAGGGACAGAATCGTTTTCGTTCACCTCACAATAAAAATATCATAGGACCGTCGGAATGGTCCACGTATATAAAATAAACAATGTCTGTAAAGAAGTATAAAGGTATGAGGAGATATTTAGGTTTCACGTCGAAAGTTTATGGGGTAATATCGTTATTTCTCATGATTGCGAGTGAAATTGCCTTTTTGGGAACGGTTAGTTTCTGTGCGCGGTTTTTTTTTCTATCTTTCTTTTTCCCCAATTATTTTTTTGGGCCATGGCAAGAAGTTATTTCATAGAAATAATTCAGAGGCTCATGAAGGCTCCCGGGAGTTACGGACAATTCTATCAAGAAAGGGACACAGGCTCAAAATGATTTTTTGTGGAAACTAGCCGGTTATCGTTTTACT
Source organism: Diachrysia chrysitis (assembly GCA_932294365.1). Classification (NCBI taxonomy): domain Eukaryota; kingdom Metazoa; phylum Arthropoda; class Insecta; order Lepidoptera; family Noctuidae; genus Diachrysia; species Diachrysia chrysitis. The sequence goes on along the minus strand of OW028656.1, from coordinate 11,199,384 downwards.
TTATCGCCGTGCTGTTACGTGGCTTCTACAAGCTTCTGCTCTCCTGGTATTTGTGACCGAGCTTGGCTTACTGCTTTAAATATAATTTGGTCGATCGAATTTTCCTATTTCAGTTCGATTACCAATAAAGGTTTCGTTTGACCCAGATAGAACAGAATCTAAACTAATTTTGTGAAAGGTACTATTTTTTTAGACCTTTTTCATACCTATAACAATAATATGAAAATAATTTAAGAAATTAAATCTGAACTTTAATTTAAAACAATGTTTTACCTAGCAAAAATTTTAATTTTCTGGGTCTAGGCAAGAAAACTAATAAAAAAACCAAAACAATATCGAACCAATTTACCGATGATTAAAACCTAAAGGAATTTACAATTTTATCAGTACATCTCGCTTCTACTAGCTAAGTACTAATCCTGGTCCTATCGAACCCAATACAGAGTACTAAACACAAATACGCGGTCAGATACTTCCAGATAATGATTTCAAACTCGTCGTACTAACATAACCTATATGCAAACGCGTGTAAAACGAGATATTTCTATTCAACAATTATTACTAATGGATTGCGGTTTAGTGGTCGACACTCAACAGCGGTGCAGTGTGTCGTTAATTATTATATCATGCATTAATACGTCACAATTACTTGTCGGCTTGTGACGAAATTATCAGGTTTAATCTGCTGATTGTAATGAATTTACTTTTGTGGAAATCGAATGTATTTGAATTGTGTTTTTCATTTAAAAGCAAATACTAAACTATTTTTGTTTTCGTTTTTATAACCTGTATTTGTAGTTTATCATGACCATTTTAACAATAAGGTGTGGGTAAATGGGTAACATTACGTGGAGGAGTGTGCATTGATGATATCACGGTGAGAATGATTTCCCTAAGGATAGGGTTGAAAAAGACCATTTGTTTATAATTTATGGTTAGAGATATCGCGATTAGTTTTTACTTATTGTCTCTGAAAATGATTAATTAAACATTTTTATACCATCGCTTAGTTAATATTAGTCTCTGCTCAATGTAAAATAGGCATTTATTAAAATTACAAGAACGCAAATGAGAAAAATTTGTGTCAAAATATTTTTGAATATTTAATTTGGCAAAATGACAAGTCCGAATAAGTATTAAAAAAATATATTTAGAACATTATACCTAATTATTCGAGGTACATAATATCTACACGAAACGGTAAATCTGTGTTTATCTGTTCTGTGGTAAATACTACTTAATTGATTTTATTTCTTTTTGCATCTGTCGGATGTAAATTCACAAGATATTTTACAGAATTATTCGTTGATTTAAGTTTATTTTTTTATAATTTAAATCAACGAGTTAGTCTGTACACTGAGGTGATATTATGTTCTTTATTGGTACATTACTTGGCATCAATTTCTTAATGTACAAAACTTAAGAAAAATCAAAACTTTTGAACCTTAAACTTTTCTTTCAGCAACTTGGTTGTCTCCAAGACTTGGTTCGTGATTGATGCGGTGTCAATTAAGGCACTGATGTGACAAATATTTAGGGATACTTCAAACTTTTACTTTAAAGAACCTCGTTTGGCTCTTAACTAGAAAGATTTGCTAATATTTATTTATTTTGGAGCTGTTTTGAAGTTAATTGATTAAATATTGAGCTTTGTTGTTTTAATTGGTAAGATTATTTGAGCAGGCATGTTATGTAGGTAATATTATAGAGTTATTACAAGGTATAAATATATCGTTCGCTATCACCTTTTGCCGAGTAGAAATCCTATGTAATAGAAGAAGCTGTCTTTTTTTTAATTGTTTTTGAATGTTTACTAAAACGTGTATTTTTGCAGACTTAATCAATTAATTAAATTAATCAATAATATAATTTTTTTATTATAACTATTTCTAATTCCGCACAGAACCGACTCATAAATTAAGTTTTAAAGAAGTTTAGTAATGAAGAATTGGACTATGTCTTTCATATGCTATGATATATATAATTATAATTATGTACTATGATACTTAATATTTGCCTGTACTTTTTAAGGTTTTGTATGTTTAATGGTTTTATTATTTTTTTCAGGTAAGTCTCGATCTGTCGATGACGCAACCAAGGAGGACCCATGTCTTACTGGTAGGCCTCAAATGTAATACTAGCTTTATTGACGTTTTTTTGCTATAATTGTACCTATGTAGCATGCTATGTATAATAAACCTATACAGGATAAACGTCTTGTTAATTGACGCCTAGGTTAGTAACAAAATGGATTAATAAATTAAATACTACTTAATTAAATTGGTTTCTTATTAAAAAATACATATATTCTTGTAGTAAAAATAAAAACGTTTAAATTATTTTTGTTAAATAACCGGTCACATATATTTATTGTTATAAGCTATTCGATATTATTATCTAACGGCTACTCAAACTCCCTGTTTTAAAACTACTGATAAAATGCCCAAATAACTGGCAGCAAGTAATTAAAAATAGACTCCATCCTAATTTAAAAACAAAACAATACATGGAGAGTCTTTGAACTTGTCTTTAATAAATAATACGGTTGTAACGTTCCAGAGAATTTCGAAGCTATTTATTATTACATTTTCAAGAAACAAACACCAAATAGCGTCCAAGAAAATATCATTAAATATACACTCCGCACTTCTTAATGGTATATTTATAATGAAACTTGCCAACAGCAATTTCGAATTAGCAACTCTTAAGCTATATTGTAATTATTAATTCCTGTAAAAGTTTGTTAAGTAACCACTTTAAGAATCATGGCTCTCATAGGTATGGTCCATCTTTCGAGTTATGAGCTAATTACAAGCTAGCTTTTCAGTGGGCCTTTAATAAGTAATACTACTCAACTACGCCCTCGTTTTTAGAACCGCCTCTTACACCGAAGCAAGCAGTGAAGTAAGCTAGTTTTGTGTTTATGCATTTTTTAGTCTGACTGGATAATTTTAATGCTGGTTTTTGAGAGGCCGTTTAATTTTACATGATTGATTTAGGTATCCCATGATGAAGTATAATTTAAAAACCTCATTAATTAAGCTGATTTAAAAATTCTAGGTATTGCATTTATTTAAAATCTTTTCAAATAAAGACACCATCAAATCTATAAGATTTGATGTAATACTAAACAATTACAGACTTTTTTGGCAACTTTATTTAATTATTTCGTTTCCATAAATAAAATCGTTTCGATAAAATTAAAAGTTTATACAATATACACATAATTGCCTACTATAATTTGGCTATTTAGTTCATTAAAACTGTACATAAACGATATACGAGACATTCGAACGTGACCTAGTTTGTAGTGCCAATAAATAAATTCCCACGTTCGAAACGGTGTGAGGCAGGATACTTTAATATGAATCGAGCCTAAACAACGGCCTTTTAATAAAACAGCAACACAGCGATAGCTTGACTCATGAAATTTATATTAACGCCCGAGATTGTCCCGCTACGTTGCCTATGCTAGTTCTTTTTTTGCTTTTAGCAAAGCTCGCACAAATAGAATGCTTAGTAGGTTAAATTAAATTCTGTAACTCCTTTGGTTTATAATTGCCTGGTACCCGTGTGAATAAAATCATACATAAACCTGTAATTTATTCATTGTTTTACTCTAACTCAGACCAGAATTCACAGTAGAAAAAGATTTACAAATATCAGTAGATACTTGCAATACATTTGCTACTAATTAATTAAACAAATGCAAATTTTTAAGTCATTTCAATCATTAAAAAGATTTCATTTGTAATTTACAATAGAGTTCAAAAAGAAAAAAAATAAATGATTTTAAATAAATACACCATATATATTAAACGAGTTTTAATTCCCAAGACTATTTTTTTACGAGTCATAATAACGATTAAAGTATGATTTTGAACTAAATAAATAAATAAGTAAGAATGTAATTTAAATCTATTTAAATAAACATTTGCTAAACGCAAATAATATTTATACACTATCGACACACACATTTATGTAGTTTATACAATTTATTTTAGCTCCAACAATCATTCGGTCATTAACAAAGAGTATCGCTTAATGGATTAAATTAAAACCAGCTCCCGTTTGATTTATGTCGACCCAGAAACATCAGTTAGTTAAGTTGATCAGCTTCGTTTGACAATATTGATTGATGAACAACTCCGTTCCCATGAAATACCAGACTTTTGTCAACAATCTTAAGTAAAATAACAAAACAGATTTGATTTCGTTACCTATAAGAACATTTTTTATAGTTCGTCATAAATTTGATTGGAAAGATTTGAGCGTGCCTTTTTGCAATGTTGTAGCAGTAAAAGTAACTTTGTTGCTATGAGTTAAATCTAGATGTACCATATTAGCTTTAAAACAAATGAAAGGGAATGTGAATCGAATCCTGTGAGTCGATACCTTAGAGGAATAAATAAGTAAACTATAGAGCGCGCATATCGAGTATGAACTGCTGTAACTAGTATGAACATGTGTAAAAACAGAGCGCACCGTTTTATTTAAAATATCTTAAAACCTAATATTGCCCTAATAATATCAGAACCGTCAATATTTTCGCATAAACGTCTGTCGTCGCACAGAAAATCATTTAAATCAGTAAACGAGTGTAGTACATTTGTCTAAAAATATGCTTACGCTCGGCATAACGAGCTACTAGCGATACGCACGCTCTATGTTTACTCTAAGATTGATACGTATCGCCAGTGACGTCTGAAATAAAGACCAATCAATTTATTAATACTGTAATAATAATATTTCACTTCACAAATACTAATTACAACACTAGAAAAGTTCACGCACGTCAATAATTTTGACTGATGCCAAAACTTTCTACCATCAAGTAAAACAAATCCAATCATCCTCACGCCATTTCACACACAAGATAATAATAGGAACAACGTAAAAACTTGTATAAAACGTCAATAGAAGGTATCAACTCTCCCTTGTACTTCTCAACTTACTAACTAACTTCTTTCGTTATATTTTGCTTCGTGCTATCGTTACGAGCGATCGTGACTGCGCTGATTAATTCATTCTGAGCTAAGGAGACTATTGTTTTTTTCTTTTTTAGGATATTCGGCTTTGATAAATGAGTGAGAATTTGTCTATTGTGGTAGAGAATTGATAGGTTCTTAGGAGCCCATTGATGTCCAGTGAAGACAACTTTCTTCTTGTCTGCACTTTTTTTGGGGTAACTTGATACTGATTAATTTGTGCTTCGAGCTCTTTCTATCTTATTTTTATTTTAAAAAATGTATTTATATTTTTATTTAATTTTCTGTTTCCTGAATTTTACGTAAGTTTCTCATCTATACCACAACACATTATCCAAAAAAGTGGTGCTAAAACCACATTGGTTTAAAATCATGAAGTATATATATTCTACTACCTCGTTTTTGTAGTGTAAATCATTAATACAATAACATTAGAATTTTGTATTTGATCTTATTAACAGCAAGTGACTGTTTGATATCTTACGTCAATTGAACATGTTATTGACATCTGTATTCCTCAGAGAACACCGATCCTTATCTTGTTAAAGAGCACAGGTTTGACAGGCAATATTAACCTATATCTACCGAAACAATGGATTATAAATAATAATTTAATACTGAGTATTTTATGTATCTTTCTTTCCATGTTAATAATAGTTTAAAAAGCTACATCGAGACTAAGAACCAAATGGACGCAAAATTTATAACCTAATAAAAAGCCTTGTTTCCGTCCAAAGTACCAGGGCGCCATACTTCAAGAGCAATACAAAGCGAACGATTACATAATTCAGCCAGCTACCCTTATCGACATGACCTTTGTCACAGAAACCCAAAATTTTTCCCTACATCTAGGCTTCTATTAAACAGTGTGTTTTATGGGACATACTACTGAATAGAATACAAAGTTAGATTTTCTTCAGAAATAGGTAGTTCAGATCTCTTTCGAGATCTTCCGCATCTTCCAACATTTGTATTCAAATATTCCACCCTTTGGGAATACTTGTTCAATGACTGTAAGTTTTGAATCCCATTCTGTGAGGAAACTTCGAGATCTTTAATATGATTAGGTGCTGCATTGTAATGAAGTGTCACTTGTTTGGATTGAAGGAGTTTTATCTTAAACTATTCAATAAAGAAATAGTTGAACATTATCAGTATATTAAACTAATTTGTGCTTTTAAAATATATCAATAATATTTGAAATCGAAAAATGATCTACAAATTTTCAAAGTAATTATAACTGGTTAATTCTATGTCTCTTTCTATACCATAAAACAAACGTACTTTAATCAGATAAATACTAAATAACAATAAATTTTACTTCAGTAATAAACATAAATTAATTGATCAACCGGCAATCAAATCGGGATAACACCCTTAATGAATTGACACGACAAACTCCTAAATCATGTTATATTCAAATTATCCATTGAACCGTAATGAATGGGTTTTATATAAGCTCCATTGTTTAACATTGTTCAACACATCTACTGAAAATTTTTCATCCAAACATCCGCCAATGAGGCTTTCTAAATCGGCCTCTAAGTGCAAATAACGGCGATGGATGTTTCAGCTATAAAAACGCCAAAGGACATGATGCATGACCGCTGCGAACGAGCTGCTATCATATGATGACATATAACAACAGCAATGTAAAGCGTGCGATATTTAAAATTCGATGTCACTGTTGTTTTTGTTTTATAGGTGGCTAATATTTGGGTACGCGGTGTTTGTATTTTGATAGATGTAACGCATTAGGGTCATAATTTTTATTTATGTATTATACCTACTTATACGTATTTACTTTAATTGTTCATTCATCATTAACGTTAATTAACTTGAACTAAAACACTCCGCTGGTTGGTATATCAAAAACGATTAGGGTATCAAGTAACAATAATTACGCATTCAAAAATAGCTCTTATAATGAGAAACTGTAAGTACATTTTCTGTAATCAAGCTTATTAGAAAACTTCCTAACGTTGATAAGAGCAATATCACTTTAACAGCGACCTTTCGCGATTCGCTTTATCAACGAAGTTAATATTATTCCAATTTCAAATTTCAATACATGAAACCGTGGTAATAAAATCGGGACGAATCAATTCCAAGTTTAACATTCGTAACAGTAATTGGCTTTATCGATTACTCGGATTACAAGTCCTTACTCGATAGTCGGCAATGAACTTCAAATACTAATTGGGGCATCCTTACTAAGTAATGTTCTTTACGTAGGCGGGGCGGGATCGCGGGCGGCGTGACGTCATCCACAACCTTCGCCCAGGTATGAGCTTCATTTAATATGAAGCTTGTACCGAGTAGTATATTAGTATATAGTATTTATACAGAGTACGATAATATTTTCTTTTTTTATTTTACGAGGTGTTGGTCTGTTTATTTTAGTTTTAAGGCATTTTTCGTGTAATAAAAAGTTTTTAAATAGCCTGTATCTATTAATAAACTTAAAGTGGATCATAGTCTTTCCCAATGACCAAATTTAAGTAAAGAGACTTAAAAAAAATCGAAATCATGAGAATTACTGAATATGATACGGATAATATTCTATCGCCCTATTTAATCCTTAGGTATTTTGATTAAATTTACACGATACACGTGTCATGTTGAACTTAAAAGGACATAGCTTCAAAGCGTCGGAATTCTGAGTTTCCGTAACTGCTTTAAAATTCTTATTTACGTAAGTAAAGATAACAGAAACATTTTTTTATTGAGTACATATTTAATAATAAAGCAATACGAACATTTTCCTGTAAATAAACATTAAATTAGGTATATTTTATTTATTCGTTGCAGAGAAGTGTGGATCAATATTGATTTAAACATGTAATATATGTATATAATATTTTAAATTGATTTAAATATGTATAATATTAATTATCTGGAATACATAAACATCGTGTTTTTGACTGATTGAATAAATCAAAATTAAATGTCATAGATGTCAGTAGGTATAGAATTATTATTGACACAATTGAATTACTGTATACCATAGCTATATGAACTAATGTAAATACGTGTAGTAGTTAAAATTATAAGTGTAAATAGTTTATTTATTTTAATTCTTTTTGTATCAAAAATAAGAAATAAATAACTGTTGTATATGCAACTAAGACCAGTGGGTATGACAATTATTAAAAATGTCAAGTGATTTGAGGGTAACGGTATAAATCAATAACAAATTCATTTTTGCTTTAAACTTCAACTAAAATAAAGATTTGAACATGAAGTATAATAGCAGCATAGTCCAAAATAAACCTCGAGGATTCTTAAGTTTAAAAAAAGAAGTTTATAATATCAGATATTAGTTTCGATACAATATTTATTACATCAAATCTATTTCCTTTTCGCTTTCCACTCAGACGCCAGAAGCTAAAGTTTTAAAAGCATAATAGAACACTATACTTAAAATCAGAAAATATACATCATAAAACTGATAATAGTAGACTTCAAAATCACACACTGTAAATATACTTACTCACATTCCGAAGAGTGTTATAAGTGCGAGTTTGTCGGTGACACGTTACTTCCAGGACCGGATTTAGGTCCGTATTAAATATAAACAGTATTTATTCATTTATAAATGTTTATTGGTTATTTAAAAGAAACTTCATAATTTAAATATTTACAAACTTAAATATAATATAGGTACATTTAAAATAAAACTAAACTCTTTACTAATAAAAACCTCTTAATAATGGCATTAAAAAGTTTATCCATATCGCTGTCAACTGAAAGTGTGCCAAAAAAACTGGCGACTTTGCCACGTTGTATGGCAATGCTTATCCTCTGTCCAAGGTAAAAGCCAGCCTCTGGGTCACGCGAGATGAGAAAAAAATGAGTAAAGTAAAAAGTATAGTAGTTTTTTTTTTTTTACATTATTTCATATTCCTTCGCTACTCATTAGATTTTATTGCGTTAAATATACTTAATCCTTATTTCACATGGTAATTGCATTTACTATAACTTCTCATTTGTTTAACACCTTTAAGTCCTACCCAATGTGTAATAAGTTTAAAATAAAACCAAATAAACTTTTATTTTTAGTTTTAGCGCTATATTTTCTAAGTCCGGTCCTGTCCTCTTCCGTACGTTTAAGGACTGTAGCACACTTAAATCGAGCCTGTTTCGATTCATATCTGAAACATGTCAGTTATTTCAATAGAGTATGCGAGTAGCTGTGAGGATATCCTACTATTTACTATGCTTACAAATAATTGTTTTAAAATTATTTAACAAGTAAAAACTACCAAAAATAATGTATATCGAGGGTATAGTGTTAAAACCCAATAAGTGCCAAAAAATCAAAAATCGTTTTATTAAAAAATCTTAATGCATTTTTTACGCTCTTTCCAGTGGTATAATCCAATAAGTGGAATTCGCAGTAGAAAGAAAAGTACTTGAGGTAATAACCCAATAAAGTGACCGCGTTTAGTCAAAATTTAAAATCTCAAACCCTATAAAGTGTGTTATCTTGATAAATAATATTTTTATTTCACGCTCAAACCATATAAAGCTATTTATTGGTATTGAGTGTTCAATGATTTCAACTAAAATTACTCAACGGCATAAAGGCAATAACCACTATTTGTATTTATCGGGTTTTACCTTTACATACGTAGGTAAGAAAACAAACAAAACCAAAAGCTAAATCAAAACAAATGTGTTTGTCGGGTTTTATTGTACGATTATATTTCAAAAGAAACAATTTATGTTTAGTTATATGGTATTCGCTCACTTCGTCAACTAACTTTCTTTAAACTTTGTTGGGATAAGAACCCAATAAATTAATTAGACCTATCAACTTTTTGCGCTACCTGTTGTCAGTTTGCGACGCGCATACTGTTTAGGCCAATTGTTTTCGAAATTCTTCTGTTTAGTGTTTGTGTTTGCTACGATGGGTGATCGAGGAAGAAAATTAGTGCAACTAGCTTGCATTAATCCGCCGATACCAGGTAAAGTGAGTTAAATCCAAATATTTAATTTGTTTTTCTTTTTCGGCTTTCACGAGGTTCTCGTCATGGGGTATAGTGATATCAACAATCATTGTTTGACGCTCTGATCGGTCTATCACCACTATATCAGGCTTATTGGCTACAATAGACCTGTCAGTGATGATAGATCGATCCCAGTACAATGTGACACGACCATTTTCGAGAACTGGGTCGGGAACATACCTGTAGTACGGTACCTCAATTTCCACAAGTTGGTATTTCAAAGCAAGCTGCTGGTGGATAATGCTGCTGTCCGCTATCTGTTTATCTGTTTCCAGCGAATTCTCAGATACTTCGGACACGTCGCTCGTAGAAACCCTGACAGCCTAGAGAAGCTGATGGTAGTTGGCCAAGTCGACGGGAAAAGATCACGCGGTCGCTCACCTACCCGCTGGTCAGATCTGATAAAGTCGCTTACTGGCCTGCCAATTACCAAGGCGATTAAGACTGCCGAAGACAGAGACACGTGGAAGTGCACAATAAATAAAGTGATCAAGACTTTCAGACTAGACACGACCTTCAGTAATGAAGATGCCGACTAAGAAGAGATGCAAGTATACACCGTTAGTAAGACAAGAACAACCCGAAACTATATGCCTTAAGGATTCACCCGGACAGTGACATGCCCGACAAATGTCAACTGTGCCATCCTTTATGATATACTTCGGTAGTTGTTTGTCATGATAACTTCATCCATAATTGCACATACAAACCTTTCAGTTTCTCCGAAGAGGTCACCGAAGCGTAGCCAAGCCACGGACGCTAGGAAATCTACGTCGGGCCCATGGAGGGTCCGATAATAGCGTCAGTGTAGCTCTTTGCTTTGCCATACATGCTTGCGGTTCTTGACACTTAGTACGACAGGTTTGCGCCAGTTCTCCTTGCCTAAGGAGAGAGGTGTGAGGCTCTTATCCACTACTACCACATCTCGATGCATCCCCACGTCAACTTGGAGGAATTACTCCCTGAGGTTACATACCTCGCGATTATGGAGGGTCTTAGCATTCAAAAAGCCCCGACCCCCACATTTTCGCGGAATAATAACCTCATTACCGATGACCGTGGGTGGTGCATTCGATTTGCGGTTAGTAGTGTGCGGACTCTCCTATCCAAGGCGTCTAACTCAATCTGAGTCCACTTGAGTGTACCAAAGGAGTACATAAACACTGGCATGACCCAACCATTAAAGGCACGCACCTTGTTACCTTCTGACACAAGACTTTTCAGTACTTTGTTCAGGCTGCCAAAGAAACGTGTCTGTAATGATTGTTTTATGTCAGCAACGTTGATGCCTAACGCCTCTGACATACCCAAGTACTTGTAGGTCTCCGTTGCAGAGAGCGACCTTAGGTTTATAGAATCCGAGAGCTGTATGTATAATCCCGCCTCGTTTTACATGCATGAGTGCACATTTGTCAACACCAAATTCCATTTTAATGGAATTACTGAAGCTTTCAGTGATCTTCAGTAACTTCAATAGTTGGAATTTATAAGAAGCAAATAGTTTAAGGTCGTTCATGTATAACAAGTGGGAGATGACCCGGCCCCCTCTCCGCAACGAATAGCGTAGCCCTAAATTATTATTATTTTAAATTTACTTTTTCAGACTGATTTCTAAAATTTTTATAATTGATATTTTATTTGGAAACAAGAGAAGGATGAAAAATGTAAGAAAAGCGTTGTAAAGTTTCTGATGATAAGAAGTTAAAATTATATGGATTTAATCTTATATTGCGCTTTGTTTAACCCAAGTCAAATCGCATTAACGAATCAAACACCGTAATTCTCGCATAATACGTTGTTGACAAATTAAGTTAGTCTGAATATAGAAAAAATGTATTAACGAATTAAGCGGAAAAAAGGCCGTTATTGCGAAATCTAGTACTATACCGTGAAAAACTCTCAATAAGTCTAAACTATACACATTTTTATACCTTCAAACTAAAAATTATATTCATAACATAAAAAGTCTACACACAGCGGCATTTTCATTTTGAAAACTGAAGCTAAATATCTCAATTTGACCCAGGTGTCGCTTAATCTGATATTCCATAACTACGTCCAATTACATTCCGGTCAATTACCAATTAGCATTGCTAAAAAGAAGGATCTACAAAATATGTGCGAAAAACTAATCATATCAGAGGAACTCCACGCATGGATACGTGGTATGAAGACGTACACCAAGCCAACAGCCTTCGAAAGAATAATTTACCATGTTTTCTTTTCTGTTTCTTAAAATAAACCATTTATTAAAGTAATGTTAAATTATAATATGTTAAATTTCTTTTGACCTAAAACCCAATAAGTCGGTACCCTTCGCCACTTTACACTTTTTTATGATAAAATGGACCACCTTGGAAACTTAATAATACTGTTATACACTAATTCAATGTATACACATTTACCACAAATACTCATTATAACGATATTATTTGAATAGAATAGGTATTTTTGTCCTTAAAACTTAAATATTGAATATCTCGAAAGTGACAATTTCATACTTATTGGGTTTGAGCACTATACCCTCGATATATTCCTTAAAGGTACTGAACTTAACCCAGGTCAAGATTTTTCTAACTAAAAAGATCCAGAGTTTTTAATCACGGACGGTAGACCAATGAGGTCCGAGTTAAAATATTCTGACTTTTATAAACTATTTCCTTCGTACCCACAAAGTAAGTTCTTGATTAAACTGGAAATTCCAACTTTACGTATAGGAAACTTAATTATTCTATCGTCCAATTCAGCAAAAACATTCTTCTTATAATTTATTCGGTCCGATAACTCTGCGACGATCCAAATTTGGTGCAAGCGTAAGCCATGCACCACTTTTGACGGTGTGCCAACTTCGGAAACCGGTTCTGACCGGTTAAATTCGGTTATAACCAGACCAATCCAATGTTACAATGCAAAACTTTGTGGATATAAAAACTATAAAAAAGGTTTATTTAACTTTTGGAGTCGTTTCAAATTAATTTTTAGTCTGTATTTTTGGCAAAGAAGACAATTTATAGTCAATGCTGGTATTGAATTTAATGGAAAAGTAAATATTATTTCGCATTTCAATCTTTTAGCTTACAAAATAAGCCTAATTTAAACATTTTCGATATTAGGTATCATTGCTTCAAATTAATTTACAGAAAGGACTTAACGAACAGACGAAACATGATTAAAATTAACTATGACACAAAAAAAACGCATTCTAATTATATTTAACCTACACAAGTCCTTATTTCACTCAAAAACTTTTACACCCAACTTCAACTAACCCAAAAAGTACGCACCAACTTATTTAAGTAACATTTAGTACTAAGTAAACAACCGAAAGGTCTCAGAAAATGTTCCACAAAACTCGATAAATCCAACTTAAGTTTACATTGACGTTTTTATATGAAGAGGCCTAAAGAGGCCTAATGAAAGTTAACTCCGAACGGGGATAGAACTTTGTTATTGGCCATACTTCATGATTACTCTGCAGAACGGGATCAAGGCTGTCACAGTAAAGATAAGATTTCATCAATTGGCCTTCTTAGAGATTATCCAGAGTTTAGACAAAGATTCTCTGTTTGGGTTTTTTCCTTTTTTGTTCAGACTTTAGCGCTTTACTATTTTACAAAGTTTGTGGTAGTTTTTACTCTAGTTTTCGTCTGTCGTGGTGATGGGATTTGGAAAAAATCTAGGCTAACAAACATGAAGAACAGATTATATATCAGATGGAATACATTTTTTGACTTTACGCATAAATAGTTAGAATACAAATATAGGTTTATAAAAAAAAACATAAAAAGATTTTTATATTTTGATAGCAGTGCTTTTTATTAATTTTTTATACATTTGAACTTGAGAGAGAGATTTTTTATATATTGAACTTGAGAGTTAGATTTTTTATTTATATAATTATATTACTTAAAAGTTTCTTTATTTTTACGTATTTTACATAATTTACATAAACAGATATTGAAATATACTTATCATCTCAACTTATTCAATATCCTTATAACAATGGACACGTGTGCGGTACTCGCAGTAATGCACTTGTGTGAAACGATTAATTTATATAGCATAAAGAGGAATGTGGTAGCTGTCTTGCAGGTCACACGTGGAGTTTTGTACACCAAATTACGTGACAAGGTATTACGAAATGAACACGTGTACATATAATATTATTTCAGTTAGAACATTGATATTACATTTCAGCGTACACGTTCTATATAAACGAACATGGAGTCTGTTCGAAATTTGGTTTGGTAATCTATAGAGTACATTTTAGTATTTAATCAAGTAACTCCCATTTCCCCCGTTAAATTCTGTTTTATGATTAACTAGCTGCGCCTCGCGGTTTAAGCCGCGTGTTCATGAAAAATGCTGATAATGATGATGTCAATGCGCTAGTCCAAGTAATAAACTATGTACCAAATTTCATTTTAAACCGTTCAGCCGTTTTATCGTGATAAAGTAACAAACATATTATATCTATCTTAACTTCCGCATTTCTTTCTTTATTATTTTAAATTAAAGTACAAATTCTAACCAAGTAGGTTTTATTCTTAACATCTAGATTTTACTTCCTTTTCCTTTCCGTAGAAAAATTTAACTCACCCATTACTTTCATACTCAAAATTGGTAATCTCATCTTATCTCCAGATAAACGCCCAAGTTCTCTCAGACTCTCGAAAATAAAACAGCATTATTCTAAAGCTGGGTCCAAATATGGCTAGGTACCTAATTACGTCATCGGGTGGCCATAGCTATAAGCCAGCGGTGCGTAAACTCTTGGACAGCAATTCTATCCATTGAACGAACGAATGCCGGATTTTATTTCGGGTACGTGTTAGGAATGTTTTTTTCCCTGTTTTTTGTCTCAAACCATGTCTGATAATATTAAGGATTTTTATTGAAAAAGGTTATTGTTCCCTGGTGTGAGATGGTTTTTTGTTTTTTGATACGAAAGGTGTTTTAGCGCCATAACTCGGCTCGGTTTCAGCTTGAGACGTGTGTTTTATTGATCGCTGATATTTTATAGAAATTTCATGGTAATTTCTATTGAATTTGAGATATGATGTAACATCGAGGCCACAGAATAAAAAAAAATCCTCTATTTTCTTTAAATCATTTTTATTTTTCCTGGCTACAGCAAATTCTTTATTTTTAAACTACAACACATTACAATAACTCAAATACTTTACCGTAACGTAATCAAGTTTCGTTAACTCAATTTCTTTATTATTCAACTTCTTAATTATAAACTCATTAAGTCTGAACGTCAGTCTAAAATAATCTCTATACATTTAAGACTTGTGAATGCTTTGTGTGTTAGTAAAATTTTCATATAACGAGGTCAGTTAGACTGCGAAATAAATAAATCTCAACGTATGATGTTTGGCTTTCTTGGTTTTTTTGAAGAAAGTTACACTATACAGGATGATTTTCTTATCAAAATCATCGTGAATAAGGACTGCTGTTCTATATGTTACTATCTTCGAAAGTCTGTCAAAGTAATATATTGAGATGTATTGCCCAAAGTGACGATTCGCCAAGACTTATAGTTCGTCGTACATTTGAGCGCGAAAATGTCCTTTTTTACGTCAATCCAAATCTATTTGGGTTTGTAAATGGGTTTTCTACGCCCTCTATTTTTCCTTCGTTGTTTGTTGCATGTCAACTTGGAATAGAAGATTATTTTGGTACGCATATACTTTAGGTAATTTATTTTATTATGGTAGTATATAGTAGGGATCAGCTGATCAATAGTGTTGTGACCAAACATTCCTTTTTAATTAATTATTTTGGCTTATTATTATTTTTTTGTGTAGCATGTGTGTGGAATAAATAATTAAATGATTTAAATCGATTGATTTAATGAAATATTAAAATTGAACGCAAATTTATTTCGTTTCTCTGTTGTTACTTATGGTCTTACTTAAAAGAAATTGAAAGTGGCAATAGAAGTCGTTTAGCTGTTGCTAATGACGTTTATAAAAGTAATAAAAACAAATCATTACAACAAACTGATATAAAACTTAGTCTTATTTATTAAAAAATCTTAGAAAGATATTCATATAATTTGTTCTAGAAATAAAATTAGAAAATATAAGTATAATCAGTACATCGTATTACGTCATTTCCCATGTATACTTATTACAAAGAACTAATCGAGTTCGATTCAATTGAAATTGCCGCTAAAAGCAATTTATACGAACACGTTTTGTTCCATTCTTAGAACACATGATCACAAGGATTATTCTAATAGAATATTGACTTGACTTTCGATATGATTCGAGGATTTTTCCGTTGAAACGTATTAAGGAAAGCAATTATTTCTTAAATTTGATTTGCGCTGCTGTTCATATTATTCTTTTTAAATGTAAAAAATACTTTTCTTGTTGTATTTTATGGCCTTTTGTATTGTTATATACCTAGGTACTCAGATAGTACTCAGGTGATGGATTAGCACACGATGTCACCAAAATAACTGAACGACCTATAATTTTTAGTAATCCACAAATATTTATTTCATAAATAAAACCAAGATTAATTTGTACATATCAGTATATATAATGCCTTAAAACGGTCATAAATTAAATTAATAATAAATAATAAAAGTACAAATATAATTATAAACTTATTGTCTCACCCGTATATTATAATAACATGTCCAAGCAAGTCAAGAGAAACAAAAGAAGGTCGCTTTAGTAGCCAGTTCCACGAGTAACCCATTTTCACAATTGTCTTGAGCAAGATTATTTAGTATAGTCACTGTTGTTACATTTACAAGGAAGTAACCGTCATTTAAATGTGAACTTTAACTGAATAGCTTAAAGTTAATTATGTTGAGGCATTTTTTATTTCTGTAAGAGTAGATTTAAATCCAAAGTTTAATGCACACTTAGAATATACTCGTTCTCTATAGTATTTTAATAGAGCATACAAAGATTTAAGATCTTATTTATTTATATTTTATTTAAACTTCGCCGACTATAACCAAGCATCAGAAAATTAAGCAGCAACTACCAGACCCAAATATAAATGTTTATTTTCCATACTAAACTTTTAACTCACATTAGAGTTGACTGCGCGGATATCGGAGTGGTATAGGTCACCACGCAAATTATCACTGTACGCGACGTGCTGCGGGTTCAATCCCCGCAAAGGACAAGCATTTGTGTGTTTTTTCTGCATGTAAATTTATTGATTGTAAAACCCCCTGCGGTACCAGGATTAAATTTCTTAGAGCGGGAATCGTTTCTCAAAAAAACAAAAGTGGCAATATCAATACACCCAAATCAAATACAGTGCATAGTGTAGTCAAGCATCAGGAAATACGTCAGAATGATGGTGAAATCAGTTCACCAGGACTCTCCAATGTGCAAAGTCACGTTGAGCCAACAATAGGACCCCTGCTGTGGATTTTATACCTGCCGGGGTCGTTGCACTTACTGCTGAATAAGAATGCCTATGATACACAGGGGTGCAGAAGTATTACAGTTTTTGTGTAACTTTGTTACAAAATAGTTTGGTTTTTAAGAAATGGTACTTAGAGCGATTAGTACGCATGATATGTAACATATTGGTATGCGTTATGAACGATAAAATTTCTTAAAATTATCTATACATATAATAAATCTGTAGAAGTGAAAATTCTGTACATTGAAAATATAAAAAAAATAAATGGCAGGGGGTGTTACTAGAACGAGACCGAACCCAAAAATGTGATTAAAAAAAATTTTGTCTGGTTGTCTGTCTGTCTGTTTGTTCAGGCATCACGCAAAAACTACCGGTTCGATTACCATGAAAGTTGGTATACTTATTCTTTAATATTCTGGGCACCTGACTGGGTACTTTTTATCCCGGAAAAGTATATACAATATAAAACAAACTTAATTTTGCGGTTCGATCCCTAGACCCGATTACTGTACCAACCGCAAATAATAAGTTTGTCGTAGGTTACGTCGCCCGGCCGCAGTGGAGTTCAGTTGGCGCTGCGCCCCAATTTATGCTGTAAATGAAGTGCCGAATTAAAGTCCGGTGAAGCAGTCAAAGCCTGCGCTCAGGCTAACTGCGTAAATCTCTTCAAAAAAAAAAAAAAAAAAAGTAGTGCCGTAGGTTGAATTTTGCTTGCACCGTTCGCAGCACACGCGTGGCGCGCGGCGGCCATGGATCGCTACCGTATATAAGAACGGCCTCTGAGCGCGCGTGCATTAAAAGTCCGGTGAAGCAGTCAAAGCCTGCGCTCGGGCTAACTGCAGTAGACGTTTTGCAAAAAAAAAAAAAGCCTGCATCATAAAAGTCCGGTGAAGCAGTCAAAGCCTGCGCTCAGGCTAACTGCAGTAGACCGCTTCCAAAAACGCGCGTGCATCATACATTTTTTGAACTTTGATTTGAACGGACGTGTCGAGTGGCGAGCGGTCGGTCTTATTAGCATTCTATAAATTGTATGTTTTAAATACTTGCAACTCTAAACCGTGCTTTTCAGCGCGACCTTTTTATTCCTTTTAGTTTTTATTAAGTACAGTTTAAGTTAGAGTTATTTAGGTTTATTTTTATAAGTCGTAGGCATAGATTTTAATTTTAAAGTATATATATGTAGTATATTTGATAGTGTACGTTATTTTATGTGTGACTGTAGGTTATTTTATAATACTGTTAGGTAAGATTAGTCATTACAGATATAAGTTTTTAGGGATTTTGCTTATTTATTGGGTTTAGATTTGTTATCGGTAGGTGTTTTATTTTCTGTTATTGAGTTTTTTTTTAACTAGGTAGGTACTTAGGTTTTTTAATAAGGCGTAGACCGTATAGATTTTAAGTATAGGTAGTAGTAGTGTGTAACGTAGGTTATTTTTAGTACTTACTCTTAGGTAGTAGGACTCTGAGAGACATCAGGCTCATTGACCAACCCATGGGTGGTATTACAGTAGTTTTTGTGGTGATTTTAGGCAAATTTTGCCAGTTATACCACGGGGAACACGAGCTGACGAAATCAGAGCTTGCCTAAAAAGGTCAAGTTTATGGCCTCATATTGTATCCATGCATTTAACAAAATATATGCGGGTGAGACTTGGAGATGACCCACATGCACAGCATTTTTCTGATTTATTATTAAAAATAGGCGACGGAACTTATCCAAATGATGAAGGAAAATTGCTTTTAAATGATAGATTATGTTGTACGGTTTCGTCCGTGCAGGAGCTAATATTTTCAGTGTACGGCGACGTAAGTAATATAACACATCAGCACAATACTTGGTTATGTAAAAGGTCTATTTTAACTCCTCGAAATGATCAAGCATGTGCAATAAATAATGAAATACTGTCGCTTATTCAAGGAGAAAGTCGAGAGTATATCTCTATCAACAGAATGATTTGATCAAGAAGAATCCACTAATTTATCCAACAGAATTTTTGAATTCATTAAATGTTCCTGGACTTCCCTAACATACAATTAAGTTAAAAATCGGTGTTCCTATAATTCTTCTTCGTAATTTAAGTCCTCCTAAACTGTGCAATGGTACTCGATTAAAAGTCGTAAATCTACAACCTAACATAATTGAGGCAGAAATTTTAAACGGTTGTGGTGCCGGGGAAAGTGTTTTGCTTCCTAGAATTCCTTTGATTCCGAAAAATTTTCCATTCCAGTTTAAGAGAGTACAGTTTCCAAAAGGTTTATGTTACGCCATGACAATAAATAAGGCACAGGGTCAGACTCTAGGCGTTGCTGGCGTCGATCTTACCGTGAGTCGTTTTTCACATCAGCTCAGCTTTACGTCGCTCTGTCCCGTGTGAGCAGTCCAAGAAACCTGTATGTTCATATTCCGGACGGGCTCAATGACAATGTCGTGTATACTGAAGCTCTCAATTAATGTCGTACGGTGACTATCTGTCGTTACTATTATCTTTGTGAGCATTCGTTGTAATGAACGTCAGCTTCGCTATTGGATATCCTGCTAAAAAGGCACCAAAGTAGAAATCTACAGAACGCGAGCGATGCTTCGAGCAAAGATATCATTTACCCTCTTAATCACCGCTAATGAGACACAATTGGTTTTCTATTGTAATTAGCCACAAGAGAAGGCCCAAAAGTATTAATACCGGTATGCTCCATAACGTTCTACACAAATAGCACTTTACACAAAAAACTCATTGATAAGTTTCGACATCCACGCGAACGAAGTCGCGGGCACAGCTAGTTTACAATATGTTTGTATTAAGAAATATATAAGTAAGTTTATCAGTTATCTGGTTGCCATATTACAGGTTCTGCCTAGTTTGGGATCAGATGGCTGTGTGTGTTGTCGCTAGCTCGCTAAGATATTATTAATTATACTACATTTTAAAAAGTAACACTGACTGAACATATTGTTATGATATACATAATAGACCTAATAGTGAACATATAAGACAAATATGTATTTAAATTGAATGAGTAAAATTAAAATTTTCAATGAAAACGTTTTAAGTGGTAACCTCTACTAAAGTACAATCCTTTTAGCTCTCATTGACCGTTAGCTTTTAGTTCCAAAAGAGTTGCAAGATATCGAACTAAAAGGTTCTGACTCAAAGTAAATGCATGTCCAAAAAATAAGGCAAGAATTGACGCTTGTCGCGACACCCCAGCGTTGCGATTTTACGACTTAGTGTCCTTTCCAATGTATTTTAGTATCAAAGCTTATGAAAGGGGCGATGCTACTGGAAATTGAATTTTCAGTTTACTCTTGACATTTTTAAAATATCGTCCCGAATGTTGAAATGTTTGTAATTCTTACAATATTTCGACATTCCTATTGAAAATAACTATGAATGTCGAAATATCGTCAAGGTCTTAGATATTTATTTATGTTGGAAAGTTACTGCATAAATAAACTGGCTTAAGACCGTCCACACTGGAATTTGGAAAGTAGTATAATATTATGCTGTCAAGAATTTCCAGTACACAGTCTGAATTATTGACAAAGTTTTCTTGCATTCACAATTTTCGTTTTTAAATGCACCGCTACTAAAATACCCTTTAGACACGTATTTGTTGCTTTTTCAATATAAAAACAACACTAAATAGATATAGAAAATAAAAATTCAGAAGTTGAGGCGAATGATGTCTGTTTTAAACAAATTAATTTTAAAATCAAATTCTGACACATTTCAAGCGAAAACATTTCGAGGCATCTAAATCACCAGCCATTAAGACGACCAAAATACCAGGAGATCAGAAACGTCGAGTAGGTCACGCAGTCGTCTCATATTTTACTTTTATAGGAGAAAAGGACGAATCCGTTGTTTGTGAAGGGTTGTAGTAATAGCGCCTCGGAGGAGCCTGTCTAATCCCTTTCGAGGGCGGGCTGACCTAAAATTGAAATTCTCAGCCCCTTCTAAGTGGCAATGTTTCACGGGCGTAGTCCACGTTGTAACATTAAAGTTTAAGTAATGACGGTGTTCTTTGACTTTGAATTTTCTCGCTCCTTCTGCGTTGCGATAGGTTTTATTGCGGTACATTTTGAAATACGGTTTGGGGTGGTTAATTGCTTTGATTTACTTTATATCTTGCTTATTAGGGTATTCGAGCGTCCTATTGATATAAATGAGTATGACTTAGTAAAGGAGTAATTAAAATAAGGGTCTCTAGCAAGTTCATTATTTTGTTAAGAATTTGACAGTATCGAAAATTTGGTTGCTAGTGATAGTGTTTGTGTAATAACTTTCGTGAGGAGTATTCATGATTATTTAGGAATACTAACGGTTTAATCACGCACATTCTCGGGATCGCGACTTGTTCGACTTGCAACACCACTGCCGCCGCGTCAGCTCATGATTAGGGACTCCTTTTGAGTCTAAAACTAGTCGGGCGATCCCGAGAATGGGCGTGAGTAAACCGTTAATATTCCTAAATAAAGTTGATAGTGTATTAAAATAAAAAACGATATAATATGGACCTTACGTCTTTGATATATAATGCAGCTCCATATCATATATACATTTTATGGACTTTTGGTCTGAAATAAATGATTAATAAAAAGAAATATCGATATTTTAGTTTCATAAAATAAATTTAATTGTATAAGGATCAATTTTCCAAATCAATCTTGTGGGTTGTCCCAAAATAACACCCGTTCTTACTTTTATGGGTCATAAACTTTATATTAGATCGGTAGTTAACTTCAGTGGTGGGGCAAAAACATTGAGTGCTTGTCATCCCGAGTACGTTAAAAGATTAAAATTGAGCCGAAGTATGTACGACCAGCCATTTTATCCATTTTATGTCTGCCAGAGTATATTGCTATAAGAATTATCATATTATTAATTTAATATTCAATATTTATTGCTTTTCCGTATGTTTGCATACTTAAAAGTGATCATATTGAAGATATCAAAAGCAATATAGCTCCTCTGGAAATTCTGTTTAAAGCAAGCCATAAAGATAAAGAAAAGCTAAGCAGACATTGCACTTATTACTATGTAGTATTTAAGATATATATATAAGTATAGGTGTTGCCCAATGCTCCACCCACGTAGATGTCGGTTATAGCCGATGTCCTTTCGTGCAATCCACCGAGATACCAAGTTTTATCAAAATAGGTTCAGTGGTTTTGAAAGCGTAACATGCAAACAAGAAAAAAGATAGACTGAGTTACTTTCGAATTTACAGCATTTTAGCTTTTATATGGATATATTAGTGTGTCGTAGGTTAGAAGACGTCTGTGTTCTTCCTTTTTTAATTCGTAGTTAGTGCCTAGTTCATTAACTACCTATTTAATCATGGTGTGCATGTTCATTTTTCATATTCAAAAAAAAAGCTATTAAAGTCATTTAATTGGTTTTCTTTTTTTGTTTGAGTGAATATTGTGTAGGTTTAGGTCTACGTCTTCCATAAAATTAAAATAAATATGAGTTTTAGTATGGACCGCTAATAAATACCTAAGTTTTTTTTTTGTTTCGTTTTTATATTTAATGTGAATAAATCTTAGAAATATATTTATTACGTCGTTACTTCTCAGAGTAAGGATATTCATCGCAGTTTTTCCTTCATTCCTTTATTTTACTGTTATTTCCCTTCAAATGCTTTGCTAGGGCGCTAAATACAACATTCTTTTGTCGTGCAAACGTGTCGATTCTTTTCATGTTACACCCTTTTTATAATTTTGTTTTTTTGATGGAAACATTTTACTCGTGAGCTTGTGAATTTTCGTTCATTAACATTTATTTATTTGGAAATGGAAAATGATGTGTGATTAATTTCATAAACAGCCAGAAATAAAGGCCATTAACGTGTTTTATGTTTTCACCTTATTTTGTAAAAAGCAAAAAATGTATAAAATACCTAAATATAAACTGATTTAAAATTAAACTTTTTCCGAGAAATCCCCGAGTTATTTAATAAAGGCAAAGGTATTTACAAAAAGTCTTGTGTATTAGACAACAAGGATTTAACACCTAATTAATGAGTCTGTTCATTATCGGAATACCAGCGCTAAAGGGTTCGACTTTTATTAAATTCATTAAGTAATGAAATTGGTAAAGCCTTCTTAAAATAATGTATTTAACGTCCAAGATTTGCCTTATTTACTGATTACTGGTAAATGAACTGTAAATATTTTGATTTATTTGATGTAAAATAAATTTGTTCATTATTTTGGTGTTTGTAGACTTTTTGTTCAGAAAAAGAAACTCGTAGCACTTTGCTACGGCGTAGCTGACTGGCGTAGTAGCATTACAATTTCATGCATCTTACATTATTTAATTGAGACGACTCTGTTGTATTTTGTTATTTTAAAACGTTTATGTGATAATCAGATACCAGTTTTAGGTCTTTGTAGCCTTATTTGGTAAAGCAATGTAAATCATGCGTCGTAATTTTTCAAGAGAACGTACATTATCGCTTTTGGAAATGCGGTTTTAAAGCTACTATCCTTTATCCTTACTATACCGTCTATCCTAGTGACGACAACATCTGTTATTCTTCATATGGAGGTCTGTTTTGATGTTTGTTCGTGCAGTAAATAGATATCGCCGAGTTCAGTGCACTAAGGCAGACGTGTTTGCATCGCATCCTATTTTCGTACAGCCTCCACGTTCAAAAGAGTGCTACACACGGCACGAAAATGTTAAAAAGAAAAAGGGTAGTAGAAATTAATACGAATATTTTTTATTTTATGTAATTTAGTCAAGAAATGTATTTAAATTTATTTTATAACTAGTTTAGAGTCAATGTCTTAGTTAAGTTAATGGCCAATATACTTTAGATAAATTATATTATTTATACCAAAGTATATTATGTTTATAGCTACAAACCTTTGTTAATACATTTCTTATTGGTAAAAAAACTGATCATCGTGTTTTTACTTCACGTGCAGAAGCAGTCAGAATACAGTACACATATAATACCTTAAGTAGCCATTAACGTCTCTTAGTATGGCAGTTAGACATAACATGTAAATAATTATATTCATGACTAGCTGTGCCCGCGACTTCGTTCGCGTGGATGTCGAAACTTATCAATGAGTTTTTTGTGTAAAGTGCTATTTGTGTAGAACGTTATGGAGCATACCGGTATTAATACTTTTGGGCCTTCTCTTGTGGCTAATTACAATAGAAAACCAATTGTGTCTCATTAGCGGTGATTAAGAGGGTAAATGATATCTTTGCTCGAAGCATCGCTCGCGTTCTGTAGATTTCTACTTTGGTGCCTTTTTAGCAGGATATCCAATAGCGAAGCTGACGTTCATTACAACGAATGCTCACAAAGATAATAGTAACGACAGATAGTCACCGTACGACATTAATTGAGAGCTTCAGTATACACGACATTGTCATTGAGCCCGTCCGGAATATGAACATACAGGTTTCTTGGACTGCTCACACGGGACAGAGCGACGTAAAGCTGAGCTGATGTGAAAAACGACTCACGGTAAGATCGACGCCAGCAACGCCTAGAGTCTGACCCTGTGCCTTATTTATTGTCATGGCGTAACATAAACCTTTTGGAAACTGTACTCTCTTAAACTGGAATGGAAAATTTTTCGGAATCAAAGGAATTCTAGGAAGCAAAACACTTTCCCCGGCACCACAACCGTTTAAAATTTCTGCCTCAATTATGTTAGGTTGTAGATTTACGACTTTTAATCGAGTACCATTGCACAGTTTAGGAGGACTTAAATTACGAAGAAGAATTATAGGAACACCGATTTTTAACTTAATTGTATGTTAGGGAAGTCCAGGAACATTTAATGAATTCAAAAATTCTGTTGGATAAATTAGTGGATTCTTCTTGATCAAATCATTCTGTTGATAGAGATATACTCTCGACTTTCTCCTTGAATAAGCGACAGTATTTCATTATTTATTGCACATGCTTGATCATTTCGAGGAGTTAAAATAGACCTTTTACATAACCAAGTATTGTGCTGATGTGTTATATTACTTACGTCGCCGTACACTGAAAATATTAGCTCCTGCACGGACGAAACCGTACAACATAATCTATCATTTAAAAGCAATTTTCCTTCATCATTTGGATAAGTTCCGTCGCCTATTTTTAATAATAAATCAGAAAAATGCTGTGCATGTGGGTCATCTCCAAGTCTCACCCGCATATATTTTGTTAAATGCATGGATACAATATGAGGCCATAAACTTGACCTTTTTAGGCAAGCTCTGATTTCGTCAGCTCGTGTTCCCCGTGGTATAACTGGCAAAATTTGCCTAAAATCACCACAAAAACTACTGTAATACCACCCATGGGTTGGTCAATGAGCCTGATGTCTCTCAGAGTCCTACTACCTAAGAGTAAGTACTAAAAATAACCTACGTTACACACTACTACTACCTATACTTAAAATCTATACGGTCTACGCCTTATTAAAAAACCTAAGTACCTACCTAGTTAAAAAAAAACTCAATAACAGAAAATAAAACACCTACCGATAACAAATCTAAACCCAATAAATAAGCAAAATCCCTAAAAACTTATATCTGTAATGACTAATCTTACCTAACAGTATTATAAAATAACCTACAGTCACACATAAAATAACGTACACTATCAAATATACTACATATATATACTTTAAAATTAAAATCTATGCCTACGACTTATAAAAATAAACCTAAATAACTCTAACTTAAACTGTACTTAATAAAAACTAAAAGGAATAAAAAGGTCGCGCTGAAAAGCACGGTTTAGAGTTGCAAGTATTTAAAACATACAATTTATAGAATGCTAATAAGACCGACCGCTCGCCACTCGACACGTCCGTTCAAATCAAAGTTCAAAAAATGTATGATGCACGCGCGTTTTTGGAAGCGGTCTACTGCAGTTAGCCTGAGCGCAGGCTTTGACTGCTTCACCGGACTTTTATGATGCAGGCTTTTTTTTTTTTTGCAAAACGTCTACTGCAGTTAGCCCGAGCGCAGGCTTTGACTGCTTCACCGGACTTTTAATGCACGCGCGCTCAGAGGCCGTTCTTATATACGGTAGCGATCCATGGCCGCCGCGCGCCACGCGTGTGCTGCGAACGGTGCAAGCAAAATTCAACCTACGGCACTACTTTTTTTTTTTTTTTTTTGAAGAGATTTACGCAGTTAGCCTGAGCGCAGGCTTTGACTGCTTCACCGGACTTTAATTCGGCACTTCATTTACAGCATAAATTGGGGCGCAGCGCCAACTGAACTCCACTGCGGCCGGGCGACGTAACCTACGACAAACTTATTATTTGCGGTTGGTACAGTAATCGGGTCTAGGGATCGAACCGCAAAATTAAGTTTGTTTTATATTGTATATACTTTTCCGGGATAAAAAGTACCCAGTCAGGTGCCCAGAATATTAAAGAATAAGTATACCAACTTTCATGGTAATCGAACCGGTAGTTTTTGCGTGATGCCTGAACAAACAGACAGACAGACAACCAGACAAAATTTTTTTTAATCACATTTTTGGGTTCGGTCTCGTTCTAGTAACACCCCCTGCCATTTATTTTTTTTATATTTTCAATGTACAGAATTTTCACTTCTACAGATTTATTATATGTATAGATAAATTACACTCAGGCACAGAACAAAAATGATAATGGTCATCGCATAATGATTTGCCCTGAGTGGGAATCGAACCTTTGGTTTAACAGCTAGGGTCACTAAACACTAGACCAACAGGCCACAAAATAGTTGTACCCAACTTACGTCGTTAATCAGACTAGACAAGCTGCATTATAAAACCACCAATAATTAAAGTCGTTCCTGATTAAAAAAAATGTTATCTCCAACAGTAAATTCAGTTATATAGTCCAAACAGTTGAATATAAGGAACAATGTGTACGTAACTTGTACTAAGGTATTTATAATGTCCAGCTTGCTACCGTACGCCTACGGCCAAGACTTGCTTAAACCCTGTAATTGGCTCCAGCCCAACTCTGAATCTTAAGAATAAACTTAAACCTTTGTTAACTTATAGGTATCCACATACTACTTTTCACAAGAAGAGGAGTTCTAGGTAAATTATATTGCAATTCCAAGATTAAATATTTGTTATTTGTCTAGTTACCTAGTGTCGTGTGTAAGTTAAATAACTTCAAATAAATATTTACGTCAATGTACTACTTTTGTTCATAATCTAATTTGATAAGATCTCACGTGACGATATAATACATCATAACTGATAAACTCAAAGCTCTTTTTTTTTTCTTCCATTTTTGTTGTCATATTTACTACATTTTGCTATTTACGTTGTTGTCGCATATTTTAAGATAATTTTATTTCTTTTTTAACATTGTATGTATCAACATATAACCTTTTTTTTAAAAGAGTAACCTATGCAATTTCTTGCCGGTTCTTCTGCATAGGAGTGAAGTGTTAAAACGCGCAACTAGAGTCATTTAACGTTTTGAAAGTGCCTGAAAAGGCCTACTCGAAATAAAAATATTTTGATTTTGATTTTCTAATAACACACGTCCCTCTAACTTTTGTTGGAAACAGCCGTGATTAAAACTGCACTATTATTCCTTCCTATCAGAATGGAGATCGTTCTAAATCATAGGTTTTAAACAAAAAGTTTTTGGAAATCTCATTTCGGAAATTCCAATTCAAATTTTCAAATTGAAGTGAAGTGAATCTCCATTAGTCATTTCTTAGAAATTACTTTGAAAGTTCAACTTGCGATTTATGTGTTGGAAGTACTTGGAGTCGGCGAACCGTTGTAACAGGATTGTGGATGCTACTAATATGCATTAATTTAAAACAATAAAATGCTACATTTTTGACTGAGTTGGTAGATAGGGCAATACTAATGCTAATAATAGTCAAACATGAATCTATTAATGATACTGAAAAAAATAATACATTGATAAAAATAATTTTAATCAAAGACAGACAAAACACTTCATTTATTTCTGCTGTATACTTTTGGGCATTTCTCTCTTTTGCGCATTATTAAGTAATAAAATTCCGAAGTATGTCAACAACCCCATAAACGGATTTTAATCTCCCAACGAACTAGCGATTTGTCTCTGATACGAATTTACGACCACATCAATGAACTTCATACGAACAAATAAATCATAATAGACAAAGCCTAGAAAAATAAAGTGAATAAGGCAAAAGTGGATTAAGCAAAAAAAGTTGAAGGCTGATTTTTGGAGATCAATACGATAAAACCTATTCACCTAGAAAGGGAAACAAGGTTAATAAAGTCACCTTCAATAATTCGTCACCGGATTGTACGGAACGCTGAATCGACGGCGACGTCGACAACACATGTGGTAGTCGTAAAATGAGCAAGGAGCTCACGTTTGCCCTGATCGGTGAGTAGGGTTGCAGAATTCACGTAGATTTATTAGAACATTTTTGATATTAAAATGGAATTGCCATGCCATTAATTTACAGATGATAAAAGTTAATTTTGGTTACAATGTCTATATTTGGGTTACCAAAGAATGTAGAAGCAACATTACCCATTATTTTATTAAAATATGTTGTAATTGAACCATTATTGCGGCTTTTTATTTTCTTCATATTTATAGCAATTTTTGCACGTAGGACACCAAATTATATTAAGGTTATAATTTTAATTGATCAAATCAGGCAATTTATAGTATACAATCAGCGCTGGCAACCCTGGGTTAAGCGCTCTGGTCACGGTTTCTTTCAGTAATTTATTGCTTTTATTGACCGTTAGCGCTGTTAAGTACGACTCTGACGTTCTCTCAAACGTTTCTTAGAGTATTAACTTCTCTAATTTAGTGGTCCAGTTTTTACGTGAACAGGATGTGTAATAAAACATATTAGGTTGTTGAGAATTTTGAGGTGAATAGCCAGAAAAGTTTAGAAAAACTATAAAATGTTTAACGAATGATCGCGATGTACTTACTGATCAAATAAATGCTACCTATTAAGGTGGAATACTGTTTTATAGAGAAGATCCTCATACAATACTCACCAATCCAATTGATAAAACTGACAAGGGTTATCTGTTTAACTCAGAGTTAAGTGCTAACACAACGTTAGATTCGTAGTTTGTCATACAATATTGTCAATTTAACCTTGTGTTAAAAGTCCGGTGAAAAAGTCAAAGCCTGCGCCGCCTGGTTCAAGTGGGCCTAAGAGTATGGGCTCTGGGCATATTGATTATGTGTAATTTTAGCAAGTCCAAGTAACTTTATTATAGTACATTCGCACACGCTATTCAATGAACGGTTAGCCTCAGCGCCGTTCATTGAATGGTCAAACACGTCGATATGACGCGTTAAGCCAGCAGGTTCGAGTCCTACCTGAGGTTTAAGTTTTTCTTTCTACTATTTGTATATAATAACGTTTATATGTGTTATATATGATACACTCATTTAACGTTTAAGATTTTATGTAACAACTGATTTTAAAAAAAAAAATTGTGGTAATGGTTTTTGGTAATTAACCCACTTTGTAGACAATGTTTTCTGCCAGCTATAGAGTATTGAATTTTATGCGAACGCTGACATAAACTTAAGACGTTTATGTTCTCACGATCCGTCGCAACTCGCAAGGCATGTTGACACGATATTCCTTCAATTCTAATCAGGAGCCCGATGCGGGGTCCGCTCATACTTTTCGATCGTAAACTTGGTTCATTTGACAAGGCGAGGTTAGAAAGGACCGTCATTGGTCAACATTTATTTCTTGTAGGAAGTAGGTATATACATTTTATGGGCTCTGCTACAAGGTTTTGTTTTAGTTTTGTAGTATGTCCCTAGTCTTAGGTAAATAAAGCTATTATTACCTACTTCAACGGAAACCTTGTCTTCATTAATTTTATATTTTCTTGTTCTATCTTGACAAAACGTCGACGTCTCTTTTGTTGGAAGTTATTGTCACTCCAATTTTTGCCTTACTTGTGGTCTAATAATACGTCTAAATTCCTTCCTGTCTTGGATATAAATTACTGTTAATATTATCCATTTTTAGATTGCCCTGGCTTGACTTAAAATTTCTTTTCCAAACAAAAATTTGAAAGTATAAAATTAATATGATCAGTTTGCGATCATCTCACGTCGTCTTCATATTTTATGATCCCTTTTAACTTTGTCCTGAGTTTGAGCTTATCTATTTATTAAATCGTATACAAAGTAGCACCGTTCTCCGTAGATTGCAACGTCGTTCAATGTTACTCGCTATCACCTCGCCAATATGTGTTGGTACTACATTTTATTACTACTAACACGTTTAGACTATCACATTTACGCTTACAGGGTTAAGAGTCTCTGACATACAAAATTTTGTTATGTATCCAAGTGTTGTAACACTATCTTTATTTACTATTATTATTTAGTTTGCTTACAGAAACTAAATCCCTACTAATATTATAAATGCGAAAGTAACTCTGTCTGTCTGTCGCGCTTGCACGCCAAAACTACTGAACCAATTTAAATAAAATTTGGTACACAGATAGTCTAGAGCCTGAGAAAGGACATAGGTTACTTTTTGCTGCAATAACCGACATACACGCGGGCGGGGCCGCGGAAAACAGCTAGTTTAAGATAAAGAAAAAAATATTTTAGAATACAAATTTATTTATATGCCATAAGTTATATGTTAATAATGTATTCGTAACAAATATAATTATATATAGATAAGTATACCTTAGAGGTAGTCCCATATTCATTTTATTAAAGTCAGCTCCTTTTTAAGTTTAAGCAATGCTCCTCTTAATGCTGCTAATAAGATATGTCATTGACACAGCAAAATTTTGTTTAACCAAAGGGAGTTCAAATCAAAGCAAATCATACGTCTTTTTTACGATGGACTTCAGAAACAACATCTGTTCGAAATCAAAGCGCCGTCAAACTTTATCACACTTTGTAGGTACCCAAAAGATATTTCAGCCCTCGGTAGGTAGCCGAACAAATATTTCGTAGATATGTGCGTTGATATAGCTGATTTTATCACGCTGCCAATATGTGTTGGAGTAATAAGCCTTTGAAAGTAGCGCAGTGCCGGGAACCGAAGCCTATAAGTCCGGGCGGTCAACGTCCGCACTATTTATTGTTGCTTCCTAATGGTTTATTGCAGATCGCCTTTTATCGTAATATATTGCTTACTTTGCTAGTTTCCAAACGAAAGTTTTAGTGCGTAGATGTATTGGAGTGACCTTTGTTAGTATTTGTTCACTACAGTTTGGAAAGCCATGTGTTTTGTTAAGATTGGTTTTATATTAAAGATTAACCTATGCAGATTCTTGTTGGTTCTTCTCCATAGGAGTGACATTTTAGAACCGCGCAACTAGAGTATATTAACGTTTTAAAAGTACCTGAAAAGGCCTACTTGATTTATTTTTTTTTATTTCGCACGTTATCTCATTAAGTAGGTATATATCCGCAGATTGTCAGTTAATATTACAGGGATGAATTAATACTGCTACTCTTGTTAGCTACATGAAACATATTCAAAGCAACCTATTCCAAAAATGTTGATGTTACGTGTCATAAATAAAGCAAATCCTATTAAGCTTTAATCTTCCTGTTTTAATTCACATTCTGTGTAAAAACTTAATTAATGAATGTTAAAATATTTTTTAATTTAACATAAACAGTTTTACTTATTCAAGCAGAACAGTTTGTTCGAACTTAGAAATATCCTTTTGTAGTCGTTTCAAAGATAGTCCAATTACGCATTTACACAAAAAAAGTCAGAAATTCACAAAAGAATCTTATCTAAGTAACATTTCAGGAGAGTTCAAAAGGAACGACGCATTTTAAATCTATTGCTAAAAATTATACATGGAATTATTCATTCAAAAAGGCCGGACGAATGAAATGCTCGAATTTTTTTCGGTCCCAAGGGAAATCGCTTTTCATCTTATCTTTTAAATACTTAAATTTTGAGCGGTGGTCTCTGAGTATTGGTGTTAAAGGATCCAAAGGTCCGATCATTAGGTATTTCCATGTTAAAGAAAAACGGAAACAAATTATGGGAATACCAATTTTTTTGACTTTTCATATAATGGGGCTTCATAATTATTTATTATTTTTCTCAAGTATTCATGTTGATTTACATATTATTTTATGACATGGGATTGTAGCAAAGTAACAAATTAAAATGTAAGTACAAAAGTCCCTTTAAATCTATCATGTGAAGTAGTTACTATTACTTAAATGTCTGATAAACGCTTCTTGTAATACATAATTCTACATTTTACATAAAAATGTAAACGACCAGAAGGGATGATCTAATCTATTTATAGTGTTCATCCAAAGTATTTGACTTTCGCTTAAAAAACTATTTGTAAAACATCATACGGTTCAAACGAGCTGTGAAAAAACGGGTCGTGTTTGAAGCACCCGCGAAGTGTGGGGTGGGGGGCTCATCACATAACTTTGTAAGATTTCGCGAAAGCACTTCTTTCTAAGTAGCTGCTTTTGTCATTCGCTGTCGCGTAGTTCCGAACTATCGTTGAGCACGAATACACTTGTTTTTGTTTTATATATACGTTAAGGAATCTTTTGTTAGTGTCGGTTGAGTCAGCGCTTTAGTTTTGATTTAGTTTGTAATTACGCGTCCTTTGCGCTGAGATTTTAAGGAGTTTCGAAGTTCGTGTAAGAGTTGTTAAGTCGAAGCGTTTTATGAAATTTAAACTTCAGTGTTTTTGTGATTATAAAACTACTCAGAGTTAGCTGAGCTTCAGTTTTGATATTATTAACAAGTCGTTTAGTTTGACACAATATTAATAGCATAAGTTAAAATTTAATATCTTTATATCAAGTTATTTCAGCACAAAAACGTTTTTTACCCTTGTAAATAATTATATTTCATAATAATTGCACTGAAATTAACTATTTTACCGTCTGTGATGAAAAACTTAGACAAAATTTCGCAACCGAAACAGCAGTCCCTATCGATCCATTTAAAATTTTGCGTTTCATTACTGGCCCGCAGTGTACAATATTTTTCGACGGTACTACATAAAGATTAATATAAAGGGTACATGAACTAAAATCCCGCAAACATTGCCTTACCCGTGTTTCATTTGAGAAGTGAAATGGTTTCCTAGTGGACAATCTAGCTAATTTCAGGTTGGCTAGTAAAATACTGTTAATATTTTATGCGACCGCAGCGAACTAGCTTTTAAACGTTAGCGCAAGTTGATGGGAATTAGCAAATGCTGTTAGACTTAATGAGAAACTATGTACCTAAGTAATACATCACGACTTGTTTTCCCACTGGGGTAAGCAGGGATGTTTTGTTGCTGAAATGATAAGATTCGACTAAGTATGATATAATACTATTTATTCGAATAAATATAATTTGTTTTTACATGACTAAATCGTATTAAACATTTATAAACTACTAGCTGTCCCCCGCGACTTTGTTCGCGTGTTTTAGTTTCAACGGTTTTTCTTTTTGCAACATTTTTCGTTTATGCTCCGTTCCTATTGGTCGTAGCGTGATGTTATATAGCCTATACCCTCCCTCAATAAACGGACTATCCAATACAAAAAGATTTTTTCAATTCGAACCAGTAGTTCCTGAGATTAGCGCTTTCAAACAAACAAACAAACAAACTCTTCAGCTTTATAGTATTGTATAGTATAGATTTGTTAGAATTTCTTGTATTTAAATGTTGTAGGAAAACAAAAAAAAATAACAAGTACGTCACTTATTTAAACAATGTTTGAGTTCTTACAGATATCGTGTCATGTCACCTACGTATTCTCATAATGCACTCACAAAAGTTCGGTACATCGGATGTCACAAATTCCTTGCATGACCTACTTGTTTTCAGGTTCGACGTACACGTTAGACGACGAACGTCATTTGAAAGGATAGTGCTTGTTTGCTATTCTTGTAAGTCGTCTTTTTCAGAAGCTAGTTTAGAAAAAGTTTGAGAACGAAAGTGAGACTTGACTACATAGGTACTATAAGTTTGGCTATTATTATAAGTTATTAAGCGTAGTTCCATTAATAATGTTTTTTGAAGGAAAACTTCTTTACGCAGTCTTGATTTGGGGAGTAAGCTGGTGAATGCGTGACGAGAGCGTTACGGAAAGTGTGAGACGAACGGAAGTTGAGAGGGAGATATGAGTTAGTAAAGATTGAAGGAGAGAGAGTTACGTTTCGTATAATATTGCAGGGGCAAGAGAGAGAGAGGCACACATTTTCTTTCTCTCTTCCTCTCATACCCAGTTAAGTTTCGTATACAAAGAAGTTTTTATAATAAGTCTGTATTAAGTAATACGTTATCTCTGGGGAATAAAAGCCTATCTAATTATATATTTATTTTAAGATCAGATTGTTTAGATAATCAAAGGTAAAGCCGTAATTGTTTTTAGCTCAAAACGCCACTTACATAAGTTCTTCTCAATGCGTGTATCTGATTACTAATTCCAATACGCCCACTCACTACTTAACCCAGCCATTAATATCAGCTTTTAGCCTCGAGCGTGCAAAGCAAAGAATAATCTATCACTTTATTCATAGATACCATTTTCGAATACCAGCTTGTGTAGCCGGGCTTGCGTAGAAATATGAATATTATAAAAATAGTGAGTTGCAATGGTTACCTCGTGAGGGAAAATCGCTGTAAATAATATGTAATTTCTAAATGGATTGCATTATTTGATATCAGTTTCTAACAGCTTCGGCGGTGTGAAAATTAATTAGGTCGCGTTAGCTTATTAGGCTTTTGTTGTCAAATCGGATACTAACAAGTACAGCTAGATATGTTTGGATTAAAATGTTAATTGGGATGTAAAGCTGTCTGACATGGTCATTTCAACAGATTTAATAATACTCTGAATTGATTACGCGATTCGATTAGTTAAATTAATTCTGGAGGCTCTATTCAGTCAATTTTATAATCATACAATACAGGATAAGCGAAATTTAATTTTGTGTATTTGCCTTGTATCTCATCTCACTGCTAGGCCTAGCCTAAAAGTAAGAAGGGTAAATGACATTCCTCGATGTTTCCGACAAATAAAAAAAAATGAAATCATTTTGATGTAGTAAAGATGTCCAATAGATAGTCCAATGTGCATTAGTAAATCGCCTAATATAATAGAGCCAGTAGCACATATCCAATGTCTAACATTGCCTGTTGGTCTAGTGGTTAACGACCGTGACTGCTAAACCTGAGGTTCGATTCCCACCCAAGACATATCTTTGTGTGATGAGTATAATCATTTATTCTCTGTCTGGGTGTAGTTTATCTATAATATGTATATATTTGCAAGTAGATTAAAATGTTTATCAGTTGTCTGGATGCTATAATATAGGCTCTGCCTGGTTTGGGATCAGATGGTTGTGTGTGATTTTTCCCGAGATATATTATATTACATGTTATATGTAAAATAAAAATACTATGTGTAAGCAAAATATCTACCTAAGGATAATTATGCTAACCTACAAAACTCCGTAATTTGCAGGATCGTCATCCCAGCAATATTCTGGTTCTTAATATGTAGGTAAGCCATTAATATGCCAATCAAGCCCAAGTAAGGTAGTGTCATCATTTTGAGTCAGAAACGAATCCTGTAGGCTGAGGCAGCAGTAAAGTACGATTTGCACCTGACGTAGCGTACTCCGCTGACGCCAAGTAAATTGCAAGTTACAACGTTTTAGGGAAATTGAATTGTATCAATGATGAATAAGGGTTATAATTGCTTGTGCCTTTAATAATATAGGATCAGAGAGTGGTGTTTAACTAAAACTTGTCTTTTTATACGCTTTTTGAGGGTTTGAAGGCAAACGCTGTTGATTTTTTTTTAAGATGCAGGTGTTCAATATTTTAGATACTTGAGCGCGTTTTGGTGTAAATACCGAAAGTTTGTAGCAAGTTAAAGATTCTACATCAAACAGCGACATTAATTTATCATCTATATAATCCATGGCAAAGCTATATTTTTTTAAGTAAGAAATTTGCAAACGATGTTACTTTTAACTTCATTAGTTTACCGCTCGTCGCGAACTAACCAAACCCGAAGTCCTAAAGTAGCTGATACATTTACCGGAGCCCGCTTAGTTGTGCTCCCATAAAGTATCAAGATCGTAAAGATAAATTCCTTCTTATCCATCGAGAAGTTTATTACTACCATCATCCCGTATTTTATGTTCTATCCAACCTCAAAATTTCCCGATTCCACTCGTTACGTCATAGAGATTTTTGCAAAGTTTTCTTTGTAGAAGGATTAAGGAAGGATATTAATCCCCTGAAGTTTGGTAAAGCGGATTGTGGGATGCAACCGCCAGACGTAGCCTTAATATTTTGCTATCTTAAAATTCTTTTCAGCGTATTTCGGAGAAGTTTCGTCTCAAATATTTTAAAAATTAATATATGCTTCTGTATAATATATTCCTGTCATGATCTTTGCAGCCAGACATGTATGTTTGCTATGTGAGATATTTGAATTCAGACCCTTTCTTTTTTATAGAGGTAAAATCGTACTTCCTTTATCTACCACCATTTACCATTTAGAAAGAGAAAACAAAGAGAGGAAGAAAAACTATTGTCACTCCAAAAAACGCGCACAACGGCTTATTAACTAAACGTATGTAACATAATAATTATAATAAAAAAAAAACTAGTACAAAAACAAAAATATACTTATAATAAAAAGAACAAGAAATTGAACATAATAAATTATTATAATTGTACACTTGATATTGCACGCCTGTGAGTGTAACAATGAATAAAAGTGAATTTCTTTATGTTATGTAATCAGTGATGCAATTGGCAAACAGTTGACTACATTAATGATATCAGCATGATGCATAAACTGTCAACGCGTGGTTGACCACCTATTTTGATGCCACTGGCAATTCGCTCTGATATATTCAAATAATGCCAGCATTGACTTTTACGATATTGTATTCACTACATAAACCATCATAACTAGACTTATTTCGTCAAATCTAGGAACTCATGGGACATAGGGAATATTTAAAAGAGATCTTATTTCCTGGTATTTTTTTTTAAAACGTCTCCAGCTCTAGCTTATTTAATCCCTGTATCGCGGGGGGTTTCACATACACAAATAACATCCAGACTTGGAACAAGCATTTGTGGATCACAAAAATGCTTTTCCCGTGCGGGGATGGAACCCGCAGCACGTGGCGCAGTGGTAATTGGCGTGGTGACTTATACCACTTGGCTATCCGTGCATTTATAGAAGGATGCCCAAATCAAATTGAGTCATAAGGTCATTGATACTCTTAGTATTTCCAGATCTTTCGATTGGTCGCTTAGAAAAACGTGGCTATAATATGTAGGTCAAATATATTTCCCGTTATAAGTCAGTGGAGCATTTTGCTGAATTGCTTCACTAAGCTTGGGACTGATTTATGGCAGGGCCAAACTTCCGGATTTCTATTACTCTGTATTTCGCAGATATTTTATTTAATTAGTTTAAGATTTACTGAGTTTTGTTTCAAATGTTCTTGAAGACCAAATCAACCAAGGAGTTCTATTACTAAATTTATGTTTAAAGATAATTCTTAATTACACTGTATACCAATCTACATAATTACCTGTAAGCTACATTTTGAACAATTCCAATGCTTAACTTAACTGTTATGTATCCCATCAGGGGATTTATCTCTTAAATAAATTTGAATTATAATCCAATGCTAATGCAAAAATGTTGTTCATTTAGCAGGGACACAAACAAAACACAGTACAAAAAACCTATAAATGTTTAATTCCTTTTAATTCCTTCTAATGACAGTATTTTATTTTTTCAAGAAGATTGAAGTACGTGTCCACTACTAATATAAATTTTGCATTGTATTGGAATTAAAATTCATTGAAAAATAAAGGTAGACGACAGACTAATTTTGTGCAAATAGCCACCAAGTTTCCATCATTCTTAATTACAGTGAAATTAATGTCAACAATATATTTGCTTATTAAGGCCCGTTAGGTAATGTTCCCATTTATTGTGGCTATCCTTCGATGCAAAGTCCCAATGCGATAGTTGGCAATCAAATATCCTGCCGCATATTAATGATAATGATTCCTAATAATGCAATGAACGAAACACGCCAGCATGGGATTGGCCAGATACACCCAATGCGGTGAATTATACTAACATTTGGCAATTTTGTACCGTTAATTATTTGGTATAAAATTCCCGAAAT
The DNA here is from genome assembly GCA_932294365.1 of Diachrysia chrysitis. Lineage (NCBI taxonomy): Eukaryota > Metazoa > Arthropoda > Insecta > Lepidoptera > Noctuidae > Diachrysia > Diachrysia chrysitis. Next base: position 11,160,804 of record OW028656.1, on the reverse strand, counting down.
TTGCATGCAAATTTAAACTATAACTCTGAAGTTATTAGGTCGAAAATTGAGTGCAGAATGCCGTTGTAGTTATGTAACTATAACAGCTTGACTGCATTTTGTTGTTGTATAATTTGTGTAACGACGCTTTTATTGCCTTCTGTGATAATATATTAGGTGTTTATTCATTGTGCAGATATATTTGCGTTTGTATTAAGTCTTACATTAAAAAATAAACAACTTCACAGCACCTACTTGACTTCTGTGCAGTGTATATACATACTTTATTACAAAATGTTATGTAAGTGATTTTGCGTCTACACAAAAAAAAAACTAAAATCTGCGTCTGATGTAGAGAGTGGTTGGAGAGAGTGGTGCACATAATTTTACGTAAAACCAAATAAATCTATTAACCCTAAACAGCTTTTAGTAATTGCCCTGTATTCGATTTTATATTACAGTATGATGAACGTGCGGCCCAAGGATATAGTTAATAGGGGACAAAAATGGCACAATATATTAGTTTTATATGTGTTTCGTTCCCCAACGGGTCGTATTTACGCGATATCACAGGAAAATGGGCCTCAATGAGATTGCGTCCACTGCTTTCAAACGATACAACTTTATTTATTACCACTTTTATGTGAGCTGCCATGATATTTTCATTTTAGTAAATTGTGGTTTCTCTTGTTTAAATTTAGTTACCTGCATTGTTGAATACAATAACTAATTAGAACGTATTTTAATTTTAATCAACTTTCCTTCAAACAAAACAATTATGAATTTTTAATTCGCTTACAGTCAAGTTCAAACAATGTACCGACGATATTTTTTTCAATTTTATATTAACATGATTTTTGAGTAATTAACTGTATAGAAGGTATTTCATTAATTAGTTTTCGTTTTCCATATAAAGACTTGATTCAATATCAAGGAAATAAACAGTTATACAAAAACACGTTACGTCATCTATCGGAGTCAACTGTAAACACCCCTACACACACTTCTTCACATTTTAATTAATTTCAACTCTCTCGCTGTCAACACCCAGGTAAAATAAAGCCGTCTGAAATGAAAAGACGTTTCACATAACCTGAACAATATTTCCTTACGCTTTGCTCAGTACTGTGAAAATTTTCAATTTTCGCAAACAATGTAACCACGAGAGTTCTGCGTTACAATTTCGTGGCGTGACGTGGCACAAGCGACAAAGCGACATGTCGCTGTTGTTTTGTCAAATAAATTCTTTTACGAATGAGTGTTTCGGAAGTGGGCGGTGTATTTTCTTTGTCGGCACATGTGTTTGTAAACGTTATTTGACACTTGAATTTATGGTAGAATTTCGCTGCAGTTTAAGTGTCTAAGCCAAATATTTGGAGTTAGATAGTAAATAGTGTTCCTGCAAGTTTCGTGTTTTGTTTAAACACCATTCAGCTAGTGCTATTTCAAGTTACATCGTAGTACTCATCATACATTTGAATTGCAAAATAAATTATAACAAAGATATGATTAGTATATCTGTGATTTCTATTAAAAAATTCCGCACGATGTTCATGGGGTTTTCACTAAATAGTTTTGAAATTCTATAACCGTTGTCGATGGTTCTGCAATCCGACACGATCGGAGGGATATCAGGCGAAAAACCCACGACATTACGTGCTCACTGATATACTGAGCATTTCTGGCTTCCTAACTGAAAATAGTATTTTCTACGACCCATGTGATAATACCCACAGTAATTATTCATTATACTTATTAAGTTAGTTAAGACACTTTAACGACTTCTAAGATTTCTCTATACAGCATGTAACAAAAAAACTGTCCGATCCACATGAGTATTATTGGGCATCATACTGCCTACTCATATACGTAACTATTGAATGGATTAGATATTGTTATTTTTCCCAGGTGAATATAATTAAATTAAAATAAAACTGATCAAAGGCAACACTGATCGCTCGAAAAAGTTCACGTGTACTACCTAGAGTTTTGTATCAAAGAAGCCGCCTGAGCGAGACATTTTTTTCTAGTACCTATATTGAACCAGGAATACGCCTTTATTAGATCGGAAAGGGTTTTTGTTACATACTGTTTAGCGTTTTGAAATATGTAATTGTCTGATGATAAAAAGGAACAAATATCTTTTAACGTGACATCAGTGGAACCTTTGTTCAAACTCTAATTTGTAATAATACTGATCACGTTAACCAAAACCTATTAACGAACAAGGCAAAGTTTATTCAACAGTAGCTAAACTCTGAGCTCAGCCAATGGCCTCACATCAATATTAAATTTTGTTGTTGAGTAGGCTATATCAAAGTTAACAAACTTCCACCGCACCTAACACGTGTTAATGGGGTTTTTAAAACTTTATACAGTATAACTTTTATTGCAGCTCAGCATTCAAAGCGCTTCGTCATTAATTTATTGTGCTAGGGGACAATTTTCGTAATAGGAAAAGTTTCGACGAACCGAACTGTTAGAAAAAATCATTAATTTATCTTTGATGTAGCAAGAAAGGTCTGTTTGGTATAAAGTTACAATGATATAGTGAATAGTGAAGGTACTTTAGGACTCCAGAAGTGACAATGACACTATACATTTTCTTGGAATAAAAAAAACTAATATATTTCTATACTTCAAACAAAATTACATGGTGACGATGTTAACAATAATGAGATAGTTACAAGAAATAAATAGGAGCGTTCTTCCAGACAAGATAATAGAAAAGATGGGAATAATCCTGCAAATGACCGTAAGAATGTTTTTCTTTAGGTAACTAACGAATATCTTTATTGCGACACCGGCAAGCTCTCATTTGCACTTAAAAATAAAGGCTGGAGTCGTTAGCGTAAAATTTGATAGGATCCTAAATTATCCTATTAAAACAATACCACATTATTTTACAAAGGGTATTATGGATTTGGATGTTATGACTATAATGCAAATAACAGTAATTTTTTAGAAGGGTTAAGCTTTAATACACAAGAACTACAGATAGTTAACGAACAAGTTATTAACAAAGAAGCACAAATTGTAAACAATGGTTAAGATGTCATACAATAAGATGCAACAAAATAAAAGACTGCGCCAGAAAAATCCTCGGGTCATAAAATTCACTAAAACTGAACCCAAAGCCGTGTGGAATGAAGTAATAACATGTCTACTAGGTAAGTACAAGAACAGAAAAAAATTCTCAGCTCTCTAGCGTTGGGGAAATTCCCAGGGAATAGGCGAACGGAATTCCGAGGAAGGAATGTTCCCCATTAACGCTAACTGCACCAGAACTGCCCAGTTTGGGGAGTTACTTAATTTCCCGTAAGCTTCGAGGTGTTAGGGTAATACGAGTCCTGGAGATTCGTAAAGTGTTTCGAATTGTCAGGGTGGGATCACTAAATATAACGAAACAAGGCGAATATGGGAAACTATTTTTGGAATTACACAAGTAAGGATAAATTTACCACCATAATTAAAATGCAAAATTTTATTTATATAATGTTTTATGTAATTTAAATGTTCTAACTTATTGCTTGATATTATAAAATAAAAATACGTAGATTAATAGTTCAATAATCAATTTTACACAAAACAATTTAACGACTTTTTAATTAAATTCATCTGAATCATTATCATGAGTTTCATTAAACTCATTTGTTACAATCCCCACAACTTAATTTATGTTACAAACCCCATTACACCAGCATGACATTACTATACATTTTTAATTACGTCCTTGAGACATAAAACCCGCATTAAGCAAATCTTACATTTCTTCATGTTTCCCTAGTGCGCATTACCGCAAAAACTTACTTAATTATGTTACCTCAGACTACTGCATTACACGCTTCAGGACGTGTTTTAAGTCCTCTACGATTGTACCAAAAATAGCTAGTATTACTGCTGCAATGTTAATTTGAATTTCTGTTTAATGTTGTTAATTAAAATTCTATTTTGATTGTCATTATATAATTGTTGTACTTACATCATTGATCAATTAATTGACTTTTGGTTTTAAGTTTTTTTCTAATGGTGTGTCTCGATTAGGACAAATGATGCCTAAATAGGTATGTATCTATATATTTAAATCAACAGAAGCCTTAAGCCTAATCCATAAGCTAGGTATTTTTAAAGGGCAAAAGGGGATTAGTTAAAAAAAATAGACATGAGTAAATCACAATTAAAACCATATTTAATAAACACCCTACCATAAGCATAACCTACGTCAAATGAGAAGCACTCTTTAGAATTAATTATGTATGATTTAATCTCACAGTCAAACAGTCTGTACTGTTTTGTGAGGCACGGCGTAGATCATAAGTTTACTATGTACGAGTGTCTTGTAACAAAATAAATACGTAAAAAAACGATTTTCTACAAAGATAAGACGGTTTTTAATGAAAACTCATACCTACAAGAAAAATCATAGTTTTAAATAAATAATTGTTTTCTATTTTTAAATATTTATTTTTAAGTTAGTATAATTAATTTAAGAGTACACTTACCAACAAAAATCGACGCAGTCAGTCAAAATAGTCATTCAACATTTCAAGGTTTTCTAGACGTTTCACTTCAGATCCCTAAATTTATTGAGTTGGAAACTGACAAAGGATGTTTAAAATGTTCTTTTTCTGCAGTGAGTGGAGCAAATTAAGTACATAAAAGCGAAAATGAGGCCACGATCTCTGTCAATTGTCGCGACCGCTTCCAAGTTGACTCAAATTTGATTGTTGGTAATTTTTCATAAAATAAATGGTGGAGTGTTCGCTTTGATTATGGACCTCTTTGTTAAACCGTATTCAGATTATTTGATTCGTTGGCGGAACTAAATTCTTTTATTAAAAAACAAATTCGGTATTTTAACGATAAATAATAAAAAAAAATCTTTAATTATTTTGATATTTTGTTTTTTTAAACAATACCGTCATTCGTGTGATTGTACCTACACTCATATCTTGTATTTGTCAGCATGTCTTTGTAAAAAATAAAGTAGGCTATTTTATAATCCAACCCCTTTCAATACAGTCTATATGGAATCTCGTTATAACGAACATTTCGGAATAAATTAACACAAATAAGGACATCAGGAATCGCCTCATGTGATTATGTAAAAAGTAACTGGAGATAAAACATACAGTATAAATAAAACTAAAATACAATATCCAAACTATCTAATAACATATAAAGTTTGCTTCAAAGACCTAAATCGCTTGGAAGATTGTGAACTAGCAAGCGACGTTACAATTTGGCCAGTTTTCAAGAGCCGCCATTTTTTCTGAGTGAACGAAAGCTTGTGACACGAACACACGAGTTCAGTTCACGCTCTATTGGAACTTGAAATACCCGCATTTAAGAACAAACGGTATAAATCAAGGGATTTGCTGCAAGTTACCGAATGTTACGATCAATGTTCTAATAATTCTTGAATTCGATTCAGTTTATGTAATGATTGTGTTCTTCGCATTTGGGATTATGTAAGATCCAGTTTTTGAGATGATTGAATTGTTATTTATAGACACGCCACTTCTAAATACTAATAAAACAAAATTAACTCTTTAATAATAAAAGTTTAACGAACTAGTCATCAGTTCGACTCGCGACACCACCGCCGCCACGTCTGCTCATGATTAGGGACTCCTATCGAGTCTGAAACTAGTCGGGCCATCCCGAGAATATACGTGAGTAAACCGTTTTGTTTTAAATAATTTTTCTGTCTTGTTCAGTAGGCAATTTCAAAGATTAGCGTTATCTAACAAAAACCTAATCAGCAGTCTAGATGCGACAATTTTACGTACTATCTTGGAAAAATATCAACTCTTAATTCCTGTATCCTTTTACTTAACTAAACAGATTATAAACTCAGGTTCAAGAACGCAGTAATGCATAAGTACGGATGCTCTAACGTCAGTAACCTATTTCGCATCGTTGACTCTTATAACATGTATGAAAAGATACGTTTATGCTCGCCCTTTAACTCAAAAAATATTCAACTCGTTAGAATGATTAAAAATATTTAGTAAGTTATTTTTTTTTATTTCTTGCAATTTGTCAACGTTGAAGAGAGATGAATTTTGTTTTAGTACTTCAAATTACTTATGATGGCCTGGTATTTAGGACTTCTTGATTTGATACCTCCTTTCTCTACTTAAATTTCTAGGATACAGGTAATTTTATTTCGAAATACAACTGAACTTTTTTAATTCCTAACTTTCTCTGAAGTTTTTTGGTACTTTTTTTTTTAGTTTGGTGTGAAATCTTAATTTTTTTCTAACTTATTTTTTTGTTGACTTGGGAAAAACAATTGAATTCACGACACTGTTACTGTTACCGACACCTCTTTAATTATTTAATTTTTCACTTTTGTCGGCATTCCCAAAGTGCCACTATTTTTTTTTTCTTGTTTAAGATAAAAATAACATCGACGTGTCCTAGAGGTGCGCTCAAACATTAAAAATTACATTCGAAATTCTGTGAACTCTGTCAGCATTTGTCTTACCGCGCTGCAGTCCCCCAAAGTTTGGAGATAACAAACAACGTTGACTTTGTTACAAGACAGAATTCCGTTCAAGTATTTTTGTGTCAACTCAGTGGAACCGTGAACAGATATGAGCTAAGTAGGGTGACGTTTCGGTGCTTTGACTGACGTAATGACGTATAGTTGTTGTCAACTTTTTCTGTATATATTTTGGAGGTCTATGCATATTTGTTATTCTTTTTCTTTCCTAATGACAGTTAACTTGTGGATATTCTTTTTTCACAAAATTGTGTGTCCTGTTTCTTTTGTAAAATTTAAACACCAGCACGTAGAAAATCAACGAGGACTTCATTGTTGGATTTAAAAACACAACACATTAATTAATCCCAAAACACCACTATCGAATCTATCGCAAATACAAATATTTCCCCATATTTCCATCAAACCAACAAAAAAAAACAATGTTGTTCTTATATTTCAAAGACACGCGCTATTTGTTTCTATTCTCGTTCAGTCCTTTCTGCGAGCAAATCATGGGCAGTTTATAGAAATGAAATGTCCTTCACATATACTTGACCACTAGTCGACGTTATGTCTTAGTTTATGAAGTAAATCATTTTTCAAACTTCAACTTTCTATTTACTGTGTCTTTGTGAACTTTGAAGTTTGTAATACGATACTGATAACTATGAAAATGGTTTTATAGTTTCATGTTTTAATGTTACGAACATTTTAAAACGTTGAATTAGGTTCTTAAAATTGTATCTAGGGCGAAAAATATGTATTAAATAAGTAAAAATGAATGTCATCAAAATCGTCGTTTCTGAATATGGATTATCTGGAATCAGGATCATAATAACTTATTATGTAAGCTAGCACGTTTAATGGGCTATCAAAATGAGGAAGCACCAAATTCTTGTAGTAAGCAAAGGTATAGGCATAGGCCTAGCAGGTTTCGGGCGAATTAACGGGAATATTGCACTAACGTTCAGATAGACTACATTTTGCATGCTAAATGCAGAAAATAGTATAAGTATAAGAGTATATCTAATGGAGAATCAAAGTATTTTTTTAAATAAAAATAATATTATATTTATTGTTTATTGTGACCTTATTTTTATAATCAAATAAATAAAAATTCGCTATCACAAATTTCAAATTTCACGTCTGTTACGTAATTAATATTATTATATACAACAAAGTCAGGTTAGTTACACCAATCTTAACTCAAAAACGGGTGGACCAATTACATATCGATTTGTTTGATTCGCCTCCACCACGAATAACACAATAACTATATACATAACCGGGGTCTAATTACGCGGGTGAAACCGCGAGGCATTGCTTGTAATAAATATTTCGACGCTACCAAAAGTGTCAAACGCCAAACTAAATAACGTAATTGAAAACTAGTTTCCAAAAATCCCAGTGTACATTTTCGTAAAGGCTCGTATCCTCGAACCGCACCGATTTAGCTAACCGAGCCTAAATTTAGCCTGGGGTTGCAGCCAGTTACTGTCCCGATATAATTAATGTAAGCCGACATCTCACGTCGCTCGCCATCTGAACTAAACCAAAGTGATGTCAAAGCGAATGCAATGAAAGGACTATTTTCAGCCGTTTATGCGGGCTCTAAAGTGGCCGGTGTAACTATGTACGCCTAGTAAAATGTTATACTATTTTGGGATCGTGTCAAAATTTACAGAAAGTAATGATAATTTTAACCGGATTCACGTATCGTTCTAAACATAAATTAATGTGTTTTTCATAAATCGTTAGTTTAAGACTGATTTTATGGCATAAAGTAAATATTTAAAAAAAAAAAGTGTGTGCGTGTAACCTTTACGCGCGATTGAAGTAAAACTTTATAACCTTGTTATTGAATATTATAAAATGTCGCAATTGTCAGAAAATTTATTTTTAATTTACTTATTTTAAAAGTAATAAATAAACAAGTATATTTAGAGATTTTCAAAAAATTTTGCAATCTAAAATAATGTTTTTAAAACTGTTGAATTTTTCATTCACTTTGCTATTCACAATTGATCCGTTTGACAATTTGAAAATAAATAATCCTAATTGATTATGATATTTGCCACTAGCTGGCGTATAAGTCAAGAAGCGTGTAGTATATGACATATACTTACAACCAATCAGAATTATTATTTTTAAATGGCGGAAGCGTTACTTCCGTCAGAAAAAAAATCTGAGTTACTCCCTAGTCGCGCCTAAAGAAGTTTTACTTCAATTATATATTTAATATGATAAAATTATGTAATTATGTGTAAAGTTTTATATTTATATTTTTTACAGTTTTTTGTATTATAAATTTTATTTTTGACTGTGTAGTTTCATTTCAAGTATGTCTTCCATTCAAGGTCACAAAAAAATAATAACCTACATCTGTATTTTTCAGTGACCGTATTATTTTCCACTCTATCAGACATACCTACTTTTCACGATAAAATTTTATTACAAAAAAATGTTTTTCCTAAACAACATCTTAAACCGGCAAACTATAATTCGGCGAACTTTAATTTGTCTGCTACAGAAAACAAACCGAAAATCTGAATGTTTTATAATATCTAGCTAAAATAACGAGAATCTCGATCAAAATATTAAATTAATTAATTGTAACGGTGTCTTAACCTACTTGTAACTTTGCCTCGGGGGAGGTTAGGTTAGCTGACATGAAAACCAAATAAGGGAGATACGAATAATGAATCAAGAGCTTTGTGCTTTAAAATTAAACCACGAATTTTAGTTATATTAATATTAAATTATATTACAAAGTACTCGTGTATGGTATCCTGTTTGCAAATACGACTTACGAGGAATTATATGTGATGATTTTGCTGTTAACGTTAAAGATGAGAGATGTTTTGTATTAAATTTTTAGTAGCATTCCGGTGTCAAATTTTCTTATCCAATTTGGGATTTTATGTGTCTAAAAATATTCCACCAGAAACCCGGTCCGATCCAATAAAGGCTTAGTTTTATAATTTAATTTAATATATTCGACGGGGAAAATAATAATATCTAATCGATTCAAATAGTTACGTATATATGTACGCATTACGATGCCGAATAATACTCATAAGGATCGGACAGAGTTTTTGTTGCATGCTGGATAGAGTATCACTATTAGTAACACACTCAGCCAAATATATAATAATATACATAAACACTATTACAGTTGTTAACAATATTATACACACACAGTTCTGACAAAAAAACATTTGTTTTATATTGAAATTATTAATTATATTTTTATATTTTCATTATTGTTAAAAATAATATTAATAAAATCACTGCATTAAAAGTCCAATTTGCTATTATAAATTCTTAGTAATAAATGACGTAAAATATTCTTCTTACAATTGAAACATTTTTGTTCCAGAATGTTCTTTACTGAATTGATTATAGTTAGGATTTGCAAAGAGAAGAGCGTCGAGCGCTCTGAATATCCGATGAAGGTAGATTTTGTGTGTGAGTAGCGCTTATAGGGGCACAGCTAACAAACTTATCCTTCCTACAACTGCAATGTTAGTTGCGGGAAACTATCAGGTAGGTTTTGGTATTCAGATTGCAGTAACAGTAATCATTTCAGTTACCACACTCGTGTCTAAGCTTCGTCTTATATTTCCTCAAATTGCTTTTGATTTAGTTAACCGTTCTTGTGAGAAACATTTGAGTTCAAAATTGAATGAACGTACTAAAAATTTTCAGACATTTTGTCACGTTCATGTTTATGCAGATACTAACAAACAAAAAAAAAGAAATATGACACTGAATTGGACCATTTTCCATACTTAAATTAAATCTGCTCAAAATATTACTTGAGCTACATTCAAGTTAACGCAATCAGGGATGACAGAAAAACTAAATTACGTGCGAAATACATCCACTACAGCCAGAAATAAAGAGCGTCTGCAGCAGCAACATCAAAATTTTGTTCAGTCGTTGCAGTTACGTCCTCAGTGGTGCCATATGTCGCTATAAAATACATCGAGGCACCGGTTTGGCACTAAGCCGATAGTGCATCGAGTATTCCATAGTGTTTTTACTTCGGAACTCGTCGATACCTCAAATATCAAGACACTCCTTCTCAGATTTGTTTGCTTATTCTTATGATACGTTTTCGAGAGTTGCATTTGGCTTGGGTATCTTTGAATGTGAAATACGAATTCAGGAATGTTACCTCAAAAGCTTTGTGAATGTTATTTGATTTCTGTAATCCCATATGCGGTTCAGAACCAGTTTTATTCTATTGGCCTTTATATTCCAAGAATTGGGTGATAAATTTTATATTTTTAACTGTGAGGTAAGGTATCTGAATTATAATGAAAGGTATGATATACAGAGACTCACTGTAAGATTTTTTTACTCATGGACATAAAATGAATACTAAACAGGCCTACTAATTAAGTTCCTTAATTGGTGATTTGTTCCAATTACAGTACGAGGAAAATTGAGTTTTTGACGTTGTCCAAAGGACCACACTTTTAAGAGGAAATTAAATGGCAACCGTTATATGCTAATTACGCGACCATAAATTTGAAATCTCCCACCCAGTCTTTTTTTCCTCCTTTGAATTTTTATGATCCAATTGAATTTTAAATTTTACCGAGCATTAAAATGTTCTATACCCATCATCGGGATTTTTGCACTGAGTTCGTGGAATATTTTAAGTGGATTGCAAAATATATTTTCGTTTTGAAATCAGAATGGAATGAAAAGGCGTACGATTTGTAAAATGCATATCATATTAAAGCGTTGGTGTACATTTTGTTGATTGCCTTTCTCCTATTTGAATAACAGGCAATATTCTGAGTATGCAAATGTTTTAAAACATTTTAAACGAAATAAATAGTTAAAAGCAGGCTATCTCCTAAACTTATACTAAATACCAAGTCACTTCGTAAACGAAGCAAGAAAAATGGTCTTTTAATCACTGCTTACGAAAGTGATTAATGCTTCTCAAGTTTGCAAAAAATACTGATTACGTAATTCTCCAAATCGCGAAGAAACAAAACATTTAACAAAAACATTTTCTTATCTAACTTTTCAGGGTTACAAATACAAAATGATCAGCCATCGTCACTCAGTTCTAACGGTCATGGAATTGATTAAACTTCGCAGCACTCAACCTCGTTAAGTCCAAACTAAGTTGAGTTTTTATTGTGAAATAAAACGGTGGAAAGTTTTGCTAAGGGAAAACTTTCCGCTATTCTATGAAGTTAACGAAGAATCGTTAATTCCGTCCTTCGGTTATATTTATTGTTATTTTTTTCGTTGTTTTTTTTTTATTATTTTTTAAGTTTCAGCTATTTCTTCTTAGCGTATTTTTTGTCATCTTTGCGTAAATCACTTTTGGGGTTTTAGCTATTTTACTTACCTACTAAGTAATCAATAAAACCTATTAACTATTTTTGGACAAGTGAAAAACCACACCCATAACCCCTATTTTATTTTACAATGAAAATTAAATAGATTATACAACTTTAATGCAATATTTCCGCTAATTCGTTACATTAATATATTCAAAAAAAAATATTTATAAAAAGTAATATTCAGACATGCCTTTATTACTTAGTAATATTTATGCAACTTCTTTTTAAAAAAATCTAGAGTTATTACACACTTAAACCCAACACTGCGACATACAAATTTAAGCTACAACATTGTGCAATTCTAATCACACAAACTCCAGCTGTGTGATAACATTCAGTTTTATTGTCCCCGCTTATAGTGTTACTTACAACCGTCAATGTGATTCAGCAAAGTGCAGTAGACCAAGTTTATTGTGCAGTACATGACGTGAATGATCGTAAACATAACTTTGTTAGTTTAGGGTTAGATTCCGATATAAGACAGTAAAGCACTGAATTTATTCTTTTAATAATAGAGATGGAGACTTTATACATACTTGTAAAATTGGTTCTTAAGTTACATATAGGTCGGTCAATATTATTTATTATTTACTATCATTAAATCTGTATATATTCAATTATTAATATATATATTTATTTATATTACCTAAACATAAAATACAAGGTACTTTTTCGATAAAAATGTTTTTGCTGTCTAATAATAATTTTGATACGATAATACTTTTAATAGTAGATACCGACTTTTACTCTTATTAAAATAAAAAGATATTAAATAATGAACTACTGACTTCGAAAACTTCTACTACCTACTTACCTACCTACTATTTAACTAGTTACCAAAAGTAGGTTCTAGGCAGTACATACGATTTTACAACGAAATTCTCGACAACCAAATGCATGCGTTCTAAAAATATTAACGAAATGCTAAAAGTTTTCGTCGCGACAGTCCCTGTAACATGGCTGCCATCCCGTCCGAAGTTCACACGACATGTCCGATACGTATTGTGTCGGATGTTTCATGAACGAACGTATTTTAGTCACTGTCCGTTATTTTAGCTGTAGTGACGTTTATGTGAATGGGAGAAATGTTCAAAGAGGTTCAAAATATTGGACGTTGTAACAGAGTTGTGTATGTTGCGGTGCATCATACTGACATTACAAATCTGTACTAATATTATAAAGAGGAAATATTTGATTGTTTGTTTGTTTGCATTGAACAGGCTCCGAAACTACTGAACAGATTTGAAAAATTCTTTCACTGTTGGGAAGCTACACAATCACGGGCGACATAAGCTATATTATATTTTTTATTTTGTTTTTTTTTTTTTTTATAAACCCGTGCAAAGCTGGGGCGAGCTGCTTGTTAATAATAAAATACATAATTTTGTTTACCATAAATAATATCCTTAAGCTTTACTTTCTTTTACCGAGACGCTAAGAACCTATAAATTAAGTGAAGAACTCGTTACTGACGATTAAGACACGCAAAAAGATTATCTTTTAAAGCTAAATAAAAAGAAAGTACCAGTTTAAAAGGTAAGCTATTTAATTAAACAACGGCAACTTATCTTTAAATCCTTTAACATTTATATCGATAACCACACAATAGACTTTGTACTCCAACACAAAAAGATATAGAAGCGACGTCGTTCAAATATTCTATTATTATGTAAAACGGAGTAGCCGCCGTCCTCCGCAAATATAATAAAATCATTAAGTGATGTTAATTCGCTTAGTGACCACGGTAAATATGATGAAAATATGCAAATGTCCGAAGTTGCTGGGTTGCTTTATTTAAAATAAAATATGTGTCTGACCTGGCTGGATTTTCCTACCAAAGACTAAAACTCCAATAGACAGAGGACGTTTATTATCAGAAGGTTAAAAATAATAAAATGATATTCGAATTTTAAAATACTAATGTATAAGGCCGAAAAGTCGCTGGCGAGACGACATCGATCGCTATTTGCCGGAATGGTGGAAAGAGACTCCAGAAAAAAGAGCCTGGAGCGAATTGGGGGAGACCTTTGCCTAACAGTGGGACACTTGAAAGGTTATAAAAAAAAATGTATAAAATTAAAAACGAAAGGACTTCAGTTGACCAGTCAATTAAGAAAAAAAACAATTGACAATCTACAACACAAGCATCGGAAATAGTAAGAGTTAACGGCACCAATTACTTAGCGCTGCACATTTACTAAATTAAAGATTTTAATTTTTGGGAATACATTGGAACAACGAGCACTGCCAATTACGTCACTCAAATACGATTGCCCAATCCCGAATAAATGTATGAATGAAATCTGTTTATCGGGACCAATTCGATAGTCTTTTGTATTAACAGTAATATTACCTTTATGATTTTTGTAATAACGTCCTTTATTTATGATTGAGTACGGGAGTTTTAATTACATTTTGTGACGTCATGCGTCATCAGCATCGTTCGTCAATGTAATTAAACACTGGTATAAAATAAATTAAAAAATCTTTGAATAAATTATTTATTTACCTTTTTGTGTTGTAAAAATAAAACTGTATTTTCATAACTCTACCAAGCGTTTAATAAATATGTTATAGCTGTTATATTTCCTCTACTCGATATAAAAAAAGACTTATTTCCCTAATACATCGGTTCAGCGGACGTAACACTTAAAGATAATGTCACAAGACTTCATATTTATGATATGCGAGATGTCACAGAAAATATTTAATGTTCTAAGTACTCTCATGCTGATACTCTTTTAGGAAATTATTTTCGATCAATATTTGTGAGTCACTGAGCCGCAATTTTTTATTGACATTCCTTTTTGTAGGTACAGTAAGCTATACGTAACTAATTCCCATCGCAATTAAAAACAAAATCTTAAATGTCCATTATTGGCTGTGCTCCTAAAAAAAAAATACGAAAAAACTGACCCGTCTCTTTTAGCCGTTTTCAAATAAAAATGCAAATGTTCCTTTTGCGTAGTCCTACGGCATTGTAATTGCAAAAAAAAACTTCCCAAAAGGCTACTATGTTGGCCATGGTAGAAACAGATGCTTATATACTACACAGTTTTGCATCACAAACGTGTTGACATCCAATTTATTTTAACTAAGGTCTGTACTAGCGCAACCAACTTTTTCGTTCAGTTTTTGTGTTGATTTGCATATTTTCACTTTAATGAAAGTTGGGAGTTCTATAACGTATGTAAATACATTAATATTTATAGTTGATTACAATACAGTGCCTTTGGGACAGTCCTCATACAAAGCACTCCTTTGAAACGATTTGAGTTTATAATTAAGTTAGAATTTGATGATTTACATACGAGTGGTACAAACAAAATATGAATTGTAAGTAGATTAAATGAATAAATGCGTTAAATTATCGTGTCATGAGGTTTGTGGCAAATATGACCAAATACAACATTTCAATATTAATGTGTATGCTGATATGATGAGTAGTAGGGATGAATGGAAGAATAGCACTAATTGCGCCGTCCTCAAATTATTCAAATTGGGAACAGAAGAGGCAGAAGAAGAAGAAGAAGATAATTTAAATAGTAGATACTTATTTCAAAGTAAATCGTGGGTTATGAAATTTTGAACGATTTTGTGACGAAATTAAAAAGATAGGTATACAAACATCACACAAAATCTCTTTACAATAGAAAGTAGCAACATATTTACAAAACGTTTCATTTAATTCGTTCTAAACATTTAACGAAAATTCTCTTAAACACAACAAAGTGCTTTAAAACGAAACAAACAAAACGAATTCATTTAATTGTAAATGTCCAAAAAGTTCGCTACGTTTCCTGAAAACTCGCGCCCTTTACGACTATTGAAATTTTCGGGGATTACGCTATGAAAGAGTTTTAAAAGAAGTCAACCGAAATCTGAAACAAGACTGATAAATGATTAAAGGGTTTTCTTCGGGATAAAACATTTGTATATAATCTTCAATGAAAGGGAAATGTAGATTAAGACCAGTGGTTTTATGAATTAACAGTTTATTTTTGTATTTTTAATTTCTGAATCAAAAATCGTTTATGGTGTTTATACTTGCATGTTCTACTTTTTGAGTAGAAATAGAAACTTTGTTATTGAAATATAAACTATTTAAATATTCGAAGTAAGTTAAGGCCTAGTTATATCATGAAAATTAGCGATATAGCTCAAGAGACCTCATCTTCAGAAAGCATCACATAAGTAGGCAAATACAGTCCTTTTTTCTCGTCAAAAATTTTCATTTCATTTATAGCCGAGTGGATCCCGCAAATTACAAGGGATTTCGTTTTTTTTTGGCTTTTTGTAAAATCGTCTACGTCCACTTAAAGATATTAAAGAAAGAGACAAAGAAGCAAAATGTAAGTTAATCGTGGAAGGTACCCGTTTCTATTTATTTGTGTTGCTTGACTTTTCCGACCGTTCCGTGGTTTTTCTAGTAATTATCTTTAGTGACCGTTTGGATTTAAGCTTTTAAGTGTCTCTTCGCTACGGTAGCTCGTTATTACTTTACTTGTTTATATATACATGCACACCAACAGTCCGACATACTTTTTCAATATACAAAAATTAGAAATCATCAAATGAAAATTTTGAATTAGTCTGAATCTTTCTCTCGGCAAAATAGAACACATTTATTTTTTAATTCCGATATTCGTTCAAAGCTTCTAAAATAATCTCATCTTTGTATAATTTCATGTTAACCTAGATTTAAATTTATATTTTTTTGCTGAAATTCTCATGATTTCAATGTCAAAAATTATGTATTTACTTTAACGTTTAAACATGTGTACTCATGTTTATTATTTAACTCCCACCGTAATACGCTAAACAAAACAATGGACCGAACAAAACCCAAATATTATCACAACCTTCAAATAAAAATACACCAACTAGACACGTACACGATGATACAGATTCAGATTTAATTTTCCACATCGTAGATTAACGGTAAATAATAATTTTGACGCTTCAAACAATATCTGTGTATACACAACGTGGATACATTTTCAATTATAACAGATACGGGTAATGAATGCTGTGACAAAATTGTATCAATATTAAAATTATATCAACAATAATCACAAACAGAATTATATTGGATAAGCTGTCGTATCGCTAGTTTACGATCAGTTTTATCATCCTAGTATTTACTGACAAACCTATTTATTTGATTGCTATGGAGCGTTTTTTTTGTATCAGCTAATTTCGCATTATTCGAATAATATTATAGATAACTAAAACCACTGTAAATATCTTTGAATATATTTTTAATTATTTTGTAATAAATGCAAATAGTAGTCGAAATTGGGACCGTGTCTACATAATTAACTGTCGAAATTCAGAATGACACTTAAGTGAAACTTAAAGATGAGAAGAAACAAAGCATTATAGTGAAGAAAGCTTTCAATGATTTTAATGAAAGACAAAATAATCAACCGCTGAATACTTAAATAAAAAAATCCGAGTCTTCAATCCAAATTAAACTCAACAACAAAAGACGAACACAAATATTTAAACAAAATGAGTATTTATGTCTTTCAAATAATGCCCTGTGTTTTGAAATCTTATTCGTTTATTTTCAAGTGCTTAGAATCAAAGACCGGCTAGATTACTAAGGTCTAAAGGAAAACGCTATTTACCTTCTGTAAGTAGAGCTCGTCTTTATCTATTGTGACGAGGATTTCAAATAGAACAGGCTTTTATCAAATTACTACGGCCACGATCTGTTTTTGTACCTACCAAGGTTTTTATACCATTTGTGATGCCTAAGGACAATACATCTACTACATAATCTTTGCTTTGTGTTGTTCATTTTGTTTCTCTAGGGACACCCCGCCTTTAGGACGGTAACAAACGTATGCAAATTCTATCTTACATCTTTATATGTATATTTGGGACAGTTCCTTACATAAATTTATTGGAATGCTAGAAAGGAACTAAAAAATTATGTAGTTGAGTATTGCCTTCTAAAATTATAGTCACGAAACTGTATTAAAATAATAGAAAGAGCAAAAATACTGTCAAATGCTAAGAAATTCTACTTCTTTACAAAATTTTCCATTTCCAACATAACTTCAATGCAAACTCAATTTAAGGCTATCAATGGAGTTCAGTTCGGCAGCTGACGAGAGGCCCGGATGCGGGCGCGTGTAAACGTTCATTACACGGTGATATGACGTCATTCAAACGGTGCAATTGACAGCCAACCGGATTAAGGTGCAGCATTTGATTTCATAGATACCAATAATAGAACAGAATTCAACAAATAAAAAATTGAAACACTGGCTGATTAAAAAGTTAACGGTGAGAAATTGACAGTTGGCGATAAATTTAAATTTAGAAGGCTGAGTCTCACGTGCTGTATTAATTAATTTAAAGTGATGCTAATTGGCAGATATAGTGGACCCGTAACCTAATCCTCGATTTGAATTTAGTTTATTTCAATAGAAAAAGAAAACAAAACACTATCAGTGAATTTCGAAGTAGGCTAGTTGGTGACAACGATGATGATGATAAAACAAAAGTAATTTCATTTGATAATTTTATGACATTATATTAAATTGCTATTTCCTTCCTCTATATTCTACGACTTCTGATCCAGGTGATTCAATTAAAACGGTGCACGGAAACGAACATGTGATCGTGTCATAGCGAGCAGTGTCCAATCAAACACGAGCGTTCATTTAGCATTGTTGCCGTATTTGTGTTTCACGTCGCTACCTTTTGATTGATGTGATCTATGTGACTTTATGATCGCTTATACAGTACGCAAATTCTGAATCGCAATGAACTATTGTTTAATTCTCGTATATTGTTACGCTATCCTCTGTTGCAAATACAAATTGTTGCAATTGTAGTGTAGTAAACAAACAATTGTGTTTTCATGTTTAACGTTTTCATTTATTAAATATTTGTTCTACTTGTTTAAAATTTCAATGATTTTACAGAATTTGATGTTTTCGTGGCCTATTTTTTAGATTCAGACGTGTCAAATCAAATCTGAATTTCCATAAGGCTTTTTATTTTCTTTTATAAAAACCTTCTCCTCACAATAAAATATTTTATCCGATTTGGTGCAGTCGTTTGGAAGTTATGACGTGACCAAGGGAAATTGGGATTTATTTTTATATTATATATATAATATATACATAAAATGGCCATCGTTATAAAAAAGGTCACTCAAAAAACATATAGAACAAAAAAATATAAATAACGAGGAATTGTTATTTACTCAAAAAAGGCATAAAAGATTACAATTAGAAGTATGTTGACACCCCGACGTTATTCAAGATAGACTTCTGCATGTATGTATATCTTAAAGCACAACAAACGAAAATGTCGGATGACGTCACAGAGAGGGCTACCCAATCAAATACGGCATTGACTTACTATTGTCGAACTATGTTTGTGTACCTGTCACAGAATATGGATAGGTAGAGTACTGCGCTTTTGAAAGGGCGTCAAAGAGAATCGACATGCAAATCGATCACCCTGCTGTACTGTACTTTTTTTAGAATTGTTTATTTAAGTGCAGGTGACTATTGGTAAGCTTTCCTACCAAAGGTTTTAGTCAACTCACCTTTTTCATCAAAAACATATGTGGATAATTTATGTAAAAAAAATCATTTGCATGGACAACTAAGGTTCTGTGTTGGGGTCGGCTTCCAGTCTTACCCGATTAAGCTGAATAGCGTATTTTACATGGAGCGACTGCCTATCTGTCCACAACTCATTTTACTGGGTAACACTACTGTGTCCCAAAGTAAGACTGGTTGTCGGAATTATAATGACTTAACGCCTGTCAAACATCAACGTATTACAGTCGGGAACAACGGCTTCACGTGCTTTTCCGAGGCACGGAGGTGTCTCAGTATATTCAAAATGGTTAACAATCCACGGTCAAACCAGAAAAAAATAAAAGAAAAAGTGTTTGTGAAGTAGTCATATCGATAACATAAATTGCTGGCGTGTAAGTGAAATAGAGTGTGTGTTGTTTTACAAATAGATGTAAATCTAGAAATAAACTATTAAATTTTAAAGTTTAACACAATACTACACACAACACAGTAAAGTTTGATGAAAAACCGTGTTAATCAAAATTAGTTAAATCAATTACAATATTCTCACAAATAAAACAACGGTTCAAAATTAATCAAATTTCGTTTGAAATACATTTCAGACAGATTTGAATAACTTGTTTTGAAATAGATTCTCACAGACAGATTAATGGACTCGAAGATCTATTTAGGCTGTGCCAACAGACTGAAGTTATTAACATCAGTGTTATTCGTCTAACTTTGGACCTAAAATGACACAATCGCTTAAACCACACATTTCAGTTGTTAGGTCCAATTTTTTTTTTATAGAAATCTTTATTCGTCAGTTAACAGTTTACAGTTCGTACAACTCATAGGTTTAATTTTTATACATAATCTTTCACTAAGGTGTTCAGATTAAAGATGATTCTCTGTTATTCTGATATCTGAATTGACTTGGTTCATTTGTTTTTTTCTCATAACTTATAACGTATGTCGGGTATACTATGTTTTACCACTTTGATTCATTTTGTTAATAGAATTCTTCTGTGTACGTTTACGATGATTGTAGATTACAGTACCTAATCATTTTGATAAGAGTATGTTATTACATAAAGTTATTACCTAACTTCTTTAACCTAATCTTAATTTTCATTAGAGCCATCTGTTGTCCTCACTAATACTCTTAAGATAACATCACATTGCAACACTATAATTATATTATTACAATCTACTCGGTAAGTACAGGGTTAATGACTTAAGTAAAATCCGTTCGCATCGTCTGAGCTCACAAAGGTTAAATTAAACTGCCTTGACCCCTCCATACAACAGAAAACGATATCGGATGCCATACTAATTTTACATAATATATAATCTACTTTTGGCAATTGTAAAATTAGTATTACCGAATCATAAGATTTTGGAGGTCAGATAGGCTAGTCGGTAAGCTAATGTAATAAGTATATAAGTAATCAACTGTTTCTGGTGAGAGTGGAAGCCGATCTCAAACACAGTTTGTGAATCGGCTAGGTAGAAGAATTTAAGTACTGGCTTATGATTAAGGGCGGCCTCCTCTAATCCCATAGTAAATTGCCTAATAAATATTCATAGTATTTATAAAAGGCCGCGCGTGACTATGAAATTATAAATTTATGACGACGTTAACTAATTTAAATCGATTTGTATCGTTAGCAAAATTAGAATTTTGTTAGTCGGTGTAATTAAATTAATATTTAATTTGATAGCAAGTATTAAGTTTTGGGAAAGGATTGACGGGTTAGCTTAAGCTGGCGGACGTAGGTATAGTTGGAGGTTAAAGTTAATTAATTTCCAAGACTGTAGCGTATTTTGTTATTTCATATTTTGATAGTGAACTACGTGCTACAGTTTTAAATAATTTATCATTAGGTTTAGAATTTAGTAAGACCTAAGAAATTAAAATAAAATTTCAAGTTACCCAACTAGACTCATAAAACCTATGTCCAGGTAATGTTTAGTTTTGGTTTTACGATAGTACGTTTTTTAAAACATAATTTTGAAATTTTGATTAATTTTGCGCAATAACGAAACTGCTAAGCGATTACTTGTAATTAAATACAAATAATAGTAAAACAAAACTTAGTTGATTTTAATATGACTAGTGCATTGAACCAGTAGTCGCGGGTTCGAGACCTGGATTCAATATTTTCCTTTCTACTATTCGTACTTTGTTTGATATGCCTTATTAATTTTGATATGCCCAGATTTTCAGTTTTCTATCACATCGTTGTCAACATTATTATTTTTAATACTTGCATAGCGTGTTACCCTAGCTAGATTCTATTCACAAAACATCGTCAGACCCCAGTATCATGTTATGACCATACACGATCGTCAGCTATCAGTGAAATATGGATTTTATGGTCACTGCTTCCTATCGGGCATGTTTTCTATGACTCTGGTATATTGGCTATTCCATCGGTTTACGACGCTGCAATCTATATAACTTCATTCGCGATTGAATATTTGTCGTTCAGTTGCGGAAGTAAAAACTTTATCAGGGTTATGTGAAAATATTGAAATTTCGTTCGTGTCAAGTAAGCCTTAGTTCTGTTTAGCATGCAGATCATAATTTATTTTTATTTCGATGTATGTTGTCTTGTATTCTTATTAATATTATAGCTTCCTATGATATTTTTATCATACAAATTCTGTACAAAATTCCTTAGTTTCAGAAATTTCAATATCGTAATCCGGTATCGAGCCCCTAATCCATATTAGAAGAAAAACATTTTACTCAAATCTGAAAATATTTAAAATCCCCTTCTCTCCATAATGGGTCGGAGCTTGTACAAAAAGGTAGCAAACCCCTTAATGCGACATCCACGTCTCAAATTATTAAAACTTAACTTCCTTCTTCAGCTTTTACAAGCTTTGTGTCTTGACAAATTCCTTCACCGCTATATTCTGAAGTTAATTCATTTTTCCCAACAAGATTATTTGGACACAATCTGTTTCGAAAACCATGATTCGACAAATTTTGGAGCCATTTACGTCGATGTTACAATAACGTGATGGATGGTGTTAACTCTTTCATTTAGCTGTCTGTTCTCCTGCTAATTATTACAGTGACCCGTTTTTATTTGGAACTCTGTTTATAGATAATTGAGACTTCTATCGAATAATTTATTTATTACAAATATTTATATTACTAGTATTAATTGAAGCAGAACTACGAAATAACAAAAATATACACAATACAAAAGTTATAAGCTTTTAAAGTTAGTAGGTGACGCATGTTCTATCTCTTTTTCGCGAAACGACGACTTGTACGGGGCAGCCCCAGATTAGTATGAAGAAAACCATAGTGACGTTACATTAGGTTATAGCTCTCTCTGTCTAATTAGCGATATTGAAATGCTTGTAACTTGTTCAATATGCAAGTAATTAATCTGCCGTTTTTTATATATAGTTTGTTATATATTTTATTTTAATGTAATAATAAAATCTTGTCAAATACCCAATTACGTAGTTAGTAAATGATAATAATATTTTTGTAAATCCATTGCGTGTTTTTTTTGTAATTTAATGTCAATGTGTTAATGATATTGTTGTTCTCTTTTTTTTTCAAGTGTTGTAATTATGACGATGACTAAGCTTAAAATGTATTTACTATAAAATATTTTCTTTTTGTTTCAGGTAAGTTCCATAAAATTTGGTGTTGGTAATACAATCCAAAATGAACTTGCTGAGATTTCGAAGTTGAAGAAACGTGTGTAGGTATTAAAAACATAGTAAGTAAACCTTCTCAGAACAATGCAGCTAGCTTTATCTGACTGTACCCATAAAAGTATACCACCCCTCTTAAAATGATTTGTATAGACTATTATGCGTATACTTTACGACGAAAAATAACGTCAGCTTAACTTTATAGACAAAACGTCAGTCCAAAATTTACTATGTGGGTCTTTACCGTATTGTTTATAAACTTTATACCGTTTCTCGTTTTTGATAGCATATAGGAAACTTTAGTGCGTCATTTTCGTATATCGTGGCCACGAAAAGTAGTAATGTTATAAATAGAACACTATATTTTTTGTATGCTTTTCTAAACACATTTTATGTAAGCGGCAAGAGCCTAATGGTCTTCGGCATTGAGATCGAGAGAACGCAGGTTCGAACCCCACCCACTCCAGACACAATCATATTTAGCTTAGTTGGAGGGGTAAACAAGAATGCTAGTAATGTGGTTTCCACCCACATTGCTAGTAAACCTTAAAAAAAATCAACTTAATGTAGTTTTAAAAGTTGTTCACATGAGAATTTTTGTCGTACTGAAAGATTTGCTTAATATTTTCTACTGCATAATACTCATCCAGACTATCTAGTGTAAAAACTCAAGACAATCTACATTTCATGTCACAAAACTGTGTATTTATCCTAAAAATAAAATAGTCACCTAAACAGAATTTTCATACTTCAAGACTCATCTTTTATTCAGTCTTCGTTTAAAACTCCATAGAATGTTCCCGACACGGCGCGTCATTTACAATTCTTTAGTTGGTGTTTCTTAATAAAATAATCACTTGCATTTTGTAATACTAACAGCCGTCGAGGACCTAAGGTGTACTCTATTACAGTACTTGTCACAACCTCATTTCCGTTATAATGGAATATTAGATTCGCCATAAACCGACACGTCCAATAAACGTTGATCTTTAAAATTCGTTAGACGGTACCTCTATTCCTCGGCGCGAAAGATTTATTGATAAGCGAGGCAGGTCATTTAATGCTGGTAATACGAGCTGACGTAAACACCGTTGTTGAAGGGAATTGCCGAAAGATGTTTGCTTCCACGAAAGTGTTGTTGATGCTCAAGGGGCGCAAGTAATTGGAAAATTCAATCTAAATTCGTTCAGATTTTGTTACCAATCAAACATAGAAAAAGAGGAAAGGACTTTATTTGATAGGATCAAATACATCTGAAATAAAAACTAGATGAAAGGATGGCGTCCCAATTAGATTACCGTTGCTGACTCAGAAGGTCGAGTCTTTTTTTCTTGGCGCAGGAAGCTATTATTTACATTCGAGTTTATGTACCTCTGTATGATTTCCGTTTTGATGTTTAACTTTGACAATAATTCTTGGTAATGTAAATCGTTGTGACCTAACGGAAAGAATAAATAACTTTTTGGAATATAAACATGAGCAGTCTTTGTTTTCTGTATCCGGGTTTTCAGTCTCTCATTTCATTTGACAGTTTCATTTGATATCACTGTGTCGTCTATTAAGAGTCATAGCTCATTAGAGTCACCCCACACCCGATTCGCCCGCCTCGAGCGGTTAGTGTTCTTTGTATGGAGCATCATGGGTATACGCTCACTTTATCAACTCCTTAGTGCCTCGCTCTGGATGACCCCGCGTAGACGGTGAGAAGACCATTCGGCGACCACCCTTTGCACGCTTGCCTTGAGTTGCTCTTACGTTGAAATAAAACTATTTTGAATGGATTCTATTGCGGTTTTATTTCAATGTCTAATATTCGCGTAAACCTCAGAAAGAAATTTGCTCTTACGTCTTTTATTTTCTTCTTCATCAAGTTTGACAGCCATGAGAGCCAGTTGACGGTTTGTAAAGTTAGACATAAGGATACACACGTGTGTGTGACGTAGTGACAATCCATGACAAACTACTCTGATGAATTGGGATGAATGTATTAATATATTATTAAAAAATATATATAAGAAATCTCGTCAAATACCCAATTATACGTTAAGGATATTTTTTTTCGAAAGTGTGTATTAACACAGCAACCAGTACACTTCTATGTCATACAAAACGAAAGAAATGTAAATTTCAGTTACCCGTTCCCGAACTCAAACGCCAGTATTTCATTTACCACATTCTGTATCACAAACAATATAAAACAGTATTTTTTAAGAATGTACGCGTTACGAAACAAAACCCCATTTGCTTTCTCGTGTAAATCTCTTAAGCCAATGGCCACACGCATATGTTTTTTCATAATATATGGCGGTATATTTGTTGGTCTTGAGTAATCTCATACAATCCCATACATACTAGGACACGCGGTGAGTTAGTACTATGTTATTTATGTACTTGTCATAACGTGTGAGTTATGTCGGTTTTGTTGTACTTTCAGTTTATTTCCTTCCGCAGTACCGTAGTTAGTGGAAATCGACTATTGTGCCTCTTGTTGTAGGTACTTACTTACCGTTTTGTTTCTGAAAAGTATTATTTTTTTTAATCCAAATATTGAAACAACAATCGTTAAGTCTCGTGCTGTCTTTGTCACTTTAACGTGTAAAATAGCGACACATAGACATTTAAGTTTTAAAGTTAATTTGCATTTTTAATTTCTGAAGTTTGACTTTTAAACTGATTCTGAGTATATTAATTTATACTCCAAAGAAGAATTCCATGCTTTTAAGTATTTTTAAATATATAGAAAAAAGCATACAAAGCAATTAGCATTATAAAATATATCTACAGAGTTGATGTTTTTGAAATTAATTAATACATATTTGGGAAACGTAAATTAAATAGTAAGTGTGTTTATCATATTCTTTGTACCTGAAATCCGGAAAACTCTTTTGTTTTCATTTTCTCCTGGTACTTGAATAATCCATAATTAATTATACTCTCATTTATATTTCATACATATTCATACATGCCAGGAAATAAAAACATCTAGAAGTTTGAGTTTAACACTGGTATGTATTTAACAAAAAAAAAAAACATATTTTGTATTTACTTATTTTAAACGAAGAGGTTTTTTTATAAAAAATGGAAATCCTTCCTATACCTTAAAGACATGCCTATACATACCTATATACGTATACGTTAAATGTCAAAACATAAATAAAACATAACTAAAAAACCTATTTAAGTACACAAAGCCACATTGACCCACTTCCTCATTTCGACCGCTCTGTGAAAGTAGCAGTTGTATAATTATTTTCCTTCAATTCCCTTGCCCAAACCCAAATAAACACCATGAGTATTACAACCGACGTACAATATTGTGTGTAATAACATACCTATATATACGAAGTCGGTACTTATACGTTGTCAAACGCTCTCAGAGTCATGGAATATTATATTATACTATGTCTTGTTAGTCGTCTTCTTGTTACCTATTCTCCAGTGTAATGCTTGATCTCCGGTTAGTGTGTACTCGGTTAGATCTAGTATGCAATCAGAATATTATGATGATGAAATCAGGCATGCATTTTCTTAACATACTATAACAGTAATAGAGCAAAGCGTATTTATGGAGCCAGTGCGCTTGCTTCACCTAAAAACAATCTACAATTTGACCTTTGGTTCAAAAGTTTAAAATTACTGCCGCCAGCGCCATCTATCTAGCATTAACGTAACTATGTTCGTCGGAGTGGTCATGTCGCCTTTTTATGTGTGCAAAGTTTTATATCAATTGGGCTTACAGTTCTCGAGTTTTAGGTGAACATACATACACATATTCTCTTTTAAATATATAGTAGTTGGTTACTATAAGTGTTAAAAATAATTGCTAGGTAGTCGTCTTATCCTATAAAGAAACTCTTTCGCATGTTATAGTTATGTAAAAACTGAATTTATTTAATGCTGAACTGAATTTAATAATTAAATAATACTATTACATTTATTTATAAGATTTTTAAAACATATTTTAAGTTACATATCAAACACATATTTTTTAGAAATTTCGTACATTACAGTACTGAAAATATGCATTAAAGGTAACCCAGTATTAAACTGTCGAAGACACTCATAAATACCGCCAATACCATTACGATACAAACAAAACTCGACCATAAAAACTTAGTATGAGCCATAAACTCATTTTATTCGATTCCTATCTATTTATGACTTGTCTAAGAACCTACATACATAAATTAGTTTGTCTACTTTCACTACATTTATTTTATTTTACCACTCAAAGATATTATTGTGGGAATGACCGTTTGGCTTAGGGCGGGTCAAGTTATACCGTTCATATCATGTTCTGTTCGAGATCTTATATAAGTCAAACCTCTTGTGATTTGTTATTGTGTTTGCGAAGATATTCCTTTGAAGCTTCCTTTTCGTTATGCTATTGTACGCAGACATCAGGATAACACTTTGACATAAACATACATCCCCCCGGTTTTTGAAAGGCTAACCAATTTAATCTGTTGTCAAATCAACTGATCAGGTCTGTTCTTGGTTAACCAAAAGACTAATAGTCAATCACAGCACTTAACATGAGGTTTGGCAGGTGATTAACAAATTATTGTGTTGATTATCTTATTAGAAACCGGAGGATCGTCTCTTAAACCCTCACAATGGGCTTTCCTAAAGCGTTGTTTCCACATAATATTTAAAAACTACGTCAACAATTTATTGTGATGAGGCCAGAATTAATATCACCACTGACTTGCTTCAGTCCACACATATGAAATGAATATTTAATACATACATACTTAGGTATATGATTACTGATTAACTTCAAAATAATCTTATTGAATACCTAAACTTTAATTATCTTTAAAATGGAACTCAAACTCACACTACTTGCGTTCAAAGTCTATTAGTTCATTTGTTTCCATTCGCTTATTGTCTAAGTTGAGCTGTAAAATTATCTGAAGTGCAACCATAACCGTTTGCGTTTCCATCCTAAAATGGCGGAACTATAACAATATTTGTAACGTCTCTCTTCCCCTCTATTGTTTTCATTTGTTTCGGTGCAGTAGTATTGTTAATTTAGTAAGTATTCGTTTTAATTAACAATATAACGCACTTTAAAAGATGTATTTAAAAATCTGCCTTATTTAAAAAAAAAATGTGTACAACATCACATACATTGCTCTGAACACAAAGCAAGTAGCTAAAGCACTTGTGTTTGGGTATCAGAGACAACGAAGGTACCACAAACACCTAGACAGGAGAAAATGTAGAAAAGTGGTTTATTACATTAACTCGTCCAGGGATCGAACCCGGGCCCTCAGAGCTGGCGACACCTTGAAAACCGGTGTGTACGCCACTCGGCCACGGTACTCAGGTACAGAAGCAATACCTACAGAGTTCACAAATCATGACTTTTATTTTTATTACCTTTTATAGAAACACATGCATCAGTCATCGACAATATGATATCGTTGTCTAAATAATTGTAAAATAGACAAATTAAATCAATATAAACATCTAACATGCAATTTCTTGCATTTTAGGTGACTTGTCAACTTGACACTAGAAACTACAAAATTCATTTACTATATTACCAATTCTTTTGTGTCACACCAATCCTTTGAGCCTTAAACATGAAAACGGATTTATTAAACAATAGCAGTACATTACTGAGAGCACCACTAGTTCCTAAACTACACAAACAATAGGCCAGCAATGTAAACTAAAAAGTCAAGTGAGAAAAATAACCTAGCATCCCGTTTATTTCGCTTCGTATCGCAGTTTTTTACAAAGATTAACGGTGTTCGCGGCGTAAGCCTGTTTGTCGTCCACCTTTGCCACTATTTAAATGTCATCACACTTTTTTAGCCGTTCAGAAAGTCGAGCTAATAAATAAGGGTAAGTTCTAGTTAGTATTTTTCATAGTTTTTTTATTAGCTAGGGGGATGATTGACATTCAGAAGTTAAAGATTTTAATAAAAAATAATTGCTTCGTAATTTTACACTATACAACAGTTTATTTTTGCTATTATCGTAGCAGAAAATATATGAGAGGTCCTTGAATTATTACCTACCTAAACTAAAAATATTATTCGTAAATATGTATTTTTTGTATTTTAAATAATAATAATATTATTTAGGGAAAAATTACACTCGGCCATCTGATCCCAAACTAGGCAGGGCCTGTATTATGGCAACCAGGCAACTGATAAAGATACGTTTATATTTCTAAATATAAACATATTATATTATAGACAAAATACACCCAGACACAGAACAAATGATCATGCTCATCACACAAAGATTTGTCCTGGATGAAAATCGAACCCATGACCTGCGGTGTGGCGGTCAGGATCACTAATCACTGGACCAAAATGCCAGTCAAAGCACTTAGGCATGTAATATAATTCAATACCCCTTCAGAAAGTGTCACAAAATTAATCTTTACAACTGACTGAACACCAAAATGAACCATCAAATTGCTTATTAACTTTGACCATATTAATTTTCCACTTGAATTAAGATTTTAGCAAATAAACAGCAATTAGCTGGATATCTTCCTATCTATAATACTAGTACAAACATTTCCATTGAAATTAGAATCTGAGACTACATTTCATTGAAACCCTTCCACGTGAAAATCAACCCTAAATTAGTTACCCGTCAGTTCAATTTAGCATGTCACCCTAACATTGAACCCTTCACGCTTTAGTGAGACTTCATGTCTTAAGAATAAGGTAGGAAGTTGTTTGTTTTTGACGTATAAAGGAGTTTCGCTTCGCAGTGACATTTGTAATGAATTCGTCGCCAGTTAGACAGGGCCGCAATCAGTTGTGGGAATGTAAAATGGTAATAAGATATGGTAAGTTTAATTAGATTTGAATAGGTTACGTAGTTAGTGTGGACTATACGTCAGTGTTTACATTATATGTGTTCTAATTTTTGCCGCACAAAATAAAGAGTAAACACAGTTTGCTAACGAAAGGTTAATCAATATAACAGCTTTATAGTAGCAAAAAAAAGGCATTGTACCCTAGAATTTGAGTTTAGTAAGATTTTAAGAATAATTGATTGCAAATTAATGTAAAAAAATACAACTTCAGTAACCTTTATTTGGGCCCACCCTGACGTACTTCCTATCCATATCAAAATTAATTTTTGATATCGATCCTAAATTGCCGTAGATAACGCGAAACAAACATAAAAGCCGTCGAAATGAGAACCATCTCCTTTTCAGGTTGGTTAAAAATTATAATTTAAATCCATGACGTTTTAAAAGAAACAATTATCTTTATCAAATACGGCCCTGCAAACGCATGCGGCGTTCATTTAGAGACACTTCGACGTGAAGTGCTTAGCGCGTTAAAGAATTAATTACTTGTGATTCCCCGTTAAATAACTCGTAGCTTTGATCTAGAGTCTAGTGCTATTGTATGATAGACCCATTGATTGAAGCTTGTTAGTTTTTTTTAACCATTGTTGGCTATGCGTAAAACAATTGAATATTATGTACTTAAGTGCTTCGAACTTTTTAGTAGCTTTTGAGTAGTTCCCCCGCCAAGACGAGATAATTTGTTCGTGTAGATATATATAAAACATTACATTGGATTGTCTTTGAAAGCACACAACCAGAATGTACCTACTACAGAGGCTGATAGCGCCAATTTACCTGCTATTTTTAGACCACTATGTATTTTTTTAACTTTCTGTGCATTTTACTATTACAAAACCACTTAACAAACAATACTTAATCACATCTCTTGACAAACAATACAATTAAAGATCATATACAGATTTAATTGTGACGTTTGAAGATTAATCGACAACCATATATTATGTCATATATTATTTTCTCCATCTAACGGCATAGCAACAAAACCAATCATAAATTCGCATCACGAATAATATTCACCAAATATATACTAACATACAACATGCCTAACAAAGTTCCAAAACAGCAACTCTCAATCAAATAAGAGGAAGTTTCATGATTATCGCCAACTTATCGCGAACTAAGTTTGTGTCGCCATTATATCTCCTTTTCCGTTCGTTCGTCTAAATTAGCTTATCAATATATACTTGAAACGACCCTTATTATATTTGTGATATATTACCACAGAATAATTAATAGTAGGTACTTACTATGTACAGAAGCTTTACTCTTCGTAAATGAAATACAAATAGCGACTCTAACTGCGACGAAACAAAGTTCAATTCTTCGCGATATTTACCTTAACATTGCCGCTCTCGTCTAACGCGTAACTCTTGGGTTAGAGCTTAGGTTAGGCTTGCGTCTACAAAACGATTTAATAATAGAATTAAGTGTGACGGGGCTAGCGGCAACCTACTGCCGTTCGCCTGCCCGGAAGGCGCGCCGGCCGCATGTACCTAAACTGCATAATGAAACACTCCTGATGTTTTATTTTCTTCTTTTAAATTATGTTGATTATTGATATCGATAAAATGTTTATTAGTCGGTTAGTTGATAGTCAGGTTCCCTATTCAATTAGCGTATGTGTAATCTCTTTAGAAAATCTTATCTAATTCTAGGCTTAAGACTAGCAGTTCTCAAGAAGTTATTACGTAAATACTACTAATGATATCTAGCAAAATTCTAGGTGTACAATTTATACACGACACGCCCGCAACCGTCTCTGTTTTCTTCGTAAAACAAATGCGAAACGAAGTTAAAAAAATGTTCTAAATAATTTAATTGCTTATTTTAACAGTAAAAGATTTCCATTAAAACAAGCAATGAACATTTCTCATCAAGAATTGTGTTAAAACATTATTTACATTAGCGAAAAATATTTTAAGATGTATGATGGTATTTTCTTTGAAGAAAATAATTAATTTCAACGTTTTGCATAAAATTGATTACATTAATGGCTGACCCGATAACTTTGATGCTCCTTGCCTCCTGAATATTCTTTTGAGTAAGTCCACTTTCATTAACTTCGCTAGAAAACACCCTGAAATGTATATTTTATCAAATAAAAGGAATTTTGAAATGTCAAATAAACATTGGCATAACGATGTAATTTGTTTACGTCGGAGGAAAAAATACATTAATTTTAATGGAGGTATTGTTGTTACGTACGTTTTTATCCGAGATTATGATATCATGAATGATAAACTAACAACGCGATTATCTGTTTTATGAAAAATAGCATAATAATAATTTTCCTATGCCATAAGGCAATTATGAGACAGTATACAAGAAACAACGTTGACGATTATTGACAATGATGATCTTCATAAGAGACTTAACTTGCGTGTATGGGTAATTTTGTGACATGTACCTATGTGAGTATCGCAGCAAGTTTAAATCAATTGACTCACCCACACCTCAGAAAGCTGGTCTTGATGGTGTGTAATACTTATATATTTCCATATCTCTAAAAAACAACATTCTCATGTTAGATAAAGCCCCAGATTGTCGTAAAAAATCAAAATAGTTATAAATTCAGTATTGCCGTATTTTTCAAACGATACTGTTACCTATTCGCGTTCTGCGTCCATGAAAAAGCGTCCGCCAACAAGAATAATAGGTGTGAAAAATCATACCGACACAAAGCATCCATCATAAAAACAAACAACGCCAAATCACTTTGTATCATTCCAGAACAAAAAGTTCTCAATTCGCCCCATTCGCGACATTTCTAAAGACACCCGAAAAAGTAGGGTGAGAGTCCCAACAACCATCCGTTTACTGTTTGAAATACAAATAAGCGGAATTAACTACATGTCGGCATTCGACCGACAATTATTCTCTGTCTGGCATTTACATGTCGTTATTTTTCCCCACTGTAATTTCGACGTCTGATGTTTGCATTCATCGTACATATTGCGAAGTTCTGATAATTTATTGCACCGTATCCACATTTATTGATAAACGACAGCGTGAATCGTGACGCGTTCGTGCAATAACGATTTAAAGCCGGAGCCTTTTGTTCGTAGTGAATTTATTGTATTATGAACTGTACGGATTTTGTTCGGCGCTAAAATTTTTTGGTTCTGAAGTTGAAGTACGGTAGTTGAGTTCTATTATTTATGAGGTTATAAACTTAATATCTTATTGCTCACTGCCGCTGGCGGGTACAGGATAAATGGTACATACTAGTGATATTGAGACATCTATGTATCTATATCCAGCTATATTAAAATGTGTCCTAAGCCAAAGTTAGTAGTCAAAAGTTTATAATATCATCTTGATTTTTATAGTATAATTATGTCTGAAAACCGCTGGATGCGGACGGTATAGGACCGTGAGCTGTGGCGATCCTTAGGGGAGCAGTGGAAGATCATGTCGTTATATGTTTATCTTATGTAAATCTAAAATTAATTATATTCAATTCAAGAAAGTGAATCAAATGTTCTTTCAGTAATACCAGCCAGCAACTAAAGCCAAATCGCAATATGAAATAGACAATCGAGCACACCGCATCTGCCCAAATTGGGGATAGAATCGATGGATCGTAGAACCGCAAATCTGGTGAGTGCGTTGTACAGAGCTGTCTAATGCATACTCCGGTTGCGCCCACTAAGAACATTGGCGTTATCCGCTTGCTCCATTTAGCGTTCCGGTATTCCTCACCAATGTCATCGGTCTTTGACGATCATTCACAGATTTATTGAACCTAAATCTGACGGCGACGTTTATTGCGATCGGTTCTTGTAACAAATGGTCGTAGTTTTAATTGAGTTTGCAGCCGAAGGAGCGCTTATTCCTGATTGTGAACAATTTGTAATGAATGACTGTTAGCTACGCCCGTGTTTGCGTTTATGAGGTCTGTTCGTATTTGATTGAGGTGACGTAGATTAAACTTCGTTCTCAATATTAATGAAGAATCTTAATTGGTTTTTCGTAAGTGACTAACTCATTAATCTAGAAAATTTTGGAAGCGGTCCAATATCATTGTGCTAATGACAGTAAAAAGAAGTCTAGTTGATGACATGAAAAATTGAAGACGATTTTTTAAGCAGTCAGATTTTTAGGTCTATTCTAGCCACCTAATGAATATCGAATATGAATTACTGCTATAGAAAGGCCCAAAATATTTTAAGATATTTTTGCTTTAGTAGTCTTTACCAGACAATAGTGAAAGTCACGTTACATCACAATGAGATGCCTACAACTACTTTTTTTTTCAGAAATCGTTTTCAAGACTTGATTTAATACTCCACGCGGAGTGTATTTAGAGACACAACTTATGTTGAAACGACAGTTACAGTACCATATTTTTCTTTCGTTTATCCAGAAAACATCTCAAAGAAAAACATTTTTCTTTTATTCGTTGGCAACGCGTTATATATTGACAGACACCAACAGGTGTTACTACCCTAAATCCATCATAGCTGTGACAATGTTGAGTAAATATTGAGTTATCATTTTGTTACGAAATAACACTGTATTTCAAAATCTGTGATATTATGTTTATGTAAAGATAAGATCAGAAAATAGTCAAGGAATAAAATATGTCTTTTATTTACTTTAGCAGAACGGCAAAGCATTAAGTAAACTATAGAGATTTTCTCTATTCTTTTCCGTTGAAAATATATGTTTGATTTATCAAAGCGAAAGCAAGATCCAAAACACATAATCATGTGGATTTAGGGTATGGAAATGTTCTGTAATGTCTCCTTTTAAAACCGTTATTAAAAATATAATAATAAATTTTGTCCCTTTAAAATCCACTACACATAATAATTTAAGAAAATAAATCTAGATTTAATTATATTGTAATCAAGCTAAACTAAAATACAGCTTCACCAACAAAATCTTAAAACCCAATCACTCAAAATCCAACACTGCTCAGTTGACACTTATTTCCGCGCGAATATTGAACGAAAAACTATTTCCTTAGTAAAATTATCCCGCTGCGGTCCAACGCCTCACGTAGCGCAGAGGGCTGTGTAAATAACGCCCTAATGGATATTCTAGCTTGCCTCGGATACGTAGGGCTGTACTGGTACGAGTGGTGCTAAATTTTGCATAATATCCGCTCCTTGCGCATATAGAAATATGATAGATGAGAGCAGGGATTAGATGGGTATTCGTGTTTTCTTTTTCTTGTGAAAACAAAACGATAAAATGGAGGTTTTAGGGATGATTTTTATGCGCCCTTGTTCTGTTTGTTTGGTAGAGTAGGTACATTAACTTCATTTTGTATCAACACTGACATTTATTTTAATACATGTTTCTGAGAATTGCTATGCTTATTAAAACTGTTAAAAATAGAAACAAACAGACCATTTTTATTTAATTACATACGATACGTGCGCCTCGTTCTCTCACTGTTAGACAAATAAACATAATTCTGCTAATATGAACAAAAAATAACGTTTTAACTTCTGTTCTGACAACCCTTCACATCAATAATGATAAACAGAAGCATCCACAAAGAAACAGCGATAAGCTCACTTGACCATGCACCTTCACACACATATCCGCGACTCTTCCTGTATCCGATAAATATCCGCACTGACTCGGATACAATATGACGACACACGACACTACATAACGCAACACGTCTCCGAATTCGTATTGGGAAATTACGAATGGGAATTTTAATTGGTTTTGCGTATTAACCGCACTGGTCTTCCCAACATGCTTAATCAATTAAGTAGAGTATTTAATAGTGCTTTGGATTAAATTGTAATCTTTGCTTCGTTAAATCGAACGAGGTTAACGTTTTTCCCAAGCTTTCTTTATTTCTTCTCTGTACGTAGTTGAATGCTTGTATTAAATTGTTTTAAATAAAACTGAGAAGATAAGCTGCGTATTAATTTGCCTTTATTTACATTATCCACTAATAGTAAGTAAACATAATCTCTTTTCAAACCAGACACAAACCATACCTATCAAAGATAATATACCGACTATAAATGAGACGGAATATAGAAAAGTTTTAATGCAAAAAATCCAACATAATGCAACTTTCACTCCGCGACAGTCGTTACGCTGTTGAATAAAACATACGAAAGTATTTCATTTCACTATTTCATCAGCGCCAGCTATGAGGGGTGAAGGAACTGTATAGGGCTGCTGTATATTTCTTATGTATTAGAAGAGGATGGTAGACTAAAATGTATCATACTTCGGTTTTAATATAAAATGGTAATCGGGTTTTTGATGATGTTGTATTGAGGCAGACATATTTTGAGAGTGTAATGTTAGAACTTTTGGAAAGAAATTACTTCGCTTAGTCCATATGATCTATACTAATTACTTTACTTAATATATAAAGCAAAAGAGTTTGTACTGAAGAACGCGCTAATCTAAGAAACTACTGGTCCGATTTGAAAAATTATTTCAGTGTTGGATAGCCCATTTATTGAGGAAGGCTACAAGCTATATAACATTACGCTGCGATCAAAAGGAGCGGAGCATAAATGAAAAATGTTACAAAAATTAAAAACCGTTGAAACTAAAACACGCGTACGAAGTCGCGGGGAACAGCTAGTAAAAAATAAAATTTAACTAAAACAATAAAAAAACCAAATCATCATCATGACAAATCGTTCTAACAAGTCAGTTTCACAATAGTCCTTGAAGCCCTAAAATAGTTTGAAATATTAATAATGTTGTATATCCTAAAAGCGTCTAAAGAAACCTTCGCTGAGGCTTACATATTTATCAGCATACTTCGCGAGCGTACTTCGGGAATTCAATTTGGCCCGCGCAGGGTGACGCACGGTCTCCTACCAATTTAAATTTTTGAGACATCCCCCTGTTTTCTGTCGCGGTCACCGCAGTGCATGACCGGGGTTCAAAATATTTCCGCCGCAAAATGAATACAGATTCACAAACAAAAGATTATCCATGCTTTATTAAATTAATGTGCATAATTTTATTTAAATGCACTCATTGGAAATGTTGAACACATTTTAAATAACAAAATATATTTTATCTCATTGCCGTATTGAATGATAATAATATTACGAAGTTGTTAATATTTGTGTTTTCGCTGACCTCATTATGATCCATATAAATATTATGTGTGCGAAAGTAACATTGACTCTCTGTCTTTCTGTCTGTCTGTTAGGTTTTCACGGCTAAACCGCTAAACCGATTTGGATGCAACTTGGTATAGGATAAGCTTTGATCCTGAGAAAGGAAATTAACTACTTTTTGCTGCGATTGAGCCGCGGGCAACAACTACTTTTCAATAAAATTTAAAGTTTCTCACAAAAGAAGCACATCTAGAAGTATGTAATGTAAACTTTAAATGACGTGAAAGAGCTATAAAGTCTCGGTCATAAAATAAAACTAACTGTGCAATAACAAAGAAATATGTTACACTTATCCCTATTAGCCTCAAAATTTCAAGCTGATCCCTTAAACCGCACTCTCTAGGAACATTTTATTTTATTTTATTGGAAACAATTACAATGTAGGGTATGAAATAAGAATATAAAACGGCTGACAATTGGAAGAATTCGAGCGTTAACAAACAAAAACAATTTGGTGATTCAGAATACACTCTCAAAGTTCTTTTTCAGTTTTGGACAGAAAGTTTTTCAATTAAGAGTAAAACGATCGTGTTACGTAGAATAAAGGAGATTTCAAAAATACATATTATTTTGTGGTTTAAGTAGAGAGCTTGCAATATTCAATTATCTTGAATGGAATATAATATTATTATTGAAGGCCAGTAATTCTTTTGCTGATTCCCGAGAAACGGATGTATTAATCATGATTTTGATGATAGATGTGTCCTGTCGTCATAGTGTTGTAAGTTAGAAAAAATATGTTAGTACTAAAAATGTAATTATGAAGTAATGAGTATATAAGAGGAAGTTTGAAAGCAGCACCTGTAATAAAAAAGTTGAAAGGTGATCGTCTGTCATGGTATGAGCATGTAATGAGGAGGGATGAAAGTCACATAACAAAAAAAGTAATAATTATGACAGGGAATGGATATACAGGCAGAGGAAGACTGAAAAAGAGATGTGTGAAAGATGATAAATGAGAAAGAAAGGGGTGAATGCTGAGATGACGATTAGTAGGGATGAATGGAAGAAAAACACATTTTGCCCGTGATTGGGAACAGGGCAGGGAAGAAGACTAAAAATGTAATGTTCTGATTTACGGTTAGAAGCTATGTGTCCAAGCACCTAATCAGTTCACCTCCAAGTCACATACACATGAATTATTTTAATCTCAAATTATAGTTCTAACCAGGTACCCCCGAAATTAATCATAATGAAATATGAATGTTTAATATTAAAACGGAACTGAATCATTTTAGAATTTTCATAAATGGCTTGGATATTATATTACGATGGGTCCGGTGTTACGATTAAATTTCCGGTATTCAGATATAACTTAATTTATAGCACAAAAACTACGTGGGTTTTCGATTTTCAGCTTAATCATTGTGATGGGTATAATCTTTAAATCCGAACCTTATCCACTTAGGCTATCTACTCAAGCTTCCTATGTATATATTACTAGCTGTCCCCCGCGACTTTGTTCGCGTGTTTTAGTTTCAACGGTTTTTCATTTTTGCAACATTTTTCATTTATGCTCCGCTCCTATTGGTCGTAGCGTGATGTTATATAGCCTATAGCCTTCCTCAATAAACGGACTATCCAACACAAAAAGAATTTTTCAATTCGAACCAGTAGTTCCTGAGATTAGCGCGTTCAAACAAACAAACAAACAAACAAACTCTTCAGCTTTATAATATTAGTATAGATTTAAATTAAAATCAATTTTATAAAAAATACCAAATGCCTTAAATTCGATACCAGAGAGCTTAAATTCAAGAATGATGTGCGTTCATTTGTTTATTCTCGTTTTTAAATAATAAAACATAGGTATATTATGCGTGTATTTATCACTTAAAAATAAAACGATATCTAGCATTTGCTCGTCATGAAACACTTTCATTTGAATACCTTAACCATTTTTTTCTACCACCCTGTATCGTATTTTAGAAGTATTATGAATAAATCGGAATGGTGGATGTATAACTTAAATACATCTCTTGCTAATTGCTCCGACAACTTTACGAGTCATAAGCCAGAACTATGAAACTTATAGTTTAATATTAAATGTATTATGTGCCATTGTTTATTACCGTAGTTTAGCATTTGTAATTCAGTCTTATTGCTTGTCCGTAATACGATGGAAGAAGAAATGAAACAATATTCTTATTGTTTTCTGCAATAGCAGAAAACAATAAGAATATTGTTTCATTTCTTCTCAGTAATAACTTAACTTGTAATACCTTCAACCTCAAAGGTTAGTGCTTCTGGAGAAATTACTGATGATTGTTGGATATAAAATAAAATCAGTAAATTTAAAAAGAAAACTTTGGGCCACATTTTGTGCCGGAGGGCTTTACTGAATGAGTTTCAATTTTAATTCAATTTCAGTGGAAAATTGTTATTCATTTAGCAGGAACACAAACCACACACAGTACAAAAAAATATTCATTGTTCAGATTCCAGTTAGTTGCTTCCATTAACAGTTTTTTTTTTCAAGAAAGCTTATCCTGAAGGCTCACGTATCCGCTAAAATAATATCTATATCTTTGCATTGACATTGTATAAGAATTAAATAAATTGAAGAGTAAGTGCACTTTAAGGGTCGAAAGCAATACGCTTATCGTCATTGCCATAAACTAGAATACAGTATATTATTATTTATATGTATATTATTACTAGTATATTATTTAGAATATGACTTAATTCATGTACCACAAATAAATACTTCTGTACAAAAACAATCATACTATAAAACTCTTCATTCACAAACTGCATACTTAAGTTTAAACTCATCCGACTGAGTGGGTTTAACTAAATTGAAACACCTACTCGCGTCCATAAAATTTGACGAAAATTGAGTTTTTGATATAAAATTGGTGGAAAAATTTGCATTTCATGAACGCCAGACGTTTTTATTGGAATCACCGGTAATTATTGTGAATAAATTAATTAACGAATGACATTAATAATATAATATTTTACGTGTATTTTTGATATGCCACAATTATGGTTAAAATGTATGTGTAAAGTATTTAAATTATTTATTTCATTTAATTACACTATTGTAGATAGTGGCTAAATTATTGGGGTAAAAAAAATATAATCAATACAACATTTTTAACATTGTAATTTAATATTATTTTTGACAGTTCATACCTTTTATTATTTCCTAGTACATGAAAGCTATAACAAACAGATAAGGCCGTAAAACTTTTGAAAACATTAAATTCTACAGCTAAAGTTAACTTAAGATAGATTAGAGAAACGGTTATTCAATAATATTTGAGTTTACGTCTTTTGTTTGTGTGTGTTAATCAAATAAAAAAAAAAGATTTATTTATGTCAATCGCATATAATATGTATTAGCTAAAATATAAGATTCTTAAAGAGAATTTCAAATTTCCAGACATTTAGTAATTCAATATTTAAACCGATATTTATCCAAATTTAAATATTCTACAAAAAAGTATTTTTTTACATTCAAAATACCTATATATATTTTTTTATATTCGTATTTTAAATGATTTTATGCACGTACGTAAAATGTAACACATAGCCTGCCTTCATAACTAAGCTGCCTCCAAATCATTTGTTACCGTCTCTATTATTTTTCATTTAACCCGTACCGGTTTTTGCGGGTGCGAATATACAGATGGGCGCTTAACCCTCTCCTGAACCCGTTTTAACCCTATCGATACAGATATAGAGTTTGACCCATAAAGATTTGTTGTAGGTATTATCAGTTTTGTGTATCACTTTGAACCAGGAAATATATTTAACTTTTAGCATTATTATATTAGGTACATGTTTAACATAAAAAATATGATATATTAAATAATATTATCCTCAAATTAATAGTTACTAAATAATTGGATTTCCAACAAAATACATAATGGAATGGCAAAATGATACATTTTTCCCATTACCCATATCACTACAACGGCATAAGACTCTTTACTTTTTGGGTGATAAATACAAAATAACGTGCGTTGTGTAATAAAAAGTAAAAAAAAAACATTTTGGATGGGCCATTATCCTCTGCTAGCATGCTGACGTAAGCTCGAATTAACTGCGCCCTAGTCAACAAGGGTATAGAAAACTGGGCAAATAAAATGGCGCTCGGTGTACGTTTTTACCCCGTTCGCCTCTAATGGCGCGGTCTGTGTATTAATGGACCTTTTAATTTGATTTGAGTGAACGTCGTTTAGTTCATATTTTCTATTAAATTATGCAGTGTGCTTTGTAATTAATATTTTTAAAGTGGAATTAGTATTGTGGGTTGAGCGAATATTGGTATTTTATTAAAATGAAGTTGTTAAAAAAATTGTAAATACTGTATTTTAACTGTTTTCTATAAAAATTACTTTAGTTTTTTTATACACATTTATAGGCTCTCTCTTGCATACAGTTAAGATGTTGAACATACAACTAATAACATTACCGCTATCAGACTACAAAATGTTTTTCTACTACAAATGAAACCCACCCTACAGCGAACAAAGTGAACTCATTATTCACAAGCTAGCCTAAAACCCTATTAAAATCTGGAAGAAAGAATACTGCTCCAATTTTTCCCTAATTTAAATGAGTGGCCGCCGCGCACTAAAATAAATTGGCAACATTTTAACGGCCCACTGGGTCCAAACACAATAAATTCTAAATGAACCCGTAAATTATCTTGTTTAAACTCAAAAAAGGTACAAACGTAAATTAATTTTCAAACTGACCACACATTGCAAAGGTGTGTTAAGGGTAATTGAGTAATTATTTACAAAGTTCATGTTTTTTTGAGATTATTGTGTGGCTATTTTATTTTAATCAATACTAGTAATTTTCCTTACTATATCCAAATTAAGTCAGTAGATAAAGTGAAGTTTTAAAAATTATACTTACCTATTTACTTACATATTTTTAAATTTG
The DNA here is from genome assembly GCA_932294365.1 of Diachrysia chrysitis. Taxonomy (NCBI): domain Eukaryota; kingdom Metazoa; phylum Arthropoda; class Insecta; order Lepidoptera; family Noctuidae; genus Diachrysia; species Diachrysia chrysitis. The sequence continues at coordinate 11,118,847 of OW028656.1, read as the reverse complement.
ATTAACAATAATAAATACAATAAAACTGATCAACTTAAGATTTTACATTAACTAGCTGTTGCCCGCGGCCATGCCAGCGTGGGATACGGCTATCGCAGCAAAAAGTAGCCTATGTCCATCTTGCGATTCAAGTGTATCCCATACCATGTTTTATCAACATCGGTTCCGCAGTTTATCCGTGAAAGCATACCAGATGGACAGACATACTTACTTTCGCATTTATAACATAAGTATGGATGAATAACAGTATTGTTTAGTTTCTCCTTCTTTTTCTATCATCTTTCTCACAAATTTTCTAGTGTATAATAATAATAATAATATAATAATAATATCTTGGGACATCTCACACATGGTCATCTGATCCCAAACTAGGCAGAGCCTGAGCTATGGCAACCAGACAACTGATAACCATACTTAGATATTTCTAAATACATACATATTATAGATAAATTACACCCAGACACAGAACAAATAATCGTGCTCATCACACAAAGATTCGTCCTGGGTGGAAATCGAACCCACGACCTCCGGTTTAGCAGTCAGGGTCACTAACCACTAGACCAACAGGCCCGTCGTTATGTATCTATAGTATGTTTATTGTTGTGTCTCGTTCTTACAAACAAATTAACAACGTTTTTGTTATTTAAATAGACACAAAGGTTTCGTACAAGATCGTTTCGCCTGCGGCTTCTCCCCACATTTGTAACGGACAGTTTCTGATTGATTTTTATTCCCATTTCAGTAACAATTCCCTTGTTTGCATTGAACTGGTGTTTGTCTTACAAAAGTACTGCGAGATTGATATTCTACCAAAATCAAACTCGAATAAAAAAATTGGGCGACATAGGCAAAGAAGGTTTTATTTCAGATTCATTTTTTTTATATAACTATTTAAAGACCTTCTGTTTAACAGTGATACAGATAAATAATAATAACTAAGTATTGTTTTGTGCCTACATCTTTAGCGGTGATTAATTATCTCTACATCTCTCTCTCTCTCTCTAAGGTCTGCCCCTCTAGTCAAGTGACATTTATACAAGCGTTAACGCTGATCAAATCGCTCAAATGTATGATGTCATTTCCATACATTTAATATCATTTTAGCGATTTCAATCATCGTGAAAATGAAAATTTTAAGTACTTGATGGCAAATGGTATTCATTTGTTAAATTTTGTATACAAACCACATTCATTAAAGATTAAAACATCAATTTATTTTGCTATTAATAAGAAAACCAATTTTTTTTTATATATATTTTTATTTAGTAAAAACATTTTGTGAAGTATATTCTTGCGACAAAACTTGTTTTAGTTAGAAGCTTTCAGACAAATCAATCACGAGGTAACCTTACACTAATAGCGGTGAAGCCTTAATTACTTATTGATAATGTTCTCAGATACATTAAGTTACTCAATGGCGCGAAGGAAAAACATAATGTTACTTTTTTCTATTGTTTGCCTTGCGTGCACTGATCCAAAAATGAAAGGAAAAACAATATATCATTAGTTTTTCTTCCCGTGAAACTTGGGAGGATTAATTGAGGAAAATGTGATAATATAGTACGTATAAGTCACTGTAAGAGGGTGCGTAGATCTCTGTCTGTGTTGTAGTTATTCTAACGTGTCAAAAATATAAGCTAGGCAGTATTTTGATCATACAATTTATGGGGAAGATCACTGTTCATCATACAGACACGCAATTGAAAATATAATCGTACCACTATTAATTTTAAACTCAAAAATTAGATTCAAATTTAAAAATTTAGATAAGAATGTTTTCGTAATATTTTTTTTGTCGTTTTATCTCAGTTTTATGTGGAGGTAAAATAGTAAAATAATAATTATTTGGTATATAATATTTAAAAAACCTTGTAATAATTCTCGATTATTTATTTATATATTTATTTACTTATAGTTTATGTACACTCATAAAAAAATAAAAATGAAACTTATTCAAAGAAAATGTAGGTACTGTTACGGTTATTTATAATATGTTTATTCTTTATGAGCATTTAACAATACGATTTTGTAATATTTTTTAATCCATTCGAGATAAAGCAAAAGCTATATTAAAACACTGAATCGTAGCCGTAATCAAATACCCCTGAAATATAAGCCACAGTGAACCGACTCTACTTTATTTTTCTAATAAAACTGAAACCAGAACTCAATAACACTTTACACGACTGGGAAATTTAATAAGTCAAATAGTACTCTGTGTATTGTTTCTAGAAATTGCATACAATGCAAACAAGTGAAGTTTGAACGCAAACCGCTTAACACTTGACTGAGCGTTTGGTTGGCACACATGTAATACTGCATATGGGTTTTGTATTCCACTCTACAACTATACTAGTGTTCCAAAAAGGGTAAGCAGTGAGTGAAATTTCAATAGCGCAGGCTAACTTAATGTGGTTTTCTTAACTCTTGAAGTTCACCCTATTGTTGAATTAGAATACTCAAAATTACACGAGTATGTATGTATATATTTATCTATACATAATATTGTAAAACAAAATCCCCCAATGTTTATCAAAACTACCGAATGGATTTTCAAATGGTTGACACTAGTGCATAGAGTTATTTAAAAGGAAGGTTAGGGTGGATAATTAATTAATGATTTGTCTGATCGTGTGAAGTAGTGGCGGGTCACTAGACTAAAGATAAAAAAAAAATATTTAATCGACATAGTCTTTAGGTACTTAATAAAATTTTCTATAGCAATATTTTTAAATTTATTATAGCTATTATTTTGCATGTACTTGTATTTTGCACTATATTAAAATTTAAACCTTTAATAATCCAATCCGATATTAGGATTAGATAGGAAGATTTTCTACGGAAGACTAACATCTACACAATCTTAACTGACATGAATTAATGTGACACAATTTCTCACGGATGCTCTCGAAAATATTTTCAACAAAATCATCTCATATTTTTACAAAATACCGTATTAAAATATTCATTGCTTGCCACAAGTGCGCTTGCTCGTCTTAACAAATTTATTTTGCTATTTTTGATCTTATTATATGCGGAAAATTTAAATTATTTAGGGTTACATATGTACCTACTACTTACGACTTTAAATCATACTTACGATTAGTTGAAGTCAGCATTAAATTAGTTTGTAATTGTTCTATGCCTGCTATGTATATATATTATCAGTACTTACTACGTTGAAATAGCTCACACCGTAGCTACATTGTACTCTTAATATGGGTCTAGCTCCTTGATAAAATCAACAATTAAAAACATGTAGGTATGCGTTTATGTCAGCAGTTCTGTTTTAAAATTATAATAGAATTAATGATTACTTTTATTCACATTTTCTTGTTAACTCAGTAGAGGCTACGACAACAGGAGCCCATCAACGATAAATAATTACAAAATAATATTCCCTTACTCCGCGTCGGCGCGCTCATAAATAAACAAACTCCTAAATTTGAGAGTACAAACTGTAAATCATTGTCAAACACTATAGGCCTTAAGGGAGGGAAAAATATACTTTGAGCTTGTTAAAATTTGTTTGAAATATTCGTTTTTACTTATTTTTTGCCTTACAATAATAATTAGGTGCCATGCCTACATAATTGCGTCGAACAGCTGAAAAGTTCGGTTTTGGCTTTAAAATAAAATATTATCTCATGTATCATCCCACAGAATCTATACTAATTTTATAAAGCTGAAGAGTTTGTTTGTTTGAACGCGCTAATCTCAGGAACTACTGGTTCGAATTGAATAATTATTTTTGTATTGGATAGTCCGTTTATTGAGAAAGGTTATAGGCTATATAACAATATGCTACGACCAATAGGAGCGGAGCATTAATGAAAAATGTTGCATAAATGAAAAACCTATGAAACTAAAACACGCGAACAAAGTCGCGGGGGACAGCTAGTATTATATATAACTATTATTTAGAACGTATTAAAGGTATAGTTAGTATAAACACAAAATATTAAAAGTGTCGTCATAACTACAACTATTTCTTCTGTCTGGCCTTTTCCCGTGCCATGTTGGAGTTGGCTTCCAGTCTTCCCGGATTCAGCTAAGCACTGTATCCTATATATCGATGGCCCCACAGAATAAACGTGTAAGTCAAAAACCACAACTTTTCAGGAAAAAATAAAAACGATTAAACTTGAATAACTGTTGTTTGGTAGTATATAGGTTTAAACAAATTATATCAAATTAAAGATAAAAAAATATATTATTACATTAGATATTTATATTTTTTTTAACTTAAACGGTTTTCCGACAATTTATGAAAAACCATATTATGTTTTTATTCTTGTGAATTTCTATGACTAGATAACAGTAAACTTTCATTACACGGTTATTCGTGTAAAGTGTCAACAAACAAAAACGAATAATATTGTATTACACTATTATTCGACAATAATCAAGTTTCTTTAATACCTAGTTACAAGCATAAGCACGGTTGTTTACAGTAACTTACTGTATTGTTTGATTATTGTAAAGATGAAATGCATTTATATCACTGTTCATAAGATCGATTCTCATTTATGTAATGTACTTTTGTTATTGCATGGTGTAATAATGTAAACTTCATTAATTATGTGAAAGGGTGAAATTAAACGAAAAAGGTTTAATAAAATAAGAATATAATCAAGTAACTATCTACTTGTATAAACACTAAATAATAATCACAATTTAAACAACTTAAATCTCTTTCATCATTAGGAAATAGCTAGCTTCAACTGATAACAAAAAAAAACCGAATCATATCGTAATCTAAAATACTTAATCTTCCTAGTCACTATCATTGGTCTGAGGACCCTGTTGCTACCAGAGCAAATTTCAGTGCTTTCATACGTTTTTGCCATACCTATTATTGGAATCAAAATAACAGCTCCTAAATGAATTTTAGGATCCATTCATGTTAAAATTTTATCCGTGGTGCTTGACAACTGGGCCTAACTCAGTTGTCTTATCTTTTCTTTGCCTATGGCCTATCTTTTCTTTTTGTCTCCCGCTTGCAATTGAGGGAAGTGGAAACTATTTTTTCCGACTATAGGACTATAGGAGGTATTTACTATTTCTGATTAATTTCGTTGCGGGTTCCAAGACAGTCAATTGTTTTCCTGGGACACACCGAGCTTAACTGTTTCTGTGGTATTCATTGGTTATCATTGTAGATCCTGGCTTACAGGAGTTGCAATGAAGGGTATGTGTGGTGGGCTAGTCCCTATAAAAAAATATCATTGGTGACAGAGATCGAATTGTCCAAAGGAACTAAGTTTCTATAAAAAGTTTGGTAATGGTCTAGTATGGCTCCTGAATGACACAAACTTATCAAATCCTTATGTAAAGGAAGAGGTATATACAAGTCTTAAGTTTTCAGGATCTTCAGTAGGTACTCCTCGCCGCCTTTTTGAATTAGATCTTACTATGTTTCGCATCTCCCGTAATTCGTCTTCAAAACTATACCTGAAATAAACTGAATCAAGATGCTCGTGAGAGAATTTACTTCTTTTATTTTACTCCAGTAAATTTTATCGCCGTTATGGCGTCGCCGTTATACCGTTTATTATTGTTTTATGTCTTTAAATACAAATATCTGGGTGCTTGGGTAAATGAAGAATGGAACTGCGAACAAGAAATTCGGACCCGGATTGAAATTGCCCGAGCAACCCTCAAACGGATGGAGAATGTTTTGTGTAGCCGTAAATTATCCATAAAGCTCAGAGTGAGAATGCTACATTGCTACGTCTGGCCTGTGGTCTTGTATGGTTATGTAGCTTGGACTCTAAAAGCTAGCAATCAAAGATTTCTCGAAGCCTTCGAAATGTGGTGTTATCGTAGAATGCTACGTATTAGCTGGACACAGAAAGTTTCCAATGTGAGAGTCCTCCAACGCGTCGGGAAAGACCGGCAATTGTTGCAGACCGTCAAAAAAAGGAAAGTTGCATATCTGGGCCACGTCTTACGACAGGATCGGTATCAACTCCTTCAGTTGATAATGATGGGCAAAATTCAAGGGAAAAGACGCGCTGGACGGAGAAAGAAGTCTTGGCTACGCAACATCCGCGAATGGACAGAAATCGCCAGCGTAGAAGAACTTTTTCGCTTGGCGCAGGACAGGAAGAAGTTTGCTGAGCTGACGGCCAACCTCCAGTAGTGGAGAGGCACTTTAAGAAGAATGTCTTTAAACCAATTCTTCACTTTTATCAGCTCTTTGAAATCTATAAAATTATTCTGTGTCATTTGTTTTACTTGGTATTTATGCCCAGTAACTTTGGCATTCTCTATCAGACTATACATTTGATTGGGCGTGTAGGAGGCAATGCAATACTTTAATTATAAATAAAAAATATTTTAAAACTTTCATTCCACAATATTATGACACATTAAGAATAAAAAATGTATGCTTTATTACACGAATAAACGTGTAAGCTGCTATTATACAAAGTCGAAGAAGTGCACAAGTCTTCTCAAAAGTTTTCTCGTTTTAGCACGTTTATTCGTGTGAACTCGAGGACCTAAAAAGCGTTTAACAATAGCATATACTTTTATACTTGTGATAAAATTCCATGATTTTTCCCTAGAATAAAGGAATCAAATGAAATAATAGGCGTATTTTGAGTCAAAAATTTATAAAAAAAAATTAGAAGGTGCTGCATAGGTCAAAGAAACGAAAAATGCAACAAAAAAAAAATTGTGTAAGAGCTCTTGCACGTTTATTCTGTGGGGCCATCGATATCCTCCTAACCACTAAATAATAAAAATAACTTTTTAAAGAAATAAGGAGTTATTTACCTACGAGCCTGTGTTTTTACCGTTCTATATAGACTAGATCAATAGAACAGCAATCCTTTTTGAAGCACTGAACCATTCGTGTGTAAGTCGATAAACAAATTTTAAATCTAGCACCGCCGTTTAGCGCGCTATAAAAAATTTACGACACCAAACTTTATTGTTTAGTGAAATAAAAAGTAGCGTACTGCCTCCGCCATCGTAGCGACTGGAGCCACCCAAACGATTACATTCTAAGATTATCAGCAGTGTGAGAATAAATAAAAGTGAGGTCCAATTTGTTAACAAGAGGAGAATGAGACTTGAGTGTACGTACATTACACGAGAATGTATATCTCTACAAAATGTCACACTTTTCATTCTGATATTTTTTATGGTAGTCAGCAAACAATAAAATTGTGTTATCTCATGAGACATAATGAGCCGTAATAATATATTATGTAACAAATATCAAGATTTTAATAGGGGTGCGGACTTGGCATAAAAAGGAAATAACTATTAAGTCCACCAGTAAGACAAAAAATAAAATAAAACTCGTTTTTTTCTTCTATCAAATCAATGAAAATGTCAATGTTTAAAGTTTAAAAGTGGGGGCTTATGATATCACGTATGGGTACCTAAAAATGTAGCTACAAGTGATAACACGCGACATTTTTTTTCTTCATTTTTATCTTACTCATTATGGGTTTCATTAAAAAAAGAAAAACTACGTATCTTATATATTTTTTTGAATCTATTAGAAATGTAAATAAAAACAAAATAGCCTGCAACCCTATTCTGTCAGTAACTCAAACTTCTTTTATACGAAAATCTCTTACAAAAAGTAAGTACGAAATTGTTTGTTAATTTTTTTGATGAAATTATTTCAATTCCGAAATCATTTATACCGTCTAAAGTCGTTACTCTTAAAATATATACATAACCATACAATTTCCCAGAATATGCTATGGCGGTAACTTATCTAGATACGGCCAGCTATAAAATGTCTGGTTAAATAAAAAACAAACTACCTTTCCGTAATGGCGGATAGCCCGACGGATTACTCTGTACTATTACGCGAGATATATTGTAGACTGATGGCAGATAGGATGTAAATTACGTTACGTATCTTTTTTTTACAAGATGGGAATTTAACCTGATTACTGTCTTGATTGAACTTGATGGTAGATAGATGGGGATGAAAATTTTCTTTTCCCTGATTATGGAAAGGATTTTTTGAAGATGGATCATGATTTATGAACACTGCTAATATTCTGTGGAACTAACAATTTAATAGGCTCAGGTAAGAATATTATGCAGTTACCAATTTGTTAATAAAATAGAACAGTAAAATGCGTGAGTTCACGGCTAAATCACTTTAAACTTTAACTTAGATTTTATTGTAAATAATTAAAACCTAAAATGTTCAGAAAAAAATATTACGTTGTCTAAGTTATTATTATGTAACACAAACTGAAGACCAATAAATTCATTGAAACGGAATGATGAAAGTACCAGGCTTCCATACAATCGAAGCGGTCAAACTCAAACATCCAAAGCTCAGTATGAAATAGTAGAATTGAACTGAATAATCTTATGATCCCTAGATTGAAATCGTCCGATGTTCGTGCCCTCACATGGTTCTCAGGGGAAATAAGTGAATAGTTTCCTGTTTAATTTACTACAGACTAGAGTTTACAGTACGCTGACTTTGGTATATTAGTAGCTCGCACCACGTATCTAATAATAAATACGTTCAATGATAACGGAACATCTTTTGTTAGGATGTAATATTGCGAGTTCTGTATTTGGTCGTATTTGTCTCGTTCCGTTAATATTTGGTCTTTGTTGGTGATTTCGAGTTAGATATTGGTATTACTGTTATTGGTTCCGTTTTTGTTTAGATTGAGTTAATGTTGTAGGAAATGTTTTTGAACAATGTCCGGGAAGTTATAATTTTGTTACCATGCGCATGTTTTGTTTATTTCAGAACCGTGACTGCTGTATTTTTTTAAGTAATAATATTATCGGCCTGTAGAGAAGAAATGAGTTTTGATCAACACACTTGCTCATTGCAGGTTGGCGATTTCAGATTCCCAATTTTGGAATTCTGTTTTTCTTCAGCAATTGTCAATGATGTCTTGGAATAGTTAAGAAAGCACATATATCTTTGAAAAGTCACATTGGTACCTACTTGTCTGTAATGGTTTCGAAGCTGCAACCTTGTTCACACAAATCCGTTTTTTACCCCGCTAGGCTACCACAACATTTTTTTAAGTAATACATTAAAATTCGTATTTCCTATTCTAATCGGAGATTAAATGACTGTGTTACTTGTGAGTTTACAAGTTCCTTTAAGGGATAACATCCTGGCCTCTATAAAAGATCGACTAGTTCTTGTAAGGATGTACCACGACATATATTTAGTACTGTCACAATACTCGTAACGACGCGGGTGCGGATGCGACGTACATTAGCGGTTATAAATGACGTAAGTTGAGAATTTATTTGGAAACCACGCAATGGAGAGCTAGGAAAATGGACTGCATTAAACTGTCAAAGACAAAGTAGAGACAACCTCGGGGTACGGGTATTTCCTAGAGACGACGAATACTACTTTAGATAGGGATATTGAAATTTATAGGACTTACTTAAAGTACGTATGAGTAAGTTAGTCTTATCATAATAATTTAAGTCACATTGCATGGCAAATAACTTTCGAAAATTCTAAATAATATTCATACGTTAATTCGACAAAAGTAAAAAAATATTTGAAAAATAATGCATAAAATTCCAAACATCTTGAAATTATTCAGTAATCGTTAAGTAAGAATTTTATCTAACTTCGATTAAAATGAAAAAAAAATTATTGATTGAATAGCATAGTAAGTTGTTTCGTCTAATGCCTGTTTCCTATATTCAAAATACGATTAGTTTTACTAACGGATGGTTGAATTTTCTAAGCAAAACTAAGAAAATTCTATTAAGTTATATATAATACTAGCTGTCCCCAGCGACTTTGTTCGCGTGTTTTAGTTTCAACGGTTTTTCATTTTTGCAACATTTTTCATTTATGCTCCGCTCCTATTGGTCGTAGCATGATGTTATATAGCCTATAGCCTTCCTCGATAAACGGACTATCCAACACAAAAATAATGATTCAATTCGAACCAGTAGTTCCTGAGACTAGCGCGTTCAAACAAACAAACAAACAAACAAACAAACAAACTCTTCAGCTTTATAATATTAGTATAGATGCTAATAATTAAATCATCATCCTCAAAAAGATAGGCCGCGCGTACACGGTCTACTTGAAGCAGTCCATACCTGCAAATGCATGGTGAACAATAGACTCCCTATGACTGCACACAGACTGCTAAAAGTATTTCGACTGATGCGACTGTTCGCGCAATCCGTGTACGTTTATCACTGACTAAATGCTCTAGCAATTCTTGTAGGGCCGGCCATACAGAAATAACCTTTAGTTTTTGTATAAGGGTAGACAAATAAAAATCATAACAATACAAAAGAAATACAGTTAAACCTATCCAATTTGAATCGTCATAGTTTATACCATATTCGGAAATAGGCAGGACAGTAACAGTTACATGCAAAAACAAGGGAAAACGCAATACTATTCCTGGAAATTGTCCGTCACAAAACTATCGAGTTTTGCGTAGTTTTAAATAGTGTAAACTGCGAGCTTTAGATTTAAATTTGTTTGTCGTATCTGTTAGTCGCCGAGATTTTCCTGTAACATTTTCCGCATAGATTTTTGGATGTTGTGAAGGACTTTCTCTTTACCTTTGACACGCTGTTACTGACTAAACTGTGTACAAATTTAGTGTTAGCATGTTCAATATTTACAAAAGTAGTTTTTGGCTTGCCAGATTGTTAAATCTCAAAAATTAATGGCCATTCTGTGGTAGAGCATACTTTCAAATATCATGAAAATTAATATACACACCAATTGATTTATTTCTCCTATAATTTTATGATGCATGTGTTACACATACAGCCATGTATTAACATATAGCGGGCATCCTATTAACGTCAGTCACCTACCAGATACGCAGTATAACCTAACTTAATATATTATATAATTATAACCTCCGTTATCTTGGTGGAACTAATTATTCGTCAATTTGCGCACAGCGTGCTTCTCGCCCGTGTCAAAGGACGAAGGTAGGATTGTTGTGCAATCAAGTGCAACTGTGTCAAGTTCAATACACAGATTACCGTTGATTGTATGCGTTTGTGCACCTTTGAAATTAGGAAAGCATTTTGCATAAATATGAAAATTTGGGAAAGACCTATCGAATATAAATAATAATAGATTGAAAATATTTATTTCTGTTTATATAATAAATACAATGTATGTAGAATAGCATCTTTACACATAAAATTATGTACAATGTTTAGTTCAGAATCATTTTAACAAAACAAAATACCATCGCTATGAACATTTCAATTTTCACACGTGTCTGCAAGTAAAGATAATTTTAATAATCCTTATTTCCACAACATTTCCGTGTATATCATCATAACGTCACTTAGAATTACAATGGGCCAAAGATAAAGGCCTATACTCTAATTCACGTCAGCTTAAAGGCTTGTGTGGGCTAAAATCAGTTAGAGCGCGAATCCACACCTGCGAATAAGCTTTGAAATTTTGGCGGCCATTAAAAATATTTTTAAAGACCTCTGTCCCACTCCAGATTAAGTCGCGAGTGAGTTATCTGTCAGATAATGCTATTAAATGTGTACCTTTTTTGGAAATATTTCATCTGCTTTTATAAAATGGAGGTAAAGCCATGACAACTCAACCTAAACGTTTAAAAGAGCGTTCTATTGTTTTACTTATTTTTTGAGGATTTTGTTTTTGTTTTAAATTAGGATTATATGGCTGGAGTTGGCAGTTTGTTTTTAATTAGTTGTAGTTAGATTATCATTTATTGCAAAATGAAATATAAAATTAATTGTGTGCCTAATTAATGTTTTGCTCACTATATCTATTACCTAAAAGGTACTATTCGCTTAGTGGAAATACCGCTATATTGTTCATGTTAACAACTAGAGAATATTCGAGTCTAACGTTTAATTCTCTTGTTTCAGGTAAGCTTCACAAATCAAACTGTCACCAACAAAACACTCGAAACAACATCACACGGTGTCAACGCTCACATATGACCGAAAATCTATAAGCGAATTCTGAAGCGTTGACCAGAAACTCATTTTCACATTTTGTTTGCAAATAGTTACACATACCGCTACAGGAATTACATTTCAAATTCGAACACCAGCTCCCGTTCGGCACGTTCGAGCTGAATTTCAATTCGGCATGTTTCGCCTTTACTCGGCTTTTGCCACGTACGAACACGAGTTAAGGATGAATTTTAAATTAGAATTCCGAAATTTAAAAGCAAACGCTTAGTTCTCAGAGTGAACGAAATTAGTTTTGCCTTTTTAAAGAAACATCCCTTGATCCCTTAAATTTAAAATTTCATGAAATCTAATAAAAATCTTATTAAATAGATTTTTTATCTTTTTGGGTATGATTGAATTCGTAGTTTATTTGTCTTAATCTATATCTATACTTATAATAAATCTGTAGAGAGGTCAATTCTGTACATAAAATATATTTTCAAAATAACTATCAGGGGGTGATTAGTGATCGATACTGATGCCAAAAATGCAATCAGTAAAATTTTTGTCTGTCTGTCTGTCTGTCTGTCTGTCTGTCTGTATGTTCCTTATAGAAACGAAAACTACTGGACGGATTTTAACGAAACTTGGTACATTTATTCTTCATACTCCTGGGCAGGTTATAGTATACTTTTCATCACGCTACAATCAATAGGAGCAGAGCAGTGAAGTGAAATGTTGGGAAAACGGTATTTTTTAAGCTTCCGTCGCGTATGCAGCCTTAATGGTTAAAGCTACATAGAAATCATGTATGACGGAAATGTTCTACATAAAATTATCTAAAAAATATTCCACAACAGCATATGTCTATCTTTTATGGTTGACTCACAATAACACGTGTAACTCCCGATAGCTTAGCAGTTCGGAGATTTCTGATTATATTTGTTTACTCTTACGTTTATAATACTCTCACTCATCCCTAATTAAAAAAAGTTTACATTATTACCTATTCAATAAAAAAAGAATCATAGAAATCGGTATAGAAACACCAAACTTATACATGAAATACGATAATAAGCCATCGCGCCGTCGCGCGTGAATACTGAATCATGCTATAAGGATTATTTTTGTGTAACGTGATATATTATATTTCCCTACTAAAATACGAAAGTTAATCTGTCTGTTACATCAAAACCACTGAACAGTGAGGAAGGACATATGCTACTTTTTTACGAAAAACGACGGAAACGCGGACGAAGTCGCTGGCAAAAGCTAGTCTTAAAATAAATCCTGTTGGGTTTAAATATATTGGCTGGCTTGCACAGAAATTTTCAATTTGACCAGCAATTTGAATATTTCACCGCATTTCAGCGGCAGAACAGCAGTATTTTACGACGACACTGGTAGCATGGAGAACGATTTTGGAACTAGATTTATTTTATACAGTCAGACCGGCTGGTTTTTATATTTGACGAAGGATTCGATTTGGATGTCTGCTTTTCTTGATTAGATCATTCTCGACGTCTGATCTTGTAGATTTTATTGATTTCTCAATTTTATAGTCATACATACAACTTCTCAATTTTATATGAGTATCGTATGAAAATAGTGCAGATGTATTTTTGCTTGCTTGCTTATTTTATACTAGCTGTCCCCCGCGACTTTGTCCGCGTGTTTTAATTTCAACAGTTTTTCATTTTTGCAACATTTTTCATTAATGCTCCGCTCCTTTTGGTCGCAGCGTAATGTTATATAGCTTATAGCCTTTCTCAATAAATGGGCTATCCAACACTGAACGAATTTTTCAAATCGGACCAGTAGTTCCTGAGCTTAGCGCGTTTAAACAAACAAACAAACAAACAAACTCTTCAGGTTTATATATTAGTATATAATAGATTAATGGCGATAGTCACTGCTTTCTTTTGGACTTATAACGTTTAGCAGAAATATAGAAAAAGAAACAATTTGTTTCTGTATTATAACACTCTAACATATTGTTGATTATCTCAAATTCTCTTAGCTCTAGAACTAAGTAGGGCAGGGTGGCTGGCAGGCACAGATTACGAGCCACGTGAGTAAGCCTTCAATTCTGACTGTAATGGAACAAGTAGCGCTTTGCACGAATGTAGATAATACCAAAGTATTTCAATTCAAGCCATGAATAAATTCTTAAATAAAATTTATACTTAAGAATGGTAAATTGTTTAATTGTGATTTAGTTTCTTCTTCTTCATTTACCAAGTCAATTGAGTTAGGCCCCATAAGGTATTTTTTTTAAATCTCCATTTTCTTCGCTTTTGCAATTTAAAAATTACTTTACTGTTGCTTTTTGTCTTTCCCCTACTTCGTTTATTTCTCCAAATAAACTACTAGTCCATTGAGTATTCCGGCGTAGAATTTGAGTTCTAAAAGCTCCTGCAATTAAGTTTTTCCAGCAATTTAACAGGTTTTTATGAACGTTTAAAAGAGATCTGTTCTAATTGGTGCATCAATTTTTTTATTAAATGTTTGCTTAGATTCAATAAGGTTTATTTTAGCCTGTCTTCTCGTTTGCAAAGACTTGTTTGTCGTCCCCGTAACCTGCCAGAAATTCCAAAACTCGTTGTAAAAGATTAACATAACCAAAATTCAAATTAAATTCGTGAGCACCAAACAGTTTCGGAATCTATTCTAAAATTTGAAACCATTCTAGAACAAATACTCATATTTGGGAATCCGTTCCCTGATTCCAGTGTGCTTGGTAGCGGTGTAAATGCCGTTCGTAGTACCGACTCGAAACAGATACATAGGGCGGAAAATCGGCATTTCCTTCAGTGACAGTTGAAGTGAGAAGCGGGGAGCGACTGTGGTTCCAGTTATTTGTATGTATTTGATAAAAAGACAAAACACTATCGCTAAAAATGTTGTTGTAGTGTTAACATCTGTGAAGCTGTCTCATTTTTTTATTATATATCACATTATAAAAAAGGCTTAAAAGGTGGAGATAAGATTATAATATTTTTATCGACTGAAAGATTTCAACTAAAATATAGATGCAGAAATCAATACATATTGAATATCAAAAAAGCTCTAACCAAATAAAATGTGTGGAGCGACAACGATAACGATAGTTATACAAAAAAAACGTACAGATATCGAGTGCACCAAACTAAGGCATTTAAATAAAAACAAGTATAGGGCACTTCATGTTGTTTCCTGCGAGAGTACTTCGTCCAAAAATATTTTTTGTTACAATTGGCTTTATTCCAACAGTAAGTTGGCTTGTTGACATATCGCTGGTATCGTTGACCTTTTTTTCCATTGTACAACTTTTAGGACTAGGTTGATAAGCTGTGACATTTTACGCTCTGTTTAATTTTTGGGGCTAGAGATTTCGGAATGTTTGCTTTTTGTTTGTAAATGTTTATATCATAAGTGCTTGATCTACGTCTCGCACTAATTGAATCTGTTTTCCTAAAACGTTTTTTAAATTCGTTTTTATTATTTCCTTTTACATTTTGTTATTTCTCTTCTTTGTATTTTTAATTCACTTCATCAGCTATGCTTATATTTAAGTCTCTTTCTTCACCACTTGCTCTTTACAATTATGTATTCACCAAATATTTCTTATAATTAAATTCATTATCTTATAAACGACTTATTTGTTTGAGGATAACCGCTTGTGACTTGCTTCCTCCACCAACGATGCCTAGGATTGTATGTAATTTGAAACTTGATCAAGGTTTAGCTCGATAGCCGAAGATAACTCCTCTGCGTAAATCCCTTTTAGTTGTCTATTAGTTACATTTGTACCATTGTCTCTATTGGCGTTCTGTTTCCGTCTTACTATGAAATGTTTCTAACTAATTACACTTAAAGATTCTCTATAATTCTATAATTTTAAGGTTAGGTGTCAAATTCTTATTTTTGTGCTTAATATTCTTTTTTATTTATTAACGATTCGAAACGAACGAATTTTGTTTTTTTTTTTTTTTAATTTAAATGAGTTGTAAGTTAAATAGACACACCTGCACACACCGGCATTGCAATTCCCATTGCCCTTTACAATACGGAAAAAATCGACAAGCAAATGAGTACACAATGCTCTGAGCTTCTAATTTAGAAAATCATTAGGCAACGCTTTGTCTACTCAAATACAAGCCATGCTTTTAATAATAGCACTAATATTTGCCGTATTCCATCAACTCTAGACCTAGACAGGAGTAATTATGTTTGACGAATCGACCAGTCAGAGACGAGCGGTTGAAATACTAACATATTTGTATGTGTACCTACCTACCACAGGTTTGTAAGTGTGCGTGTATCTTGGTTTGTGTCTCGATATTGAAATTACGATTGCTGTTGGGTTTTATATTCTCTGTTTGCGTTTAAAAATTGTTTGTGGAATGTTTTGAGTACGTCCTAAATAGTTGTGTTTGTTAAGTTTTGTATGTTTCATTTAATTTTAATTTGACATTATTTTACTTAATAAGCTATATGTAATAATAATCATGAAGACCGTGATTTCGAAACAAAATAAAGCTTAGTAGTAATCCTTAAACTGTAAATAGAATTAGAGTTTTCCAATAGAATTTGTTTAATTGTAAAGACACCGCCATATATAAAATTATCTGGTGATTGAATGATAGCTTTGAACAAAACAAAGTATTCCGACAAGCAAAATATAGCTTACGCGTTTTTTTTACGATTTTTGTAGGTACTTTTGAATGAATTGAATATAATATTCATATATGTATATAATATAATATAATAATTGAGGATAATAAAATAATTACTATAAGGTAAATATAATACAAAATAAAAAAAAAATACAACATGAAGTAAATCATTACTTCATGTTGTATTTACCGTAATTGGCCGTCTAAAGTAAAAGTGAAAATAAAAATATAGACATTCGTGTTTGTTTATGTTGTATCTAAACTATTGGAAATAGTTAAGCATACATTTTTTAACCGCAGTTAAACTTACTCTAGTTAATACCAATATAATCACTTTACAACAATGCAATCATTCGTGCCACCACTGAACAAATTTAATTCCGACACAAAATAATAATTCGATTACTTCCGTACAATTCGCGCTTTACGTAATTTCCTCTCGGCAGAAACTTTTGCTACGATATATGCAACGTTAACGAATTCACGTTATTTCTCTGTTAAATTATAACAATTTCACTCAAATTAACTAAAGGGCGCAAAATTAGGGAATCGATCGGAGAGCTACCATTTGTTACAAGTTATATCGGTTCCAAATCGATTTAGATTCGAATTGTAAAACTTTAGTCGTTAAATATTTATATTGTTATTATGGCACAATTTAAAGTGCCAAATATGATTCATAATCATACAATTTTATATGAATCTGCTAATGAAATATCCAAACTTTCGAATATAATTTTATTAAACAAAATAAATTAAAGTTCTACGTTTCATAATTAACACGGCTTTCATTGGCGGGTTCACATAACACATATTGCAAGTTCTAGGAAATTATGTTGGAATTTTAATGTTATCGACCCAAGGGTCTTAATTGAAAAAGTTTTGCTCCTCTACAGTAGAATGTGCTGGGCGATGTGTTGAATTAATAAGGAGCTCTGTCAAACATTCCAATTGAATAATTGACGTGTGACATGAGTTCGGAGCGAGTTTCAAATGAGTTTTCTTAGTAGGCTCCAGTATTGTATGATTATTTAAATATGAAACTTAAGCGTTTAAGTTTTAATAGGGGTAATCATTATTTAATTAAACGATCTCACAATTATATGAAACTCAAATGCGATGAAGGTCTTAACAGAAAACTGTGTGATCTTTAAAACTAAAAGATTATATAACCTCTTTAAATAAAAACAGTACCTACCATTTTTTCAAATCAAACAGTTCTATTCTATAACAATAATTGTTGTTTTCAATAAACAGACCATAAGTACTCAATCATAATAAGAAATTAGTAAAGCAAGTAAAATATTAATGTTTCTCTACTTAGACCGAGCCTAGTCAGTCTTCAAAATACGTAAGCCTACCAATCCCCCTAATACAGAAAGCAATTTATAAGTAAGTACCTGTATAGACGGCACTTAAACAAATGAGCAATACAAAAACATTTGCGCTACAAAAATAATATTAATTTTTGTAGACAAAATATACGTGACGAGGAAACAATAAAAATTAACTTTATCATCGGAATTTTCCGGACATCCGTTAAAATGTAGCAGCGGCTGCTGGCAATGTTTGTACATCCCGGGAATTTGACAAATCGCTACTTTGATTAATTAAGTTTATTTATATAATAGCGCCATGCTTTGTGTTTTCGACACTGTGTACATTTGCTATAGAATGCTGGTATTTCTGTATTGTGTACTTTGATAAACTGTTGACAAGAAAATTAATTGAATGTTACATTTATATTAGTGGTTTTACTTCATCACGGTCAAAAATCGTGTAAAACTGTCTAAATGTTGACATCTCTTTTTCAATATTATGTTTACATTCACCATGGTCAGTTCTAAACGTCCTCAATGTTTTGGAAATTCTAAAGTATTCCCTACTTATACCGTTCGCAAAGAGCTACTCCCCAAAACTGGTATAAAAAGATTGTTCACATATTAAAGTTCCAGCAATTTATGAGTGCCCAGTCAGTTTAATAACATCACACAACACTTTGATACTAAATATCTTTTCTGGCTATTATATAGCCGAAATAATATTGAAACTAATATTTCATAAACTGGCCAACTACAGACAGAATAAATCAAAATAGTTTTAATAAAACTCCACCATAGTTCATGATGGCGTTGTTTATAAAGGTGCGTTTAGACGGTACGAGTTGTAACGAAATCTCGAGCAGCTAGCCACAACGTGTCGCATCGAATATATAGAACGGCATGGTTTGGCGCGTCTATTCATTTTTGTGGGTTTTCGATGCAGATCAGAAGCTCGCGCGTCTGATCTATTGATAGTGTAAACCTGGCAGATATTATTATAGAGCGTGGCTCGTGTCAGTCCGCACCGTGTAAACGCACCCTAAAAGTTACAGCAGAATGTCCCATCTGACATTTATATAGGTAACTTTGCACAGTACTTCAACACTATATTTTCTGTACAAAAATTACATTTGATTTACTGCAGTTGTGTTAACTGAGTTTGTTTTATATTTCATTTTTGTTACTCCCTCGTTATTTTTGTTTAAATTTTAACGTTAACATTTATTTGAGTTTTGTCTTTGTTTATTATAAAATGTTTTGTTTGTAACTGGTGATAGTGGCAACTTTAACTGCATTAAGAATGGAATTATGTACGAGACGTCTAGACGTGGTATTTGTGTATAGCTGAGCAACCTTACTTTATTTTCATTTCATTTAAAGTTGTTCATGAAATGACTATGAAAAAACATACATAATGTGTTTAATTAGCAATTCTTAAATAACAAAAATAAATCCTTAAAGATAATTCTCAATTTTTATCATGTTGGTAGAACGTGATTTCAAAAATAGAACATTGTAAAAATGTTTCGTATTTTTTTTCTGTAAAAGTGTGGACAGCGTTCGTACTCTAACGTAAAATAAGAAATATTCGCAGCAACTTCTCTCGGCTGATTAATTAGACAAACTTTAATTAGCGCTCACCCCATAACTCATGACGTCACAAGTCTGCCCTGTGACGTAAAATTGAGCTGTTATGTTTTATATACTGAACGTTAATTATTTTATGTTGCTGTTAAACATGGCGCTTGATATAATGAGTGTAATCGTAAAATATAATTTAATGCTTAAATAGTCATACCAATCATGTTTTATTAATTAATTTTGGACTTCTGTCATTGAAAAATGATTAAAAAATGGGTATGAATTTAATTTCTCTTCCTCACTCTTTTAAATATAATACGTATATAAAAGTTAAAAAATAAGATGAAATAAAAGTTATTCATTTGTTGAAAACACTTTCGTTTTGTCTAAATATACAATTATTTAACACATAGAATTTTAATCTAAAAGCAACTTTACCCCTATTATAATAAGTTTGTATATCCATTACTTATAAGTTCGAATGTTCCCTATAAACTCTTAGTCTCGGTGGATGATACCCAATTTACTATGGAATATTCAGCCACTCCCTAGAGTGTAGTCATTTCAAAGATTCAAACCTGACCCGCAAAGACTTGGAGTCAGAATTTACCAAGAAGGTTATCTTGATTGAGAATTAATTGCAAAATGTATTTTGATTTAATTTGAATGGAATTTTTAGTAACAATATGAATTAAATAAATGCGTGCATATGAGATTGTGTTAATTTTCCTAAAAGCAAATTAAAGGCTTGTTCCTAAAACTCTCACGGCCGAATACTGAAGGGTCAATCAGTTTTAAGACGCCGTTAAGTCTCATGCTGTTTTTGTCACTTTAAGATAAAGGTAAAGTAGCGACCTATAGACATTTAAGGACATCTTAAAGTTAAGTTTCGTTTCAGTATTGGTATTATATCAAGTTGTTTGAGGAATAAAAACTACTTCTTAAAAATACTTTTATATTAGTAACCGGCTATTGTTCATTATTATTAAAATAATGTTCGACAAATTAATATTTTTTAAAAATTACTTACTTACCTACGTACCTTTGAACAACCAAAACAGGCTGGACTTATAAAACTGGCCGCATAACTATTTCAAACGTTTTCAACCCATCAAAGTAACAACTTTAAAAATAAAAATTTCTTTCTAAGACCGCACGGTAACCGCATTCCAGTTTTGAAATTGATGTGAAAAAGTGTTCTGTTACTGGCCAGTTTGGGTCTAAATGAATTGATTGGCTTACGGCACCGTTTTAATAAAAGTTAAATGCCAATTCATAAAATGATAAATATTGTTTGACTTTTATAATTATCAATACATCACTTTTTAATTTGTTTCATTTTATTTGTTTGTTTTATTAACACTTTTCTTAAAAACAATTTAGGTAGGTATTGAATTAGTATTAAATGTATGTGTTTGATACGAAACAACATGGCGTAAAAAAAAAGGAAAAAGTGCAGCATTAATATGAAGAATTACGAAGGTGACGTCAGCTGATGGCATAGTCTTCAAGTCAGTAGTCATAGCAATAAAGTTATAAGCATTTTAATATTTGTAAATGTATTTAATTACAAATATTAAAATGCTTGTAACTATTTCAATATGAAAGTTATTAATCTGCCGTTTTTACAACTCTAGTTTGTAATATATTTTTCACTCTGACCAAAATGTTGCCACCTGGATGACCTGATGATCCCTATCAATAACATCACTATTCCTGAGCCTAAAATAGGTTTTGCTCATGAGTAATTGAGTATGAACTAGATTATGATTGTTACAAAGTTGAGTTTTGTTATTCACAACCAATACCCAATGGAGCGATGCATATTAAATATTGCAACATGAACCGTTGTAGCGTATGAAGCTATAAAAAGGTTTACATCAAGCGTTCTAGTGGTCGATTGAGGTTCACTTTAAGTGTTAGTTTAGAAGTGTCACTATGTTCATGTTTTTATCATCAAGCACGCATTTTTTCACAGTTAATACAGCCTCAGTATTTATTAAATTGAACGCAGTCAATTTAGGCAAAAGACTCTTTGTAATAAGGCAAGCCAATAGCCAATAATCTGGCATAAATTAATTAAAGATATGATTAATTTATGCCAAATACTTGACTGCACGGATAGCCTGCATGTTACAGGTCACCACACCAATTACCGCTGTGTGCGACGTGCTGCGTTTGATCCCCGCATGGGGCAAGCAATTATGTGATTCACAAAAGCTTATTCTATGTCTGGGTGTTTTTTGTGTATGTGATTTGAATGTTTATAAAACCCCGCAATACAAGGATTAAATTCCTTAGTGCGGGAGTCGTTATAGAAAAAAAAGGTTTTATAAGTCTTAATGGGCCTGTTTCCTATTTTTTTCTTAATGTCCGTCTTGTAGATTAATGAATTTTATTGGACACGTATTTTTTCTTTTTTCCTGCAAACAAAAAATGATCAAAATACAGAGAACTGAAGTTACGCGTGACGTCACTCCTCGCTACGATTTTTAGCGAGGCGTAGCGTCATAAGCCCCCACTCCGAAACTTTAAAGCGGTGTATCTTTGTATTTTTTTATTGTTTTGATAAAAGAAAAAATACGTGTCTAATATTTTTTTATTATCTAACTGACGGACTAAATAGATTTTAACTTTTCATACCCAGGAAACATCCCTATTCTATATAATAGAAACTAGGTATGTATGATTTTAAGTTCCAAGCCATTGCTTATAATTAATCGGGTTTAAATTAAGTACTCAATTTTTATCTTGTAGTAGTACCTAATAAGAAACAAGGTATGATTTTGAAGAACTAACTTTTTCAGAGCCGTACTTTCTTTTTTTTGTAGTAAAATCCTATTTACTAGGATTTTAACATTCCGCCTTGCGATCGTGGACTTTGATTTATACTATTACTACAGCTTCCGTATGAATAGTGTCCTATGTTTCCAAAGTTCCTTGCTAACAAAGACCCTTATAATTCCGTCATGTCCGTTCATTCGTCCGTATTTCCTCCTGTCCTTTCGTCCCAGACGTTACTAGATTATTATGACATTACATTTGCGGATGCTTTTAGTCTCTTGTCTCTGAGGAATTTTCCTGGCGTTGATTAATAGAGTTGGCTAGTCTTCTAGAATATTTTAGTATGATTTGGTACTGTAAGTAAAGGTACTTGTAATCATACTTCAATACGAGTATCGTTGTTACGTCGAAATAGTTTATTGTAGTCTGAAACAAAAAAGGTTTTTGCATCCTATCAATCAGTCAACCTGTACTCGACGTTATTCATCAGACGAGAGTCAAAGAGAAGGCCTATAGAATGTTAGCTACAAATTGACGGGATCGAATGGAAAAAGTTAATTGTGATAAAAGTTTTGTCCAGGTTTTCAGTACTACCAAAATGTTGGTACGATTTTGTATGGACAACGTCAATCTGTTAGACAAATCAAATGTGGAATAAAAACACAAATGGATAAAAACTTTGTTATTTTTAAACATAAGCGTTACTTTTTAACATATCAATGTTCTGAATACCATGATAATGGGTTTTCATGTATAAAAAAAAACTGTCATTTTTCGTTTCAACGCAGAAAAACAAAACATTTTTAAATATAGAACAAATGTGCATTTAACGGCCACGTTATGCAAATGAACGTACGCCCTGCGGACGTATCGAACGATTTTAAATTTAAAAAAGAATTCATCGAATTTTATTCGTCGTAAAATCTATTGGCATCGTATTTCATAACCGGATTCCATAGTTAGGAGAGGAATTTTTGAATTTACGCATTCGACCGGGAGCGAGCGTGTCGATTGGACGTATTTTGACATTAAATTAATTGGAAAACTTTACTGACAGAAGTTATCTTCTCGAGCGTGCTGTTAGTGAATTTTTAATTTGAATGCTTAAGTTTGGTTTTCGTTTGATCTATGTGGGTTTGTAGGTACGACTTTAGTTGTAATTGTGTTTTCAAAGTTATGATAAAGTAGCGAATTCAGAATCTACAGATTAAATATTAGTGAAATCTAATTTATACTACATCTACAGACAGTACCCAGTCATTAAATTAAATTCAGTACCTTTAAATATGATACTAGAAAATAAATACGAAATTCTATGAAAGCTATTCTTTCACAAATATTCAATCTTGTATTCAAACTAGAATTGTCAGAACTAATCAACCAAAATAATTGAAAATCAGCTTTTCAATTAACCGAAGAATAATTACGAGTCTAACAATAGGGATGTCCAAAATATAGGCAAACATAGGGCAGGGGTTAATTTGCGTTACGTGGACTAAAATGACATTTAATTAAAATCACAAGTGGCCCAAGAGCTTGACAAATTGCTCTCCATGTCGCCACCAGCTGAGTTTAAAACAGAACGGGTTTTAAGACTAACTAGCGATGATTTGGTTTAGATTTTACGATATGAATTTTAATTCGAGCGAAATTTTTGTTCATTTCATTAAAGGTATTTATAGGTATGTTTTATATATTTAAGGGCATATTATTTCGAGTATAAAGATTATATTAAAGACTAAAATACAGGCTGTAAAGAGTTTCAGTGCTTAAAATATTACAAAAGTATCGTAATAGATATTAGATGCGAAAAAGTACGATTAATAATTATTATTAAAGGTTAAACTCTCCTTTGTACGTTTACATTACACGTGAGATAATATAATAATATAATATCTTAGGACAAGACAACTCACATACGGCCATCAGATCCCAAACTAGGCAGAGCCTATATTATGGTAACCAGACAACTGATAAAGATATTTATATATTTTTAAATATATACATATTCTAGATAAATTACACCCGGACACAGAACAAATTATCATGCTTCACTACACAAAGATTTGTCCTGGGTGGAAATCGAACCCACGACATTTGGTTTAGCAGGCAAGGTCAACACGACAGTCAAAAACATTATAATATGAGTATTAATGAAATGCTTACATAACTAAATATATTTTAATGTAGGTAGTACCGGAACTTTTTTTTTTTTTAACTTTTTACAAATGCTATAATTATTATTACAACACAGAACTACAGTACCGTAAACGCTGTCAAGCATTGTGAACGCACGCTAAACTCAAAGTCGAATTTTAATTATGCCCGCCAACATTACAATGATGTACCTAAGTATATTTCTTTGACAACACGTCACAATGTGGAGAAAGTCATTATTTTATGCTTCGTATTCAAAGCTACGACATCAAAATGTAGATTAATTTGAATATTAATTTAATGTAATGTTTTTTTAATATAAAAATAATTTAATTTAATGTATTTGTAATGGTAGCACAGTTAAATAGCCTATGTTACTCAGGGATACGGTAGCATTCTAATGGTAAAAGAATTGTGGAAATCGGTTTAGTAGTTTTTGAGTTTATCCGTTTAAATATACAAAAAGCAAATCTTTCCTCTTTATAATATAATATAGAAATATAGATGTGGACAAGTATTCATGTATTATATACATCGCCATCATATTAGGTGGGTTTGGAAGTGTTTAAAAAGAATAAAAAGAAAATGATATCTCAAAAAAAAAAGCAAAATACAATTACTTCTACAGTATAAATCACGTCTGTACGTTTACAAAAATCAAAAGTAGGCGATATTTAAACTTCATTTAGTTTTCATCATTATCATTTGTATTAACAAATATTTTCGGTTTTTTTTAAACCAGTATTTATTCTTACTTTAAACCGTACACAATTTTAACAGAATAGTAACTTTCAAACTACAATTGGACGTCTCGTGTCAGTGGAAAGCGAAACGTCAACTACGTTAAATATTCAGGGTAGTACAGTTAGCAAAAAGACATTAAACATTCTCATTTAAATTAAAAAATAAAAATTGCATTTACTCGTTTGTTTCTTCGATTCTTTACGGGAAAGGTAAATCTAAACTATTCTTAATATTTTTGATTACTGGCTACTTAAAAGCATCATCTTTTTCGGTATCTCCACAACTAATAACAGATTACTGTACTAAATAAATGCTGAAAAGTGTTGAACATTAGTTACCACTTTTCAACTTATGACTTTATGACGTAAAAACGTTTCTCATGTGTGGCAGACTTTTTGTGCCGACGGTACCTCGTCCAGTCGTTGACCTTGCCTACTGTAGTACCCGCCAAATTTATAGCCGACTTGCAAAAAGAGGTGTCTGCTCAAGATGAGTTACTGCTTTTAAGCTCGATTTAGCTTGGGGAATGGTAGTTTTGTTCTGTTTATACGTAGGTGTATGATGTTACTAAGGGACGCTAAATTTCATATGAGTTACTTAGATAACTTAGATTTTGTTTATTATGCCTTCTAGTATATTTTGTTTCTTCTTTCTTATAAACATTCGGTATAATTTTTTGTTACATTCTCTTTTTAATTTTGAAGTGAACACTTCTTTTGTCGCGTTGGCCATTTTTGAGATAAGAAAAAACAATTGAATTCGCGACACTGACACCTCTTTATATAAGTATCTACATATAGGTATTGTAATTGTTCAAGTTTTCACTTCTGTCGGCACTCCCGGAGTGCCACTATTTTTTTAAAGCAACTGTTTCTACTGTTCTTGTTTGGGCAGAGGCCCAAAATCGTTTTTTTCAACAGTGAATAAACTAGTTATTATCTAAGCTAAGGTTAAGTTTTTTTAATAAGCAAAGATTAGGAAGTTCCACGATGTATCCTGGATATGACTAAGTGTATTTTTTTTGACTAAGTGTATGATAAATATACTCGACAACTTACAAATGTTAATTTTAGAATACCTTTTTATGAAGATTTTGATAAAAAATGTGTAGGTATATTTAATTCTAAAAATTTATTACTTAACTAAAATTATAATCAACATGTACCTATTCTGCTTATAGAAGTTATGAATTAAAAATTCAGCCTCGTCCAGTAGGTAGGTAGTAGCACGGACGAATCTCGTGAATGCTGCAGTAGCCGCCAAATTTATGGCCCGCAGACAACGAGGCTTAAAGCTGGCTCACAATTTACTTGTTTTTAAAGATATTATACCAGGGTGCACGGTTTTAGGAGCTGCAGGAAAAGGAATGGGCGTTATAATATATGATTTTGAAGTTTTTTTTTTCTAAATATAATTATGGGTATTGAGTTTTTTTGTAAGGGTCTACTTATTTACTTAAAGAGGTTCTTTGATCGATGATTAACAGGTAGAAAAAAAATTAAGGTTATTTTTTGAAGTAAACTTTCTTATGTAGTTTACTTCTATGGTTATTATAATATGTCAATATAAATGGCTTTTGTAGTTGTTAAGTTGAAAATCAAAGTCATATCTGGACTTTTTTATGTATTTAAAAGACCGGTGAAGCAGTGCAAAGGGCAAAGCCAGTGCTCAGGATAACTGCGGTAGACCTCTTAAAACCCCTATACATATATAAAATCAGAACGTGGCTGAGGATAACAGCATTACTAAATAACTATACCTATATATTTTCCATCTTATCCTATCTTATTATCAAACGTGGCAATAAAACGCCAAAAATTCACAATTTTAATAAAACAAACAAACAAAACAATTTCCCAATATAAATGACAAAACCTAATTGATTCTGTAGTTAAAATGAAGAACAAAATTACATTATAAAATCAATGTACAATTACATCACAAGAACAAACCAATGAACATAAAATCCACCACACGATGGCTACATTTCCAAAATCGGACTCCATTCCGCAAACAATTCGGGCGTAAAATCCTAAATCCCGTGTTTCCTTGATTGGTTCATACAATGTAATTCTACAGACTCGCTTTCCAGTAAGATAACTGCTGGCTGCATAAACTTCGTCTCTGTAGCTGTGTTGTGTTTAACTAAGATTTATACAGCGCTTGTCGTCCGTAGATATCAGTGTGTATATTTTAAAGTTGTGTTTTATGTACCATTGTGTGTGTGTTTTATTTAGATATGATTTATAGGTACTTTAATAGTTTAAAATGGATTATTTTTGTTTGTTTTGTATTTAGATCACTTTATCGCCTTTTCGACTTTTGTGCCAAATCTTTTGGAATGACAATATTTACAAGGACTCTAGACTCGATTCGTCGTAGTACCGTTTACGGGGAAAGAGAAACTTTAAAGAGTATAATTTTATCAGCATTCTATACTTTTTTTTTTTAAGAAAATAAATAAGTCAATTACGACGAACGATTTTGTAATCCAGTTTTCGATACAATATGACCTTTACAAAACAAAAAAAAAACCAGTGGCATTTAGAACGTTACGCAATCTTGATTCAAAAAGAAATACGAGTATCTTGCCTACTAATTTTAGAAGCTCCCTTCCGCCTTCAATCAGCCTCCTCAATTCAGTTCACGTAATCAAATAACTTCTTCATACAAATTCTTATTGTGTTATGAAATGAAACAAGCTTACGTATGTCATCAGAATGCTCGTATATATATATAAATATATATATATTATCATACTTGGCATCATTCCATTTTGGAAGGAATTCTTTTAAATGGTATGATAAGATAGGGAAGACATGTTGGTTTCCGAGTCGTGTTAAACTAAGAAATGGGAGTATAGTAAAGATACTTTTCACTGTTCGAGCAAAATATAAAAAAAAAAAAAACGAAATTTACGGCACGACGAATTTAGTGTATGCGGCAATCAAGAATCACCTGATAGTGAATGTTAAATCAATATCTTGATCCTTGCTGTAATAACAATCGTACTATATCAGATAATAGACAAAAAAATCACAATAAGAAAAAATGATATAAGCCTTAACGAGACATCGGAAGATATTTGTGGCATCCATTTAGCTCTTGCCCGACAAATAAGGCCTTTACCAAAAAGGAAACATTTTTCGCTTTCTATACAAGACTGGTAAACAAAAACACTTTCCAGCAGGTCGTAACGTCTACATTCAAAGGTAGGACAAATTCTTATAGGGTTAAGCGGCCCTTCCGACCTGTGACATTCACCTCCCTCTTCGATTGGATCGCTATTGAACAAAATACTACTGATATTTTTTTTTCCTTCGCTTTTCCAATAAAGTATTGCTCTTTACGGTATCTTCGTAAAAAGAAATATCAAAATTATGAATATTTCTTTTATAAGAATTTGGAAATAAGTATCTATGGTTATGTCTTTGATATGATTTGTAACTTGTTTATTGCTTTTTCTATGAAGAAAAAATCTCATAATATCCAAATAATAACGACTGACATTAAAGAAGATTTTCATCAAAGGTTTTCTTGAGACCCTATATTTAAATCTGTTCAAATACATTATTATTATCTATATCTAAATATCTTATTAGGGCATAATATTAGGGCTCCACATTGTAATTTCGATAAACATATTTCATACCAAACAGCAACAAATTTAAGAAATTACTTATTATGCAAAGATAGCGCAACGCCATCTAGTTTCAAACAGCTTAAACTCTTTTCGCATTCAAAATTCGCACAAACACGTTCATAACAAACTCTAAACTTGCAGAACAAGTATAAAACATGCATGTATGTGTAAGTTACATTATATTTCCTGACATCAGGGAGTTCCGAGGACCGATACAGGAAATCAAATGAAGCTATCCTTGAAAGCGGATCTTAAGATGACGTCATTTGCAGACTTCCTGAGAACCGCGGCATCGTCTTGAATACGGATAGAAGGATATAGTGTTTTGTTATTTATAGTTCATATACAGATATTATATACTGTTTACTATCAAAGAGCATTTGGGATATTTAGACTGATGTGCATTCGATAATTTAGATTAAGATAGCTTAAAGGAAAAAAGTCCCTGCTTTTTAATACATAGGAATAGAAATGGAAACGTAACGTTTAAATTTAATTTAAGGGTTATGAAAAGAAATTAATTTTATGTTACTTAATTCTCCAGAATAAAAAAAATATAAGCTTTTTAAAATAACGTTGTAAAGTCGAAAAAATAATTATGAAAAAAAAATCTTATGTAGGTACTAACGTAGAATTAATAATCGAAATAATTACTAAACTAATAATTACTAACCTAACCAATTAACATTGTATTTATTTAACGATTTGATATCTAAAATTGAAATTCCCAAAATATTTTTAGTACAAACGTGCATACATTATCGGATTATCACAAATTAGATATCTGCTATAAACAAACACAATTCCATTGCTGAATTCATTAGCTAATAACAATAGCAAATAGCTTTAACTATCATCAAATCTGATTACGATTCGATACTAACCATAAAATGTATGGCGGCTTAACGCTAGCAGTGTATTAATTTTTAATTTATTTATAAATATAAAAGAATGAGTTTTAATATGGAAATAATAAAAAATCAATTTAAATTCATACTAATATTATAAATGCGAAAATAACTCTGTCTGTCTGTTACGCTTCCAGGACTAAACCGATGAACCGATTTTAATGAAACTTGGTTTTTATGGATTTTAATGAAGCTTACCCCAAAAGCTTGGACCCCAAGAAGGAACATAGGCTACTTTTAGCACTACAATTACCGCGAGGAAAGCTAGTATTCTATATTTTGATCTCGAATTTAGACGAACACTTAATTAAGTAAATGTATAATTATGTAAATGTATGGTTGCTCGGCATTAACTTTTTGAACATAAATGGTTGAATAAATAATGTATTACAGACCATTATATATTGTATATACCCATATACAAAGTAAACGATTTGTGTTAAATATAATGTTTAATGGTCAATTTAAAGATTGCACAACAAATATCTAACTCTCATACTTATATTTAAGATTTTATAGTTCATAATTAAATTAACTACTTCTAAAACTTTTAAAAATTTACGCTGTGTCCATAAATAAATAAATAAAATTATTTACAACGGTCGATCATTCTTTAAATTTTCAATTTTTATCGTAAAAAGCTTTTTGCCATTCGATAAAGGGTGACCTAGAATGTGTGCCAAATTCGTGATTCCTTTGTGGAGTATTTGAGGCGTAAGAATCCAATATAAATCGGTTGACAGTCCTCTTTGCCTGTAGATACACCAGTAACACAATTCTTTACGAAAAAAACTATTGGTAAATCAGATTAAATTTGGATATTACATACAAACGAAATTCAACTGTCACTCGTTTTATTTACGGTTCTTTTTATCATAACCACAGTACTTATCAACGATATTTTATATCAAACGAATGGTTGGGTTAAATTCACTGAAAATAATTAAAAATATTAAAATATCGTTTCAATTTTAAACTCTGCAGCTAGATGTCCATGAAAAATTCAAAGTATCAACACAATGACCAAAATAACAGAAAGTAGCAATAAATATCTATATTCACTGCAGAATCATTCCAACCGTACCAATTTCAAAGATGTCCTGTTGTTTATGCAAACTAATTAAATAAAAGGCCCATTCAAATTTGTTGGTTAACTTGAAAATGTGCGTCAAAACAGCGGCCTTAATTAAACAAAGAGGGTGGAAATTCAAATGTTGCTTTAAATAAATTATTTTGTATAATATAGGTCGGGCTCGCTTTCAATATTAAAGTACTGAGATCAGCAAAAATAGTTTGAATTACTGTTTCTTTAATTTTCACGTTTGTGTTTAGAAGTTTGTGGAATGGAATAATATTGCCGCGGGGATCCTATTCCATTTATTTTCAAATTAAAATATTTATTTTTGTGCTTTACCACGACTATGAATACTTCTCTATTTAGTAGTGTAGGTACTAAAATCAAAAAAATACTATGTAGTTCACTCTCAACTGGATTTAATGATCCATGATCTGTCTATCTTGTGGTCATGTACCTTTTTGCTATTGGGCATTTAAAAATGTATACTAAACAAAGCTGAGAACATTTTTGATTCTTTAAATTCTTTGTTTTTATTTTCCTAAAATACATTTTATTTTATTTAAATAAAAAAATCTCCTATCTTCAGTGCCGGGCCTTCTAACACGTTCGACTCAATTTGTTAACTATGTAAATCAACCAATTACTCAACAGAATCGCAAAATTACAGGCACCATTGCACGATAGAAATTCAATTTGTTTGCTATAAATTATTGCCATGCTCTTAGAAAAGCTATTACAATGAAATATCGGAGTGCCTGAACAGAAGATTGTAAGTGATAAGACGATACATTGATAAGGAACTCAAGATTGTATGTTATCCTGGTATCGAAGAAACGTATTATGTAAAAGATATACTAAAATATAAACATAAACAATGCATTTAAATATATTATTTATCCACGGATATTTCGTTACGAACGTCATTCAGTAACAAGTACCTATTGTGTCACTAGGCAAGCACAATATCATTTGTTTTTCAAATCAGTATTTTTTTTTTCATGCGACAGTTGAAATGAACTTATACTTTTTTTACAAATGAATATAGTTTTAATTGTGAAAAAAGTATTGAATATAAGACCTTTATTTTTATTTTCCTCTTTTTGTTGATCTAAACTTCACATCTTATTTAATTTTCGCATAAAAAGAGTATTATAAAACATCCCTTATCATTCAGAAATCAAACAAAAGAGACATTCAAGTACTCTTTTTAAAAACCTTTAGAAATAATGTTACGTATCTATAATTATCACGTGTCGACCATATTGGATATTTTAATTCTAAACGAGGGATTATAAGGTCTCAAGGCGCTTCGGGGTCCAATTACTGACGTATTCAAACCTCTGGCTCAAGTATAAAGAGATCGCGGCCAATAATCCTGCATTACGGCTTTTTTGTCGGCGTCAATAATTAATTGTCTTTAATTGGGTGCCACTTGTAATTAACGGCTTGAGATTAAGAATAGACGATAAAAAAAGGTTAACAAGCTTCTAACCAATTTACTAGTTAGAAGCTTAGTTTTGAGACTACAGCTAATATTGTAAATTTTTGTTACAATTACGCACTATAGTTTAGATTTAATTTAATTGTTGCCCGCGGCGCCGCCCGTGTGTCAGTTATCGTGGAAAAAAGTAGCCTAAGTTCTTTCTTGGGATACAAGCCTACCTCATACCAAGTTTAATCAAATTTGGTGCAGCGGTTTATCCGTGAAAGTGTAACAGACAGAAAGACATACGAGAAGAGTTACTTTAGCATTTATAATATTAGTATAAATTACCATTTTTTTGAGTACGTTGTGGCTGTAAATATTTTTTTTCACCATCTTCTTTTACTTACGTTATATTGGTTACAAATATTCGCTCCACAAGCGTTCATGAGTAACAAATAATGAAAATAAAAAAATAAAATTAAAGGATTCAAGTTAATTGTCCCAACTCATTGATACCATAAAAGAGCGGTCGCACGTGCACATCTTTTATACAGTTTCTAGGATAATTTTATATTCCCCGCAACAATACACTGTTCTATTATATTATGCTGTACAATTAATCATACATTTTGATTTTAAACTTTTTTTACAAAACAAGTGCACAAAAATAAATATTAATAAAAAAAACTTGAACTCATAAGCAGTTATTAGTAATCGATATTATTCAGCTACAATTGCCCGATTTCCTTAATTAGTTGTTTAAAGTTTTTTTTAGTTAGTTCCCATTTAGTTTATGCTATAGGCAAAATATTTTAAATATTACTATGTTCTACTGTTATATATATAAATTGATTACTATGTTCAAATTACTATATTCAATAAAATTTGTTGATTCAATTTGATATTTAAATTTTCGTGCTATTTTTTATCTATTGATACAATACGCGGACCTACACAATGAATATACCTATTATTTGGGGGAAGAACAGACACAAAAAACACGCACAATAAAAAAATATCTCACCGTGCCTATAAAATAATATAGTAAGTGAAAAGAAATTACATACGAGTCTTAATCCCGAAATCACATTTCTCTCATTCTTGCTAATCTTCCCGCTATGTCTCCTGAACCGGGGCGAGGTTCAAAGCCCGAGGCACGCCTATTCATATTTAATCTTTAGTAAGTCGATTTTCATTTTAGTAATCCCTGAATTCCAACGATTGTACTCGCTAACCTAACAAGGGAAGTAATTAACAATAATTTATAAGGGTTAGTGGACTTATTTTGTGGCCTGATCTTTGAACTTACGAGGAACATGAGACCCTTGAAAATTCTCGGAGGGTAGTAAATAATTTTCCACTGATTAATCATAGTTTTGATGGAAGCCTGATTAAGAAAGGTCCTGTGCGCTTACTATAAGCTCTTAAAGCAGAAATGATTCCCTCGTGGAAGCGAGATGCCGCTACGTGCAGTATAGAGTGCCGTCTCGCTTCCACAACCACAACAGTCCTGCTTTAAGAGTTCATGGTACAGGTACAGGATTATCTTTGTACAATACTACGCATCGTCGGAAACAGCTCATTCCGAAACCCAACCTTAATGTATTGAAATAAAGATGTTTTTAACAGTAAAGGGTTACTACATGTATGGTCTATTGTACCCATATGTGATCCACGATAGATGAGTATTAGAGCCTTTAACATATTGAGGCCCCTCGGTGCCTCAGAGAGCAGATAAGTCGATTTCGGTTGTCATAGAAACAATAACTGGCAAAAGCTGTCGGAAGCTTAAAACAATTATAACAATGGATTACAGATGTCAGTGAGTATTCCGACATTAAATAATATTTGGAAAGTAAACAACAGTCAGTACTTACACTTCTCTATTAAATTTGTGTAAATATCTATTCGAATTGATAATAAAAGGTTAACTTGTAGTTTTCTTACATTATTCCCACTAGTTTCACTGTCAATTAGTCCCTCAATGACGGTACCTATAATAACGAAAACACACTTATCAATGTAATTCTAATTTGATATCTATAATTAACAAATTCTACCCTAAAAAAAATAAAACATTTTATTAATGTATTTATTAAAAGGCAAAACTTTTTTAATAGGTCCTTATTTAGTAATCTGATTCATATAAATATATGTAACAATAATATACGAGTATTACAATTACGATTTAGAACCTTAGACGACGAAAGCTTAGAATATTATGTTTTGTTTTCTACCATTATTTCACAAAATTAAAAATGTATGAAAACATTTATTCTGGCAGCGTAAATATCAAAACCAGCACAGATTAAAAAGTTGAAATTAACACAAAATAAATCTTAAATAAAAGAAAACCAGGAAACACTAATGGAACTGGGATTGCTTCTGATTAAATAAAAACATTTTTTCCTTTGACTCCTAGGGCTAAAAGAAAACGGAAAAAACAACGTAGAGTGATCCAAATAGAATTTGGTTT
Organism: Diachrysia chrysitis; assembly: GCA_932294365.1. Classification (NCBI taxonomy): domain Eukaryota; kingdom Metazoa; phylum Arthropoda; class Insecta; order Lepidoptera; family Noctuidae; genus Diachrysia; species Diachrysia chrysitis. The sequence continues at coordinate 11,084,166 of OW028656.1, read as the reverse complement.
TAGTTCGTCTCGTAAAAATAAATCAAACGACTTTAAAATCAGGATTCCACGTAATCTCTCTTTCTATTACCCCGAAGAGTACCGAGTTCACTCGAATATAAACCTAAAATTTATAGCGTTTAGAACGAAAATGGCACTGCATGCGACCGATTCAATTTAACTCTAAGGGAAATGCCAAATCGCAAACAAGTCTCTATTTTATTAACAATAAAGTTAAATTTTGAAAATTGTGGTTTCAAATGCATTGCGTTAATATTAAAACCTTGCTTATCTTTTATACTGCCAGTAAAAATTTCTCATCCTACAAAACATTAAAATTTTAGTCACGTCTAATTTTTATCTGAGATATTTTGTTAAATATTGCTTTGAAATCTTTTTGATTACATTATTTATATTTTGAGGTATAATTTAAATAAATTGGCAAACAATATAAAAATTAAGATACATAGATTATAAGATAGATAGATTTCACTTAAAAAGAAATTCTGTCCTCGAAAATCAAAAATCTTTTCTATCTAAATAGCGATAATGCCCACGTATTATTGTGTCTAAGTACAAGGTAAACGCAAAGTAAAAATAAGCTCCTTACAAGAAATATGTACAGAGGATCCCAAACTTATATATGGTGCTTAGCAACGTTTTTTTGGTAAAGGAAACGTTACGAAAAAACATATAAAAAGTGTTTATTTGTTAGATACCGGGTGTTACTCTGTTATAACGGCTTGAAGCGGTCGTTAGTGAGATCCTACCGCGCGATATGTTTAACGTAAATAAAATTACTTAAACACACCGCGTTGTGTTTACTACAGAATGCGAAACATGGTTAAAACAGCGGAAGGAAATTATTGTAGGAGCCTGAAAATTCATGATGTGCGACGTTTCTCTTTCTTGGTTTTGTTTAAGTACTTATTCGCTTGGAATTCTGTTACAAGACTTTAATAGAAGAGTGTACAAAGCTAGCATTTCACTGTGAGTCTTTTTATACTTATATTTACGTCTTCGTTTGTTTTTGGTTATTTTACTCTACGCAGGAATAGCTAATTAGATAAAGTCAAAAATTCAGAGTAACAAAATGGTTTTTGTAAAACAGCTTAGGTATTTTTTAATCAAAGTCTTGTAAAATAGAGCAGTAAAGATGGACAATGGTTTTAATGAATGCCTAGTACAAATATATGTGAAAACATGACCACGTTTTCAGCACTATACCTATATTTTATCTTTAACCCGAGCTAAAAGTATATTGTTTTCATGCCCATATTACATTGGTAGTTAACCTAAAAAGCTGCGAACCACACAAAAAACATCCAAGGTCCTTTCCATTTTACTCCAGGACAAACACTATCCCCTCTTTACTTTTATCTAAGTTCCCACAGATTGATTTATAGAGGTACGTTTTATTGTGGCTTATCCTTCTTTATCCTGTAATTAAGTCCGACTCTGACCGTAATCCGGGCACAATGGAGTCAACCTGCCTCGTACACCAATACCATTGTAAACGGAAAACAAAATGACCTTACAATTGTCATAATGAAGGAACAATAAAGGAACTTGATCTTTGTTTTATCTTTAATTTAAAATAATGGAAAAAAAATATTACTAATTTTAATAAAACAATTAAAACATTTACATATTACTGTAATTTTATAATGGTAATGTTTAATAATCTCGTAATTTAGCGCAATATTTATTTATTTTTATTTATTAATAATAATACCAGCCTATACATACCTCACTGCTGGGCACAGGACTCTTGGGCACAAGCATTGATCACCACGCTTGCTCATTGCGGGTTGGCGATTTTGGATTTTAATTTTTGGAACCCAGGTTTCCTCACGACGTTTTCCTTCACCGATTGTCAATGGTGTCTTAGAATAATTAAGAAAGTACATATAATTTTAAAAAGTCACATTGGTACTTGCCAGTAACGGATTCGAACCTGCAACCTTGTGCACATAAATCCGTTCATTGAACCACTAGGCCACCACGACCGTTAAATATTACAGAATATGAATTGCGAAGCTTCTTCGTAGTCCTAACTGAGGCCGAGTAGCAGCTCTTGTAGAAGACAGCTGGCCCACTACGGCTAAACATCAACATCTATGATAATAATAATTTATCTAGTTTTGTCTACTTAAACATTTTTTTTCTTCAATTATAATTAACAACAAAACATTTTTCTTTTAATTTTTCTAAATAAAAAGCTTCATTTTATTCAACAACCATCGAGATATATCTTGTATTTACGTAAATTGAAAGTTAGTATCGGTACATGCAGATTAAAACAACATCTAAAAATAAATTAATAAACAAAGTAAAAGCAACAAACAGTTTTGCTTTTAAATTAAAATTATAAACTTGACTAAGGCTTTATCTTCTCTCAAACATTTCTTCAATAGAACTTTGATTATAATTTGAAGTTTCGTAATGGCTCTCAAATCGGGAATACCTATTAATTAACGAGAAACTCTTTGTTTTCATCATGAATATTAACAATTAAATAATAAATTGAGAAGGATGGTTATATTGGGCCGAGAAATGAGTTTGTTAAAGATTAATTGACTGAAATGGTAGTGATTATAGCTTCTACAAACGTATTGTATATTATAATATACATTATTATTATTATACGACACAACTACTTAGATAAACCATCTGTATATTATATAAAAAAGTCGGGTTAGTTTCACCATTTATAACTTTAAGAACAGGCGGACCGATTTTCATGATCTTTGATTTGTTGGGTTTGTCTTTACCCCCAATAGCAGAATAGCTATAAAACATTGAAAAAAAACAAAACACTCCCGGGAACGAGGACTAATAATAGGACATCGCTAATAAACAAATAATCTATTTCATTTTTGTCATTTACTTTTTTTAAGTCGTGTTAATTGCTTTTAATTCTTTGAGAACTAAAGGTTTTAGAAGCAATGTTCAGACTACAAAGCTTAATTTAGTAAAAACTTCCGATTTTTTTTTTATACACAAATCTAATTAAATATATCCCCTTACTAGAGCAAATTCCCATAACAACATATTGTTTTTTTACAAAAATTATAAGAACGTTTTTATAAAAACATAATTAATAATAATTTGCGTGTGAATTTTACATATAATAAGGTTTATTTTTCGTTGTTTCAGGGGTGGTGTTAGCCTAAGATGGTGTTGGCGTTGGTGGTCGGAGTGCTGTGCGTGTGGGGCCGCCTGAGCGACGCGAACCCTGATGCGAAGCGGCTGTATGACGACCTGCTTTCCAACTACAACCGCCTGATCCGGCCCGTTGGCAACAATTCTGATCGGCTCACGGTCAAGATGGGACTTAGGCTCAGTCAGCTCATCGACGTTGTAAGTACCTACATATTACATAATTTACCTATTAAATTTTACTATGAATTTAGAGAAAGAGGATCTATTGACCGATTTAAAGATGTCTTGTCTCTTAAGATCCTGGATAGTTAGTCTCTCTAGATAAATGAACGCTGAACGCTGTACTCTGGGCTCTAGTACGTATGCAATTGACAACACATAATGGCTATTAGTAAAGATGCAAGCAATGAGTTATCGAGGCATCATCATCATAAATATCAGCTTATCACCGGCCACTGTTGACCCCAAATAGAAGCAACTGTCCCTGTCTTGGGCTGCCCTCATCCATCCGCAAGCAATTAATTTACGAGTATTATTTAAATAGTCTAATTTTAAATAAAACCCGTAGGTTTTTAAGACTTAAAGTAGTCGCAGCACTATCGCAAAAAAACACATAATATCTCTAAATCTAAAACTTTTAAGGCATTTTGCGTTACTCTAAAATAATACTTTTAACATTTTTTTTCTAAAATTGCAAACATTATTCAAATAACAGTCTTTAATAAGAATAAAACGTGAATTCATCCCAATCTAAATATTTCAGTTATTTTTACGTAGCGTATCGGAAAATGTTTGGCGACAATTTTCATTTAGTTTTCAAACTTTTGTCGACAGAAAGTTAAAACGTTTGAGCGAAACTAGTCTCCGCGTGCGAATTTTGTTTATTTGGTTTCTGAATTGAATAAACAGGTATTAACTTTGTTTGGTTTAAAATTTTACATTTCGTTTGTTTTCCAACCGTTTTGGTAGCTGGTTAATGGTTAAAAAGTTTTATAACAGTTCAATTACAATGATTATTAATTATACATTTTTTAAGTACTACAAATTAGTCTCATTATTCTAGTTAGTTAGCTATTCAAGTCATCAGAACATATATATATATATATATATTAATGTAATTTTAACAATTATATTTTGTCTAATGTAATGTCCAACTGAAACAACAATCATATCGTTAATACAATTCAACCACAACCACAAACATCCAATCATACAAACGATATTCTAATACGAAATTCTAATCCGATACATAAAACAACACCATTCCATCCGAACAATTCTGATCGTTCGATTGTATCAAACGGATTCTATTTAAGTTGAAACAGTTGACACATGGGCAGAACTCATTTAACTAAGCCACAGTCATGTCACAGCCACAGCAATTTAAATTGAACGGCTATCGTTGCATTGCACTTATTGATAAATAAATGGAAATTTTGCAACTTGAGTATACGTGAGTTTGGTATTGTTTAAGTTTAATAACTTTGGTCCACACCGTTTGGAATGTTGTTGAATAATGTCTGTTGGTGCTTGTGTTATATTAATATTAAATAGTTTATTATGCTTCATACGACAGGCCTGTTGGTCAAGTTAGTGGCCCTGACTGTTAAACCAGAGGTCGCAGTTTCGATTCCTACTCGGGACAAATCTTTGTGTGATGATAAACACCCACGAAACAAATGATCATGATCATTTGTTTCGTGCCTGGGTGTTATTTATATATGATATTTATAAATTTAGACATATAAAAGTATGTTTATCAGATGTCTGGTTACCATAATACAGTCTCTGCCTAGTTTAGGATCAGATGGCCATGTGTGATGTCTCAAGATATTATTATTATTAAAAATAATAGGTGGTTAGCCAAGATTTTTAAGGAAATTACTAAAATATTTTGATTTTTTGTCTTTATTGAGTTATATTTACAATAGCCTTTAAAAATTTGCTGTAAAGAGGTTGACTACTTAACGAGTTTGTAGTTTACAAGAAGAATAAGAATTATATCAGAAACTGTCCTGAAATAGAAGTTATAATAAAAATAGTATCAATCACTCGTTACCTTTGCTCTTTCAATATTAGCACTGCATTCCCTTACCAAAAAGATGAAAAACCCTGATAGGATCTTTCTTTCAAAGCTATACCCTAGCCTGATTGGCTGCTTCCGTTTCACAACGCGAAACTTTGTAGAGAACACTTCGACGTAATATTATGACTACGGAAAGGAATTCGTTTGTGATATTTATAAATAAAAATATTTGCTTTATATTAAAACAAGGCCTTGATAAATTCTGTTTTTATTATTTGATGATATTCAGATATTTTTCGTGATGTATACCAGCGAATAATTTTATTGTTTATCTTTTTACATTTTTATCACCCAAAAAAGAAACTTAAGAACATTGTTTTAGCAGACAAATTCCAATAAGAATGAAACGTAATTAGGATCCTACTGTTTTATACCTACTTATGGTAAATAGCAGACATTTTTCTATTATGAAAAGGTTTACATCATCATAATTATCTTAATTCGACGTAATATTTTGTCTTACACATTCATACTCACAAACATATAACATTTTCTGACTTGAACAGACAAATGAAGCTACAATTTTTAAATTTTATAAATTTGTCACGTTTCCTCCTTCTTACTGGCCCCGAGGGCAAAGTGACTGTCTTTTTTTACTTTTTGATAAAAACTGCCGATCATTTTATTAAGATCATGCATAATTTATTTAAATTCGATATTTCTCCTTGGCAAGACCTTGTTACAATATATTTAAAAAAAAAAATGATTTATTAGAAAAATAAATAAATGATAAAAAGTTTAGAATACGAACATTAATTTAATGTTTAAAATATTAAATTAAAGTTCATATTCTAAATAATTATAGTTTTACATTGATAGAAACATAAAAAACTCTATTTCAACATAATAAATAACAGACCATCAAAGTTAATGTAAGTAAGTGTACTAAGTACATGTTGAAATGTATCATGTCTACTTAATCCGAATTCGAAAAATCCTAACGATGCATAATGATTTATTCGATTGCACCAAACATAACCATACGAGTATGTTTCGCTAGGGTAATGTAACATGATATTAATACAAAAAATATGTAAATCTGTGCCTTGTTACAAAGACTAAACAGAAATAAAAAGAAGTAACGAAACTGTCGAGATTATCTTAACAAAGGAGAGCACAATTTAGTTTTTAGCACTGCACCAATTATAATTTACCACAGCCCATCCAGTTGGGCCACGAAATGAGCGTACTTTCTTTTTATATTTTTTACTTTCCCATAAAAGTGGCAGCAATATTTTCTCATATATGTTTCTATAATTGCGCATAATACTATTTTATTTTTAAAACCATAAATAGTAACGTATTGTGAATGTTACATTACTTACAAATCATTTTATTTGACTCTTGGGGTAAAAAATATTTGAAAACGCAACTGAATATCAACTATAAAACATTGCGTTAAACTTTTGGCTACTTTTTTGGAATAAACTTTTTAAAGGCCATATGCATGTTCTTTAAAAAGTTTTTTCTAAAAAGTCCGAATCATTATTATGTAATAATGATGTACAAAATATGTTTATTCCTTTAAAAAGCAACTACTGTATACTTGATATTCCGCTGATTTTATGGCTCCAACCCTAACCTCCCATTTTCGTTGACGCTGAGGACGGAACATTTGTATAATTATATTTGAATGTGCTGAATTTCCAGAGACTATAGAACTAATGTGACCGGACGTGGAGGTAACTGAACTAATCATAATAATGTTAATATGTCCAGAAGGTTTTGTTTCTCTCTATGGAATACTTTCATGGTTTATTTAGTTGAAATAAAAACTTTATTATTGTACTTTTATCTCGTGTCATAATTTTTGGGGAAGTTTGATAGATTTAATATTACGGGTGTTTGTGGGTTATTTTGAAATAGGTACTGTTTTTATTGCAGATTAGAAAGATAATAAAAGGAATTTGGTTAGTTCGATGATTTATTTTATGTTTATGTATATTTTATGTATAATCTACGAAAATAGAATAGGATAATTCCATTGTACTTATACAAAACTCAAAATACAATTAATAGTGTCGTGGTGGCCTAGTGGTTCAATGAACGGATTTGTGTGCACAAGGTTGCAGGTTCGAACCCACTATAGGCAAGTACCAATGTGACTTTTTCAAAGTTATATGTACTTTCTTAATTATTCTAAGACATCATTGACAATCGGTGAAGGAAAACATCGTGAGGAAACCTGGATTCTAAAAACTGGATTCTGAAATTGCCAACCCGCTCTGATGGTGATGGTGATCAATGCTCGTTCCTTCTCTATATGACAAGAGGCCTGTGCCTAGCAGTGGGACATTTATAGGCTGGTATTATTAGGTAATTATTTTAATGAAGAAATTAATTTAACTTAACAGAACACGCCATGGATGTGACAATTTATTATGTATATTTTAGTGCACTAAAATTAAAAGACAATTCAAGTCTCAAAACATAGAATACGTACAATATCTACGAACGAAACGTGGTTTTCATTCCCATTCTTCAGGTAATGTAAAATGTAGCCTCAATAGCGATGGTGCGTCATAAACTAGGTTCGGGTAACAGCCCTGAATAAGATATCAGCCATAAGGAAAGTGCATGCATTACTATTCAGGGAGGCTAGCGGTGCAATGAGCGGAAAATATTGGCAGGAATGGCGTCAATGACTAGTGGGATTTTGCTTTTAACGGATTTTTATTATTCTAGGAAAGGTACTTTCTGGATATATTATTATTTTCGCTTTTATTGAGCGAATTTTCTAATATTATGAATAAAAATTTGTTGATTTAAATTCATTTTGTATTGATTTTTATTTAGGACGTTGTTATATTCTAGCTTTGAAATGTGTTACAAGTGATAATCTGAGATTATCACTCAAAAAGAATTAAATAAATATAATACATTTAATTATTTTTATCGGAAATAAAGCGTGCTGCTGTAGACTTTCTTCTCGCAAATCGTGGGCAAATCAGGGTTCCATTTTAATTTTGACGTTTGAAATGTGCTACTTTGTGGCCTATTTTAAATAAATGACTTTCGAATTTGAATTTGAATTTAAAATGTATAAATTGTAAATAATAAATTAATTAATCTTTAGTATATGTATAAAATAAATAAATAAAATAAAATGTTTTTATTATAACTCATACATTGTCACATTACAAAAATTGAGACAATCCCAGTAAGTTATTATTATACTTGTATTGGGCTTGCCTCCATGTATAAATGTATAATACCGTACATAAAGGATATATACAGCTCTTAAGCATAACTTATTTATTTATTTAATATTAAATATCAGGAACAATCTACTATTGTATTAGTTACAAAAATAAATCAGCTCTACCTATAAAGTAACATCTCAAACAATTACACACTGATATTATATTTACTACGCGTCGAGATATGATTACGTGACGACGTCGCTCGCAAGTCTTGAAACCCATTACAGAAAGAAGCCCCAACCACTCTTTCCCTCACACGAATTGGATAATCCAATAAGCTTGCAGCTAAAAGACTTTTTGCTTTGAAAGTTCCTCCATTATAACGTTTGTGGCTGACGCAAAAGTAAACGAATGAAAAAAAGGAAAATAAACTATTACATCTAAAGAATGAAATAAGCTATGAATTATATTTAGCTTGGACTGGCGGGTTTTTCTTTTGGAAGTTATTCGGCCCAGTCGCATGAACTATAGTTACTTTGAGTGCTTCAGTTATATATTTACATTATATCTATACTAATATACTAATCTATACTAATATTATAAAGCTGAAGAGTTTGTTTGTTTGTTTGTTTGTTTGTTTGTTTGTTTGTTTGAACGCGCTAATCTCAGGAACTAATGGTCCGATTTGAAAAATTCTTTCAGTGTTGGATAGCTCATTTATTGAGGAAGGCTATAGGCTATGTAACATCACGCTACGACCAATAGGAGCGGAGCATAAATGAAAAATGTCGCAAAAATGAAAAACCGTTGAAACTAAAACACGCGGACAAAGTCGCGGGGGACAGCTAGTAATATTATAAAGCTGAAGAGTTTGTTTTTTTGTTTCTTTGTTTGAACGCGCTAATCTCAGGAACTACTGGTTCGAATTGAAAAATTCTTTTTGTATTGGATAGTCCGTTTATTGAGGAAGGCTATAGGTTATACAACATCACGCTACGACCAATAGCAGCGGAGCATAAATGAAAAATGTTGCAAAAATGAAAAACCGTTGAAACTAAAACACGCGAACAAAGTCGCGGGGGACAGCTAGTCATACATAACGTAATGGTTTTAAATAAAAAGCATGAAACATTATCTGCTTGAATCTAACCAAAAGTATTTCTATGAATATTTGTTACTAGATTTCTTAGAAGCAAATCTATTTAAATAAAACCTTGTTCAAAACCTTGTAAAGGCCAAATGAAATTCTTTTGTTCGATCAAAGTTTTAATACTAACAAAACCACAATACGTAGACTACAATACCAGGAGTCTATAACTTTACAATGGTATTGTAAAACCACAACATTGTCGTAGCGACAATTCAAAGCTGAAATATGTAATGGCTCGATTCTATTCCGTCCGCATATCTGGTAACGAAAAGCTTTCTTCGGGTGCGCGCGTGCCTCCGAATAGCAATGTATTCATTGTACGGGGCTAGAAAAACCGCTAATTTTTTGAGTTGAGTCTAGCATTAATATTAAAGTTGTTATTTAATTGGGCTTTAAATTACTTTATACGAGGATTTTCTTACGTTTTAAGACCTTGTGTCTATTTAAGCATTGGTATACTTAAATAGAATTTTAATTTCCATTGTTTAAGATAATGAACAACATGAACAAAACATTAAAGTTTGTCAGGTATCTATTATTACCTTTTTCTATAAAAAATACTTGAAACATTTTTTATATTTTTTTTAACAATAAATACATTCCATAGCTTCCTTTAACATTGCTGAATAAATACTTTACTAAACACAGGTTATGTTTAGTACAGTTTACACAAACATTAATACTAAATATAAATACCCAAATAAATCTGGATTTACACAAACACATTATGTCCTGAAGACATACATAAAACTTCCAAGAACCGCCCGTTTCGTAGCCATACAAATTCACATGCATTTTCTTATCAGGATCCGTGAGACTTCTATGTGAAAAACTACCGCCAGTTAACTGAGAAATGGCAATGTACATAATGTGGCATATGTTCTTCACTAGATAAATGGCCAGCTTCAAAAAGAGGGGGAATTCGTTCAAGATAGAGTGGTCATTTTATTTTGTTTACAAAACATGTGTGTGGAGATTGGGGGATATTGGATCATTACTGGAAATGTAGACTGTCGATTGAGTTCTATATATAGCTGGAGAAAAATGGCATGTATTTATGTAAAGTTTTCGATTGCACTGTAAATACTTTTTCAAGGAGTATTTTTTTTTTCATTTACACTGAAAAGGTCTTTCGCTATGGGCAGTTCCGGTAACTTCTTCTATTTTTAGTAGGTAGGTACAATTCAGGATAACGTTTACGATTAAACTATTCTAGATTTAGCATAAGCTTGCTGCCTTCCCTGCACGTTTTAAAATTTAATGGTTATTGCTAGTCGAAGATGGAATTCTATCTATATTTTATGTTCGATTATGAATGATCTTTACACCCAAGACTTTTCACTCAAATATAGCATTTGCAATGTTGTACTAGAATTTCCGTGCATATTATTATGCGAGAAATACCATACATATTATTATACGTTACTATTCACGATTATTTATATATATGTACAATACTTGGTACTAGCTTGGTGTAAAGGCATATATCGCTAAATTGATCTTTGTGAAGGAAGGAAGCTTTTAGTAATTTATCAGGCGCTTTTTCAAGCCTCGGGCTGCTAAAAATTACCGGAACGGAAAAACTTGGTAACATAATATTCCCCAGTTCTGAAAATTTAACGGAAACTTAAAATTCCTCATTTAACACGATCTCGTATGCAGTTACCGCAAAGTAAATAAATATTTTATGATTATTTGAATTTTGTTCGTTCGAAAGTGTTTTTTTTTTAAGGAATTATTCGAAATATTCTTAATCGATAAAATGCATAAAATCCCTTAAATCGGAACGTATATCAGTTTCAATTTCTCGATTATAATAACAGGAACAGAGTTTAATACAGCTGACCATCTGGTGCGATCACAGACATATTGCAATGTAACAGAAACAGGAAGGCAATTCTTAAACACCCTGTATAGTTTTATAAGGGAGACTGAGAAGCATGTAGCGTTTTTCTATACATACTTACGATATTGATATTTTAAGGAAAAAGTTTGCGAAATTTGATTGTTTGGTTGCGCGTGATACAAGCGTTGTGTTTCTGCCGAGTAATATGCGTAGATAAGTTTGTCGTGCTGAAGTTTTGTTTATACATATGAGAATCAAAACGTGCCTAACCAGAAGATTTAGTGTTTGTCCCAGGGCCTTGCTCCGTTATATGTGTTTTTAAGAGTAATATTGTGATCGATAACAAAACATCCACCCTGTGAGAGAATATGTACCTATAGTATGATTAAATCTAAACATTATTAAACACTTGGCTATCCTTTCTGAAAAATGTTGTGTCGGTATTTATTATGTAATATTTTTGGAATTGTTTTTAAAACATAATTATTCGTATACTTACGATACAAGCTTTTTTTAACGCTACACATGTGTAACATCAGCAAAGGTAACATGTACACATACCATTACCATTATTATTACCATTTTATCCCACCTTCGCCGATACTATAAGATTTCTTAAAAACTTCTAGAACTGAACTAAAATTTTAACTCACATTTCCGGAACTATTTTGTATTTCAAAGGAGATATTCTTAAAGTTTCCTACGAAGATCTTAAAGTATTGGACGACATAAGCGCCGTGCCCTCCAAAATATTCAGCAACATTATGCAGAATGCAGGAACTCAACACCTATTTCGGTAGCGCCGTGAATAGCTATTGAATTTACCATTGAAAGCACTTAAGATGTCTATTGAATAAAGATCTTTTGTAAGATAGTTTTGAAGCTGAAATCAAAATATATGAAAGTTATGTTTCCTTGGTGAGAGTTTTGGGCTTTACACGATTATTTTTCCGTGATCACAAAGTATATTTACTATATTATTTAATATATGATGATAACTAGTTGTTGCTCGCGGCTCCGCCCGCGTGAGTGTCGGTTATTGCGGAAAAAAGTAGCCTATGTTCTTTCTTAAGGTCTAAGATTACCCCATGCACAATTTTTTTCGGCTTAGCCGTGAAAACGTAACTTACAGACAGACAGAGTTACTTTCGCATTTATATTATTAGTATAGATTGTACTAACTATTGAAACAATAAAGAAATTCCGCGCCATATTTCTTACTTTTTTGGTCTTTAAAAATAAATACAAACATTTACGCATTTAAGGTTTTCGTTTTTGTTTCCTAAAACATCGCTTTGCATGTAATCCAATTTTCCGTAGTAGGTCATTCAAAAGAATACTAGGCACTTACGTAGATCGCCTTTCGTGGAGGGACTCTTACAAACTCAACGCGAGACTCGAGACATTTTAGCGGAACTAGTGAATATGACATGACAAAATTTTTGCAAAAGAGCACAGGTCGACTTGGAACGAATGGAGTTTTACTACAATTTTGAGACATCACAAACGTGTATACAAAATGTGATGACTTTCTGTTAGTCACACCAGTGTGACTATCAGAATATTTTGCCTGATAGTCACACGGTTTTATCATAAAATTTCTGTCAAATTACTTTTATACAAATGACGTACATTACTTTGTGAGCTGACTTTCAGACAAAAAAAAATACAATAAAATTGTACATAATAAGAAAACAAGTACTTATTTCCACCCATAAAACAAAGTTTATTTCTGTTTAATAAGCAAAATAGAAAGGGAAATGCAAAAATTTAAAGATTATTTTTAAATCAACCTTCAAACATTCTAAACCTAAGTCTTACTCGCATTTTGCTAGTAAAACGTACACCCATCCTTCACCAGTAAAATATAGCCTGCCTTCAAAAGTAATTTTAGGCTACATGAGAAATACACAGGATACTTTAATGTTCGTCCTATTCCATTACTTAGTGAAATGCAGCTGTTGCCCTGCAAGAGCTAAAGCAAAGTATTCACGTTCAAGCCACCCCGTCAAATGGCGTGATATAGAAGCAATTTGCTCCTAAATTCGAAAACCAAAATTGCAATGATAAAGCTGTTTACCAATCCCGCAATGCCATCAAGCCATGCCATCGCGCCATTTCCCGTGACTGCGCGAACCTACATCGATTTTGACTAAATTCCGCGCTAAGGCGTCGGCGTGCAAGCAGAGTCCTTTACGGACGGTTTGAACGTAGTATGCATAGGCATAGGTAGGCATAGGTAGCATTTAAGAAAATATTGGTGATCGTAAACATGCTACCTATTTGGCGTCCCTTTATTTTACTAGTTTATTTGGAGCCACTCCAAATGAAGTCACTCCAAATGGAGTGGCTCCATTGAAGTGGCGCAATTGTGAATGACCACCATAAAATACGTTCTAAAGTTCTACGTGTTAGAAGTTACAAATATGTTAACAGGTACATCGATCTCGTAGTTAGTGGTCCTGGGAATTGCTGCATGGAATTTATTAGGGGTTAGTTTCCCTCGAGGGGTTGTTCCTCTAACAGTATCTGATATAATCGCAGCTTGGCTTGAAATTTTCCGTTTCATATCGTTTGGGGTTGTTATATTAATGTATATTATATAATAGTTATGTAATGTATGATAGTATAATTTGCAGATAGAGCTTTCAATTTAAAAGCTCACTAAACAGTTTTAGTGGACCTTTTTTTATAATAGTGAAATTATGTTAATAGGGGATCATAGCAAATCAAATAACTTGTGTTTTCAATGACTGGTGATGTTTTGGTTTCAACTGAAAAAAACTCTTATTAAAAACGCTCATATCGCCATCTTTTGTCATGTGTCTTTCTGTCTCGCTCACACCTTAACATTCCGTTTCATATGTTCTTTTTACGTTCCGTTCCTGCACATCCTACATAAATTTTAGTTTTTACCAAAGTATTATCTATAACTACTCGTCATAAGCAAGTCTGATTATTGATGCGCCTAGCGACACTCCTTTGTTTTTTACATCCTAATGAAATTCCAACAGTCTAATCAAAAAACACATTAAATAAATCAACACTCTTTTTATATATTAGTATTGCCAACCAAACACACATGACATTGGTAAATACACATTTCATCAAACAAAATACCATTTCTGAAATAAATACAAAAAATTGTAAAATCATTTTCAATAAATCGACGTTGAAATCAAATTGAGCATACATTCAAGGCATCAATGGGATAATGGCGGAGTCAACCAAATTAACTTTAGTCATTAAAGGGGTAGGCATTGGAGCATTCGTCACACTCAATTTACCACCAAAAGGGAACGGATCGATCGAAGTCGATCCTATACCTGACTTTAACTTTAATCAGGACAAGTGTTTCGTACAATAATGTGTGGATTTGAAATTTCAAGAGTAAATTCCGGATCCTAGCACGCATAGTTAAATTCGTCCCGACCCGAAAGACTCTTAACAATATACGAACCGAACCAATGACCCATTAGTGATACAGTCGGGATTAATTGGGAAATTAGTTAGACGGTCATTAAGAATAGATAAACTATACATTACATATGGATGTTGGAGATTAATGATGTATCATAGGGATTTGTGAATTAAGTAACAGAGTTATGTACGTTTAATATGCATATAGGAGCTTTAAGATAGATAATAAAGTGAGATCATTAATCCATGGAAAATGAATTGATGTTTTGTTCAGTCTTTTCGATAGTATTTCTAGTCTTATGGCCTGCAACAACAAATCTTAAAACTGTTTATTCCAATTATTAGTTTTTTTTTTTCATATTCTGGATTTAAATCTTGGCAACCCTCCGGTTTGATCGATTTGGTCCTCGATTGCTCGATGCTGACCCCAGCCCCCCAAAGTCCTGCAAAATTTGGTGAAGGGGGTGGAAAAAAATGCCATCTAGTTCCTCTGCATGGTGAGCTATGGACTTGTATGACCACTTATCACACAGCACACGGATGTAGTTCGACTGCTTCGAGCGGTCGACAAAACAAAAAGCAAGCGGACACAAACGACGCGCGAGAGCTCGTCAGCTCGCGCAATCCTTGTAGGTTGATCACTGTCTAACTGCTCGAGCAGTTTGTGTACACGCGGTCTTAGTTACATCATCATTATCATCATCATTTTAGCCGAAAGACGTCCACTGCTAAACATAGGCCTCCCCAAAGGATCGCCACAACTCACGGTCCTGCGCCGTCTGCATCCAGCGGTTTATGGCGACCTCCACTAGGTCGTCGGTCCATCTTGCAATTTCGAGCATGAGGTCAATCGTCTATTCCAACTCGGTTGGGCAGCGTTCGGCAAGCTACGAAGATCTTCTCGTCCCAAATACCAAAGTGTCTTAAGACGAAAGTCTTTGAAATTCTGATTAAATGCATACAATCGTGTTTTCTACTAGAAATAATCAAACTATCTGTTAAATCGTTGTGCTTACTTCCTCTTGAATAATTAGCGGTACACGTGCAAAATTACTATAAACTACATACTCGAGGCTTAAAGTTTATTTCTGATACACAGTATCAACCGCGAACTTCGTAAACAATTTCAATAATTAGTTTGTATGTAATTTACGTCGTATAGTTTGTATCAAACAATGTCTTCTATCTCAACTTTAAAGTTCCTGCGTTCCTTACGATAGATTACTAAAACTTTATGTTTTCTTAGCTTTGACAACAACGCCGGTTATTTTACAGCAGTTTAATGTTAGTGAACTTGGGGAAAACCATGATATTTACGTGTATGTTAAAAATAATTACTCAAAAATAGTACGGGTTACAGTGTGGGCAAGCACGCAAAGACTGCTTTAATAATGTGGTTAGTAAAATGAAATATTGACCTTTTTATAAATAGCCATGCATCTGTCAGACGCACACAAGCAAGTCATATGTGGTAAGAGTTTATTCTTAAACTTATTTTTTAATTATTAAATAGTAAATTTAAGTTTATTCAGAATTAATTGGTGACTGGAAAATGTTACTATGATTATAATAATATAATTTATGCTAATTGCTAACACTAAAATGTTAAGTGCATTAATTAATTAATTAATTAATCACTCAATTATGAATATTGTTTAAAACAATCATAATTCATAATGACTGTTAATTAATTAAAAATAGATAAATTTAAATTTACACAACGTGGATTTTATTTAAAACAAGTAACTAACACAAATAAATATAAAAATAAGATGTGGTAACATAACACAACTTATAATAACTAATTCAGATGCAGGTTCGCCTCAATTTCTAGCTCTTTCATTTTTAATCCATCACTTGATGTACCAGGGGATCAGAAACTGCAGAACTCTTGATCAATATTACTAACACTTAAAACCATCATATCGTACAAGCGCCGACTCAATTTCGATAGTCAACGTATTCCCAAGCAGGACATGTTAGTCGTTAACAACGTATACGATGTCCCACGAGACATGTTTGGCAACAGAATGTTTGACATATGCCATTCATAGAGCCGCCTGCCTTACAGTACCAGGGCAGCAGTAGCAATGAAGATGTTATCTTCATCAAAGTTGTAAGCAGCAGCTTGTAGAGACGTATAGTAAGAATTTATGTACGTTTGTTGGTCCATAATCTTTATAAAGGCTTAGCAGTACCTTTATCATTAAAATAAAACTACTTTTGAATGGATTTTTATAGCGGTTTTTATTTAGATTTTAGTTTCGATGCCTTTGCAGGTGTCGTGGTCTCGGGCAGACACGAAGACGTCGAAATGTCGGAAACTAAAATTTGAATACAAATCGCGATAAAATCGGTTCAAAAGTAGTTTTATTGCAATGTCTATAATACGCGTAAACCTTAGAAAACAGTAATAGTATAGTATCTTCATCAGTTAATACTCATTCTTGACAAAACTAAGCACAAAAGCTCTTGATTTATTTAATATACATAAATCAGTGTTCAAAAGTTTGTAAAATAATTGTAATAAAGCAGTGCGCAAAATATTATGTACTTGTACACACAATGGCTATTTAATATTTTGTTTTACATTTAAAACGTGCATTTTAGTGATTGTTAAATGTATATATACAACCTATAGCCGCTACAATATCGACTTTACACTCCAAACTTCAACAGCTCAGCTATAAAACCGTTCATAAGGTAGTAACATAACTTTAAGGATCTATATGTTCTAAACACCGGCGTGGCCAATGTTAAGAGATAGTCACAGAATAGTTTACTCTACACCAATATCGGGCGACCGCAGCGCAATTTACTATGTATGAGACTCCGCTCAAATGTGTGCAGTCACTTTAAAATTGAACTTTTAAACTTGCCGGGGTTTCTTCAGATGGGATTTTTATTGCCTTTTATCAACATTGATACACCGTACTGTAAGTTTGATACTGTTGTTACTGCCATGGACGTGAAAGTATATTGTTGTGAGAATATGTTCAACGTCTTTCAAGACGCTATCGTTTTTCAAAGGATGTCTGGATGCAAAGTGCTGCGGCTCTATTATTTTGCTCAGTTTATTTTTCGATTCTCGCTTTGGTGATATTTTTCTGATATGTATCTAACACTCGAATGAACCAGTTTCTAATAAGATTTTGTATTGTGCACTAGTTATTTTCTATTGTTTATTTAATGTTCGTAAAACTGCTGACAGTACTTGCTTCTCATTCTTAGGGTTCTGTACACAGAGGGTGCCAATGGAACCTTATTACTGAGCTACCGTCCGCTGTCCGTCCCTCCGTCCGTCCCCCCGTCCCCGTCAGTCTGTCAGCAGTGTATCTCATTAACTGCTAGAGTATTTTTTTTACGGGGTGTGTATTTCTGATAAAAATAAGTTAAAAATTGAATTCATCCGCGAGTACGACTCGCACTTGGCCGGTTTTATTTATCTTCACATGGTCATTTTGTAAATATCAGTTACTAATCATAATAGTTTTTACTCACATTTTCCATATACCAGCAATATTGAATGAAAAATAAGTAGGAAAATAGTCAAAGCACAAAATGTAATACAAAAGGAAAATATCGTATTATCTTCCGTCAGTTCTAGATATAATCCCAGTATGCTCTCACGTAGAGGATCTTTGTTCTAACAAATAAATCACATTTGCCCACTTAAGTAGGAACTTACGTGCTCTCTCACACACTCGCCAACTAATCAAAACAAACAATTTCCTTATGTAGTTATCTTGAGTATACGCCTGAACTTATCTAGTTTATCCTCTGCCACCTTTGTGCGTTACAATATTTATTTAAATATCAAGCACACATTAAAAAAAGGCAGCAAAAAAACTAACAATAATTATTATACTAAAGATAGCTATGATAATCCACCGTCCCAAATTACACCAAAGAACAAGTATAAGTATTCAAACGATAGAAAATCTAATAATATTTAAAGGCATTCTTTACGTATGTTATTTGAATGTTTGTGAAACTTCCCGCGGCACAAGGTTTAAATTCCTTAGTGTGAAGTCATTTTTTAAAAAGAAAAAAAAGTACAGGTTTTCATTTGCACCACAGTTAATATTTCACTTTCCTCCTTTTTCATTCATAAGATACCGTTATAAAAAGAAGTTATTTTCATCAGCGCACAATAATTTCCAGTCATTTAACTTAGTTGTAAACAACTATCCCGTAATTTCCAAGATACTAACAGACAATGTCTTACTTTAAATGCTCTTTTATAGTTTATACAGGAAGAATATTACTTTTTGCTATCACCACTTGTTGGTCCAAACATTTTGCGGCGAACATCTCACCTAACGTCTAAGTAATTAAGAAATGAAAGTTTCTTAGCAACCACTAATAATTGTTTGCGGTTTTAGAATGATATTCCCTGCCTTTTGTGTAAGAAAATTCTTTATTTCTTTAAAATTTTTCATTATAGCTTTGTTAAGTTTTTTAAGTAGATTGTAATTTGTGTATTATGAAACAATTTGCTTAAAAAAAACAGTGGCACTCCGGGAGTGCCGTCAGAAGTGATAACTTGAATAATTACAAATGTAGATACTTATATGAAGAGGTATCGCGATTCCAATTGTTTTTTCCCATCTCAAATGCCCAACGAGCCTAAAGAAGTTTTCACTTCAAAAACTATTAAGTGACATAATCTCAGGAACATATAATTTTTTATGCATTGTTATTTATAAAAAATTGTAGGTATTTTTAAGTATTGAAGACTGTTTACTTATGTGTTTAGATTAAACTGCAGGTGACACCGATATAATTGACAGGCCTGTTGGTCTAGTGGAAAGTGATCCCGACTGCTAAACCGGACGTCGTGGGTTCGATTCTCACCCAGGACAACTCTTTGTGTGATAAGCAATTTCATTTGTTCTGTATCTACACACTGCTGGGACTTGTCCTAAAATATTATTATTATTTATTTTAAAAGATGGGCTCAAACTACAAAACAAAGTACTGTCAATATAAAAAAAAAATCCTCTACAATATAACTTTTCCTGTTTAAACTATTTCCAATACCGCTGCCATATCTCTCTTAGAATAATGTAACACGTATTTTAACGTAAGCTCTAGAATTCTAGACAGGGTTTCAATAGTACCGACAGGACGCATAAATCAATCATCATGGTTCCACTATATTTTAGACCTGACATCTTGACGTACAACTACTATCAGCGAGTTTAATATATTTCTGGGTACAGTTTCATTTTGAATTTCATCTGCTATGTGTAGCGTGAAAGAATAGGTACAGGTTTGTAGTTTTGGTGGTTTTGGCGTTTTCTGACGACCTCCGTGGTCGAGTAGCGTACACACCGGTTTTCAAGGTGTCGCCAGCTCTGAGGTCCCGGGTTCGATCCCCGGCCGGGTCAATGTAGAAAAAACACTTTTCTACATTGTCTCGGGTGTGGGTGTTTGTGGTACCTTCGTTGTCTCTGAATTCCATAACACAAGTGCTTTAGCTACTTACTTTGGGTTCAGAACAATGTATGTGATGTTGTCCACATTTATTTATTATTATTTATTTATTTGGCGACGAAGCAATAATAAAAACCGGCTAAGTGCAAGGCGGACTTGCGCATGAAGAGTACCGTACTATTCCATGGAGCTCTTTTTCATTTTGATTACATGTTGTCATAGCAGCAACAGAAATACACACTTTGTGAAAATTTTAACTTTCTATAAGTTGTTACGGTTCATGAAATACAGCTTACTGACCTTCAAACGGACGGACGGACAGCGGAAGCTTAGTAATAGGGTTCCGTTGGCACCGTACAGGTGCAGAACCCTAAAAATCATGCCAGCAAATGAAAATACAAACGCTTTATGTCATTGTTTCATTAATATTGAACATAATAAATTATCCATTATCTTAAACTTAATTACTGAGTTTAAGTCACGTAAAATACTTCTTTTTAATACACCGAGACCCTTTCGTGCCTCGGAAAGCACGTTTAGCCGCTGATCCCGACTGACATACGTTGAACATTGACAATCGTTAAGTCTTCTGACAACCAGGTCTTACTATGGGATACTTTGTAACCCAGTAAAAATGGGTAATGAAGGTCAGACAGGCAATCGTTTAATGTAAAATATGGCACGTATTTATCTAAATCCGGTAAGACTGGACTTGAAGCCGACCCCAACATAGCTTGGAAAATATTAGACAGAAGAAGAAAATTCTTCTTTTTATACAATGCACTTAAAACGTCTTAATTAAGATATTCACACCTAAAATCTTTGTAACGTACGTACAGTACGTTACAACACATCCATTATCGTGAAGCCAGTATTCTAACGTCACAGTAACTCGTGATAAAAAGCTACGCAACACTTAGTTTGCTTTAGTTTCTGAACTTAATGAGAAAATGTACGCCCACAGTAACTTTCCCACCGTCCTACTGTTTTATAGTTTTAAACGACTTAGCTGACTTCGTAATTATGACTAAACAAGCATTCTCTGCAGCTTTCTCTACATTAGCGTTAGAATTTAAGTTGGAAACTTTGCATAAACGTTTTTAAAGGCAAGTAGAATGGAAAATAGAAATTTCAGTAGTAATCGTGTAATGGAGGAAGACTGCTAGCTTAAAATTAGATATTCTGGAATCTACTAATAGATTAGCTGTCGGGAATGCTTAAGACTCGGCTAAGTAACGCAAATTGGATGGCGACAACCCGAGACCTGACAACCGCGGCTTAAGCGAGAAAATGAACAAAATACGAATTCAAAAATATACAATTGCAATGTAATTCTTTGTGGAATACTCAACGTATTACCATAGTTTGTTTTCTTAAACTAAAATTAAGACTCACTTTTAGTATTTTGCAAGATGCTAATTTCTCATCTTTTAACAAGAAATTACATATTATTTACTTTAATTTATAAATCCTCTTCTTTTAATGGCCGTATCGTCAAGACCTCTCTGTGTATGAAATGTTCGTGGCACCACTTACCATCAGGAGAACCGCTTGTCTTATTGTCGGCTATACCATAAAAATATGTTCCATCCTCAGCTTAGCCGTTAGACACTGTTTCCAAACATGACATATTGCGATAGCGCCGCTGCCCTAAAAGTTGTGAAAAGTAGTTGCTCCATAAACTAGTAACTTGCCGTATTATGGATGAAGACACTAGCTGTATACTTGCTAAAGCGTTCCTCACATGTCTCTAACTTTGAATTATGTCTTAGTATAAACTAAAACATAATTCACAAGTTAGAGGAAATATGTTGGTTAGACAAGTCTCAAGTTGTTTCAAATGTCTGCATCAAAATAATTTACAGCCGCCATCTTATTTGGCTCTGAATATAATAACATCTGGATGTCAGTGTTGGATGACATTGTTTGCATTCTGAGTATTTGTAAATAGAAACATACGGATTTGCTTAAGGAACGGTGCCGTTGACTTGAAAGTAATTAACAAGAGAAATTAGTCATCGCCTGGTATATTTTAGTATAAAACAATACACTTATTTATTTTTATACTGGCAGTGTTAGATTTTCACATCAAATCTATTTTGTATTTAAGATAAGCCTCCGTTTTGAAAAATGTCGTGGTGGCCTAGTGGTTCAGTGCACAAGGTTGCAGGTTCGAACCCATTACCAGCAAGTAGGTACAAACGTGACCTTTTTAAAGTTATAGGTACTTTCTTAATTATTCTTTGTCATCATTGACAATCGGTGAAGGAAACCATATTGAGGAAACCTGGATCCCAAAAAATGGAATCTGAAATCTCTTACCAAAAAAGCCAAATCGAGAAGCCGTTGGTCATTTATAGGCTGGTGTTAGTATTATTATTCTTATTTTACTATTCATACCTATAAATCTGTCTTTCTAACTGCCTGGCTTACTAAACCTTACACAATTTCAACCTATATCTCATATAACCTTGGTATAAGCCCGAGCTCATAAATCTGTACACCTAATTTTAATACACTGACTACGTCAAATATTTGCTGCCACCGAAATTGGTGCTCGCGTCACACCGCGGCGCCGTACACAAAATACTCCCGTATATTCCTGTATATTTGTACCCTAGGGCAATATTCTATACTAGACATTGTGTATGAGTTGCATTCCTCATTTAGTCTTGTTGATTCAATGGAAATTAGAATCTCTACTGGTTTTAATAAAGGCGTATTATGCAAGTGTTTATTAATAGTGATGTAATTTGCATCTCCGGAATGAGTTTTTGGTGTTTGCCGCCCTTTTTTATGCAAATAGCCTTCGAATACCTTGATTGAAGTTTTAATTACGGAAGTGTTCGGAAATTCTTTTAACGTTCCTCTTGTACTGTTTTTTGGGCGCATAATTTATTGATTTTTAAAGGCTACGTTTTCTCTGCTTTACTTCCACCCTTTCAAAAAACTATATTTTCATGACTTCAGGATTTATTAAGGTTGTTTGATACACAATCTATCATTTAACTCCATTAATGTTTTAGTTTAAATATAATATCGTAAACAAACTTACCATAATATAATATAATAATAATAATATAATATTTTGGGACATCTCACACACGGTCATCTGATCCCAAACTAGGTAGAGCCTGTATTATGGCAACCAGACAACTGATAAACATACTTATATATTTCTAAATACATACATATTATAGATAAATTACACCCAGACACAGAACAAATGATCGTGCTCATCACACAAAGATTCGTCCTGATTCGTCCACATAATGATTAGACTATATATTTTTTTAAAGGTTAGAACTACATATTCAAATGTCTTTTAATGTAATTAACTATAGAAACATGAAATTAATTTCATGTCATAGCTAAAAAACTCACAAATTTTAAATAACAGTCCTATAGATTGAACACAGGTGTAAAAATCTAAAAATATACTTCTATTTTTGTCTTGTCAGCTTTTTTCAGGCATTAAGATAACTCAGTCGTCTCCCCAATGGCCCGTGAAAAGCAACGAGTTCACGAGTCATTACTCCTACTTATCACTGAATGCATTGCTTATCTTATCTTAAAACAGCTTCTTTTTTATCCCGACTTTTTCAAAAGGCCCAATGTTAAATTAGATTAATTCAACCACATAAATCTTTGTAAAGGTCAAGAAGGTTGCTTGTTTACTGCATAGGGTATGAATTACCATTTTAAATTGATCTTTTAGCTTTTTGTTTTGTCATTCGACTATTGTGAATATGACGCTACATAATTAAGTAATTATGTGATCGTTTTACATCTATTTAAACCAACTAATATTAAATTAACCAGCCTATAAATATCCCACTACTGGACATAGGCCTGTTCGCATACAGAAAGAAACGAGCATTGGTCTCCATGCGAAAAAGACTAACTAGAATAAAAACGAAATCAATAATGTCTAAATTTCAAAGGTTTATTTTCATATTGTTTTACTATTTCTACATTCAGACAAAAAATATGTTTAGCTTTAAGAATTATATTTTATTAACTACTAACTGCTCGCGCCGGTTTTCCACGGGTGGTATGTTAATCAATTCCATACTTTTTTTTATATATATAAATATTGTTGTTTAATTAAGGCACATAACAAAAAAAACGATTTGGTGTACTCGTTCGAAAGTTATGGCTTGACCTAGGGACATCGGGATTAATTTTTATTTATTTAGATGATATAAAATAAACTGATTTTATTTAACCGTCACCTAATCACCAATATTACACATCATTCTAAGTAGTCTCATTGTTCTTGTAAAGTCTAAGGAAATGTTCTTATTATCTTAATATTTTAACAAATCAAATATTTAATTAATAATCATTTCGTCTAATTAAACTATGACATCAATTGATGTGAAAGTCCCTTCTACGATAGTATTGAAATCAATAGGACGATGGGATCAGAGTCATCGATGTCAATCTCATGTGACAGCACCCTAATTAAATCCGATGGGTTCGTGGTATTCCAACATTGTAATTGTTTTGTTCTGTTATATTTAAAGGTATTTGATTCCCGTCGTGTTTTGACCCTTACTTAATTAGATATTTGGATTGGACGATCCTTGGGTTTGTCAAATGAAAACTATTAAGTGTATGTATTGAACAAGTTATATATAACTTTATCGTTAAAATATTTATTTCAGAATCGATGATTACAAATATAGAGACAAATGTACCTATTAAAATAAATAACGTTTTTATTTTACTTTTTAAATTTCTCCTGTCTTTATGGAAAAAAAAACAATGTTAAGATTTACAATAATCCAAACTTATAAATGCCGAATTTACTTCATACAAATAAAACTGTGGTGAATTGACACTTTTATCCGTGGCAAATTTATTTTTTGACGAACTTACAATAACCCGGCACACAAATCTTCTTTTAAAAAGACTGCCTCAATAAATAAAACTCACAACAAAATTACGTATCTATAATAATAAATAATATAATAAAATGTTTTTGTATCCAAAACACATACAGATTTTTACACTCTGAAGTAGTTCCAGTGACTTATATAACTTATTGCTATACAGTATAGCTTTTCTTACTTAATGTATAGAAAAAACGGTTATTACTATCTATCTGTTTCATTCGATTATCGAATGCAACAAAATATGCATAATAAATTTTACAACGATGAAAAAAATGCAAACGTCAAACAGTTAACCAATTAACAATCAATATCACGTTAATCAAACAGCGTTCAAGTATCGAGCGATGTTAAACCACCGTTAACAAACTTACTGCAGTTAACGAGTTGTAAACGGCCCTCTCGAACTTTACCTCACTTATAACCTACTTGTTTAGTTACTGGTAACTAGAAGTTAGTATTTATTTAATTGCTAAAGAATCGTGAAAATGATAAGTCCAGTATCGAACAATACTTTGACTATGAGTCTCACCAATTTTTTTGATGTTACATGAATAACTACCATCTTATACAGCAAATTACTAAGTCATTTATTAGTAGTGTTTAAATTATAATAAACCTATTAAATTATAGTGATCTTTATACTATTAATTACGCTTAATATTCGGTTCCGCTTCTCGTCTACGAACTTCAACGGTTTTTCATTTTTGCAACATTTTTCATTTAAGCTCAGCTTCTATTGGTTGCAGCGTAATGTTAAATAGCTTATAGCCTTCCTCAATAAATAGGCTATCCAACACTGAAAGAACTTTTCAAATCGGACCAGATAAACAAACAAACTCTTCAGCTTTATATATTAGTATAGATTAATAAAAAAACGGAGCCCAAATATTGTTTGCATAAAAGCTAGGTAGGAAAATCGTAGCTAAATAAGGGAGGCAGTTCACCGTGTTGCCCCGGGGCGAACAAGCATCACTGTCTTATTTCTTTATCTTTTGGATATTCTAATCAACTGTATCTACAAAAATATAAGTAAATATATTTTAGAAATAGATAAGAATGAATTTATCGAGTACGGTATCAGTCTTATACAAAATACAGTTTTAAAGGATTTGATTTATTTATTATTGATTAGGTTGGTTTAAATAGTTATAATAATACCAGCCTATAAATGTCCCACTGCTGGGCAGTCCTAGATATAACGAGCATAGATCACCACGCTTGCTCATTGCGGGTTGGCGATTTCAAATTCCAGTTTTTGGAATCCTGGTTTCCTCACGATGTTTTCGTTTACCGATTGTCAATGATATCTTAGAATAATTAAGAAAGTACATATAACTTTGAAAAAGTCACATAGGTACTTGCCTGTAATGGGTTTGAACCTGCAACCTTGATTTAAATATTGTTTTATTTTATTTAAGCCAAACGCTCCGTCATTTTCCTTCCTTTATTTCTGTTGATTATACATTTAATAGAAAGGCGATAAATTTAAAGTTTAAACTATAAAAAACTATATTTTAAATCCAGTAATTCATTTAGTTTTCGTACAACCCAATAATTTTACATAGTATTCG
This sequence comes from Diachrysia chrysitis, assembly GCA_932294365.1. Taxonomy (NCBI): domain Eukaryota; kingdom Metazoa; phylum Arthropoda; class Insecta; order Lepidoptera; family Noctuidae; genus Diachrysia; species Diachrysia chrysitis. The sequence goes on along the minus strand of OW028656.1, from coordinate 11,057,466 downwards.
CTACGTAAAACCACAAACAAGCCTTATAAAGGTACACATAAGTTTCAGTATTACTCTCCCTCGAGGAAAACAACCCTTTCATGTAAGGCTAATAGGTGTAAGTTACATTAGGTACGTATTTTACCCGACTTTACTGAAGATATCGATGTCTCAGGACGCTCGTAAATTTTTACTAGAATCTCTAATAAAATTAGTGGGTTTTTGTACAAAGAGAGCTTTGAAGACCCAAATAATTAGTTGTAATAAACGTAAAATGTTGTTCTCTTTATGATGCTTTATTGTATTCACCGTTTTACAATTTATTGTTTTATTATTACAAATCGTCATCATCATCATCCACTGCCTTTGTCATCCCACTGTTGGGCATAGGCCTCTCCTTTCATGTGCCATTATCTCCGGTCCTGTGCCAGTCTTATCAAGAATCGAACCGAGACTTTAGTTATATTACTACAAATAGTTTCTTTATATTAAACTTGTACCTGGCAATAGGCAGGCCACATCGCTCAAAGAACCGATAACCGATGAGGAAGAAAGGTTCTCGAGTGGCGACCACGAACCGGAAGACGAAGCGTTGGTAGGCCTCACACCAGGTGAAGCGACGACATCGTCAGGGTCGCGGGCAACCGGTGGATGCAAGCGGCAAGTTGCCATTAGTTATGGCGTTCTATGGGGGAGGCCTTTGTTTAACAGTGGAAGTCTTCCGGCAGATGATGAAAAATGGACCTATATTTAAAGATTTTTAAAGCGATTCTGGTAAAATCGCTCCATAACATTACCATCACAATTTTATGTAAAAAGATGATGACAATAAACTATTTTTTTATATCAAATGCCGGCCAAATATTGCCAACTAAAAAGAAACAAAGGAAGAATTTACTTTGAATCTCTTTCACCGTACATTTCCTCTACGATTTAATTCTAAAAGTTCAAACGAAACATTTTGCGATTCAAAGTTCGGAATCACTGTAACGCCGCATTCTAAGCATTCCTAGTCTGTATTTTGCATGCATATTCAATATTGAAGAACAAAAATGGTAAAAGAAAACGAAAAAAATCTACTTTACAGAAATCGTTTCTTGATTCAACTTGGTGTTATGAGAGGGGCGTTTATTAGTGCAATTCTGACACGATGCTGGCGTGGCTAAACTGCCGTTTGACGATGTTTGAAGAATATACTTAGGAAACAGTTCGTTACAAGCTTGTTTTTTTTGTTGTTGTGTGGTTGTGATTTCGTCGGTATTTCTAAACATGGAATATGTAATAAAAGCATAATGAGTTTCTATTAGGTATTATGATTTGAAATGAAATTGAAATATTAGGCCTGCGTATTCGTCAGCTGAATTAATTTGAATAGGCATTACCTTACTCAAATAGCCTACACTTTATGGAATAAATAATCATGTTAGCATTACTTTCTTGTATTGTCTCTAACATAACAGAAAGCATCCAATTGTAATGTACTATTTATATTACGCAGCTTACTATTATAAGTACCTACAATTCAACCACAATTTTTTACTCGAATCAGTCAACTACGAGACTATATTAATCAGGCGTAACAAGGTGAAACAGCATCGCAAAGAAACAATTTACAATCTACGAGTACCCATAAATAATGTCCCAAAGAAAAGTAATTTAACACATCCTCAATAGCCCACGGTACGGTTAGCGTTGTTCGTTGCCAACTCCCCGTCTTTCCCATGACGAAAACTGGAATCAAGCCAGGCTATGTACAATGAAAAATCTTTGTATAGTAAGTATCGTATACTCCCGTATAGAATCAGAGCAATGCTTTATGGCATAGTTCTATAATATGTCCATCTTTTTAAGGTTAGTGACCTGGATATCGAAGATTTTGGGTTGATTTCAAAAGTTGATACATAGAACTGCATTCTATGTCGAATTTAAGATGATATACGCGTCCTCGCTTAGTAGGCTTTTATTTCAATATAGGTACGGGACATAGTAAATAGAAGATACAATATCATTGGTTTATTTCACAAACTATTGTCGCCTATCATTGTACCTGTTTTTGCTAAAATACTACTTGTATTTTCTTCTTCCTTGATGATGATATTATAGTTTATAAAATTAATGTCAGTATTACTTTTTTCTTAGCATTTATAAAAAGTCCAAACAATTAGTAACTAGTAATAAGCTGCCTATTAATAATTTCGAACTGCGTTGATGCGTGGCGTTTAGGACAGTCCCCGCTAGGATTGGCCCATGATCGGATTATGTTGCGGTGGCTTACATAATGTACTACGGCTGGGTTAATTAATTCCATTGTGACACCCAAGGTTCGCTCAATTACAATATGGACTTATATTGACGTCGCTTCTTCGGCTATACTTATATCTATGACTATAACTGTCATACTCAGACACGTGAATGATTGCTTATTATCGAATTAAGTAAGAAACTCTTAGAGTATTGAGATTTGATTTATTAAGTCAATAATAAGAAAACCCTTAAATTGATTTAAGTAAGCATGAAGATTGAAGTAAGTATTTCAGATTTTTGAGAGATGGCGTAGGTACTTAAACCGATAATAAAAAATCCTTTAAGAAAACCATTAACGTCTCTAAGTACGGGAGTAAGTTTTTGATGTATTAGGTACTCTGATGAGAATTTATATGTAGATATACGGCATTATAATCGTTAAATTTAGTTAAAAATAATACTGACCTGCAAATATTCTAATGTAGGGCAAATGATTCTTCCCATATAAAGAAACAACGAGCAATTTTTTCAGCACATTCAGCAGTTTATTTAACGAAATTTTCATAGACATGCAAAAAGCATAATTAATCCTTCAACGGCATTTCATTTAAAATTTCATTCCAAAAAGGTTTCTATTCACAAAATGACCATCACCTTGTTGAAGCCATACCAGAGCATTGTGTTTTGTCATTAAGACCCGGAATACTAAAAAAGGGCCGACTCTTTTGTCACAGTCCTTTTTATATCCACCATACATTGACCCCTACGGTTAACCCATTAAAGGGGACTTAGAGGTCTCACTAATCTGGTAGCATTAAACTACCCTCAGTCACGTGTGTAACAAAGGAAACTATGATGGAGGTTCCGTTTTTATTAAAATGTCCAGTGCTCTTAAGCCGATTTTATTTATGCTCGGCCTTTCAATGTTACTTTGAAAAAAGTATGCGGAAAATATTTCGGATGTGTACTGTTCCATTTTTAGGACAATTGAAACTCATTCACCTTTTATACTTTTGACCCAAGTTTTATTAGGAGCAATGTCTGCCGCGTACAACTTATAAGCTTATTATGTTATTGTAGACTCGTCATCTGTTCCAATGATTTTTTTGTTCATAAGTACCTATTTATAAGGTCTGCCGCGTACAGGTTATAAGCTTAATTTGTTATTGTAAACTCGTCAAATTCTGTTCCAATGATTTTTTTGTTCATAAGTACCTATTTATGAGGTCTGCTGCGTACAGGTTATAAGCTTAATTTGTTATTGTAAACTCGTCATATTCTGTTCCAATGATTTTTTTGTTCATAAGTATCTATTTATGAGGTCTGCTGCGTACACCTTATAAGCCTAATTTGTTGTGGTAGACTCGTAATTTGTTCCAATGATTTTTTGTTCATAAGTACCTCTGTTTATATAGGTGATAGATCATTTAAATTGTAGTTTTGACAATTAGTAGGTATAAGTTCATATTGGTCTTTAAACATCAATTTATTTTCTTTTCTTATGCTCTAAGTTGTTTTTTGTCCAATGTCAAGACAAGAACTCAAAACTCTGTCTAACTCTTTATGACGCAATTCCACAATCTCATCAATATCGAATGTTTAAAAAAGCTAGAATAAAATCTAAATCTTAAATTTTTGCCATGACGCAAAAAACACAAGAAGGAAATATTAATTCCTTACAAATCTTGTATCAGTCCTAGCTTAACTATAACACGGCGCCTACCAATATAATCACGGAATACGAAATGCTAAACAGAGATTTGTTTGTCATCCCATAACGTGTTTTGTTAGTTCAAAATAATATTGTAATACGCCGAATTCAGAATAGTTATTGGCTGAAATTGTCGGAGCTGTGATAAATACACCGAAAATAAATGGTAAACTTAAAACGGGGATTTTAAGTAGCTTTGTCTATTGTTTTCCATTTAATTACTAGTTTTAAAGACCGTATTTAAACCACTACTAATCACTATTTTCAGCATTATATTTTAGGTAATTAATAAAATGAGCAAATATAATAGGGCCAGATGTTTTGGTAACTCCTTTTTTCTACCGTTGATAACCCATTTAGAACACATGCATGGATTTCTAGCCTCGCCCATGTAGCCCATGTAACCCGTCTACGAAACAATACAAAATAAAAAATAGCATATGGGTAACGTACTTTCTATATAATTATACTACGAGGTCGTTTACAAAGTTCATTTGATTTTTAATCCATAATTTGAATTTAAACCAACAAGCATACGTAAGCAGAAACACGAGAATAGTTCATTCACAACAATACCTATAGCAATCAAATGGTTCAAAGCAAATAAAACTAGGCTGTTACACAAATTGTTATGAATCGTAAAATCTATCAAATTTACTACCTTTGTCGAATAACCATAATTCGTTAGCGTTATTTTGGATTTTCTGTTTATTCCAACTAAGTTCAATACCTGCATACTGGCTACCTTTAAACTAATTAATCATATGACCCTTATACTACTGTCGGTCATTATGTCGGATCTAAAATAATGTTACTCTTTTCATATTCGTTATTTACCCTTGAAATGTTTAATAACTAGCGTTATTTGACGCACAATCGTACACACACTTTAAATGAATCTTGGAAATTAATTTAAGAATTGCGTTTTCGTAAATAATATATAGATCTACCAATACCTTTGAATAAACACATTTACATTTAATCCTCGTATATCATCACCATAGTGGTTCCATTTAGTTCTGTATTTAGAAGACAATAATCTTCCTATTATGTTAGCTACAATGGGATTGAAACGGAGCTATCTATGGAGCTTTCGTATTAGTAGAATTGTTTATAAACCAGATGGTTGATCACAACTAGCAATGTTTTAAAATTAAATATAGGTACATAACAAAAGTTAAGAAGAATTTCGTAAGAAATTTTTAAGAATTAAATTACTTAATCAAAATTTGTGATAACTGAGGTATCCGTAATATTGAAGTAGGTACACTTTAAATGGTTCGCCTAACTTTATTTGTTCTAAAATTATCCTGCTCTTTTATTCTACCTCTCTGTCAAAATCTTAATATCCTAATCACCTGTTAAAACTCTCATGACAAAGAAGCTCAAACAGGCGATACAGATCCCCGTCTTATTTGCGATAACAAACCCAACAAAAGATGTCGACCCATTGTTATTAAAAATGATGTCAACTTTTACTGGCCTGATGATTTATGATATGCTTTTGTAGCCCACAATAATGGGATTGTGTTATGTAATGGCTAAGAGCTCATTATAGCCAAGTAATAATAAATAACCTTGTAAATTGGCTGAAACAGAGAAGTTTCGCAGCTAGCCGCCGGATTGGACGGGTTTATGCCCATTTTAAACGGCTAATTGCTGACGTTACCAAAGCTATATGTGAATATTTCATGTTATTAGCATCAGGGATATTTCTGCAGTCTATTTGGATAATTTTGCATGATATAGTGCTCTCGTTTTGTTGGACAAACTGTACGGCATTGCTGCAAGGACTTCATTAGCATTTTTAATAGAATTGCTGGAGCATATTGGTTCTGTTTCAATTTGCTTGTTTCTATTTGTGTTTCTGCTTTTTACTTTAGAGTAAGTGGTTTTAAATTTTGATTTCTATTTGTTGAGTCAACTTGTATTTTCCGTGGTCCCATTTGGTCTGGACTTTTTAAATGATGATATATAAAGTTCATGATATAGATTTTGTTTACCGTAGTCACATTATTTTAGATTTTATTTTTATAAAAGTGAACGTTTGAGCTTTTGGGTGACTAACCTAGTTATGATCGCCGTTATTATGGATAATTTTATCTTCGTCATAATCGACGTCTTATACACAATACAATAGTTCAGTAAACAGGACTAAACAAATACGCTCCTCATTAACTAATTCATTACACATACTAACCAACTTAATTAACACAATAGATTAACTTCTATTTAAAAATTCAATTGCTCAGCTAATCTAAAATGTTTTTCACTGGAAACACGTCATTAGCCTCGAAAATCGCAAAATGACTTCAGTCGTAAGTCGAGAGTTGGTCGGTGTCGTCCAAAGCAATTATAAAGTTTAATTACTCATCGCTCGTCGACTAGTTGACTGCAAACAACAGATGTCGCTAGTCACGCCTGTTACTCGAACAGATACGTGCACCAACGTTTCGAAATTGTTCTCGTTGTACATCGAATTATAATTTGTATATGTAAATTACTATGGAATTGGTTTTGCTTATATTAAAGTGTTTCTGTTAAATAGTAATCATGAGGAATATTCCTTGAGATTGTAAGTAAATTAAAGACTAACACACAATCATTTATAAAAATCAGACATTACAGTAACTATGTATATTTAATTTTAATTATAATTTTAAAAATTATAATTTTTTGTTATACTGCACAAGTAGCTTCATATAATAATCCTAACGTATAATAATCCGAATACCGAAACTATTTTAAATATTACCGATCAATGGCAGTGTTCTGTTACACGGATCTTTATCTGTAGCGTTGTACAGATCCTCGCGTGTACAGATGGTAGGACAAGCTGGTCAGCTCATCAAATGAGCCATGGTTTCCATATTTGCTTTACACCGGCCATCTTGGGTCCGGAGTCTATTCATAGACTTCCACGTCGCCCATGGTAAGCTACTGCCGAAAAATTTCTCGGATGATGGGATGGAAAGTGCAGTTGGGTATCTCTCCTTCCAGAGTAGAAGCCTGGTCTTTGGAGCATATTTTGGACGTGTAAAGACAGTATGTCTTTTACGAAACTATGCCCACTATGACAGTATGTCACTGTCAGAAAATAATTTTTATACTCAATTTTTACCTTTTATAATAACTATAACATAATACCTACATTCATACTATAAAAATATTTTTAATACCGTTTACATCTGACATATTGTCAGCTCTCTGTTGTTTCATGAAAATCCGGTAGGTATTGTTAAACACCATTGGAAGCTCAAACAATAGTATTGGAAATACGTATCACACTAAAATCGGATTATATACTTTTTGTAACAATATTGATGTTTGTTCTAATTCCAACTGACAACTGCCAGCGTATTATTTGATAAGTTACTAACAATTTTATCATCTCCTAGTAATCTGGATTTTGGTTCAGAATATTAAAATTTATTCTTTTTTTAAGACTTTTATAGATTTTCCTATTCACTGGTTACACTTTGAGCTCATAGACGTTGACGATTTCTTTTTACTTTTTTATCGATAAGTAAGGACGCTATCTCATTTTACTAAATATCATTTCTTTGTAAAAATATATAAAATAATATCTGATAATAATACATAAATTTTTAAGTTTGTAATTGTCGTAAATATAAGCCATATGTTTAAGTAATGTTGATAGCCTGGAGTTGTTTTAGTTCTTTATTTTTATGTTTTCGATTAATCTCCTCTCTCAATATAAATTTATCAACTTTTACATATTTTATTATAACTTTTAAATCTTTTTAGAAATCAGCATCATCACTCACTCAAAAATTTTCAACAAACGTTTTACTCTCAAAATTGGCATTAAACAATTTCTCAGATATGTACCGCAGCCAACATGATAGCCAAAACTTAAATTCACTCACATCCAGTTATACTGCGAAAGATTTTATGAGGTCATATATAACCACGACCTAAATCTCTCTGATCTCGATGGAAGAATTGAGTAGGGTGTGTGACAGTTTGGATTATGGGAACCGTCAATGGGGTGGCACGATCCACGAATTCATAATGCGGTTTGCATCATAGATTCATGAATATGATGAATTGGAATTGAAATGATATTTTTTTGTTACTTAATAAAATTGTCAATTTTATTACTCTTCTTTTTTATTCTTTGTTTTTTTTTTACTCTAAGCTTTGATTTTTTTTATATCATCACACTGAGATCATGTCAATCATCGGATCGCGCATGAAGGGTTCTGTACCAGCGTACAAGATTTATGCTGTTCAAATCAAGCAAAAACTCCCCAAAAAACAGGTCTCTAGTATGGCCTTAAATATATAAAACTAAAGGAAAGATATACGCACTGTGAAAATTTCAACTGTCTGCCTATTACGGTCCATGAGTTAACAGCTCACTTACAGACAGACGGACGGACGGACAGAAAGTGAAGGCTTACTGAAAATAATAGTATCCCGTTGGCATCTTTTGGGTACGAAATCCTATTTAAGAAATGTAATGTTATTTCTTTTTATTAAACAATTTACAATTATTTAATTGACGTCCAGACTTGAAACAAATACCTTAATCTATGCTTAAGTTGTATTTTGCTTTCCTATTTTAATTTTAATAATATCATCATCAACATCATTACTAATTATAATCGTGCTTCTTATTATGATAACTCATTTACATTACACATTCGTACAGAAATTGTGATGACTGCGCAGTACGTACACAGCGCATCGTAGTACGAAGTATTTTCTAGTTCGTCGCCTCTGCGTCGCTTCGAAGCCAATTATAAAGTTTAATGAAGCGTCAGGTTGTCCCTTTTACACTTGCACATTTACTTTACATTATAGGAATAGTTAAGGTTACGAAATTAATGGGAGCTAGTAACAGTGGCTACCTTACGTTGGCTGTGTTTACCATAATTACTGTATCTGTTTAGTAAGTGTCTGTAAAAAAGCGACACCAAAAATCAAAAATAAACGTGCTTATGGTGACGAATAATTGTAAACTGACTCTATACCAGATGTATTCTTCACCTTTTTTGGATAGATATAACCTTTCGGTAACACGCTGTATAATAATGAGGTTATTTAAACGCTTTATCCTTTTTACATCGTACTTTAAAATATTTCAAATTTAAATTGTAATTGCGCACTTACATTTGCAAAGAAAAACATTACAAAAATATTTTTTAATGAACAGTCAGCATACAAGAGCAACTAAATTAATCAAATAATTCCAGAACAAATTTGAGTCAGAGAAATAGTTTGTAAATGTTTATAAAATAATATGGACAAAGACACCAATTAACATGGTCATAAAAGACTAATCATAGCCCCTAGACAAGTGACATTTCGACAAGCGATATCGCTGATGGAATCGTTCAAATGTATGGAAGTGACAACTCCAAGTCACGTGACTTATCGAAACGAAATGTCATGTCCATACATTTAATGTCATTTGAGCGATTTCTATCATCGTTTACGCTTGTCGAAATGCCACTTGTCTAGGGGGGCTGGTCTGAATTTCACTTATCGTCTCAAACGCTATCCAATTATACCCCAAAAAAAACATACAAATATAATCATATTCTCTCTTTACAGATACCCAATAATTTGTTTATAAACGATTTAACATCACCAGAACAGGCCACAACAATTTTATGAGCTTTTCATCATTTATGACGCACTGACAATCCTGTAACGATCGCAATCCTATCAAACAGTTAAGGCCACCTATTACGGTAAATTGGTAATAAAATTATATAGGTAGTTGGTAATATTAATTCGCGCGCCTTTTATTGTATTCCGATGTTGACGATAATTGGGTAACTGTTATAATATAAAATTTTGCATTTTATATAAACTAACTTTACACAGACATAAATAAAAAACTACTGCAGTTTTTTTAACCCTTTACGTGGCAGGACGTTTTCGTTTCGAACATTGATTTACAGTAGCGTCTAAACCAGGGTAGATAAATAATAAAAAAATACTTGATTTTTGATTGACAAAAAGAGATTAAAATTTATCTCGCTCCTTGTTGAAGGTCTTATTTTTTTAGCCTAGCTTTAAAAAAAACCAGTGCGGTAAAACATGATAGAAACAAAGACAGGTAGAAATCAACTGTTACGATTTCTAATACTATTCTAACAAATGCAAAGCCTCGCACGAATAGATAACGTAAAATCACGTGCAATCCAAACTAGAAGAACGAATGAACGAGCAAACATAATTCGGATTCCTCAGCCCGAACTGAACGTTCGACTTTAAAGGAATGCAATTTTATCTGATGCCGTCCGTGAACTAAGGGTAATTAAAGTTAAAAGGAATCCAAAAGTTTACTGAGTGCAGCGAACAATGAAACTTGTAGTTGGAAACCTGTGTTTTGCACCACCCCGTACAGAAGAGGTGCACTTACCTGCCACCTTTACTTTTAATTGCAACTCTGAAACTTGAATAAAAAATCTTGTAGACCAACTAAGTAAAGACTGCTTTTAAAAACAGAATTATTACATTTATAATATTAGAAAAAAGTAAATTTTATAATATATATTTCATACCGCTCGATCCAGTTTTATTGAAGTAGTCCACCTAGCGTACCCGTCCTAATGGCACCTGCGCGAATGGCAACTAGCCTAGTCCACGAATGGCAACTATCAATTTTTTTTTCAGGTGCTCGTCGTGGACTCTAATTTATTCTTACATGTATGTCCACAAATATCGTCCACGACTCGTAAGGCTAGTGCTGGGATGTATTAATTGTTTTTCAGGACGTTATTAAATCAAAGATATCGATAGTCGTTTTCTTTCCTAAATATTAATATCACAAGTAAAGAATTATAACTATCTTGAAAATTGTTTTAGGGGTTTTAAACCTTCGTTGACTACTTATATCAATTTAAGGAGATTTTGCGGCATGTATCTCATCATCAAATCGCAGCTATTCTATGACGTGCCCAAAAAGACTAAAGCGGATTTTTACCCCTACCATTCGATTATTTTATAGACATGTGGAATGGAAATTAATTTGGAAACAAAATTTAAATTAAATTTTTAATTGCCATACCACAGAGTTAAATCATTTTTAAATGTACTTGCTCAAACATACAGGTTCTCTCAAAGTAAATCATTAAAAAAATATGTTAACACAGCTAACGACACTTGAGCCTCAAATTTCCTACTGGTTCAATTAATTCCCGTCTTGCATGCATATCTCCATGTTAAGTGAGTTGGCTCAGTGTGATGAATTTGCATTCATACATACGTTAAATATCTCTGAAGTTTGTTGATTCGGTGCTTCGTTTACATAGACAATTTGAGTGCCTTGGAGTACGTGAAGTTTTTCGAGTGATGCTCGGATTAAATTGTAAGAGGATTTCTATTTTTCTTGTTAGATCTCGTTACTGTCTGGTATGTACTTTATTATATCATCTAAACGAATATAGCAACTGTTTAATTTTTGAAAAATAAAAAGATTTAGTTATATTTTTTTTTTTTTTTCAATTATAATTGATATCTTTTATTAGCGGTATATGTGTGGGTATACAGAGTTTTACAATTAATTATATAATTATTGTAAAAATAAATAAATATAATTGGACTTATTTTACAGTTTTCATATTTAACAACTAAGCTATTGAGCTTTGTAATACTGGTGCGATTAGTCAGCTGAATCCGATGAGACTGCAAGCCAACCCCAACACGGCAAAAATTAGGCACTAGATGCATCCATAAAAGAAATCTTATTAGGTGTACTAACAAAACATCACTTATATGGAGTTGCTTTTAAAAATCTCTCAGGTTCATATCCGTATCCCGCTTCGGATATCTATCAACAAACAAAACATCAAAAGTTTCTTAATAACTTATTATTATGTAAACTCCAGTTAGCGGTAAGCTCGAGCTTATTGTTAAGTTTGACGAACTACTTAGGGAGCCTTGTGTACTGTAACAGGACTGAGTGTAGCATGTATTGTGTGTTGTTATCTTACATTGTTTAGTTTCTCGTAGATATTACACTGACACGTGTAATGTGGTACATTGCGATCAGCTAAGCGGGTGTCTTTGTAAGTGAGAAAATTGATTCATCTTTTATTCAATATATTTTTACAGGCTTACAGAATATCAAAATATTATTCTCCTCCCCGTTAATCGAATTTTGATAAATTTTATGGTACAGCATTTTGGTATACGTATAGGTACTTACAAATTCAAATACATATTCTATCGAATGTGCTGCAGTGATTTTTGTATCAGCATACTTTTTGGCAATCCCAACTTAATGAGAAAGAGAAAAAACATTCATGACAAAAAACCTTATTTAATCCAAATTTTCCTGAAATTAAATAAATTTTCTAGAAAATCAGCTTTAGGTTTCTTGATTAAAGCAGGTTTTTCTTTAAAACGTAGAAGGATTATAAGGTCCTTTATAAATAAAACGATTAGCTCAATTTAATAGTAAATTATATTATAATCATCTGATCAACAGACCGTTAACCCAAGTGCAGAAAATCAAACGCTTAGCCACGACGCTAACAGGTCTCCAATTTTATATAAAGTTCCTTTCAAGAACCTTTTGAACAAACTATTGAGGTGTAATAAGTTTAAAGAGAATTAACTACGTAGACTACAAGTAATATTATGTACACTTGAGTGATCATTGGACCTTTTCACAAAACACTGCTTACATGCTTATAGTTAGAACGAATATTTAGCTATACATAATATAATAATAAATGTGGACGGCATCACATACATTGCTCTAAAACAAAAGTAGCTAAAGCACTTGTGTTATGGAATCAGAAACAACGAAGGTACTACAAACAACCAGACCCGAGATAATCTTGAAAAGTGGTTTTCTAAATTCACGTCCGGGGATCGAACCCAGGAGAGAGCTGGCGACACCTTGAAAGCCTGTGTATACGCTACTCTACTGCAGAGGTCGTCGTATGTTAAATGTATAATGAAAAAAAAACTGGGAAATAGGACTTGTTTAAATTGTTAAAATTAGTTACATAGATACTTAAGAGTTATTAAATTAGTTACGTTATCCGTACTTCCAGCCTAATAATTTAACTGCTAAAGTAACTCTGTCTTTCTGTCTGTCAGTCGCTCTGTTACCGGAGCCGCGGGCAAAAGCTAGTAATTTATAAATGTGATATGTTTATTATCGTGTTTTTATTATAAGTCTATGTTGGTTATAAAACAAATGAAAATGAAACTTACATTAAAATTACGAGAACTTTTTACTAACAAATTCTTTTCCATTGTTTCAGAATCTTAAGAATCAAATCATGACAACGAACGTGTGGGTAGAACAGGTGAGTTTAATATTAATGTTATAATAAATAGTAATTAACCAGTAACGCCTGGTTCCTACATTCATTTTTCTACCGTCCGTAAGCAAAACGAATCGTTTCTTCAATATAGCAACCGGCCATTAACGTATACTTTAGACGGGCCTGTTGGTCTAGTGGTTAGTGATCCTGACTGCTAAACTAGAGGTCGTGGGTTCGATTCCCACGCAGGACAAATCTTTGTGTGATGAGCACGATCATTTGTTCTGTGTATGGGTGTAATTTATCTATAATATGTATGTATTTAGAAATATATAAGTATGTTTATCAGTTGTCTGGTTGCCATAATACAGGCTCTGCCTAGTATGGGATCAGATGGCCGTGTGTGAGGTGTCTCCAAGTTATTATTATAAGATATTATTACTTAACAAAAAAAAATGTCTTTGCGTGTCTGTATCTTCTTGACTCGAAAACGAATCAAATATTTTTTATGAACACCCAATTAATTTATGGCCTATTGAAGACTAATAGATTCTTTTTATGCCAGGTTTTTCCAAACTGTGCGTAAAAATTCGCTATGAAAACCTATATTATTTATTATAGGAACAGTGTTCTATTATACGATATCACACTTATTACGACCCCTCAAAATTGCAAACCCAAATAAAGAATCATCAACACCACAACAGATCACAATTGGAGTCAAAATGGTACAAACAGGGACCGTCTTATTTCCGTCCTTACTGTACGATTGACAAATGGTTTGTCCGGAAGGGACGCTGGCGTGTCAACTAGGAGACGAGAAGGGATTCTGTACCACACCCTCGCTTCCCGAACTTGATTTATGGTGCATTTGTTTCTGTTAAAAGAATCGATTAGATTTTGTTTTCTTTGGTTACAAATGTTTGGACTTTAATATCAGCTAACAAAATCAGTAACTCACATAAAATATTAGGACTTATTCTGTTACCAATAGAATACGATGTTAGGAAATAAGTTATACAAATATATCAAAAATTTAATTCGAACCTGAAGATTGAAATAAAACTAGTTTGAACGGGTTCTATTGCGGTTTATTTTAGATTTTTGTTCCCGACGTTCGACGCCTTTGCAGGTGTCATGGTCACGGGCAGGCTGAGGTGGTATTCGTCTTGACTTAATTAAAATATGAAGGTAGAACAAGCAACATCACCTGTCAAGACGAATACCACCTCAGTCTGCCCGTGACCATGACACCTGCAAAGGCGTCGAAACGTCGGGAACAAAAATCTAAAATAAACCGCGATAGAATCCGTTCAAACTAGTTTTATTTCAATGTCTAATATTCGCGTAAACCTCGAACTTGAAGATTAATATCTATAATCTATTCGGTAAAAAGTGTCATTTATTTATAAATTAAACTCAGAGCGTGTTACAATAAGTGAAGTCATAATTATTATTACATGTTTACTAGACATACATTGACTTAAAATTCAATCATTAACGAAGCTTTACAATTAACATGCCAAATACTTGCTTTGAGCTATCAATAATTTCGACTGTATTGGGAACTAATTAAATTAACAATTCCATCAGACATTTCTAATTAATCGAAAATGGATTATCAACAGCTGTGGTAATACGATTCTTACATTTACTTTTGAGTTGGGATCACACAACTGGATCCTCAAGGACGGGCCTGTTGGTCTAGTGGTAAGTGACCCTGACTGCTAAACCGGAGGTCGTGGGTTCGATTCCCACCCAGGACGAATCTTTGTGTGATGAGCACGATTATTTGTTCTGTGTCTGGGTGTAATTTATCTATAATATGTATGTATTTAGAAATATATAAGTATGTTTATCAGTTGTCTGGTTGCCATAGCACAGGCTCCGCCTAGTTTGGGATCAGATGACCGTGTGTGAGATGTCCCAAGATATTATTATTATTATTAAACATTTGGTATGCCATTGGTTGTCTTGACCAATATTGGAGCCAATATCTTTTATGTTCAGTGTAAATTTGCTTCCGTTTTCAAGACTTAATTATTGTTATTGTGAGTTTTGTTTTGTGTTATCATGTTATCTTTATTTATCGAAATGATAGTACATATACGTTTTATATTGTCGAGTGCTGTATAATAGACAGGTATTCGGATAAATATATTATAAACATTGGGAAATGGCTTGCAAATATTATTTTCCACACGATTTGTTCGTCCCAAAATATATAAGATTTATATCATACACAGTAAAAACTTTGTTTTGTTTCTCACATAAATTGGTGTTTAGGATACCTATTCCGCAATTTTGTTCAAAGTTTGTTTATGTAATCATGTGAAAAGATAAGTTTTGGTAGCGTTGTTAATCTTGATATGCTTTTCATTTAAATGTTTCTTATTAAATGACAAAAAATACAAATAAATGATCCCACAACTAGATCCAAATCATTTTGAAAAGTTTACATCGTTGAACTTGATTTCTTTTTGTTTCTATGATTTCCACGTGATTTTGTTTATGTATCTAATATAAAAAATCTGTTAAATGTCTTACTTCTTTAAAATTAGAATGTTCCAACGAAACGGTTCATGTTAGTTAAGTCACGGCTTTATGTAAAGCGAATTCTATTGCTTTTGATAAGCACGAGAATGTTTACGACCACAAATTAGGACAAAGACTTTACAAAGAGTTTTAAACCCGTAAAAAATTTCGTGAACATTCATATAGTTCTTTCTACGTCCACCTGATCGAGAGATTTTCGCGTTTTCACATTGACCTACGTTTTTATGTCGCTGTAAAATTTGCGTAAAATTAATTTGTATCCATAACGTGCTTTTGGATATTTTTGATAGTACTATCAGTTACTCAACTATCAACTTTAAAAATATAAAACTATAATCAAATATAACACTTCTTAAGTAATTTCATACCGAATCGGTACACAATAAATAAAGATTTTCCTAATAAATATTTTCCTCTTTAATGTTCATTCAACCCAGTAACTACTTATTCTACGATTCACTTCTTTATGTAAGTATTTGTGAACCGTCCACGTGTATTCCGAAATTGAGGCAAGTCCTTGAAAACTTGATTTGTCAACCCTTAACAAAATATATTCGGTTTCGTGAACTATCGACATTCCGACAAATAAATCGTAAACTTACTTGCGATCATAACATTTTTATTATCCTGGGACCAACTTGTTTGGGAAGAAAAAACTTTGGATCGTTAGAAAGAGATGCCGAATATTTACTCCTGTAAGTGTGAGCGATAAAACTATAACATTCTCGAAGAACGTAAATAGCGCAATCAAAATTCTGTTATTCGTAATAATACAATAATAACGATGTCATCTACTTGTCTGTTTATTTATAGTCCGAACATATGTTATCTTTTAATTGTAGGTTCAGACTTATTTTTCTTAACGTCTTGTATCTTCTTGTGTACTCCTGGGAATGTGGTAAATTTGGTTGTTAACCTCTTTCAAGTCCAAAAAATTGGTGCCAGCAAAATGACTCCGTCCTGATTTAAATTGAGTATGTGATAGGTCCATCATAACTCATTTGCTCTGATTGACCCTGGAGCCGTCAACGTGTGTCCGTAGTAGGCTGTATTTATTAAATATCTACCAATGTTTTTGGTAACGTTTTGTATCAACCAACCTAAGCACAAAATATTAAAATCTCTCCTCAGTCAATAAACCGCAAACCGCTTCCAGTGTCGATCGATAAAAACATAAAACTTCAAACCTTTTCCAAGTTTCATATTTCCGACGTAACGACGTCCAAACTCAAGCAAAAACATTCTCAACGAAATAATATTTTGTGATATAAAAACAAGTTTAAGATGTGTATCGAAACAGACTGTGAAGGGTTTTTACCCGACCGTCCCTTGCAGAGCATCATAAATCATCTCCCATTTGGCTCACCTACCAGTTAACACGTTTTTGAACTACCCTCACGATATATCCCTTTGGGTTATGTATTTTATACGCTTAGTAGTAAGTAGCTTAATAATTTTTGTGCATTTTGTGGTTACGAATAAGTATCAGAAACTAATAAATTTTAAGTAAAATATTTTTATGTAACCGAAAGAATAAATCATCAGCAATTATTTATTGTTTTATTGTATACTAGCTGTCCCCCGTGACTTTGTTCGCGTGTTTTAGTTTCAACGGTTTTTCATTTTTGCAACATTTTTCATTTATGCTCCGCTCCTATTGGTCGTAGCGTGATGTTATATAGCCTATAGCCTTCCTCAATAAACGGACTATCAGATACAAAAAGATTTTTTCAATTCGAATCAGTAGTTCCTGAGATTAGCGCGTTCAAACAAACAAACAAACAAACTCTTCAGCTTTATAATATTAGTATAGATAAATTTTAAACAAGCTTTTCAAGGTAAAATATCCATTTTACTCTAAAAAATATATCTCGCCTTGATGTTTACGAATATTATAGCCGCCAAAGTATACGCGTATACTTTACTGATCTACGTATTCTCTTGCCAAAATTTACATCCAAAATAATAATATATTCACACAATAAATCATTGTGGAATCGCTTTGATGTCGGTCAAAACTTTTAAATAGAATCCAACTTGCCAGTCAAAGTTTGCAACCCACTTTAAGGTGAAATTGGCTTAAAGAGATTTTCTATAATTAAAAGTTCTTCAAAAATTTTCTCGCCATCTCCCTCTCTCATTGTGTTTTGCGATCTTTGTTCTTTTGTGACCCTTAATGAATTTCCTTTATATCTTGCAGAACTAAAGTAAACGTATCGAAGTGTGATAGTTTAGCATCCCATTTTTTTTTTGTTACGGGTTGATAATCTAATGACTTCAACCCACGCCGAGGGCACGACGTGGGGATATGTCGGACTTGCACCGACCAAAAACACCTTGGTCCCGTCCTTGCCTTTGCCGGAGTCCCGGGTTCGCTAAAGCATGCTCGGCGGGGCTCCGGTACTTTATCAACCCTACCAAATTTTGTAAAATGTAGATTAAATGTTTCTAAAAGAATACAAATATTTCTAATTCTGTTGATCACGTTATCGAAATAATTTGGCAAATACTTCG
Source organism: Diachrysia chrysitis (assembly GCA_932294365.1). Taxonomy (NCBI): domain Eukaryota; kingdom Metazoa; phylum Arthropoda; class Insecta; order Lepidoptera; family Noctuidae; genus Diachrysia; species Diachrysia chrysitis. Next base: position 11,039,202 of record OW028656.1, on the reverse strand, counting down.
CTTGATATAAGCATAATGGTAAACATAGGATAAGCAACTAAGATAGTACTTAATCTATCTCTATAAACAAAAAATAATTGCCGTATGTATAGCGAGGCATCACTCACGAACGGCTCGACTGATTTGGCTGGTTTTTTGTTGTTTTTGTTATTGTCAGTACAACGAGAATTTGCGAAAAATTCGCAGGAAATAGCAAAAAATGATAGGACAATGGTTTTATTCTTTTATTGTTATTTCAGTTGTCTGGTTCCCATTATACAGGATCTGCCTAGTGTGGGATCAGATGTCCGTGTGTGAGTTGTCCCAAGTTTATTATTGTATATAACATTATAGAGTAGATTTTTTTTCACGAAATAATGTAAAATTCGTGAATTACTCACATAAAATAATAAATGTAAATTAGAAAAATTTAAAAGTCGCAGATAGAACGCATAACCTTCGGAGACTTGCCAAAAATTTTAAGCGAAATTCTCGATAGTATCGGAAAATTTGTTACCGTTAAAATTTAATAAATATTATTTTTTAAAGGCCGCATCAGAACGCATACCTGTGTCGAATTCTTGTCGAGTTGCCGGCGAAAGCCCTCCAACAACTTTTCGACATTTTTGTTGCCAACAATCTCTCGTATTATCGTTTGTTTTTCGCTTTGTTGATGATATTTTGGCTTATTCGCATTGGAAGTTATTTCATTACTTCGTAATTCATCGTTCGAATTGTTTTCGTAAACAAAACAGCACTTGGCATCAACTTTTTCATTTGCTTATTCTGTTTCTTTGTTGGATTTGCTTGATAATGTTACTCAAAACCAAATTAAAGATTGTGTTTTTTTATTAAAATCAACATAATTATTCAACCAATTTAATAAGTAGGTAGGTACTATTTATTTCATTGTTCGTTGGTATTTATTGATTTAATTTCATTTTTTCAAGCCATCCTTTACATAAAACAGTAACATTGTTTTGATCTAGAATATTTCATTGTTTCTCATATTAAAAAAATGGTGTCAAACCCAAGTTACCAGGAAATGGCGCGCGGTCAATTGAGACTCTTGACAATTTGCCCACCTCAAGGCTGCGGTTAAAACATTTGAATTTTTGATGTAGCACTCTAAATTTTTGTCAGAAAATTACAAAGCTGTTTATGAACGATGGGATTCGAATTAAAAAAATGAAAATAATTTTCTTTTTCCTTTACATTTTGAATCATACGGTACGTAAGGTTTTAAAACACCTTTTATCTTCTTGGTATGTTTTGGATACGTATTATTTATTAAAATCTTTCTTTTTTTTCCATCTGAATAATTATAACAACACTATTTCCCATTTTCCTTCTTCTTTTTGGGTTGATGTTCTGTGAATTCCCCGCTGTGAGGCTTTTTAATACAATAAAAACACTGTTAAATTATTTTGATTACTGATATATGTTTTTCATTGCTTAAATTTCCTACAGAATTACACATTAAAGTATATATCCGTGTTTAAAATTTACAACATACTAACTCACGGTGCCAACAAACTACCAAACAAAGTTACTAAAAACATTTTTACGTTCAAAATGTCATTAACACTCCCCTTTGATTTCATAAATTAAATAACGACAATCCCATTTAACTTTCCCAAAGTCTTAACACCAGCGTACGTACGTATAATGCTTAAATTAAATTTTGTTTTAATGAATCATAAACCTAAGGTATTTTGGTTGAGTCTCGTAAAGCAAATATAGACCCTTCATGTAAACATTGAGTTTGGGTATGTTAGGATATCTAAGGCAGTTAGGTAGTCCTATAATAATATCATACCCAGGTAAGTACTGCTGATTATTTTTAATATGGTTTGTGTAATCAAAGTGTGAGGGTTCATAAATTAATGTATGGGATAATACACAAAGGTTCACTCAATAGAGTCAGGTCGACAAAACAAGGTGATGATGAAACACTAATTAATTAATTGCATCTTTATCAAAATATCATCGTAATTAAATGGAATTCGGTAGCCACATTTCTTTTGTTCTTTGCGGTCTCAATTTACTACTCAAAAATAAATATTAAATTCAAAAGGGAATCTGGGACCGCGGTCCCGGTCCCAGATTCCCCTCGACCCACCTAAACTATTAATAACAAAAAGTACCAGGAACTCATAAAACGATAGTAGGTACAATGTTTTCGAACCACCAACAAGCAGAACGTTGAAAACGGGTTCCTCAATAATCTTGTTTGTTATAAGCCAGGAATCTGATACTAATTGCACGTTATTGCAGTTCTGGAATCCAGTAAGCATCCTGTAATTGGTTATTGCGATATCATGTTATGTTGCTGTTATAATTAGTGTCCGAATTCCAGATTAATTACAAAAAAACAATCGTAAATTAATATTATGATGAATTTTTGATTAATTTCACTCGATAAGATTTTCGTTTGAAAAAATAACGAGTTAATTATGATCAAATTAAATTTATTTAATATTTACGACACTAAGGCTCCCTTGATTATGAAAACATTTGAACAATTATTATAACAAACAAAATTTTATTTTCATTCTAAATTCTGGAAATTGAAAGAGTGATTTGATGTTATATTTTGTTTTGTATTCATAAGAAAAGAAAAACATTTTTAAATCAGATAAATTATGGATCTCACAACAAAATTTAGATAAGTGTAACCACAAAGCCTCACAAATACAAGTTTGTCGGAATAAATAGAATTACATACATTTTATGGTTTAGAAAATGTGAAATAGCATCATATTAAAGATTACGGCTAAGGAAACGACCGGAAATCTTGCGTCACTCGCATATCCCACTGCGATTCAATTAAATATTCAGCTACGGATTGGGGTTGTGAAAATGGAGGCCAACCCGAAATGTCTTCGCCCCTGTTTCGCTTTAATAGATAAGCAAGATCTCTTTGTGGTTAAATACTGCAATGGCATTCACGTAGGTACTTCGGTTATAATTATAGAGAGTAAAAACTATTCATAAACAAATCTTTCAAGTTAACTATACCGATAATAAAAATGAAATCTTAAATAATGGGAATGAAAAATTTTTTCTCCAAAAAATATTTTTTTTTGTTGATATCACATTAGCGATAAAATACTGCAGCGTCTTTAGAATAAAAAGAACTAAGCATTCATAACAGTACCAGAAGCAGCTTACTTCCTAAGTAAGTTAATATAAATATAATGTAAGATATATTGTATTATATTGTTGTACCTACGTTTTTATGAATAAATTATTATTATTATTATTATATTACTAATATATCAAAATAAGTAACGTCATTTAGTACTAAAAACTTACATACATTGATCACCCGCATAAATAACCACATACTACCCGTATATCTGTGCCACCTCTTTCTAAACTGAATATACCAAACATGAACTCCAATTACTCCAAAATACATCATGTACTTCTTTCAGCTGCCTTCTCCAGGATAAATATATTATGCACCATTGATTGTTTAAGAGATTTTAGGGTAACGTACCGTGAAGCAATCATCGGCTTCCAAAGCCTTGTATAATTCTCATAGGTATTATTAAATAAGTACACAGTCTTTGAACCAGCGACCGCTTTCAGACACTTTGTTAATAGTTTTCAGATACAAAATGATTACTTTAAAGTTCTCGCTTCGGAACTCTTTGCATGCAGTTGGCTGGTTTTATGTTACCTAGATTTCTGCTAACATTTTTACTGACTTTAATGTACGACGAATTTTTGATATTCCGTTTATTTTAGTTTTTATAATACGCGATATTTAAAATTTTAATTTATCTTGTATTCAGAATGATTAACAAAAAATATTTTTATTGTTTCTTTTTACTTTTTTAACAAATGTCAATCATGAGTTACATAACACAAAAAGAACTTTATTCTTTATCTATTACAACCGACATTCGCTTACCTTACTACATTTTCATCGCCTCAAACGAATACACGCTCAAAGACGATTTCAAATTAAGTCTATGTAGACAAATTTAAATTGAGTTTTAGCAACAGTAATTCGGCCTAGAACAGTCAACCATACTACAGCTTTCATATAAACAGAGCTTTAAAACAAGGCCATAAGGTTGATATTTGGAATTCGTTGTAAAGACTAACGTACGGTTGTCTGTACAAGGCCCGCCAAAATAATAATTGAGTTTTGTGTAGTACTGAGCGATTCATTCTCCGTGCCAAACTTTAAGGTTACTAGTTTAGTCGCCAAATATTTTGGCCACTATAAATTATTTACCCTTGAGTTTTGTTTGTTATGTAAAGAGGTTACTTACTTAAAGTAATTTTTTAAAGGCCAAAAAGTATTACAATGGCACACTACCGGCCTTTTTTCATACTAACACATTTCGCTGTTTTCTTCGTGGAAAATGCTTCTACTACTTCTGCTTTACGTTTACTTAAAGCCCCTATCATTTAGATATTTTAACATTTTTCGATTGTTTCTTGATTTTATAATCGAATAAAAAATTTCGTAAGCCTTTACTACCAGTGTATTTATTGTTTCTTAACATTTTTTCCTTCCTTGTACGTATATAAATAATACAGAATGAATTTTATTCATTTCATTTTATATCTACAAATGTACAGTGGATTACTTTATTTATTCAATTTCTCCATACAAAATAACATAGAAAAGTTGGTAAGTAATACAAAGTCCCCAAAGAATAGGGAAGGTCTACCATCTGTCACTTTGGAATAATAAAATCGCGGCTAAAATAACATGCCGCGGAGATATTTACTATTGTATTTGATTTGTACAAAAACATGGGTATGAAAATGTATACGGTGTAGATATAAGGTGGGACGTGTGCTATTGAGATCCAAGTTATGTCAATATCAATTGGAAAAAGAGTCAGTTATCATTAAAAAAATTACTTGGATTTTATACTGTGGGTTAGAACATAATACTCTAATGCATCGACTCATAATTCTTATACAGAATATGGTGATTTACAATTTAAAATGTTAATATCACTTTACCACACAAAATCTCTCTTTTTTATTTCAAACTGTATTATTTTACCTATAAAATTAAATTATTTACCTAAATTAGTAGTAATAATTAGGTACGTATTTTTCAAGTAGACTGAAGTTATAAATATGCAATAAATTGAAACTGATATTATTGTACTAGGAGTAAAAATAAAAATTCTTACTCAAAAAGATTATTGTATCCATATAAGTTAGTACCATCGCATATAACACAAAAATCTAATATCGTTGTTATTGGTGCCCAACGTGGGACACAAAAATACTTCAATACTCACAAATGAAGCCATCTCCTCTGAGGCCTGAAACTATAATGTAAGGACAAAATAAACCTTCGGGAAATCAGTTCTATGTTCACTCAGTTACTTTATATATTAACAGAAATAACACAGGTTTACTTATGATAACATTTAATTATCACGGCGTTACGTGGAATTACAAACTAATAAATAATATCCGATATAAATTAATTAGAATTCATTACGATTCATTTTTAGTAGTAAAATAACTTTGACGAACGAACGAACACATACATGAGAAAATTGTTTCCAAAAAAAGAGACACTTTATCTTAAACATTGTTTCATTTCAAAATCTCCCATTGATCTAGTCAAGGTTCTTAGAAAACTGTGAGCTCGTAATTCACAGAGAAAGTCGTATTTGCCCGACTGGACACTAAGTGAGAAGTGGCCAAGTTGATTTTCGCCCAAAGCACCAGATTTTCAATAGACCCTCTCGCGGCCGGAACCTAATAAGCCACCGCAATTTCCGACGTTCAGCTAGCGGACTCAGTCAACAACACTGTTTTATGCCACCTCCAACGAAAATACTTTTAGAAGTATCCTCCAAGGACTTTAGTTGAAGAAAAAAATTTTAAAGAGAAAGTATGTCTCTTAAATATTCCCCAAAACATTCAGTTTCATTTCAGCTTAAATGTCAGCTGCGTCAGTTTTTTTTTTGGGCCTAAACCTACACAAGCGTGAACATGCGTTAATAATAGCTGTTTATCAAAGGAATTAATTCCCGATAAAATAACTTTTTGGACTGACTCAGTTGAGACAAGGAACCCTTTTCTCATCTTCTACCTCCTTCTTCTATTATATAAAACAAAGTCGAGTTAATTATAGCACTTATAACTCAAGAACGGGTTCACTGATTTTCATGATCTTTAATTATTTGGGTTCATCTTTACCCCGAATAGCTGAATAACTATAAAACATCGGAGAAAACCACAAAAAATGATTTCTTACTAGAACGGGAACTATTTACGCGAGTAGAACCGCGGAGCACCACTAGTAATTATATATATAATGTCTGCATTTGACCTGTTTTTTTTTTTACCACATACTTAAAACAAAATCGAAATTGTTCTGCATTTATCGCGTATAAAATTCTATCAAATACAGTAAATTGTTATTCTTTGTTGCAGGAATGGAACGACTACAAATTGAAGTGGAACCCCGATGACTACGGTGGTGTGGAGACTCTGCATGTGCCTTCAGAACACATATGGCTGCCCGATATCGTATTGTACAATAAGTGAGTTTCATATTCCATTAGGTATATTATTTTATGTAACAAACGGTATATATAAATGACATATAACAAATTAGACTACATAGACAACCGAGTGGTATTTATTTTTTATTTATTTATTCTAATTAGAACACATGTTTAAGTACTAAAAAGCACTACGGTATAGGCAACCACGTCAATAATTACTATGCGTGCTGCGGGTTCAATCCTCGAATGGGACAATCATTTGTCTGATCTACGCGTACTGCGTGTTTCAAGTCTTCGTGTTTTTTGATTTTTATGTTTGTAAAACCTCGGCGACATAATGATTAAAGAAAAAAAAAATGTTTAAGGAAATGAGAAAACATTTTAAAAGCGTTGACGATTTCTTTCTGTGTATATTTTTATGTTGTTGTAATTTTGAGGGTAACATAGTATTCACATAATTAGTTTATACTTCCACCCATAAAGATTTTTACTAAATGTAACTTATATTAAACTTAAAATCCAATTAACTGTTTACCTAGAACACATATTGTTGAAAATAGTTCATCAGGTTGAATAATTAGTGAAGTCTTGAACTCTTTCTTAAAACTATTTGTCAACGTTTACAAGATTAATAGGATCTCGAGAGTCTTTTATTGAATCTTTAGTTAGTACAACTAACAACATTAATCTTGAATATTCTTTTGTAACTTAGAACTCATTATTCTTCCTGCAACATGACAATAAAACGAATACACTTAAGTTCTTATAAATGCCACCGATAAACATTAATCTAACTCGGGAGCCATTTACTGGCGAATCAATTTAAGAAACTTTGAGCAAACCTGTGTCCCCAACTTTGACACTATCCCCATTCCTTCCAATGAAAGTTAACTTTTCTTTCTTTTTGTTTGTTATAAACTCTTCTTTTAAGAGTTTTATCTCTTCATTTCCGGTTTGCGGACAAAAATCCCATTACTTTGCATTATCAAGACATCTTGACGAGATTTGCCGCGCTAAAGTCAGATCTTGAGACAAAAGTGTGTAACTAATCTTAACTTGTGCTTCACAGAAAGCGTATATCTTGTTAATAGTGACTCTCTTTGTTTGTTTATGCCTTATATTTTTTGTGCCAAAAATAAACCTTGTATGGTAATGGTAGATATATATTTCATTACTTGAATTTTTCAAATGGAAATAGCGTGACACATCGCAATTTCGTTGCTGTAATATCTAAATTGAAAACTGCAATTGAAGAAACCTACTAAACACGCAATCAATAACCTCAATTTTGGCAGACACTCAAGACTCTAAATCGATTGCGCGCCACCCTCCAATCGCGTAACGCGGCTGCTTTAAAAATCCGTATACTTGCAGCGCTAACCATTATCAGTGGCAGTTCACCGCATTTATATGCATTAACGCCACGTAAGCTTACAACTTCGTGGGATTGAAGAACTTATCGTCTTTGGTATAAAGTTGAAATTTGTATAAATAGTTTGTATGTAGGTGAAACAGAGAATGCGCCCGAAGTTGGCCAGGCGGAAGGCACGATAAGTGCGGGTTTTAATCTAAATAGCATCAAGGTAGCGTATCGAACTGAACACGCCACGGTAAGCATTCATTATTAACAAGCGTTTGACGCTGAAATCCCTTTGACGCAATTGATCTCAATTATAAAAAGAAAAGAAGTCTTTAACAGAAGTGTACTGCTTTAATCTTATTTGAAGGTTGATTAATGAATTTTAAACTTACTAGAGTTGTTTAATTAAATATATTATTTCGACTCAAAGATATAAGGTTTGTGTTTTTGTAAATGCAGTGTAAATTGGTTTTACAAAAAGAAAAACACATTTTTCATTCTAGTCATTTTATCCCATAATATTTTATTTCGTTCATGGTAAAATTTAAATATCCTAATTTTTAAATAGACAGTTGAAGTTGATCGGTTGATTCCGTTTACTTCATTCAGTATCTTGATAAGGTACTATTAGGAATTTTAGTAAGATACATAACGGTAATTTTATTTTTTGAATTTTTGTGTTCTATCTATGTAGTTATAATATTGTCCATGCTTAGTTTATTATCAATATCAATATGTTTATCATTTATGTCATCAGTCTCTTCAATAATTGAATTCTTTCTGATTGATGGCTGAAAAATAAGTTTACAATTAATATTTATACAATATTTCCTTTGAATAATTTCCTAGAGTCATGTCTTGTGCTTGTTCAATAAACTTTAATAATAAGCATTCAAATTGCATGAATTGGGTTTAATTCCCGCTTGACACAAGTTTTGGATTAGATTAATTCTGGATTATCTTAGTTTGATACCAGGAACTGTTAAACTATGGTGGCAAGTTATTTTAACTTTGTAGTTTATAGCAAATTGTTACTGTTTTAACTCGTTCGGTATAAATTTGGATCTATAAATAAGCGTTAGAACTTGGCTGTGGTCGCTCGCTCCAGGTGCCAAATAGGATTTGGTAATTAGATTCACCAATAAATTCAACCACTTACAATAATTGTTATTGTCGTTTTCAGGGTTTACACGAAAATTTTCGTTACAAAATATTTTCTTTACTTCTCCTGAATAAAGCAAAATTAAAATACCTAACATTTCAGACAACGCTAAAATTATAAATTTATATTTAGTTTTATTTTATTTCTTACACACATTTCACTGAGCGCTTCAAGGTTGTAAGCTTACATCAAATAAAAAGTATATAGTAGCTCTCATATATTAAGCTTGTTAGAAGCACTCAGTTGACGTGACTGTAATATTTTTAAATTTAACCAAATACCTAGAGGTAACACTTTAATGCACCTGTGACTTCCCCTAAAAGCCCACTCCGCGAATATTCAGTGTTAACTTTATTTTTAATGGTACGGCGTTAGCTTAATGGAAGACAAGGTGACCTATTTTACGGGACAATTTTCATGAATGCGCAAAAGTTGGTTATGACAAAGCTTTTAGAGGTTTCACCGTCAATTTTGTACCGACAACAAATGGCGGGATCAAAAGGAAGTGTAATGATTTTTATTGAGACGTTTTAGCAGACACTTTCCATATTAATTGGAAATAAAAGTTCGTGGAATGCCTTTTATTATTTTAAAAATCAACTAGTATTATTTATTATAAAGAACTTTTCAATTGGTGATTTTAAATTATGAAACAGGAAAACATTAAAGCCTGGTAAATTGAGATTTAACAAGGCTTTTTGTATATTAGAAAAACGAATACTGTAAACATAATTAAATCAGTTTCGAACACATTTCATCATGTATAGTTTAGTAAAGTAACTAACAATGACACAAAGACAGGAAGGGAAACAATATCCCATTACGTACAGATTACGGTAACATACCCTAATGTTATAAAGACCGACAATCAGATTACATTCGCTGTGTAATTAACTGTGTCGCAGTAAATCAGGCACTTTAGTTTGACATGTACAAGGATCAAGTTGATTCACTGACGTGTCAACCTTCAATTGCTGACTTGAATAAGTGGCCAGATTGGTGGGATGTTTGCTGATCGCGATAGTCTTTTGTTTTGCTTGAATATTACTACTAGCCTGTAATGTTCTACCGTAGGGCAACCGGAAGAAAGAACAAAAAAAGCTTTTTATTTTATTGCTGCTTTGAATATTTTTAAGAGGAAATTTTCGTAGACTTCATAGAATCTTCAATGTCTTATTACATTTTATCAAATGCACAAACATTTCAATAGAAAATATTAATAACGTACTTAGAGGCGGCTTAATTTCTATAGACATATTTCAAAAGATAACAGACATAAAACAAATTTAAGCTGTTTTGCTTTGAAGAATCACAGTTCCATTCAATTCCCTTTGAACTTAAAAATAAAACATAAATATAAATAAAACACTTATATGGATTTACATTTATATTAGGAGCATTTATTCAAAGTAATGCTTCAAATGATTTCAATAAAAGCTTTAAAACTGACGCAATACATTTTCCTCGTGTAATGTTAACCTCGATTTTTGTACGATTCAGAATTTGGACGCAATGTAAACAGTATTATGTGTTTTGATATCAAATTATGTAAGTTTAAAATGTGAACCTTATTTGAAATGTTATACTTAAAATAAACAGAGTAATCCAATATAAAGACGACATGTCCGTGATAAAAAATATTCTGAATCCTACGTATTTAGTTTAAAAAACATATTGCTCGAAAACACAATTTTACCATACTATCGAAATAATCGAATAAAAATAAATAAATAATTTCTCAATTTTCTGGGATCGTGATTTGCTTATACTAATATTATAAAATAATGCGAAAGTAACTCTGTCTGTTTATCTGTCGCGCTTTCACGCCAAAACTACTTAACCGATTTAAATAAAATTTGGTACACTAATAGTCTAGTGCCTGAGATAGGACATGAGCTCCTATTTGCCACGATAACCGACATCCAAGCGGGCGGGCCGCGGGAAACAACTAGTAATCTGATAAAAATAAATAAATAACTTCTTAATTTTCTGGGATCGTGATTTGCTTTTGAATGTTTCTTAATTAAAAACCGGCCAAGTGCGAGTCGGACTCGCGCACCGAGGGTTCCGTACAAACCTGTAGGTATATAAGTAAAAGTTCACCCATCACGATGATCGATAGTCGTAGTTATGGTATTTTAATTGCACAACGAAAAAAAAAATATAAAAAATATTTTTATTATATGATGTAACTAAAAATTTATGCTTTTCGCAATTTTTCCTTTATCTGTGTTATAAGACGTTGCTTCGTACCAAATTTCAAGATTCTGAGTTCACGGGAAGTACCCTGTAGGTTTTGATTCCCTTGCGAGTGTCGAAAATTTGCGGCATAAACGGGAGTATCTTTTGATCGCGTTGACTTAGAAGTTTGATTTTTTCACAGCTCCAAGAGACCATAGACTTGAGTATTTGATATGAATTTCAGCTTGATACCTCCACGCGTTCCTGAGAAAAAATGTCTTGACAGACAGACAGACAGACGGACAACAAAGTGATCCTATAAGGGTTCCGTTTTTACCTTTTGAGGTAAGGAACCCTAAAAATAAATGAAAATAACTTTATCCAATTCCTGATTATGTTCTTTTGTTTCAGCGCTGACGGTAATTACGAGGTGACGATCATGACGAAAGCCATCCTGCACCACGACGGCAAAGTCGTGTGGAAGCCGCCGGCCATTTATAAGTCCTTTTGCGAGATCGACGTGGAGTACTTCCCGTTTGATGAGCAGACTTGCTTCATGAAGTTCGGCTCTTGGAGCTACGATGGCTACATGGTATGGACACTATTTTTTATTTAACTGTATTTTTTTTTTGTATTTAAATAAATAATAAATGTCGACAACATCACATACATTGCTCTGAACCCGAAGTAAGTAGCTAAAGCACTTGTGTTATGGAATTCGGAGACAACGAAGGTACCGCAAACACTCAGACCCGAGACAATGTAGAAAAGTGGTTTTCTACATTGACCCGGCCGGGGATCGAACCCGGGACCTTAGAGCTGGCGACAACATGAAAACCGGTGTGTACGCCACTCGACCACGGAGGTCGTCAAATTGTGTTCGTATTACAACTAATAAGTGATGGACGTAGGCTAGTTTTCTTAACTTTAATAGGTAAATGTTATTCCTAAGATGGTAGTACATTAAATATTGTAATCGTACTCGTAATAAATACGTTATTATATTACCGAGTTATCATTCTTATATTAAAGTAATGAAAATCTCCCCGAAGTAAATATATTTTTTAAGGCGACTTTAAAACGTCTTGTTACTGAATTAGATAGATATCACTTAATAATGTATTACACTTACTCATTAATAAATCTTTAAGTAATGTTTTATAAAATTGGCGTATCGTTCAACCGCATTTATACATTTTGTATTTGGTACATGTTCTGAGAAATTAATGTATTCAGTACAGTGCCTACCTTCGAGCATTTTCCTTTCTCATTGGTGAATTGCTAACTGCTTTGATAAATATCTTAAACACAAATGCAGCGTAGGATGTTGAAAACGTGCCAAAGTGTATTCAGTACGTGAGGCATAAGATTTAACTGAGCGAAATGGTTTAGTGTTGCGGTGCCCAATCAAAGCTATTGGCGGCTTTGCTGCTACAGTAAGCGAATGTACAGAACTGTGTACCATAATAATATGGCAAAAGATGTGGTTTACATCAAACATACTTAATGATCCAAATTATAATAAATTCATAAATTCATATTTCTTCTAATTCACCGTATCTTTATAGAGAGTCCTAAGGGTTAAAAAGATTTCTGAGACTAGTTTTACATGATATAAAGGACCAATCGCCTGATATTTGTCACATAGCTAAGTTTTGCGAGAGGCAAACATAGTAATATTTGGTATTAATGTAACTTTTGGGTTTTGTGACACAACTTGGGAGAGTACTATGTCCAGTAATGGACCGCGATAGGTTGATTGACGTTTTAAACGTTCTTCTTCGCATAGAACAAAAATACGTCTCACAGTACTAAATACTAACAGACCTACTAACAAAAGCTTTATACATAAGTAAAAACTAAGTGATAATGTGTTTTGAAAGTTCGTATCTAGTCTGAAAGCACACACATTCATCCATCGCTGAAAGGTACCTAATAAATCTGCGGTCGCCTACTTTCCCATAAATAAAGTTGGGCTTACGTCTACGCCTTATATCGCCCATGTTAAGGTTCACCGGGGAATTTAGACGCTGTCCATCTCTTTCCTACTTAAGATAGTTGTATGAGATGGCAATAATAGCTATTTGTAAAGCTCCGCGTGAATGGTTTGATTCCTTAATAACGAATAGCCCTACTTCGGTTGTTTTGAGCCTCAAACTGTGATTCACTCTTTTTAGAGATGTCTGTTGATGTCTCCATTTTATCTACATTGAATGGAAAGGGATTGTTATTAGTGGTTAATAAGTAGAAAAACAAAATAAATGATATCTACGGTATTACTTAGCGTAAATATTTTTAAATAAATGGTATATTATAACTCTATGATAATTGTAAATAATTTTAGCAACTTTTTGTAGGTAACTGTTAGTGGAGCCCATTACTTACTATTAAATTATTAAACGAATTTTTTATTCTAGGTGGACTTGAGGCACTTGAAACAGGCGCCAGACTCGGATCGCATCGCAATGGGAATCGATCTCTCCGAGTACTACATTTCGGTAGAATGGGATATAATGCGCGTCCCCGCCACTAGGAACGAAAAATTCTACTCTTGCTGCGAAGAACCGTATCCTGACATCATCTTCAACATCACTCTCAGAAGAAAAACGCTATTCTATACGGTCAATCTCATCATCCCATGCGTCGGGATCTCATTCCTTTCAGTACTCGTATTCTACCTACCTTCTGACTCAGGAGAGAAGATCTCGCTCTGTATTTCGATTCTTCTGTCGTTGACTGTGTTCTTCTTACTGCTAGCCGAAATTATTCCACCGACGTCGCTGACAGTCCCCTTGTTAGGCAAATATTTGTTGTTCACTATGATGCTAGTTACATTATCAGTAGTTGTCACTATCGTGGTGCTAAACATAAATTTTAGGTCGCCAGTCACCCACCACATGGCCCCGTGGGTGCGGAAAGTCTTCATAGATTTTTTACCCAAAATATTATGTATACAGAGGCCAGAGAAACCGCCCGATGATGACGATAACGATAACGATAAACCGAGCGAGGTAAGAAATATTGATTCTGCAATAAATCACCAACAACCCGAAATAAGAAATGTACCGGAACACATTACTCGGTAAATCATTAATCACCCGTAAAGGCAGCGATTATCTCACTCCGACTTTCGAAATAGACCTCGTCGAGTCGTTGCGTTAATTAAATTTATAAAATAAAAGCCTTTCACAAATGAAGTTCTTCGAAGGAATCTCTTTAAACTGAAAGATATTCGTACTTGAAAAAACAACACGGTGCCTTTTCTCATTGAGTTTCCTCCATTCAAAACATTTTCCATCGGAACGGATTCAATACAAACAGAACGCTATTACAGCCGAGTCGAAGCCGCCCTCAACAATAACCATTTTAATTGTCCTCAGCCGCGGGACTCTTCTGGGAAACGCTCCTTTCAACGTTATTCTAAATCCATTGTACTCTGTGTGTATCGCGAAAATATCGCTTCCAGCCCAATTTCATTCCATTTCGATTTTCCTTTATTACTCAACGCCGGGCGGGCTTAACGAGCGCGCGCGGCCTCCGTTATTTATGTTCCCCTGGTGGCTGCGGACGGATCGCGCGATATATACGATGCCAGCAGGCACGGCCCGAACCGAAACCTCCACTTCGGCCTAATTGTGTGCCGGCTTAAGCTGCGTCGATACACTGGCCCTCGCGAAACGCGCACTGACTTAATCTGCTGGCATTTCATTCTACAACCATTATTGCACTGAAACAGCTACTCTACTCCTATTTTCTTTTAATGAATATACTTTGTTTCCTTTATCTTGTTCTAATTGGGAGTTTCTTTCAGGTACTTACGGATGTTTTCGGCCCAGATGATATGGATGGCAAGTTCAAGGAATGGGGTTGCGAAGAGTACGAACTTCCAGGCATGCCTCCTTCCCCTCCGCCCCCTCCCGGCGGCGACGACGAACTGTTCTCTCCACCTCCTGGATCCCCTTGTCGCTTAGACCTGGATGACGGTAGTCCATCTCTAGAAAAACCTTTTGTGAGAGAGATGGAAAAGACTATAGAAGGTTCTAGATTTATTGCGCAGCATGTCAAAAATAAGGATAAGTTTGAAAGTGTAAGTTATCCGGCTGTCACCTGTTTATCTTTTTGCAAATGCACAATACTTATCATTGGGTATGTTTTTAGGTGGAGGACGACTGGAAATATGTAGCAATGGTGTTGGATAGAATCTTTCTATTTCTGTTTACGATAGCCTGCGTGCTCGGTACGGCGCTTATCATATTCAGAGCGCCCACTTTCTACGACAACACGAAACCGATCGATATACTGTACTCGAAGATCGCGAAGAAAAAATTGGAGCTCCTCAAGATGGGCTCCGAGGGTGACCCGGGTCTCTGAAATTCGTCTTACGTCTTCGGCCACTCGCCGCCGAAGACGTTCTGGGAGCTGATCGTCATGTGGTGGCATGGATGATCTATATAAGCGTCCCAGATGGGAACTGTCAGGCGAGAACTGAGTGTTTTTGTGCTGTGTGTGGTGCCAAGCGCCCGGTGCGCCGATGGACGTGTTAACGCCGTAAGCGTATCCTAAGCCGTCTTTTTATATAGGATCATTATAAACTCGATGTCGAGACTGTGTCCGTCGATGTTCGAATTTCGCAGCGACCTCAAGCAACGGCTGTTTTGTGTTGACGCCGAATCTGCCATAACTATTTTTATATTAGAATCGCTGTATTGAACGTTTATACTTTAAGCGAACGTATTGATTTACAATTATTCAACGGAGCGGTTCTTTTTCGAGTAATAATTTGATATGAGCGCACAAACATTGTACAGATTATCTTTAGGTGTTTGTATTAATTTCTTGCGATAGTCGTATTGATTTCCAGAATGTTACCGACATAATATAATAGATAATGTACTGTAAGATTTAATTCGAATAAATCGAGCTCAAATTCGTAATGTTTAAGTATTGTAAAGTGGTAATATTCAATCAAACGTCGATTAGAATCAAACATTTATAATAATAGTTACGTGCAAACGTCCTCGATGAGAGCCGGACTATGTAAATTATGTACTTAATTATGATGTAATAAATTTGAATTATACATTATATAATATTTGATAAACTGCGTACTCGCGTAAAAATCATAAGGACAATATCGATTTATTGACGAAATGTAATAATATCCCTTTAGTAGTACGTCATAAGGGATTGTAGATACAGTTAGGTTACAAGCCTAGTCATCAGTACAGACTTAAGGACACTTATCATAATGCCAGCTAGTTCATAGTTCCATCGCGATCGTGATAAATTATTTGATTAGACGTATTTGTGTAACACAATTGACTGCCAATTGTAAGAGTTAAAGAAACATTTTTATAATGGACGGGGTATTCTTAGGTAGTTCGATAACTTGTTTTATTAGATTTTTTAAAACGGAGTGCCAAACCCTACGTAACATAGAACAGACTTTGCCAATCAATAATGTTGTTTTTCTATGTGCGCTAATTTAATTGACATTAAAGTATCTTTTCGATTCGCTTAATTATATATTCTGAAGTATTTATAAGATTAAAACGAATGCTTGCCCAACAATGTAATGACTGATCAATTCACAATTCTTAAAGCTTAAGTTTAGACGCGCCCATTCTGCGGTAGAGAGAGACGCGTCATAACACTTCTTCCGTATAGGTAATATTTACAGTAATTTCACTATAAAACCTAGAGTACAGGGTAAATTTAGTACACAAATGTCTCCTGATTTATATTTCTCACAAATTTTCACCGAATGTAAAGTCTTTACTCACTTATCGGCACTTTACCACTATCACTATTAGGTAATAAATCATTGTTGAGGTTTGTGACTTAAGTAAGAAATTAGGTATCATTATTAATTATTAATTTGTACCTAGATTAGTCTCGTATTAGATGTTTAATTTACATTTCTTGACGTCATCACTCACTGTTCGTTTCCTTTAAATATTGTTTGTAACGAACGCGTGAAGCGTCATTACCTCACTTCAAACCATTGTGTAGGATATTTGTAGCAGTCTAAAGTAATAAAAAAAAAATTTCGAGCCGCGTATTTGATATGTCAAAGTAAATCATGATAATGTTTATTAGATAATTACTTAGATAAAACTCAGAGTTATTGATATTAATGATGAAAAAAATCCACAGCGAGCAGTTAGGAAAACAGGGATGGATATTGTAAAATAAATAAAAAAAATCAAATTGTTTTGTGTGGTTCGTCTTGGTAAATTTAAGTGTTATTGAATGTGTATAGCTGTTCTTGTCGGAAGTTACGCATAAAATGGCTAGTCTAGAATTAGTTGATACGTAATAAACTAGAAGAACGGTCTAACGTATTAGACGTCAAGGAAAGCTCGCTGAAGGTTGAACGATGTTAAATATTAGCAAAAGTTTACGATTAAAATGCTGTATCATTTACGACTGGTTCTAAGTAACTCTTTGAAGGAATTATTGGATGGAATTGTAACTTTTCCTCAATACTATTATATTAATTTTTCTAATCGACACATTCACGTTGATTAATAAAAAGTAGGAATGTGCTATTGCACCACCGAAATACACCAATTTAGAGCTATATTATATTATCAATAAAGATTAGTTAAGACCACCAGGCTTTCCACACAGTTCCGTAATCATCCGAACTTTGACGGTAAATAAAAAACTAGGTGAAAACGGTCTGTTGTTATTTTTATATGACTGCAAATTATTAATAGTTAGATTTTCTATACACCATAGGATAAATGTTTAAAATCGAGTGACAGTATGGAATGTTATAAGTTAAGGTAACTTGTATATACTTACTTCGAGCGCGAATTATGGAGCTAAGTGTAGTTTGATTGGAGGGTTTCAGCCAACTGGCTCTATTGCAACGACACAGAATAGCAAAAAATCTAAACTTCTATTGGTGTACTGCAATATTTTCAATGTTATACTTTCGAAAATTAATGAGCTATGTCGATACAACGATTAACCCAGGTATGAATTGTTACTTATTATTTTAGTATGTAATTAAATATCCAAAAAGAAGAAACAGAATGTGCAGTATAGTTTTGTATAAGTTTCTATGTTCTGAAATTTGTATAGAATATTTAAAAGACAAGATTCCGTTCTACACACAGACACATAAAAAACAAAATAATAAACAAAACATAAAAAAAAATAGAAGACACTTTCCTTCTAAGAACTAATCAAAAAGCCTTTAAACTGAATTTGAGATCGCAATTAAATGAAACCAAATTATATCTGCTGGCCTTTTTCCAAGTTACATCGCGGTCAGCTTACAGTTTTACCGGATTCAGCAGAATGCTGTATTTTACATGGAGCGACTGCCTATCTGACCTCCACAACACATTTGACTGGGTAACAAAGTAACCCATAGTAAGACTGGTTGTCAGAATTGTAATAACTTAACGACTGGCATTAAAAATCAACGTATAACAGTCGGGGCCAACGGCTTTACGTGCTTTCCGAGGCACGGCGGGGTCTCGGTATATTTATTACTGGTACGGTTACCCATACACGGACTTACACTTAGCCACAAGCCCTTCAAAATGACCAAATTTAATTTCCAACACAGCAACGAAAAATTTAAAATTCAGGATTTTAATAAAAACATTGAAACTGATGCAAACTGTAATAAAGACGTGCCATTCAGTATTATTATATTTTTTTAAATCTGCAGAAAAAAAACAAGAACACCCATTAAATTCATTGAAACAGCAGGAAGATCAAAATTAGACGCATTTAGCTCAATAGAACATACTTCCAATGCTTTGAACCTAAATATTTATTTTACCGCAAGTCTCAAAGACCTTTTGTCCCAAACTTTTGACCACAAAAATGTCATGTTTGTCTTTTAAAAAATTGTTGGTCACAGACTGAACGTCTGATTAATTATTAATGTTTCGGGTGATAAACTGATAAGTGAACGTAGTGAATTTTGTCATATAATTGACATTAGATAGGTAATAAAACAATGCTAGTACACTCGTCAATAAGGTAATAAGAGCGATTAAAACTGGTACGTTTAATTAGTCTTAAGGTATAATTATAAATGATTAGCTTCTCAGTGTTTTTAGAGTTAGTCGACGAATGAGTCAACTTCGCGGCGCGGTGTCAGATAAATTTGTTACTTAATGTCAAAGTTCCGTTTCGTTACTTAGATTTTTTTACAAAAGGTTGGGATTGTGCCAAATATTTTGTTGTAGGATTAGAGTAGTCTTATTGTTATTTGTGTGTTAGGTTTGTTCGACTAATGCTAAGCAATCATATTTTATCAACAAGTTTATCTACATCGGGTTTAGAGTTGCAAACTCATAGTCAGCTATCACATGGCTGTCAATAATTTTAAGAAATCAACTTACCGAAGTGTTGACGTGTAAATATAGCTGATCAACATAGAATTTTAAATAATACTTATAATTGACAAGTTATTTTTTTACGTTTCTTTCTCGTTATATTTAGTGCTAACTTAGGGATAGACGATGGATGCTTTAGTGTTATGGACTCTTGCTTTGTCAGTGAATGTTGATAAAGCAATAAGGTCTTTACTTAAGTTAGGTTCGTCATAATGCGTTTTATTTCTCTTACATGTAAAATTGATATGTTTTGGAAGGACGACAGTATAATGATCCGTAACGCTTTATAATTAGGTTCATCGAAATCTAGAATTTCGAATAGTCATTTCTTCTACACCTTTTGGATATGCTTTGTCGCACATTATCTTTCGTTTGCTTTTGATCGTTTATCTTTATCTTTATCTTTAAATATAAAGTACTCTTTATTATAATATACTAATGTAAGTTAGTGGTAATCGCATTTTTAATCGAACGTCTTCCAAAGTGACGTAAGGTATTTTTTTTATTTCCCTTTCTGTTTGTTGCTTTAAACTTGTTTTTATTATTTCTTTTAATTAATCTATTACGTTTTTCTAACAGTTAACTGTATATTTTATTACCTCTATCGTTATTTTTATAAACTTGCAATGTTCAATTTTGAAGGTACGTCCACTTGGAGTTTGTTTAAAAATTTCAACAGTCCAAGAGAATCAATTATTTATATAAATTATTAAGAGAAATGCCCACGTAATTGTGGATTTAAAACCAATTTCAAAACACTAAAATTAACGTTAAATTAACCGATCTCTGTCACCTTGCTCAGCGTCTTCAAAATAATTTAAATCTCGTTGAACTTTACAAACATCACCATTATTAACAAATACTTGCAAGTACATATTTAAAAGCAATCACCTTTCACAGGGAACCATCAAAATGGACCATTGCAAGGCAAACTTTCGGGCTGCAACTATGTATGACTTGACGTGCTTCTTACCAATGTACCATTAAAAGTACTCTACCGACCAACACAATGTCACGAGCAGTTCAGTATCAATATCGTCTTACACTTAGCATCGGTGTGTATCTGCAATCAGGACGTTACTCTGCCCGTTAAGACCAGTAATACATTTATTGAAAACGAAAAAAAATACAGAACATACATAAATGTTATAAAAAACAACGTCAAAATAAGTGATTATCATTTTAATTTAAATGAGAATCAATGAAAATCTTTAAACACGTTATACGTGCCTATAAAAATGGAGCGTTGCTGCGATTTCCTTAAGATTGCAACATCTGATCCTGGCCTGATGACCATGGGCCCAAAATTCTTTTTTTGTTTGAAAGATTACTACATCTCTATATACTACATCTTTCAAACAAAAAAAGAATTTTCAAATTCGTTTCAGACGTTTTCGAGTAATAGGATAATAACATACATAAAAAATAAAAAAAGGAATTTCTGATGAATTGAGAGTCTTGTTCCTTTTTAGTGGGTTAATGATAACTTTAAAAAATTACAGTTTTTTCAACATTACTTAAGAACGAAAACTAATCAAAACGAACGAAATCTAAAAAAATAAAATATAATTAGTACCATATTGTATGCTCTGTTCACTCAAAATGAGAAAGGTACATATGTTTGGTACTACAGTTTTTGTCGCAATAAACAAAACCCACGCGGGTAGAGCCGCGGGCGACAGCTAGTCGTGAATAAACAAATGGAAGCTACTCACAAGTCATATTAGTTGCAGCTTTATTAAACAGCTTAATTCAAGCTGTCACATTATTTATTCTACCTTCTAATTAATTTATATGACCTTAATAGTTAGCTCATAATAAAAATAGATTATAATAAATGTACATTTAAGTAGATGAAACCACATGAAATTTGCGTTGAGCTTCCAACACGATTAGATGTAAATACAGAAATATAAACCACTTCTCATAATAACTTCCTTCTTTCTAGAACAAATGGACATATTATTCGTACTTAGTTTGTTTGGATATGCTGACTATAAAGTATGGAGTAAAAGTAAAAAATGAAGAATTCAGAGAAATTTATAATTTATTCAAAAGTCGTCTAAACCTAGATTTTCAATATCGAATACTTTTTTCATAAGCTTATTAAAAAAAGAGATTATACAGAAAATATACAAAAACAATTGAAATAAAAAATGATTTTATTTTTATTTTTAGTGATTCGTTATAAGAAATTAAAAGTGTAGCAAATGAAAAATCAATTTGGATATAAAAATGTTAAAAAGAAATGTGTCGTTCTTGGTTTACAAAATAATGCAATAAAATTTGTAAATCTATCTCATTAACAAAAAAAAAGATGAATAAAATCGTTAAAGTCGTTATCTTATGGCGTGATCAAGGAAAATCGGGATTTATTTTTATAAGAACACTTATTTATATACATAGATTGACAATGAGTGATGAAAAAGTTTGACAAATGGTGTATATTAATAACATAGTCAGCATCTTCAAGCAATTTTAATTATCTTGCAATAATATTACATTATATTTTAAGTTAATTGTGCCTTATTTTATTAGTTATTGAACTTATAATATTATCGTGGTAAAGATTAGAAATGTCTTACTAACACAGAAAACAAATCTTCATCTAATTGATGCTAACTTAATCATGACTTGTAGTTTGATTATAGACTTCTAAACTCGAAAGCAAATAACAGAGAATTCTTATAATTAACTTCACCATTCCATTTTCGTGGAAAACAAGTTGTTCACCATACAAACAAAAGCAATATAATATAAAAAAAAAGTATTTACGAAACATGATTGGATTTTGACCGAAAATAATACTGAACCAAAAACAAAAGAACGTCTCAACATCTAGGCCAAACTTGTTACAATATGTTTCAAAGACATCTCCTTGATCAGGAATACGATATTGGAATCTATCGATGCTCGTTCCTTATAAATAGTCAAGTAAAGGTAAGTGCACATTGTGGGCAAGGCGCAATGCGGCGCAAAAGTCCACGCGACTCGTTGCCATACATTTTATATGAAGTGTCGAGCACTAGAGTGAAACCAGTCTCAATATCACGCGGCCTCTCATCTGTCTATACGGTCAATCCATGCTGATACATATTCATGTATTTTGTGACTTTAAAATTGTAGTTATATTGTGGCGCGTTACGCGCTAGTGTGTAGTTTACCTCTAAGTGCTACAATGCGCTTTATTGACTTAACACGAATACTTACCGCTACTACGGTACAACTGTTCTTTAAAAAAAACAGAAAGCGATACGATTAATGCCTTCATAATACAAGGTGATACCGAAAGGTTATATCTATCAAAACAGGGTGAACAATTTATCTGTTAAAAAGTCAATAAACAAAATTTTAGCTCAAATTGAGTTAATTGAATCATTGATATCAATTTATCGCATTAATTATTCGACATCAAAAATCATAACCAGACCGCTGAAGCGATGTATCATAACAATTAGCTAGTTACGTAATAAGATAATAATCCCCGTAGTGCGGTAACAAGTCACCCCTTTGGATAGACCCCTTTCGGCAACACCCTGAATATATGCAAAATAGTATTTGCTCAGTCAATAATATAATAGGCTTGTATTTTAAGACGATAATTTAAAATCTTTACCACGGTAAGGCTACTTAAATTTAAACAAAACTTTTGTATTATAATCATACTTTTTATGCTTCGAATAGTTAACTAACCAGAGTTAGTTGAATAATTTTATCGATGTCAGTCCTGAACGGACTTTGTATTTAAGGAATGTTTGTGAATAATTTTAGTTTATAACGATTTTTTTTTTTTTTTTTTTTTTTTTTTTTTTTGGATGAGGTCTACTGCAGTTAGCCTGAGCGCAGGCTTTGACTGCTTCACCGGACTTTTGGCGAGAACCGTAAGGCCTCCAGCCAGAGCAAGTAAAAAAAAAACTAACTACGTCAGCAACGTTCACTAAGGGCACCCCCTGCGGGGTTCGGACCTCGACTTAGTGCGTTGCTGACTATCTTAATAAGGCAAAAACAGCAAGGGATGGCTGGATCTGAGTTATTATTATTTAGGGACATATTTTTATTGCTAGTTTGGCCGGCTCGGGCCAGCTTGATCTAGGGACGGGGGGGTAACATTTACGTTACTATTATTTATAATACGCGACGGGCCTCGCCGGCGAGGACGTAGTATACGGCGGTTGTGTTTTGTATTGCTACTGCTAGCTAAGTCGAATGCTTCTTGTAGAAGCGTTGTCTTATCGTCGGGATAGGAGAGAGTGTGTCTAGGACGTTTTATCTTGGAGATGACTGAAGGTCGGTATCGCGCGGCCGCTACGATAAGCGGGTTACGGTGGGTTTCGGCGGTGTCGAAGAAACGGGTCGCGGCGCGTTTCATGAACTGCTTGATTGTGGGCAGCTTTAAGTCACAGTGCAGCTGCAAGTTACGAACGTAACCTGGAGCGCCCGTGGCTCTACGCATGAAAAGGTTTTGGAGAGTTTGCATTCGTTTGAGTCGATAATCGGGTACGTGAGAGAATACGACGCTGCCGTAAGTCATGATAGGTCTGACGCACGCAGTGTAAATTCTCTTCTTGCAAGCAAGAGAGAGTTTACTGCGCTTGTTCAACATACAATGAAGTCGGCCGAGGGCGAAGGCGGCTCGCGCGCGTGCCGCTTTGATATGAGGTACGAAGCTAAGCTTCTGATCAAGGATCACACCCAGGTATTTGGCTTGCTGCTCCCAAGGGATAGGCTTGCCGAAGAGGCTTATGGGTGGAGCGGGAGCGGGAAGCCGCCGTTTTCTACTAAATAGTACGGCTGCGCTTTTGGTAGGGTTGACTTCGATTCTCCATTTCGTGAACCACTTCCCGAGGGCCGTGACCGCGGTCTGGAGAGTTCGACCTATCGCTAAGGGGCTGGTACCTGAATAATAAATGGCCGTGTCGTCGGCGTACAGAGCTACTTGGGGCTTGCCACCGCGTGGAATGTCGCTGGAATACAGCGAGAAGAGGAGTGGAGAGAGGACGGAGCCTTGCGGGACTCCGGCGAGGATCGGGTGAGGGGTAGTTTATAACGAAAGCAATCATACTCGTATGTGTAAGTGAAAGATTTTATATTGTCGGATCATTGTAATAATTTGATGTCGCAACGGCATTAGTATAGTGTATGTTTGAGAATTTTGTCTTGTAATAATAACTATTAAGTATAATTATTATTAAAGTCCTCTACTTGTAATTGTAAGATAATTTTCAGTTCGTTATTGAATTATTATTTACCTTTCTCGCCGCGAGTAACGGTGGTTGTTGTATGGGAATTGAAGATAACTTTTCAATTTTTAATTTGTTTTAACTCGATCGTTCATGGTTTGTTTTTATAAAAAAAGGCTGTAACAACATTTTTCTGTACGATACCTTTAAATATTAGTTATTATTTCAAACTTTGTACGCTTGTCAAACATACAAATAACACATTATTAATCTGTAAAGATGTTGAAAAGTATGCCAGGAATATTTAATAAGTTTCATTCAAAGAATCTACCAACTACAAAGAAGTTTTACGGCATATATTTCTTTTTAATAAATTATAAACGAAAACAAATCCATGAATGAAAGAAGAAAATCGTTAAATTCGAAAAAAAATAAAATTACAAAAAAAAGCTGTGGTTTTTTTCATTTGCGTATTTTGAAATTTATTTATCTATTTTATTTATGTGTCAAATTATTATAATGTATAAAGTTATGTCAAATGTTGTCTACAATTCCCACAAAACAATCTGACCAGTGAAAACGGCATGATGCGAACGAACACCACACTAATAATACAAATGTAGTTGATAGATAGTAACGTGAGAGGAGTATCCTAAAAATATTTTAATATAAGGTATTATAATATTACGACATACAATAATAGACTTTTATGGGAATATTGTTCCCGATAGTCACTTATAGTGTTAGAAAAATAGTTGACTAAAGGCACGGTCACAACTGACGCGGGGATCGTATTTAATCGTCAAACCTTAATTGGAACTGACTATACTGTTCGATAACTAACGTTCCGGATCAGAATAAAAAATAAATAAACAAAATATAAAAAAATAACCAGTCTTTTAAATTGAATAGGGGTAGACTGGGTATGAAAAGAAAATATCCATTTAGACCGCCAGATACATAAAAAAAACTCGTATTTTTTTTATCAAATCGATAAAGTTAAATCGCTTCAAAGTTCAGGAAAGGGGCTTGTGACGTCACTTGTGGGTAAAAATTGTAGTTACAACTGACGTCACGCGCCATTTCCATTCACTGCATCTTCCTCGTTGTACGTTTAATAAAAAAAAACACGTGCCCATTATTTTTTAATAATCTATGTGACGCGTAAATAATCAAAAATTAGTCCTATTGTTTATTAAATTTGGAACAGATTTCAACAGTCAGTTGTTTGATATTGTCAGACTTGTTACGCGTCAGTGTGAACGGTCCTTAACCGTTTAGTCACTTGTATCACGAATCATTGCCACTTAATACTTTTAAGATTTATGCACTATGCTATAATATACATATATAAATATAATAATAATATTCGTATTGTATGTTCTAAGTCATAATAGCTCAATAATTTATGAACTCTATAATTTGTAATAAATAGTTATTAAGCAATTATTATAAATAAACTTTAGGTGAATGCAAAGTTATTGTAAGGCGAAATAATATACATAATAAAAAAATAAATAATTTAGCTCTTAAGGTTTAGCGTTTAAGTCCCATTTTGTAATGATAATTAAAAATCAAAAATCAAGCACTACCATTACCATTATGAATACACTCATGACTATCTTACTGCTAACATTGAAATGTATTATAAATATGAACTATAAATATTAAATGTTATGCGTTAATAATAAATTTGTGTGTTTTATTTAAGTAACTATAGTATCCAGCCCTTGCTATCTCCACACCCTGTAAGATACACTACACAATACACATTAATCAGACAGACATTTCTATTACAATATTTATAATAGTACACAGATTTTTTTTTAACTTATTTAAAAAAAATGGCTATGATATAATTTTATACAAAATAAAAAAAAAAAAGTAAAGATAGGCACTCCTTTAGTTTACATAACCTACAAGGTGATTCTGTTATCGTTGTTCAAACGTGTATAATATAAACGATTGGTATAAAAAATCGAAAAACAAATGCAAAAAAACTCGAATTTCAATACTATAAACATAACAGTTTGACGGTTATAGTAAAGAAATTCGAGTTTGTTTAGTTTGTTCGTCGAATTTCGTCGATAGTTTTTTATAACCGATATATAGGCCACAGTTTTTGTTTTTACATCAATAAAAGAATCACCTTGTATAATTGCTGAAAGTGAACATTGTAAAAGACCATTTCAAAAGAATATTCATCTAAAATGTTCTAATCAAATGAAAATCAGATTAACTTTTGATTACCTATTTAAAGGATATCTGTCTAATCTCAAGCCATTATTACTTCAATAAAATTAATGAACACCAAGCTGTGATTGGTTGCCAGTGTTTTTAGTAAACCAATTACACCTTGCCTTCCGAAACCAGAGGGTTATATTTGTATAATAACTTTCGTCAGGAATATTCATAATTATTTAAATCAAAACGGTTTACTCACGTATATTCTCGGGATCGCACGACTAGCTTCAGACTCAATAGGAGTCCCTAATCATGAGTCGAACTCAGTCAGTCAGTTCGACTCGCAACACCACCGCCTCCGCGTCAGCTAGTCGGGTGATCCCGAGAATATACGTGAGTAAACCGTTTTGTTTTAAATAATTCAGAGGGTTCATAAAAAAAGTCTAACCAAAGTTACTGCTAAACAGCGACCAAGGGTTCAAACCAATGTCTAGTTTAGGTGAGGGTGCATTATAGTATCCTTGTACTAAGTCCACTAGAGACACTGGGCAGGCGTACTGATCGCAGCTCTGAAGTAACTGGCCGAGGCGGTGAGCGGCGTCATATGTCGCCTGTTCTATTGGTTCAGAAGCCAATAGCTTTGTCATCGGTAAGCTAGAATGGAGAAATGGAAACTAAATTATAAAAAGGCATTTATTGTTACTAAACTAAAAAACACGATACATATTATTCAATATCAGTCTGAAGACAGTAGCAAAAGGAGATGGCTCAACTAATGCTGTACCGGGACGTGCATGACCTGTCACAGCGCTTATTTTCAGCCAATCCTACCTATATAGGTATTTATCCTACGTCATAGATAAGGTTTTTTGTTTCATGATGGTCGTGGTCGAGTGGTATACACACTGGTTTTTTAGGTGTCGCCAGCTCCGAGATCCTGGGTTCGATCCCCGGACGAGGCAATGTAGAAAACCACTTTCCTAAATTGTTTTGAGTCTGGATATTTGTGGTAAAATCGTTGTCTCGGATTCCATAACACAGGTGCTACAGCTACATACGAATGTGGTTCAGTGCAATGTATATGAAGTTTTCTACATTTATTTATAAGTACAAGCAGTTTTTACTCACGTGAACAAAGTTCTAAACATCTCCTCTATCATATTCTCGCCATGCGGCACAAGTCGCTGCGTGGTCTCACACAAAGTTTTCAAGATGCACTGCCTGCCGTCATAGCCCATACTGTAAAAATATAATAGTAGTAGCAACAAGTCAAACATTATGTACGTATTAAAATATGAATTACTCAAAAAAAATAAAATTATAAAATCTTTACTACGGAAAATCAGAGCTTACGCATGTTTATAATATTTTTCTGTTTGTAACAAATAAACTTTAAAACGAGCGATTAGAAAAATTGCTACTTATGTGAACCTAGGGTGGTTCTTTTAGATTTGAAAAACGACGATTCATTTTTATAGGTAACTAGCTGCCCCCCGCGACTTTGTCCGCGTATATTAATTTAACCGGTTTTTCATTTTTGCAACATTTTTCATTTATGCTCCGCTCCTTTTGGTCGCAGCGTAATATTATATATAGCTTATAGCCTTCCTCAATAAATGGGCTATCCAACACTGAAATAATTTTTTCAAATCGGACCAGTAGTTCCTGAGATTAGCGCGTTCAAACAAACAAACTCTTCAGCTTTATATATTAGTATAGATAAAGATGATCGCACAATTAACACTATCCAAAAAAATACCGATTTTCTGTCAAACGATAATTCCTGTATGTAAATAAATTTTACAAAAAAAAATCAAGAAATCATAACAAACCATAAAAATGTAAAAGAACACTTTTAAAAGTATTTCACATTGATTATCACGAACTGTATAAACGTAAATACTAAGTGAAAGTACAACAGTAACATGGTGCATGCACAAAACTAGATAATTGATTACACTGATTACATATAAATGTATAAAGGAATCGACTTCAATGAAATTTATATGGGACAGCTTATAGGGATACCACAACGACAAAAAAAAAATAAAAAAAATATTTTAGAAGTTGATCAAAAATTGCCTGAGATGTTGCGTAACAAGCATACAAAAATAAAAATAGATACCGTCAAATTAAGAAACTACTCTTTTTGAAACCGGGTAAAAATACTTTGTACATACTTATCCATAATTGTCTCCAATTTCTGATAAAGCTCTCGTCTACTCCTCCTTTGCTGTGCTGGCCTTCTTGGCTTGAACTGTCTGTAAAACTTGTTAGACTCTGTGGCGTTGGGCAGCTCGTAAGCTATGCCCCAGTTCATGCCCCACGTGAAGGTTCCAGGGGCAGTCGCTGGGGCTGGCTGGCCGATAACACCGACAGTCATGCAGCCGGCACACTGGAAAAAAACAAATCATAAAGTTTTCTATAGGTACATAAATGTTGTTCTACATACAAATACTTTTAGGTGACGATAAATACCAATTCAACATAACACTGACACCTACAAAAACATCTGACAGATATTTTGCTAAAACCATTTAATTTTAAAAAGAAATTTGACATAAAATTATTTTAATATGTAATAAGTTCAACTTTCAAACTTTTTTTAAATAGATGCTGGAACGTAGTTCATGACCTAACAAGAATGCTTTAAAAACACTAGGTAATGTAAAATTTACACATAGTTGTCACTCAATATTATCAAGTGTAAAAACATTCACCTCACACCTTTAAATCTATAAATTAGTATATTTTTTGCATACTCACTGAAAAACTCGAACCTTCAGGGAAAGCTACATATCGTTTTCTTCTTGATAATAACTTCGAACGATCTTTGGCAGCACACAATTCACAACAAAAGCAAGCCAGTATAAAAAAAGTAAAAATATTTAAATTCAGAATCATTTTTGTATTTGAATATAGAACTTAGTCATCCATCGACGGTCATAGCAATAGTACTTAAATCCATTTGTGGCTTAACTGTCAAACTGTGTAAAAATAACGGTTTTTATGAATTTGTGGTAACGGCGCCAGTAATTCTCATGTCCCTTAGCTAACTGGTTTCTCACGAATGACATACTGAACTGGAATACCAATTAAACTATTGTGGTTTCCTATTGATCGCTCGAATGCCCACTGATTCATACGTCATAATTGTTAGAAATTTTAGTATGTAAAGAAATTGCTTCACTTAAAACATGTGACTTAAAATATTATTTTACTATTGATTCTGGTGACACAAAATGTCACGTAAGTATAACAAAACTATCACAACTAACTAACAAACCTACTTATTAAAAAATAATAGAATATCTAATAGGTAGTATAAGTAGGTACAAAAACTAATTTGTAGAAATCAACCAAAAATAATGTCACAAGAATCTAACAAAATATTTAATCTATCTTCCAAAAAATACCTATTAATGTAGAAAGTAATTTTTCTAAAATATTTGATGCTTCATTCTAGAAAGCTTTTGGAATATAAAAAGTTGATTAATTGGACCAGAAACACAGTGAAAACCTTTCACAAGGGTTTATTGGAGGGTAATTCTTGCCCGTCAACGATGGCTCCCGTCAAAATTGGAAATCAATTATTCCCAAAAGTTATCACTCGTTGCTTGTAATCTTTTGTGACGGTTCACAAAAACATTATGCCTATTTGGTTTAGTAGAAAATATTTTGAAAAGTTATTAATTTGGACCACATAAATGATTTAGGGATTTAAAAGTCTAGTGGCAAGAGAGTAAATTCTTTTTCCGTCGAATGATATTTAGAGAGCTTAAGTTCTGTTGTAACCTACTCCAAACTATGATGAATAATCCATCAATGATTAACTACCATAAATTTTAATGTTTTGTAAATCATAACGTTGTTGCCAGGAGATAAAATTATTGTTAGGATCGATAATGTTTTTTGCACATTGTGCTCAAATGGCCGGTTTATAAAAAAATAACGTTAAACCGTTATGTTCTAAATGAATATGAATACTCCTCACGAAAGTTATCATACATATATAAAATAGGAACAAAATATTTTGTACCCATAAAAAGGCATCAAATAAATAGGAATACATTTTTTTTAGAGTATTTTTTTATTAATATAATTTTATTTAAATAACTAACTTAACTAAAACTACTACTAAACAGCGCCCAAGGGTTCTTCGCAATATCAAGTGTAGGTGCTGGAGCATTATAATATCCCTTCATCCAGTCCACTAAGGATATGGGACACTCGTATCTGTCGCAGGTGTCGAGGAGACGGCCTAAACGGTGAGCAGCGTCGTAAATGGTGTGTTCTAGGGGCTCTGTTGGAAGAACTTTGGTGATTGGCATGCTAAAAAAGAAAGTTAAAATAGTTTAATAAAATACCAAAAAAACAATACTAAAAAAAATTGCAAAATGAAAATTTTAGGCGAAAAAATCAAAATAATTACTCTAGGCACTCAATTTTCAGTGCGGTAATCAATGTGTAAAATATTATGCCGTATGAAGTTATTGTACAAAAATTTAATAAGAACTTCATTATAAACTTGTATTTATTACATTAATCTAGAAATACTTACGTGAACAAGGTCCTGAACATCTCTTCGACTACATTCTCTCCGTGAGGTACAAGTCTTTGAGTAGTTTCACACAGGGTCTTAAGTATACACGCCCTGCCACTATAACCCATACTGAAATCCAAATGAAAAAGATTAAATCTTCACTGAGACCATGCCAGCATAAATGCATCACAAAAATCCAAGTAAATCCTTTAATAATAATCAATGCGAGAAATGGAAATTACAAAATAAAAGACTGCCAAAAATATTGTACAAATTAAGAAAATAAATAGAGTAAACTACACATTTTATTTTCTATCAAAAATATTATTTTCTGGAAACACCCTCAGTTTAAAGTTAGCATAATTGAAAATAATAAATCTTGGTGAACATTTGGACAGCGCTGGGCGCCTTCCAATGTAAACAGAGAAAACTTTAACCTAGCGTCGACTCTGTACGCTGATAACAATACTTTGTACGAGCTAAACTGGTGAGATGAACTATAGGATATTAAGTTTAAAGCCTAAATTGATTTTACACCATAAATATTTTATTTCGATTAATAATGGACTTAGTAATTATAAAGTAGGTAATTACATTTTTTTATGACTTAATTTACTTATTGAAATGTTTTTTTTTTCGTTTTAGTAAAACTATCCTTTATTAAATTACACCAAAAGTCTGAAATGAATTAACAGATCAGATACGTTTAATCGTGTAATTTTATAATCGCCATTTAATAAGTTTGATACTAGATTTTTAACGACTCTCTCGCCGTATACTATGTCCGTTTTAGCAAAAAAAATAAGATAAACAAATATATGTCAGAAAAAAACTTACACGATAGGTATAATTTGACGGAATTCATAAATTCTTGTTTCAATATCAAATAGTATTTATAGTAGGTATTCTTTGTTAGCTTGTATCGCCATTTTGGTTTCTTTATAGTGTAACTTAGTTCGGTGATGTCGGTTGAATACCTTATTTTTTACATTCGTTTTTTTTTTACTTTAATATAGTCAGGTAACCTTATACAATTTTTTTTAAGTTATGTATGTGCTAATTCACAGTAAGTTCTTACTTGTCCAAAATAGTTTCCAATTTCCCATACAGCTCTCGCCTGTTAATTCTCTTCTGGATATGTTCTTTGTGTTTCTTTTGAAGGTAGTATATGGTTGCTTCAGTGGCATTCGGCAGTTCGTACGCTATGGCCCAGTTGAGACTGAAGCTGAATGTACCAGGGTTATTTGTTGGAGCCGGCTGACCAATCACACCGACTGTCATGCAGCCAGCACACTGGAAAGCAAAAAAAACGTTTTATTTAACATTATTCCTTAAAGTTTTATCGGTATTTTAGTAAACACTAAACACAGGTGATGACAGACATCAGATGTTGATGAATTAAAAGGACAGACAAGATGGTTAGGGAATTAAAATATTAAAAAAAAATCACACTAATCCATTGAAGATTTAAGGATATTTTATACATAATACTACAGATATATGACCCAAAGGGAAGAAAAAGTTTCTGAATTTATAGTAACCATTTAATAAAAATTAGTAAAACACTTACTGAAAAACTGGATCCTTCAGGAAAGGCGACATATCTCTTTCTTCTTGATAACACCTTCGATTTTACATCTTTTGTTTCTAATAATGCACTAAATTGCACGCAAGTCAATAGTATAACAGCAAAAACATTTATATTAAAATACATTATGATCACAACAATTTAAAATAAAAAAATAAATAAATCGGAAAAAAAAAAACAACTTAAATAAATTATCATGTGACTACTTGAGAGAAAGACAATACAGTGTGGTACAAATAAGAAACGGTAATATCGTATGCTACTGTTCTTCAAATTTTATAACTGTTTCATTTAATTGTCGCTAAAAGACACCTATCGTTGTGAGGACAATTCGTTGTGAAGCGCCTTTTATGGAAAAATTAGAACTCTCAAACTGTTTCTAGAAGTTTCGAGAAAAATATCTAGTTCAAGTACACAAGTGCTCGTATAAAATTGTTTAAAAAGTTGTTTGTATTATGTGAATAGAAGCAAATAAGAATAAAAATACTCAAATTTATGGCTGAAAATAATTCAGATGTTGATATATGATTTTACTTAGCTAAGTCGATGTTTTACGGGGAATTATTATTTAAATATGTTAAACTTCAAAATAAGAATGTTTTAACATTCTCAGAACTAATAGCAACTGAACAACTTTTGCTAGCAATTTAAAATCACAGGATCGAGTTTTAGAGAAACGTGGCTTCAACATCAACGTTATTCCGAACAGAGAAAATTCTGGGTGCTTTTTTGTTTCATGTTGGTCTACTTACTCTAACTTTTCCCGATGCCGCTAAAATACGAAAAAATTATACTTTTTAAGTCTGATTATTTATTTGATGAGATATCCATAGGAGTATGGTCTTCTCAGGAGTTAATTTTGGAACCGCGCAACTAGTCATTTAACTTTTTGAAAGTGCCTGAAAAGGCCTACTTGAAATAAAAATATTTTGATTTTAATATGGCGTACACATGATAATTTGCTAACTCTTAAACTATCGCACTGTATGTTTATAATAATGTATTAAGACTTCTTGCCAGTTGAGTTGAGTCTGCTTGCGACCACGGCCGGCGTAGCTTTTTCCAAACGTCAAGCCTAAAGGTATTTATGCATGTTCGCGCTAATTCCCGTTACATAATATATTATTGGAAATTTGCTATACAAATTGTTAAGAAAGCTCTCTTGTATGGTAGATTTGGTCTGATACTTTAAGAACTACTAATTAAATAAAACGAGAATAGCATTAATTTATTCGAACCATAAACTCTAACTTTTGAACGAAACCTTAAATAAATCAAACCCATATGAACCACAACCGTCTATTTAACTTGAGCACATAACAGCAAAACAAACAACTTTTCTTCCCAAATCACCATGTAAATACTCGACCTTCTATAAAAGTAAGCTCAGGGTGAAAAGAGGCGCAGTTTGCATATTTTCGGTAGGGTTTTTACCCCAACACGATGACGAATAGCAGACATTCCATTAGTCGCGTTACGCGACGGAGCCCGGAATATACTAGCACCATTACCCCAAATCCGTTGGCATACAAATCATGGCTGTATTGCGTTTGTGGGTGAAACCGATCAGATATCTGTTTGGGCTAGGTTTCGTCACGGTCATAGTAAAGTACGTTCAATGATGATTTGAAGAAACTAAATTTAAAATAAAGTTATAGAATTCTCATAAACAAGGTTATTCTTAACTTTTTTTTCTTTGTAGACCTATTTTTGGCTTTGCGTCTTCGAGGAGAAGAAAGAAGGATCTTTCTTTACGCAGTGATGCCTAAACTTTTATGTATAAGTAGTACCTATAACTAAACAATAACTATTAATCAAATAACAACATACAATAAACAAACCTGGTTAGTTAAGCATAAAACAAGTTGCCAAGAACTTTATATTCAGGAATTTCGAGGGAAAATAGAAGCATACTTAATCAGTCTTTTGTGGGTATCAAAGTGGACTGGAATACAAAGCATTCTGCAACACAGTGGAGGGTCTTCACAAAGCGTCATCACCACAACTTTGATACTCCTGTTGCTCGCATCATACATTCGTACCATGATCAAATAATCCACATGCACGTTACACTGGAACCCTCGAAGCGTTTAAGCCAAAC
This sequence comes from Diachrysia chrysitis, assembly GCA_932294365.1. NCBI lineage: Eukaryota > Metazoa > Arthropoda > Insecta > Lepidoptera > Noctuidae > Diachrysia > Diachrysia chrysitis. The sequence goes on along the minus strand of OW028656.1, from coordinate 11,004,052 downwards.
CGATAATTCCAGCAAATTCGATCGGCTTAAAATTCAGTGCATTGAAGCAGTTTTGATGTCGTGTCATCTGAGCCTTGCAATAGAGTTCAAACAATAAGCTATCTTCATAATACATCTCCAACAGGTTATAAATTCAAGGAGTCTGCTTTTCAGAATTTTATATTTTATTACACCATTTTTATTTTCTTGTCATCCAGAGCGAATATGGAAAAAAAGAATTAAAATATTATTCAACCGTAAAGGCGAACTGTATAGGACAGTAATTCGAAATTGATATAGCGAATTTCTGTTTGAACGACAAACCGCAAAAGTGGAGTTGTTTTTATAACTATTAACCGTATACATACACTGCTGTATAAAAGAATGTTGGTTGGTAAGAACTGGTAATGATGACAGCAATGACACTACAAACCATGTATTACATTAGTACGTGTGTCATCTCCCCTATAATCTCTTATTTTTACTCCCTTCCACTTGAAATTCCGCTCAAGATTCAAAGTAATAAAATTTTACGATTTTATTTCCCTTTTCAGGTAAGGTTAATATATACCGCGACTGTATGTACAGTTATATTATTTTAATGTTCGGAAATCATGGGAACACACGAAAGTTGTTGAGAAGTAATAACTTTTTAAGGTTTCAAATTATACTTTTGTTACATTGTATGTACGTTCCAAAATGTTACTTATATTCATTGCAGTTTATTCTACAAGGAATGTAAGTAAATAAAAAGCAGGTATGTCGTCTGCGATCCCATCAAAATAAACATTGATCCAGTTGCAAAGCCAAGTTTAAAATTGAAAACCTAACAATAATTTAACATGTGAGTAAAATCTTAATTATTAACTATTTTGTAAAAAAGAAAACATATTTTAAACCATTTGGCCGTTTTAAAGTAGAATAGACTACCCATAGCAACATACACAATATACACAGTAAAAGCAATCTTAACTAACGTTACATTTTATTATAGCACCAAACCGATGAATTCAGCAGATCCCTCCGATTTCGTCCTATAACCTTACAGGTTCTGCGTCCAAAAGATTTATGAAAACATAGATCAGAGCAAGTTGACCGCCCACTACTAATGGCAGACGAACGGTGCTTTAAGCGATCGTTATTGTGAGGAGAGGTCTTGCCCTGGAGGTCAGTCGAAAAAAATTTTTTTTTTTGAGTAATAAATGCAGTTTTGCATTGTCTTTTTGTGAACTTAAGAAGAGTTTGTAAGAAAGCATTGTAGTTAGCTCAATTCTTTTGGGCTAAAAATATCTATTCTGGTTTTTTTTTACTAAAACATTTTTATTTAAAATTTTTAATATAGAAATGTTTTTTTTTTTTTTTATATTTTCTAGGTAACTTTTGAGTTTAAAGTTTTACACAGAGGACCAGTATGGACATACAAGTAAATAGACAAGTGTTACCGTCAACTTCGTCTGAGCCCATAATCTTAATTTTGTTTTTAATGTAATCACTTTATTTTGTTACTTATCGCCGTTCCATTGCTGGGCAAAGGTCTCCTTCGATCAGCTCCAGGCTCTTCTGTCTTGAACCGCTTACCACCAATCCAGCAAATAGCGATCGATTCCATCGCAACAGCGTCTTCTAGGTCGACCCCGTTTTTAAGTTTCGTCTAAAAGAACCCACTCAATGACAAAACTCGCATATCATATCGCATATATAATCACATTAAGACAAAAAAAGAAACACAATTTTATCGTCCCATACAACTCTAATAGTTACTTTGTACCTACTATCAAAATAGTTGAAATCCAAATGGTAGGGCACATAAATCCACCGGTGTGTAAGGCGATAACCGCTTTCGGTATCCAGCGCTAAAAGCGCTTGGAAATCGGTTAGATGTTTAAACCTGAACTTAGCTGACTCTATGTGTGCTTTGAAGCAATTATGATATTTATTTTCCTTGTTATCTTTATCATGTTTGATTATCTTTTATTTATTGTCAATTTTGTCATACATTTATTAATCACATTATATTCTACTAAAGTTTTACGAAATGATATTCTTTATTTTTTCTTTATTAACATCAATTAAAAGTTTCGAAAATATAATACCTATTTCTATTCAAACTCAAACTCAAAATCTTTATTTGCATGTTAAGGGCTTCCACGATAAACTAAAAAAAAAACGAATCATGAACTATTTTTCAGTTCGCAAAGTTATTTTATTCAGTAGGTACTTATTGATGTCATTGGACCTAATACTTTAATATTAATTTGACTACACTGATAGCCAAGTGGTATATAGGTCACCATTCCAATTACCACTACACTTAAATGAGCGACGTGCTGCGGGTTCGATCCCTGCATGGGACATCCCTTTGTGTGATCCACAAATGCTTGGTCCAAGTTTGGGTGGCTTTTGTGCATGTGAATTTAATATTTATAAAATCCCCCGCGACACAAGGATTAAATTCCTAAATATATGACACAGATTTTAATATATAAAGTTATATTAAGTCTGATAGTTCATACTGAGATAATTCTATCGCTCTGCGATGCAAAGGCAAGAAGGTAACAACAAGCTTCAAATAAATTGTAACGGAAAATACACGCCGTATTAAGCTAACTGCAAGAGGAGAATCAATAACATACTATAAGGTCTGTAATACGATATTTATGTACCTTCCCATCAGGATGTGCTAACAGCTGCTTACAAAATCGTATGGATGCGTAAGCACGTTACGCCGATAACGATGCAAAGAGGCTGAAGCTAAGAGTATGAATATGACCAAGTATTAAACTAATAGGGATTGTTTTAAACAGATTATTATATATATGGCAGGTGACCTTAAATTGATCAATTTATTCAGTGATGGTGAGAGACTTGTTTTTGGAAAACAATTGATTTCCATTCTGATCTAAATTTACAATTTCGGTCTGAAGTATATATAATAAGTTTTATATTGAATATAGTTTAAGTTTAACTTGTAAAAAATAATCAAACTTGTAATGTAAATAAGAGTAAGTATAAGTTTTAATATTATTCCCTTTTTATATTCTATAAATTCATGCAATATTTACTCTTAAATTGAACAACATCAAAAAACGTGTGCTATCAATTGAAAAAACACGCTCTAGGGATAGTTTTTCTAATTCATACTCAAAGGCAAGCCATACGAACAAGTTTATAAATAGACCTGCTAGATGTTCACATGATATCTCGATCTAACAGTATCGTTAAAGTTCTAGATTGTTAGTTAAAGTAAACCACAGACCTTTACCTCGTCAAGTGTACTTCCAAGAACGTGTAGTTAGTTAATTTAGGGACTCGTTGCTAAGTGTAAACCGTATGGTTTGACCGATATTAAAAGTTAAGCCTCGCTCGCCGCGGTAGCTTCGTGGATGGGTGACCATTTGTTAACATACCGAGACCTCTCTGTGCCTCGGAAAGTACGTTCACCCGTTGGTCCCGACTGTCATACGTTTAACATTGACAGTCGTTAATTCATTACAATTCTGAAATATAGTATTATTATGGAATACTGTATTATACAGAAAAATGGGTTGTGGGTGTCAGTCCGGTAACAGTCCGGTAAGACTGGAAGGCGACACTCACATAGCTTGGGAAAAAGCTAGGCAGAAGAAGCAGTGTTCCGCGGTTACACCTGCGTAAGACATTTTTTTATTCTTTGACCATTTTTGATGTTTTTATAGTTATTCTGCTATTCGAGGCAGTAATTAACCCAACGAATCAATGATTATGAATATCTTTCCCCCTTTCTTGAGTTACAAATGAGGTAAGTACCCGACTTTGTTTTATATCAGAATATATATATTTTACTACTGCCATCTATTGCATAATCATTTATTATAAGCCTGAGATGTCCTAAAGCAGGACAAAACTCCCTTCTCTCTCTCTTTTCATGTATCTTTCTCGAGAGCCACTAGCCAAACATTTTGAAATATTCCCTTAACCACGTTTCTAAAGTAAACTTTACCGTGTATTAAAAAGTTAATTATAATATAGAACGAGTCAATGATGGATATCTGATGCAAATGCGTGTTGCGTGTTACGGAATATGATCGATCCTAATGGATGCTCCGGTGGTAGGGCTGCAACCCTTTGCTGTGTGGTCTAAGTTCAAATAAAGTAGGTAACTCACATATTATAATCAGTATAAAAAAAAAAATTGTCGACTTTCATGAGATAACTTTATAGTTACGCAGTCATCTGCGTAGTACGGATCTGAGCCTAACATAGACAATTTGAGGGACTTGTAAATGTTTGACCTGTTCAATGATAGACTTAGACTATTGCGAAGTATCTTCTATCTGTTACTCCAAAACGGCTAGCCCGATTTTCATGATCGTTGATTTGTTGGGTTCGTCGAATATCAGAATAACTAAAAAAACATCCGAAAAGTATAAGAAAAATAAATGTCTAAGAAGTGAGACTACTTTTATCTGCTTTTTCACACCGCTAATTTTGCGTGTTATATATTTAAAAACTGCATAGCTTAAGTCTTAATTTAATCTGTGTTACTTTAATCAGGCCTGAGGAGATTTTAACATTGAAATTGTATGACTTCTTTCAAAAACATTTAAAATCTTTTTACACATGTAAATACTAGTACAGCGTTAATTATTTCATTTTATTTTAAACGGTTTATTACACCTCTAAAAGATCCGCAATATTTAAAACTATTTTTTATACTACAGTGTTTAACTTATACCACACACGAAACGGCTTTATATCCCTTCTAATGGAATATTGTCATTATATAACCTAAGTTGATAACCGTTTATATTCGCACTGAGGGAGCACGTTATCTGCGCAAGTGATATACGTAACCTTTTGAATTTTAATCACTTTATTTAATTTTCTCTAGTTTGTTTGTTATTTTGTTGGCGACTAAACAACGGGCCGACAAAATATGTCCAGGCTGCTTTAAATGATTGCTTCCTTAGATGTCTGTATTTTTTTAATAAATGGAAATGAAAGCGGTAATAGCCTATTGGGTAGGTGTGACGGCCTTGTGATCGAGAGGTCGCAGGTTTGAACCCCTCCTATTGCACTATTGACGTAAACCCACACCAGACACAAGCATATTAAGCTTAGTTGGAGGTGTTAAGATTGCTAGTAATGTGAATTAAACCCTGCATGGCTAGTAACCTATTCGAAAAAAAAAAGAAATGTAATATATAATTTTAATAAACAACAAAACATGTTTGAATAAAATCTGATTACAAATAAATAAATTACTAGATGCCTTTTCCCGTACAACTGCTGGATCGTTTTAAAAATTAGTACGTTTATTTTGGATCTCTTTTCAGTGTATAAACAGTTAAAAAATGGCCGATTCTCTTGTACGCTAACTTATTCAAAATTAAACCATTGCTGTCTTCTACTAACATGCAGCGTGAGAAAAGGACGGCAACAGATAACAACTAACTTATATGTTCAAGGTGAAAATTAGTTTGACATTTCTGTCAAACTAGTTTTCACCTTGAACATCACATTATTTTAGTCCACACGTTTCTGCGTGTCGGTAGATTTGTATGAGAATTTTAATCAAAAGTAAATTTGACAGCTCTAATTTTCGTCTGTGCTTTTCTAATTGTGTACAAATAAAAAAGATACCGGGGGTTAAAATAAGTTTAGAGAGTATTTAACAGAATCGGGGCCATTAGCACCCCAAAAATATTCTATAAACAAAACAATATTACTAAATCCTCTGTTTATTCAAATCCAATATAAAACCGATTACTGAAAATGGACAATCGTTGGCTCTATCGCATATTTCTGGCTCCAATAATTCACCGTACGTCAGGCCCATTTCTTCGACAAAGTCAGGTTCCCGTAGCGGTGCCCTGAAATAAAAGTAATTTATGAAAGCCCGTGTGAAGTGCAGAAACGTCTTGGAACTATGTAATGCGGGTAACGGCGACGGTTAAATGCACCTGTTAAAATGACTTGTGAAGCCTTGATTTATTTTGTGTTCTTGTTGAACTGTTTTCTCAATACTTTTATGAGAAGAAAAGTACATAATAACACGATAATCTCTAAGGTCAGTCACTGGTGACAGAGTAAATGCGAGGAATCAAAATCACCACTCATCATCCCGAGATGATAAATGGTGATTTGGAATAATTGGGAACAGGACACAGATGGCCTTTTCCCAATTATTTTGGGTCGGCGGCAGAGATATTTTCCTAATTTATTTGGGTCGGCGCAAATAATTAGGAATTAAAATTATCAATGGGTACGCAAAAACACAATAACGAGAAGAGTATTAATTCCTTCTCTATTTGAAAAAAGACTTAGTTTTGGAAGAGTAACCGTTTGACTTTTGGCATAGTAACCAAAAGGGGACCACTTCAATTTGTATGCACTCACTTTGGCCTTCTAACCTGAATGAAATGTGTCAGAATCCTATGAGAGCGTTTGTACGGCAAACTTATGTTTGTTTATTCATCATTCATTACTATGAAGGAGCGATTTCTTGTGATGTATAAAAAAGTGTTTTTCTTTAGACCCTGGAACCTGTTTTAAAATAGTTTTACTCTTTTATCGTAATTTTTCACCACGATTGCATATAGATGTGATACAAATTAAGGAGACCTAATTAGTAATTATATACAAATAGTTGAAAGAAAAAAAATTACCAGTAGCGGCGGGTTCGAGTCTTAAAGGAATCGAGATCCCGAGAACGGTTAAACGTACCAGACGCTTTATCAACCCCCCCGTCCCTAGATCAAGCTGGCCCGAGCCGGCCAAACTAGCAATAAAAATATGTCCTTAAATAATAAAAACTTAGATCCAGCCCTCCCTTGCTGTTTTTGCCTTATTAAGATTGTTAGCAACGCACTAAGTCGAGGTCCGAACCCCACAGGGGGTGCCCTTAGTGAACGTTGCTTACGTAGTTAGTTTTTCTATTGCTCTGGCTGGAGGCCTTTAAGGTTCTCAAAAGTCCGGTGAAGCAGTCAAAGCCTGCGCTCAGGCTAATTGCGTAAAAAAAAAACTAATATACAGAGGGCAGTGCCCTCTGTATATTAGTTTTTTTTTTCTGCTGTTCAAATGTCTCCTTCTAACTAGTAGAAAAAGAAAAACCTTTCTACTCTTTCTATTTACTTACAAATATTCGCTTCGCATGCGATAAATAAAAAAAGACACTTAATTATAGCACCTACAGCACCTTTTCTAATAATTCAAATAATTTATATCCTCGTACCGTGGCATAGTATCGCCAGATGTCCGTACTTACAAGCTATGAATAGTTTATAGCCGATTATTCTATCGTTACCGGCTAGATTGTGGAGGGGACACAGCTGCGCTCACCCATATGTATTAGAATTTTATATTTTCTAAGTCATATTTAATATGACGATGTATCGGGTTTGAAGAAAGCTGAAAGATATGCGTGAATAATATGATGATGATATAGAACAACAACAACATAATATTAAAAAGGTGCTAAGTTCAATGAACTTGAATAAAGACTGTAAAAAATATTGTGTTTTAATAATAGTGCTACTGGCATTTGCAAAGCAAAATTTTTCGACTTTGTAACAGATCTGAATCTAAGGCAGGTTCAGCATTTTTAAGATGAGGTAGATACCTCATTTACTCATAAATATGAGCGTGATGTGCAATGCCGACCATATAAAAAAAAAACGAAGTATTATCACTGGTATAATCACTTCTTGTCTAACTTGGAAGCCATTTTAAAAAAAGTTTTATAATTAATTTATATAATGGTAACCAAGTAGTAACCCAAATGTTTTAATAAAGTATCATGGAAACACGATTTTTGCTAATATTAGTACCTACTGTGTGCAATAAATTTTATCTGCGGTCCGGGAATCGGCGCCTGACCGTCGAAACGGTGTCTCTATGATGCATTGCCAACTTGTATTCCAAGAAATATGTAGTTTTAAATAGTAATTTTTTATTTACAAAAATATATCGTAACTTGTTAATATTATAACATTGACATCGACAAATTTTCTACTGTCAAAATATTTAGCACAAAATGTATTTTTTTAAACGTTCACTAATTACACAAATGCGTATTTAAAATGTGATAATAGCCGATGCCAGCTATCTAGATATCACCGAAGACCAATTAGATAAGCTTGAGCGACTCCAAAATTTTTGCATCAGGTTCATATTCGGCTTACGCAAATATGACCACATCTCTGCCTACCGCACTGAGCTTAAATGGTTACCCATCCGACTTCGCCGTAATACACATATTTTATCTCTTCTGTACAATGTTCTTTTTCTTCCAACTACTCCCTTCTATCTTAAAAATCGTTTTGAGTTCCTGAGCGACTCACATTCCCTCACCCTGAGATCATCAGAGAATTTAAAACTCAAAATGCCGATGCATTCCACAAATTTTCTGGATAAATCGTTTGCCATTCAAGCTGCCCGATTGTGGAACGCATTACCAGTGTCGATTCGTCGCGAACAAACAATAGTTAAATTTAAAAAAGCACTCAGAAACCATTTCATCTCCCTATCAACATAAATGTTAAAATTTGCTATCATATTTCGTTATTGTTTTAAATTGTTTTCATTATTGCTTATTTTTTTTTTCTTTGTTTAATTATATTTAGCATAACGTGTTAGATATTAAGTCTGTAGCTGTACACTCTACTTATATTTTTATATTTATTCCGTCCAATGGTTGCCTGGAAGAAATTGCCGTGCGCAATAAGGCCGCCCTTTGTACCACTGTTATGTATATATATATTTTTTTCATGTTTATTTCTGTTACCAGTGTACAATAAAGAATAAATAAATAAATAAATAAATAAATAATAATATTATCCATTGGAAGACCAACATTTTAATAATACTTATGCAATTAAATTATGTAAATAATCCAAAACAGAACCATAATTACTTAACCTTTCTTAGTAATCTCGTTACGTGACCTAAGGCGTACTTTTAAATGAGAATACGCATGTACTATTACTACGGACTGACGTCATCTACTAATTTCCCTTTACAATGCCACTTAAGAAAGTTTAGAGGAAATTTTAACAATGAGAACAGCCTACGCGAGTCAACGCTTAGGGGCTACAACGAACTTTCAACACTATTCAAAGTAACACAACATTATACATTGCGCACGATATATGTCAACTCAAATTCATTATTCTAACTTAAGCCGCAATGAGATTTAGGCTGTCGAAAAATCTCGTATCTCGATTTCTGAATTCGGTCGCCTATTTCATATTACTGTAGAGTATTATGACGTAATCCTGCTACGTATAAACGTCACGTACGCGGATTATAAGGCAATTAGCGGGATACGAACGTTCAGCAATGACGTCGGTTATCTTATACCAGTTATTATCTATGGGTAATATTGTATAAATATTTCGAGGCGTTTTAGTTAGCATTAAATAATTAAGGCGAGGTGTTCTGTTTTTTTTACATAAGCTACGGCGGTTTTTGATACACCTATTATAGATCTTGATAACTGCGACGACACCTAGATTTAAGTTTTCGACGAATTTTTTTTATCACATCGGTCAGAAAAAAAAAGTTTTTCGTAGTTATGTAGGTAGTAGCTTGAATTCAGGAAGTTGGCGATGGTAAGCTTCGTCTTTCAGTAAGCACGTAACTACGACGAATAGAACTTGGCCTCAAAAACCAAAGGCTGTATTTGGTTACATTTAAATAAATAATTAAAATTCAGAAATGGATTATCACAGCTTTGTAACAAGACTTGTTGACATGTGACTGATACTTACGTAAACATAGCCCTTAGAAGATCATGAACGAGTGACCTTCCTTTCGGCGCCAGGTTTGCCTGCGCTTCACATACAGTCCTTATCATACAATGCCGACCATTCATGTTCCGGCTGGAATTAAAAATCAATCAATTAATATTATACATATAATCATAATTATATTTATTGGTGACGTCATATGATATTAGACAATTTAATTATTTCGGATCGTCGAAAACTAAATGCCCAGTCTACTAAGCTCACGTAAACTCGTTCTAAAGGGGCCAATTTAGCTGTAATAGTGGAATTCTAGTAGATGAGGGACGCGCAAGACACAAATATGGCAGAAAAAAGGGAAAGCATAATATACTCAGCAGTGCGTGATTCTGGGCTGAAATGATGATAATAATTGTAAAGCTAAACAATCAGGCAACAATTAAAAAAATAAGATGAAAATATTGTAGAATTCAAATACATGAGATCGATGTGATTTACTTTCAAATTATTCATTTAAATAAGCATTCAGTTCCGTTTCTTTCTTAACATATTTTTAACGGTATTAGGTATCTTTTGTCCAAATCATTTGATGCGAAACTGTCTTTATCTTCTAGGAGAGAAAATCCTGTATTAATATATTAATTTTTTTCTTTAAATATTTAAAACCATCATATTCGATTCTTACTTACAACTTAAACCTTATTTCTACAACACAAAGTCAACTAACTGCTCAAACACGCTCTGCAGCGTCTCCCATATCTCCTTCTTCTGTCGATGATGCAACTTCCTTCTAGAGTGAGCGCTCACAAACTTGTCATCTGGCAACTTGAACACCAGTTCTGCTTCTACCGTCGTGAACCAGCCCGAAGGTACGTGAGTCATGAACGTTTTTACTATTGATGTTGTTACCTGGGAATTACAATTTTATAATCATTACTTTTTCATTTTAAATATTTATTTTAGATGGTCGGCTCTCAGCGTTTTGGACAAATATCTTACTTTTTCTATTTAAAGCTTTATTAAATGTTTATCGAATTACTTGTTTTTATGGAAGGCTTCAGGCTTCTATTTATCCGACTGACCCATAAGGAGGGTCTTCTTAGTGGTGTTTTACCCTTGGTGGATTAAATTACTTTATTTAGGATGAAACGTGGGTGGTCTTTTCGCTCATTATAGAAATTAGTTTTACGGCAATATTAATATTAGCTAGTTTTATGCCCCCCTTTTAAAGACCTCCGTGGTCGAGTGGCGTACACACCGGTTTTCAAGGTGTCGCCAGCTCTGAGGTCCCGGGTTCGATCCCCGGCCGGGTCAATGTAGAAAAAAGCACTTTTCTACATTGTCTCGGGTATGGGTATTTGTGGTACCTTCGTTGTCTCTGAATTCCATAACACAAGTGCTTTAGCTACTTACTTTGGGTTCAGAACAATGTATGTGATGTTGTCCACATTTATTATTTATTTATGTGTTTTTTTCTTTGGTAATACGTCGTTTTTAACAGCTCTAGAACCCTCTAAAAAATCCTGTCACCATCGCTATTTTCAGACGCATAGTGTACAAATTTTACAAGTAATGATGAAAAAAGATAAACATATTCTTTTTATTTAGTATATGAAATATCTTTTAAATTGGTTCAATATTTGACAAAGATGTAGAGCCAGACCTCGAATTATAAATTTTAACTTAGTCTATTCAGTCGGATGCCGTGCGACAGAGATAGTTCCTAATTTTCAAGTCTTTCTGAACGCATTTCCTCTCAAGATTTTTATATTTGACTACAATAAACTAGACTACAACTATCCTTGTTTACAGTACATTAGTCGTATAACCTTACCTACTTTTTACTTCTCCCGTGTCAAAATCCACTCACCTGAAACTCTCTTGAATAAAGATCGATATTTATTTTAGTTGTTTCAAGCCTCGCTGCTGGCTTCTGATAAGCCTGTTATAATAGGACGGATCAATAAGTTACGACCCTACACAACACGTTTACCTTTTAAACCAATTTATTTGCGTCGCTTGTACGCTCTTCAATGAATTTACCTGTTTCAGACAACTTGTCAAAACAACGTTAGTTCCCCAAAAGCTAAGTTTTGGCGCCCAAATGAACTTCGTAAGTAAGTGAAGGTTCGTAAGTAATAAAGATTGTTTAGACTGTGTTTGTATGTTGCTTAAAGAGAAAAGTGTGGGCGTAAAATGTTCAAGCTTGTTATAATTTTGGTTGTAGTCAGGGGGAAGCTTGAAATAAGTTGTACCTTGTGTCAGACATGTCGGGAAGAAAACGTCATAGTACATTATAATATTAGTAACTGGCAATTATAATGAAAATAGTTTTGCAAAAAGAGTTTTGAAGTGAAAACTTCTTTAGGCATTTTTGAGATGAGAAAAAACAATTGAGCTCGCGACACTGTTACCGTTACCGACGACTCTGAATAGTTTGTACATATATTGTAATTGTTCAAGTTTTTACTTCTGCCAGCACTCCCGTGTCTCTACCATGAGTTGCTATCGAAAACTTACTTCAGTCGCTAGCGACTAAAGGAGTATCGAATAGTTTTCAATAACTTGTACCATGACATACTACTGTCGATACGGTATTTCTCGATGACATCTATCAAATTTGTGACTCGTGGTACCGAATTTCATATGTAATGGCTAAAAACGTTAGTCGCTAGCGATTAGATTTCGATAGGTTTTTTACCTATCGTCTCATACTACTCATTTTAATTCTTGAAGTGTCCGCTAGTGGCGCTGTACAAATTTGCCATAGAAATCGTTTACGCCGTCGCTAGCGAGTACGTTTGTTAAAAACTCATGGTAGAGACACAGGAGTGTTTAAGAATGAAAACACTTTGATAGATAAATAATTATGACGATTGAATAAGAAGTTTTTATGCCTAACTTACATCATTTAGAAAAGTTTTTATATTGATATTCATATCTTATTTTCTCATACCTTTTTAATATGTATGAATTCTTTAGATCAACAAATAATTTAGTTAATAAACTTAATACGTCATCATAAGCCTTTAGCACCACTTAGAATGTTACTAATTTCTATATCACACAGTAAAGTGATAATTATAAGTTTTGACTAAATTAAACTAGATTTAAACACCAGCTAACTGCAATTACACTACTAGTAAAAACAAATTAATATTATGTAATAAAAAAGATTGCGCTAGTCTTACTACTGGATATTAAGTTACCCTGTAAAATGGGTTGTGGAGGACTGATAGGCAGTCGCTACGTGTAAAATACGGTATTCACCTAAATCTGGAAAGACTGGAAACCGACCCCAACATAGCTTGGGCAAAGGCTCAGCAAAAAAAGATCAAAAGTCCCGATCCCACCCCACATCCCACATCTCGTATTGTTCCGGTACAAATAAAAATAAAAATCAATCTGCATTGACCTCTCCGGGGATCGAACTCGGGGCCACAGAGCAAGCAAAACCTTGAAAACCGGCCAAAATGCCACTCAACCACGGAGGTCGTCTAGAAAATCATAATGTATAAAAATTTACATTTACAAATGTTATGAGCACTTTATGCAATACAGGAACGTATGCAAAAGCCATGTGTAGCAATAATGTACAGGATTTGCAACGATGCATGTATGTAACGATTTGTATTTTGCATGCGAGCGGCAAATTCAGCCAATAACAATAATAACTGGAGTCTATTTTGGTTGATATTATTGCTTTTGTACGATATAATGTTGAAATAGCAGTATCTACGTAAGTTTAATAAATTTATCATACATCTACGCTAATATTATAAAGGGGAAACATTTGTATTTTAGGATATTTGTAACGAATAAACTCAGAAACTACTGGACCGATTTCCAAAATCCTTTCACAATTAGAATGCTATATTAACCCTAAGTAACAAAAGCTATATTTTTATCCCTATATGCTTAAAAAAATGTATCTACCCGTGCAAAGCCAGGATGGCAGTCACTAGTATTGAAATATTCAAAGAAGTGTCTAGCATAAGTTATCAACTTACAAATTTTACGAGCATAATACTATTATCAAATAGTATTATGCTCGTAAAATTTGTAAATTAAAGCACTGTAGCTTTGGAAGAGTATATAGATGGAGTCTATATGCTTCGATAAATACAGACTGAAATTTCTTAATATTTTATTACACTTTTTTAACTATATGGTTGGCAATGCTAGACGACATGCGACGCGGCAAACGAAAACAAATCTTACAGAAAAGATTGGTCCATCCTAGCAAAGAACAGGAGTGCATTGAAAAGGAAGGCCTATGCCAGCAATGGGACGATACAGGACGATGCTGGCTTTCTACGGGGCGCGATATCATAGTTCACCCCGCACGGCAGACGACCACGGACAGCCAAGTACCTCACAGTGTCAGTGTCAGTCTTGAAAATCGAACCTAATTTTAACCAACTTAGGATAGTCGATTAGCAGTGGATTGCAACAAACCGGGACAGACGAGTCTGTACTGTCACGGACGATCAACTTCCCATGGTTGGACGTGCGGGGTAATCCGCAATATCGCAAACCGTGAGAAGCCCGCTTTTGATTAAATATGTTGAAAGAGTTACAGAAATTTAAACCTGGTTTCACTATACATAGCGAAGACAAACCTATATAGGTTATCATTCTAAGCGATGGATGAATTTAAATGAAACGTATATAAAATTTGTTACACTTACTGTAGCAGCAGATCCCGTAGGAAAAGCAAGATGGCGCCTTTTCCTCACAAAAACGGTTGATGTTTTGGCATTAGGACACTGCTCTTTTATTGTAGAGTTTAAAGCAGACACACAAGTCTGAGCAAAAATAAATAGTACAAAAAAATCTCGTAATAAACTCATTTTATTAATGTTTCATTTATTAATAATGAAGGTTTTCTGTTACAACTTGTCTCGGTTTTATTTAATTTGAACTTTTATTGATAAGAGCTATTTTTAAACTATTTCTTTTTATTTTTGGCTATAAGAATATTTCGTTCGGCAAGATCGATTCAAATACTATCTAATATTAGTTACTAATAAGTTATATGTATCAGATCGTGACAAGGCATTTTTTACCTTTCTCATGACGTGCAGACACGCGAATCATGGGATAAGCTGATGCGGTTTAGTATAGAATATTTCTTTGAATATGGAGCTAACTTTGGGCCAGTAAAATTTGTTTCTCAAAAAGTTATAGCATCTTCACAACACATAAACATAATATATTACCTAAGTATCGTCACAAACTGGATCTAACTATGTTAATTCAAAATTATCCTCCTAATGCTGTAATGTTATTTCATGTTTGTTCACAAAACTCCCGCAAAGGGACTTATTTTAATATTTTATGGACTCAACGACCAGGTTTTCTTTTACCTGACATGACACAAACAACATCTAATCATCCTTTTTTCATTTTTTTTTATGTTTATTGGCAATGTGGGTTGAATTCACATTACTAGCAATCTTGTTAACCCCTCCAACTAAGCTAAATATGCTTGTATCTGAAGGGAGTTCACGTCAATATTGCAATGGGTGGGTTTCCATCCTGCGACCTCTCGATCACAAGGCCGTCACCCTAACCATTATTGCCGCTTCAAATCTTATCTTACCTGTTTAGCTTGTAGGATTTTCTCATTATCCTTGACTCGCCGGTTAGACCGTTAAGAATCAAAAAATATAGGCTCATAGGCTATGTCATTTTGTTTCAATTATATCTATATTGTGAGTCGCTTATCGCTAGTTGAAATCACTGTTCGGTTTCAACGATGGATTGATATTATTATTTTATTTATTACGCATTTCTTTATTTTATTCTTAATTATTTTTATGTTTTTTATTTTATTTGTCCTCATTGATTTATTTATTTAACGCCTGCGAAGCAAATACTGGTAATTAAATACATGAATGGATACCTAATTATATTTTTTATTAAAAAACTTGCTACCGCTACGTTTAACGCGCAAACAGTTGTTCTTACCTAAACTGCAGTCTTAAAACCACACTAATTCTCTGTTACCAGGTGGTTTAACTTTGGAAACACCGTGAGTTAATGCTCAGCATATAAGTAAACCATTCGTTAAAATTTTAACCTCTTGATAACTGCGACTATTTTATCTGATGATCTATTATTATGGTCTACATGACTTTCAATGATAGCGCCTTGTAATGGCCTGGTTTACTTTGTTCTGTCTGCTGTGATTATGGTATTCATTAGCTGGTGGGAAATCTACCTAATTATATTTGACTACTAGCTGTCCCCCGCGACTTTGTTCGCGTGTTTTAGTTTCAACGGTTTTTCATTTTTGCAACATTTTTCATTTATGCTCCGCTCCTATTGGTCATAGCGTGATGTTATATAGCCTATAGCCTTCCTCAATAAACGGACTATCCAATACAAAAAGAATTTTCCAAATCGAACCAGTAGTTTCTGAGATTAGCGCGTTCAAACAAACAAACTCTTCAGCTTTATAATATTAGTATAAGATTATCGAAATATTTATTTATAACAAATATTTCTAAAAATAGTCGTAAATTAAAGCAAACCTACGATACAGCATAACAAAACATACACGATTATAAAAGTTATAAGCTTTTAAAGTTAGTAGATGACGCATGTTCTATCTCTTTTTCACAGAACAAGGACTTTTAGAGAGAGATTTAAATATTGACGACCCATCACGATATAGCTCTCTCTGTCTAATTAGCAATATTGAAATACTTGTAACTAGCTCAATATGAAACTAAGTGTGCCGTATTAACAACTTAGTATAGTTTTTTAATATAATTCTTAACTAAGTATGTAATAAAACAAAGGAGTAATTCCAAATATTTTCAAATACTTAATTAGATTAACCTTCTTGTTATTGACAAGGCAATAAAATTGTTTAATGTATAATTTTGTTATATTGAGCATAGGTGTAATAAATAACACAAACAAAAAAGATTAAACACATTTTTTGTGAAGTAAAACTTTTTTACGCATCTTGACTTGGGGAGTAAGCTGGTGAAGGCGTGACGAGAACGTTACGAAAAGTGTGATCGGGCGAGGCGAACGGAAGTTGAGAGGGAAATATATGTTAGTGAAGATAGAAATAGAAAGAGTTACGTTTCGTATATTACAGTAGATAGAGAGAGATGCGAGGACACATTTTCTTTCTCTTTTTCTGTCATAGCCAGTTACGTTTCGTATATAAAGAAGTTTTACTTCAGTCGTGTGGTCTAAAGCATACTTGTTCGTTTCTAAATATTTTATAAAAGAATTTTGTTAAAGTATCCAAGAAATACGACAATTTGTTTTATCTTTAAAAGTTAGCTACAAAAACTAGATAAATCTACAATTATTATTAACCTCAGATCTCTACCATCGCATTAATCCCATATACCTATAATGAGCTACATCTTTATTTCTTTAATAGCCTCAAATACCATAGTTCCATATCTGTTTGATCCTAAAGAACCCTAATCACATAGCTTAATACCAAAAAAGAATTGCACGCGTACCTAATCTGTACAAAGATATCGTGAATGTGAATCGCTCCAACGTGTTCACTGACCCGGGATGTTGGATCAAAGAATTAGAGTCTCGCCTCCCCTCATTAGCTCAGTCACGAGTCACACCTCCTCGGAATTTGATTACCCTGCTATACAAATATAAACCTTATTGAATAAACTATTGGATTCGTTTTAGTAGTGTGCGAAATAACGCTTCATCATCGACCACGAGTTACGCGTGAATGGGAATAGTATTTTAGGTTAGTAATGATTAAGTTCTACAGTTTTAAGGGTCTATCTTTGATGGTATTTGTAGATCTTCTGCTACACTAGATTTTAAATAGTCTTTTTAGAGTCGGACCCTGATGTTTGTTTGTAGTAACATAAAATTAGCAAATCAGAAAATTAAAGCAGTTTAGTTCTAAATATCATAATCCAGTCTTACATAACAGACAGAGTTTGTTTTTTGTTTGTTGTATTTTACATATTCCACCCATTATTCAGTTTTCTATACAGATATATATAGTATTTGATACCACAAATATATCATTTACAGTTATTAAATTTATAATAAGTGGAAGTAACATTAAGTATTTATTTATCTACAACTAAATTCATTCACATTTTTGCATTCGGGTCGTCAAAGTTACATACACATCTAGATTACACAATTGAAACCAATAAAGTCTCGCTGAGTCGTCATATTCATTTATTTTTGGTTACAAGACTTAAAAATAACATTTTACATACAGTAATTCAAACACAAAATAACAATAAAAACTAAAATAAAACGAACAACAATCAATAATGTTTATTTAAACCTAAAATTACTTGGAGCAGTGAAATAGGGCAATCGTGGATTCTTTCGCAGACATTTGGTTCCAATAACTCGTAATAAGTTTCATGAAGTTCCTCTTTAAATCCTTCCTCGTGAACTGGGGCGCTTGAAACAAAAGAAATAACTTCTATTACTGCGGGGCTAAGTGTAAAATACATGAAGGTTGAATTTTATAATTAAGTGAACTTAGCTGCCATTTATTTATGTTTCTTTCTGTGGCTGCTATTTTCCAATAAACGTCCATTTCAATTGAGTATAAGACTTAAAATGGTGTGGATTTCCACGATTCTAAAGTAAGTAAGTAAAAAGTAATCTATAAGCATATCCGCTTATAGATTACTTTTAAAGGAGACAGAAAAACTAGTTAAATGGATGCCAGATAAATGTGTCATAAAAACTAATTTAGCTGAAGCTGATACTCCGTTTTTTAAAACAGGTATACACTCAAAAATTGTCTTTATTAAAATACTAGCTTCCAAACAGACGCTGTACTTTCAGTCTATACAATTTCATATAAAAAAATCCTTTATATTTTTCACATTTTCTGCGAATTTCTCGCAATTTTTGACAATTAGACAAACACAATAAAAAAATACAGCCATATCTGTCGAGCCGCTCTTAAGTAATGCTCCGCTATACATGCTCCGCCATACATGTGGCAATTGATCTTATTTTTTATAGTTATATAAATATAATTATCTTCGTACTAGCTAATAAAACAAAAATCAACCATAACTATATGAGGATTTAAAGTAAAATATAAAAAGATACATACGAAAACAAACTCCTCAAAATGTCATGCACCAGAGACTTCCCCGGTGGAGCCAAGTGTGTTCGCGCCTCACATATGCTTCGATAAATACAGGAGCGACCGTTCAAGTTGTAACTGGAAAACAAAATGATTTACTGAACACTTGTTACAGAAAACTTAGTCTAGCAGAAGGTTTGTAGCTGTGTACGTTGATCACAGTTATTGTTATATATTATTAAGAACTAGGTTTTACCCGCGGCTCACCCGCGTGGAGGTCGGTTATCGAGGCAAAAATTAGCTTATGTCCTTTTTGGAGATCCAAGCTGACCCAATAACAAGTTTCATCAAAATCGGTTTAGCGATTTAGCAGTGAAAGCGTAACAGACAGAGTTACTTTTGCATTTATAATATTAATATGGATAGGTTTAATAACATTCTACTAACGATAAAAAACTTGTGTGACTGTTTCACTACGGAGACTTAAAAAACAGGTACATGTGGTGCCTATTTCTTTTACTTTTAAATAACTTTATGCACAATTTAGAGACGAAGATGCTAAAAATTTGAGCATCGGGAGACTTATTTGTTGGTCATTCAATTCTTACACAATACAGACATGCTACGTCTATAGTTTTGAAGCTACCAACTTGTGAATCTAGATTTTTCTTTGATGTCCACCTCGAACATAGAACAAAATCTATGAGAATGGGTTTTGAAGACAACAGTACCTAACATACAAATAAGCTTTTTATCCCAAACGTATTACGCGATCGATCAGGCCATCAGACATCACTTAAATAAGGAAAATAATTCGTCATCAAAATTCTAATCGATCAACAATCTATCATCGTTTAAATCGGTTTCTTTCCCTGACAACTTTTATCAATTATAGCTCAAAATGGGAAATATTGATTGGAGTTAGGGTGGTGCACTTAGGCCTGTTATATAGATAACTTGCTTGCCGCGACTTCGTCCGCGTGGAATTTAACGAAAAAGCTATTTCGAAGTAGCCTAAGTTACTCCATATTACATCAGCTATCTGCCAGTGAAAATCCCGTCAAAATCGGTTCAGCTGTTACACAGATTTGCATATGGAACAAACAGCCAGACAGACAGATAGACAGACAATAATTGTAAAAAAATATTCTTTTGGTATTGTACTGTATCTACATTTATAAGCATGTAATAAAAAGCGGTTATTTTAATATTACAAACAGACACTTCAATTTTATTTATTTGTATAGATTTATTGTAAGTATTGGTATTTTTATAGACTTGGCTGAACTTCCAGTGAGATTTTTTAAACAGTTTTCTTTCATTAGTCTGTACCTTAACCTCAACGTTCTCTTGGCATGTACCTAAAAACATTAACTTGAACTTCGCTATAAGAGCTGCTAGCTAGTAGCCAGATGATTTAAATCAGGTGGTGTTAATTAGCATCTGAATTGTAAACTATTTATGGCATAAAAACAAACGAGTATTCAAAATCAAAATGAGTACCTAGACCTTCTTTCATTACATGGTGATGTAAATTGTTAATGTTTTATTTGCACTACGACGAAAATATAAAAGAAGCATTATATTAATTTTCACACTATATACTTTTAAACAGTAATTTATTTACCTTTCTAATGCACTATCCAACTTCTGCCAAAACTCCCTCTTCTGTCTATGGTGAATCTTTTTTCTGTATAAGGCGCTCATCGTTTCTGGTTTCGGCAGAGGGTATATGACGTCAATTTCCAAGGATATGTTCCAGCCAGAAGGTGCGTGAACCATGAAAGCCTTGACCAGGGATATCGTCAACTGAAAACCACAAATTACATAAGATTAGTAAAAAGTTTGATTGAAATGAGAGTTGATCATGTGGTCACCACAACAACTGCCATTGCGATTGAACAAACATTACGTTGCGTGATCCACAAATATAAATAATAATATCTTGGGACAACTCACACACGGCCATCGGGGCAGAGCCTGTATTATTGCAACCAAACAACTGATTAACATATTTTTATTTTTCTATATTACATTTATATTATAGATAGGTAAATTGCATCCAGACACAGAACAAAATATGCTCATGCTCATCAAACCCACATGAGAATCGAACAAAGTGACCTCCTGTTCCTCGAGTCGAACTGGTTGGGGTTCGACTCGCGACACCACCGCCTTCGCGTCAGCTCATGATTAGGTATTCCTTGAGTCTGAAACCAGTCGGGCGATCCCGATAATATGCGTGAGTAAACCGTTTTGTTCTAAATAATTTACATAGACAGTTTTTCTGCATATGATAAGAATGTTTGTCAGTACATCAACTCATTGGTTTTGTTTTCTTAGACGTGTCTGTCCCACGGCAGGGCAATGACCTCTTTTCCCTTTCTTTCTGGTTGGGGCTAGAGGTGTACCAATTTAAGGCAGTTTTTAAGGAAACTAAATTATAAATGTGATCTAAATTGACTTTTGTCTGGTATCAAACCTTAGTAGTGACATTTGCGGGATGGTATTAAAAGACTATTCAGGAGAAAAATACTTACTGTTGTGGCCAACAAAGAACAACTTTAATTTATTTAAGAGGAATTTACTAAAAGAAACTTTAACAACTTCTTCATATAAAATCCACGGACTATGAAGTTTATCTACAAACTTTTTTCTCGAGTCTTTGGTTTATGTATAATGACGTTTTTAAAACTTTAATATTAAGATGATAATATTCAAATAATTAATATGCAATAAGTAGGTAAATTTAAATAAGAATCAATTATGTACACATTTCTCAAAAAAATATCATTTCGTATATTTTTAATTAAGAATTATATTAAATTACACTATAAAAACAATTACAATTATTAGCATTTGGCTAGATAACGATATTCATTTATTTTTCAAATGTGTGAAACGGTAAATATTTGTTTTAGATAAAAAAAGGTAAATACTTTGTCTATGTAACTGATCGTCTCGTTCCTCAACTAATATACAAAGAAACATGTTGTTCTATCTTGACTATATTTTTTTTAAATCATACTCTAGATATTTATGTTAGTAAAATATACAAAAGCAATACTTACAACAACAGCAGATCCTTCGGGAAACGTAAGATGCCTTCTTTTCCTCAAAACATTCAAAGAAGTTTTTACGTTATTACATCTGTCTTTAAGCTCAGCCGTCACTAACAACTCACTATCACTCATAATCAGAAGGAAAATAGTTATGATCATCAGATTCATGGTTCCTCGTCGTGCGACAAGTATTCAAAAACGTATCTACACCAACTAGCACTATGTGCAACTATGTTGGTGTCGAATAGACGTGACTATTCAATATTTCGCTGGGAATACATGGGATGCGACGTATGCATTTTAATTTCAAATTTTTCTTCAACACTCAAAGTACTGGCTGTCTGGACTTACAAATGTTAAAGTACTGAAGGCATTTTTAAAAATGACAAGACTCAGACTCTGTGCGTCAGTATCGGTCATTTACCGCTTAAGGCTTCGAACTTACTGGTAAATTAACACATTTTGTTCATGAATGTCGTCACATATTAACGATTCAACGTAACTTTTTCAAACAAACATGATTTAACTAATATGTGAAAAGTAACGTGCAAACAAGTTTAGGAAGTTATGATAAGCAAGTCTGGGCTAAGCTACCTAGACGTATTACTTTGGTACGCCGCGCCGGCCACATCAATGATACAGAGACGAATTGTGAATAATATAATTTATGTATTTAATACTGTAGAACATACCAAACACTGCGCACTATTTAAAATTACAAATACATTTTTAATAAACTGAGCATAAATTAAAGCATGAAAAAGATAAAAAAAAACAATTACATTTAATTATTATTTTAATTATTTGTTACGCATTAACGCATGCGGAGCGAATATTTTATCTAGCCTAGCCTATCTAGCTTATATTTTTCCTTCTATTATTTGTATTTAATTACAATTACATTTAAAATATTAATCAATTAAAAACACAATGCGAGGGTAAATAATAGAAACAAAACAAAAGACGGACGGACAATACCGTAATGAACACCATAAATAGTGCAGAAGTCAGAGAAATATTTTCTATTTGTAACACATATTTATTTAAAAAAATATTATTATTATAAGTACGTATGTAAATTTATTTAATTTTCCTAGTTTAAAGTATTTCAGTAAAACTCAAACTAGTCCATACTAACATCACGTGCAGTCTAAACACTCAGTTCAATGTTTGATCAAGTAATTAGAACACGTCTGTCGACTGCACTTTTGAACGTCTTCACAGTCTCAAATTCGCAGTTATGCAATTTACTTAAAACTGTTCATGCAATCGTTTAAATGTTGGTCTGCAACGGTATTTGATGACTAACTTTAACTTACAGAGAGAATCTAGATATTTAACTTGTAATGGACGGTATTGATTTAAATTAAACGAAAGTTCACTGCTTTGAATTTGAACAAAGAGGAAATAAGTAATTTTTTTTTTTTTTAACGACTCCCGCACTAAGTTATTTAATCCTTGTGTCGCGGGGGATTTCACAAACATTCAAATCACATGCACAAAGAACACCCAGACTTGGAACAAGCATTTGTGGGTCACACAAATGCTAGTCCCATGCGGGGATCGAACCCGCGACACGTCGCGCAGAGGTAATTGGCTTGGTGACCTATACCACTCCGTGTAGTCATATATCCGTGCAGTAAAATATAATATCGAATTGATGGTTTTATTCTATTTTTTTTATTAATTAATTAGTTTTAGTAGTCTAAGAAGCAGCATAACAATAAAGAGAAAAGAACTTCAACAAAGTCAAGACCCACCCGAAAAGTCGAACTACACAATATCCTTTAGTTAAATATAAATAGTAGAAAGTAAAAATTTAAACCTCAATCAGGACTCGAACCTGCGACTACTGGTTCAACTCACCAATCCTTTTTACTATTTGTATTTAATTACAAATATTCGCTCTCTATAACAAATAATAAAAAAATCTATAAATTTTATTACTAACTCAAAATAAAAAATTGAAAATATAATACGTAATCACACTACGGTCCCACATTTCGGGTACAGTTCTGCACAGTCTCCATTGGCCCCGTGGGCGTCGTCGTACTGCTTATGAACTTTGGACTCCGACTCGGGGACTTTGGGTAATCTGAAATTATGTTACAAGTTTAGGTATACAAGGAAATGTCGTATATTGTCAGCCATTAAGGGTTAACAGGATACCGACTTCAAAGTTTCTGGACTGAATGATGTGAAGATGATCGCGATGTTAATGCAAACACGCTAAAGCCAACCATATGATATAGACTAACGAACATAATGTAGAATTAAGACATATACAGTTCAGAAAATATTTTTTTTTTAGTCAGTATATTACGCAAATTCTTGTGAAATCATCAAACGTTTCCGATTAGGCATGAAAGCATATTATACTAAATATATATTATTATTAAAAAAAAAAATTCTTTTATATCAATAATAACCCAAAACGAAATAGGTAGTCCTATTATTAGAAATAAACTCACGTAAATACAGCCCTGGCAATTTCTTGAACAAACGATCCTTGATCATTTTTTCTCTGGCCTGTCTCACACAGCATTCTCAGGATGCACTCTTTACCGTTCCACCCAAGCCTTTATAACAAAAGAAATGCTTTCAAAGATATCAAGTAGAAAAGTTATCTTATGCTCCGTTTCCAGTCTATTTAAAAACATATTTTTATTCTAGTTTTTATCCAAAAGACAAAATTTTCGTTCGTAAAAACAAAACTGCATTCGCAATTTAAATACATCACAATTAGGTATCTTCACTACTCACGCTTCAAAACTTTTACTAATGAATATTTAGAATTTTGGCTGAAAATATCATATTTATGAATGCCACTTACGTTTGCAAAAACTTCTCGAGTTTAACATAAAGTTTATGTTTCTCTTTCCTATGGAAATCTAGCTTGGCTGTGTCTAAGTATTTTAAGAGGGTATTATTTTTCTGCGTGTTGTGCATTTCCTTTATAAATTGCTTCGTGACAAAATGTTTTTGTTTCGCTGCATCTGCGCTTCGTTTGGTGAATGCTGGATTGACTATTATTTTCCTAAAACAACAAAACATATTGAATTTTTCAGTAAATAACTTTTATTTAATGTTTATTTATATAATTATGATGTTGCCAAACGCATCTGCAACTCAATTTTAAATCACCGTTAAGTGTCGTGTATTTGTCATGTTCTTGCGTCTCTGTCACTTAAGGTGTAAAGTATCGACATAATGTTTTCTTATTTTGTATTTTATATGTTTTTTTAATCATTTATTTAACGCTGGTGCGAAATCATCTTATCACACTATCATTCATCTATGAGGTTAAGTTAAAATTAGACGCCAAACCTTGTTTAAATGTAGCGCCTTCAACGACTCACTGACATCGTCATACGTAGAAATCAGCAGTAACATGCACAATGGTAGAATCCATGTCCTGCTCGGGACATTACAATATATTGAATGTATGATGCCAAAAAAACATACTAAGCAATGAGTTTTGGTCAAACTATTAAGTATTTCTCCTCAAAAATACTTCCTTAACAAAATTATTGAGCATTCAGGATACAGACACTATGTCATTTTAACTTTTGCGTAACATCAAATGTATGTATTATACCTTTTATATTCAACTTTGTCAACCACTCTTCTATCTTCATCCACGTAATACAGCACATCGCTTCTTCTCTTTCCATCAAATACCTTGTAACGGTCCCTAAATATGTCGAATGCTGCAGGTTCTGTGGGCAGCTCCCAAGCTAAAGCTGCCGTAGTTCCAAACCAGACTATGTTGCCCAGTTGGAGATAACCATGATTTTGGGTACAGAATACTGCAAAAGTGAAATAATTAGTGAAAAAATACCCCTTAAATAGACAAGGTAACTTTCAGTTAAGATAGTGATAGCAAAAATTTTGTTTCTCACGTTGTACCTAAAAGTCCAGAATACACAGAATGTAGTCATTAATATTTTTATATCTTTAATATTCATTAATAATTTTAATAAAGCTAATATTTAAACTATACACACTAAAATTCACACTGTATTTGTATATATTATGATTTTACAAATACAGAATGAATTCCAGTCACCTCTGATTTATCTCATTTTACAAAATTCAATAAGATTTTAGTTTACAGTAACATTTAGAATCTAGTCCTCGTGATAAAAACGTAACTATGTCATCGCCGTGACTGATTGGAACTAAACAAAAAAATATCACACGTCTAGGGAATTTACTGGTGGATCAACATCACTTCATAACTCTTGTCCTACTTACTATATAATTTTTAGGCTTGATTTTTCGAGGAATTCTAAAAGACAGCAGTCACAGAATCTTCAGCATATTATTAAGGAAAGCTTTAAACAAACCAACTATTTCTAACTGATGTAAAAAGTTTAAGAAAAGACCAAATGCCATTTTAACTAAACTATTCCAAAAATTTGGTCAAACGCACAAAATTACTAAAGACGGGTTATAAAATAATATATTACCGACCCATTTGGAACGAGCTGCCATCAGGAAAGATCAGGAATCTCTTCCTCCGAGATAAAACGTTAAGTGCGGTCCCATTGTCCCTCCATCGAGATGTGATAGAGTTATCTGATGTCACGTGATCAAGAAATACGATTAATGGAAGAATTATTCGGTTTATCCTCATTATTCTGAAAAAAAAATCATAAAAATAGTAGTTAAAAGCCTTGACAAATAGCAAGCAATTTTTTAATACTTTATTTGTTGATATAACCAAGTACTATATAGTTTCAGGCTTAAATCAAGTCTCAAAATAATATAAACTAAGTACAACATAATATTAAGACAATATACGGCTAATAATCAGTAACCTAAAATGGACACGATCGTGCATTTCTTCATTAAAATCTTCAGTAATTTTGCGTACAAATCGACGAGTACTAACTATTGCGTTTCTTTGACCATACCACTACCATTATCTAAATCATTCTTCATCGTGTAAAATCGGAAAAAATGTCGCAGCACAAATTTTTTATTAACATATTATGAAAATTTAATGATACTCACCTACACTTACAATATAGGAGACGCGATCCAAAATGGTAGCTTTGTCGAATTCTAAGAAACAACTGGCTTGCAGCTTTAAACAATAGCCTCACGTTTTTAAACATATTAGCATAAAATTACAACCTTTGTGTAAATAACGACAAATTGTTTTAGAGAAACGTGTTAATGAAGGTACAGTTGAAAATACGTCGGTAGCACCAACGTTTCGCTAAAGTCAACCCTACGGCTCTATTGCAAGGGGCATGGGCAATATCAAAATTTTATCACTGGGTTCTGGTTGACTGTACCACGACTATACTGTTATTTGTTTAAGAAAGTCCGTCTGTTTGTGTTTGAAAGACTGGTTTAATGGTTCCTGAATGAAGAATATTGAAGACAACACTGTACTTTTTAAGGCTACGGTTTATCTTGTATTGCTGCTAACCAAAACGTGATTTTTTGGGGCAAAGGTTTATACCCAAATATTATAATGTTGAAAATTCATTTCATAGAACATAAAATGTAAATATAATATATAATTAATTAAATGAAAAAATTTAAAACTTTTTTAATAAAGATATTTTAAAACCGTTGTGCAACATCAAAATTATTTTATGTTATGGTATCTCCGCTTAATTTGCTTTACGTGTTATATATATAAATAGCCCATTGAATGTTTTAATAGCTACGTTAACTTCGTTTAATAATTACTCATTTAATGTAACTGCAGTTATCTCTACTAGGTAAATAAAGCGAATGCTTACAATACGTCATAATAAAATAATTTTAATACTTAAATTTACACTTAAAAATTTAAAACCGAATTCAATGGCAAAAATTATACATGATTAATAAATACGGTTTAACTTTATACCACGGATTGTTTTTGGAAAATATGTTTTTATTATTTTATCTTCGATATGAAAGTAGACTTTATTTTTTTTATATATAGTACATTATGGCAGTATAATTTTTCGTAAAATTAACTACTTACTTCTAAGTCGGAAACAGTGGCTTTTGTTTGATGAGATAAAAGGTTGAAAGTTGAATTACCTCTTTTCGTTACAACAAAGAACAATAAATCGTCATGAGATTTAAGATATATTCTCTACTGTGTGTTGGCAATCACCTAAGACTTTAGCTGATACAAATATTATTCTTTCTAGATAAAGTCCACAAAAAAAGGTAGGTCAAAAACGTCACTTTACCCAATATATGCTTGAGAAGACATCTTTCAGGGAATGCTTAAACCAGGCCCTACATATAGGTACGTTATTTACCAATAGCTATATTTCAAATCAAATCAAACCATAATAATTATTAATAAATGCAACAGCACGAACCCACAGGACGGTGTTGTAGCGAGTGTTTTGCAACTAGATCATAATTAACATTGGCCGCAGCGGTTGCACTAAACTGGCCAGGAGCCTCACAAACAGAATGCACTAACAGATCCGAAAGTTTAAATAATCATGGTTAGACCAGAAAAGTAATTCAATATTTATTTTGATTATTTTATTGTACATTAATTATTGTTTAAAAGATCGTTTTAACTGAATTTTCGTTGTGTATTTTTTCTAGGCGAAAACTATGATTCGTTAAGGAAGGCCCGCTATAAAGTATAACTATTTTTCTGAAAATATAGTTTTTTATCACTGGCATTTTTTTTAATTAAACCCAACTAGTTAGTAGGTAGTATCCACCATAGAGTATAGATTGTATCAACCATTTCAGATTATAGTCATTTCCTTATTACTGGTACATTATATTACAATTGTATAAATACCTAATTTAATCCCCAAATATAATTCTTTTTAAATGTATAGTAGTTTAATTCCTCCATACTTCGAAATGCCAATAGAATTAGAGTAAAATATAGCATGGAAATCTGATCACCCCTGAGGGAAATTACGTTAGTTTTGGAGGATCACGTACGTCGTACAAGCACTACGATTTCTATTTGGAATGATTAACCCAATAACTAAAAAACGCAAGTTCCGTATTTTATACAGAAATTGTTCAATTCAAATATTTTTTGAAATATTTCTCCTTACCAACTAAACTAACTATAATTTTACATTTATTTTATTTAAGAGACTCGACAATTGGTTTAAATATCGTGGTTATTTTTTGAAAATAAAAGATGAAAATTAAATACAGCTACAATTTGTAGAATTAAGTGTTCAGCTTGTTTTTGATAGATTGCAAAAATAAAAATTGAAATACCTCTTAATAACCCAATATGAAAGTGATGGTAATGTTGTTTTTACAAGTCTACATATTTTTTTAAATACTGATCGAAAAATGTTATCAGATAACCTGCCACCAGATGAACGGCTTGCCCAATTGTCTCCTGCACTATTAAGACAAAAACTTACTCGCTCAAAATTTTAGGTTAAAGTTTTTGATAAAAATAAAATTAAACTCGATTTTTATTTACATAATTTTGTAATTCATATAAAAATCATTCGGTTTTTTATTCGTCCAGCTCCTCACAGCCAGGGTATCGTTTCGCACAGTCGTCCTTTTCAGTGTGTGCCCTGTCGTACTCTTTATGTATCTCCTTAGCAAACTCATCGCCTTTTGGTAACCTGGAATTTAAATATATGAAATTAATTTACTTATTTCAAACATTTAAAAAATCAATACTGCTTTAGTTCAACTATAAATTGTATGTAAGATTGAATTACGTTGCCATTGAGTTCTTCTCAAATTCTATCTCTAAAATGGTAAATATAAATAATTTTTTTTTTTTTAAATTTGGGAATCATTAGGTTAAATAGTTATTTGCGGTGGCAATGGTTTCATGGTCCAGCACGCAAAAAGCACTTAAATTTCTCCCCCTAGTAACTCATAAAGACGACTTTCGAGTTTTACTGGGGGTTGCTTTTATCAGTGCTTTTGCTTAGATTTCATCATTAAACCTGATAAGAACCCCTTTTGAAACGACCAGGATCTTGTGGAACCTTATAAAATTTCCCGATAAATTTTTAACCAACAATTAAATAAACTCTAATGTTCTCGGAACAGTTTAAATCCCCACCTCGATACTCAGACAAGCACAGTTCGAAACAAAAATGCTTGTTCAAATAAACAAAATTCCTAAGTCTAACGAGCCAAGAATTTTCTCTATTAGCAATACCAACAGTACACTACAATACAGTGGTGAGAAAATCGATACTTACGTGAACACAACTCGAAGGAATTCGTCCTGGAATGTCCCCTGGGTCGGCGCGCGTTGTGCAGCTTCGCATAGTTTGTAAAGAACGCACTGACGCCCGTCCCGCCCGAGCCTGCACAGATTACGAGCTCGAAAATGCTTTATTGTGGCAGGGGAGCGGTTGCCAACGAAAGTCGCTTACCAAACTTCTTAAAGTCTTTGCTTAGAAATTTGGGGCTGGTTTTTGTACATAAATGCTTTTTAATGCAACATTGCCTCAAAACAGTGATTTTGTTTGTTTTTTTATGTGTCTTTTAGGTAAGTAATGAAAAAATATTAGACACGTATTTTTTCTTTTGTTTCGTAAACATAATATTACAAGCAGATAGAGTAAGGACTGATTTTTCCAACGCCAGATAATTTTTATTCGTTAAATAAAATTGACGTCTGACATATTTTATATAGAAAAACTGTCAAAAATTCAAAATTATTCGTCAGATAATTTTATCTGGCGTTGAAAAATCAGACCTAAATTGAAACTTCGCGTGACGTCACCGTTACACTACAATTTTAGCCAAATCTTGACGTCACAAGACTCTTGATCTTCAAAGTGCATATTTCAATTTACATTGTTTTGACAAGGGAAAAAATACGTGTCTAATATATTATTATTTCTCTATCTGAAAGAGGGAAATTAAAAAAAAATGACAACTTCCCCATGCTGGTCTCTTCATTTTATGTTGTCATAAAGTGGCATGCAGTCTCTATCCCATTAAGGTGTAATGTACTGAAAAATAGTTGCAAGATTGTCTTATAGCTAAGTTTCCTTTGAGTATTTTACTAATAGCTATTATAATGTCAAAAATTTAAAAACGTTTGGTTTATCTCAATGTCTAGGCTAGCCTTCTAGCAAGTTCTAAGGATACAAGAGAATAAAAAAAAATAGAAATACCCTTTTGAAATAGCTCAGAAAATACAAATTGTCAAAGGTCAGGTCAAACAAACCCTAATGACGATTGTGCAAAAAAATAAAAATATACCTTTGAACTTTATGATAAAATATGATGTGATGAAGGTTGACAGTCCTTTGCAGGCAACAAAGGGTTGTCATCGTAATATATTTTCAATTACGTTCTAATTGAACACGTTACTTTGTGCGTCACTGACATATGACCGTTGACGTCAATATATGGGACACGTTTTTTGGGTTTACGCGTTTTCAAGTGCTAGCTTAGGTTGTCTGGCTCAAATTTGGCTACGGGATATTTCTTATGTTCTTTTTTTAGAAGATGTGCTATCGTGGTTAATATAACTAACACAATGTTTTTTTAGCTGTTGTATTTGTTTATATGTCTCTGGATATACCGAATACCACGGAATTAGCTAGATAACATTCGACTGGTATCTGAAACAACCGCTCAACTACCCTTACCCATGTAATAATAAAATAATAAATATAGACAACTTGTCATACATTGCTCTGTACCCAAAGTAAGTAACTAAACCACCTATTTCATGGAAACAGAGACAATGAAGGTACCAGAAACACACACACACACACCCGAGACAATTTATAAAAGAGGTGGAACATTAACCCGTCCCAGGATCGAACCAAGGAACTCAGAGCTGACGCCATCTTGAAAACCGGTGTGTACGCAAATCGACCATGAAGGTCGTCAGAACAAAGTATTATTATCTATCATCGTAAAATTACTGCAAATAAGACAGATTATTAATACTTACGCAGTTATAAGCTTCTCTATCTTTGGATAGAGATCCAGTCTATTACTTCTATGAAACTCTATGCTGTGTTTCTCCATGTGTTCAGGTTTTAAATATTCTCTTCTCAAATGCCTGTCATGCATCTTCTTCCGATCTATTTTTAGTTTTTCTTTGAATGATAGATTATCATCTATACTTCTTTTGGAGAATGCTGGATTCACGATTATTCTCCTGAAAATCATAAGCAAAAAATATAATTTCCCGTCATAAAATTGTTAATTTAAAAAAAATGGGTTCATACAGCAGAAAGGCCTTTGCCCTGAAGTGGGACCAAAAAATGTGAACATATTGTCTATTAAAAAAATTGTCTTAGGTATATACACAAATACCTTGCAATGATTTATGTCGATTCAACTTATGTAGGTAGTTTGGTTTATTTATTTGTCATAATTATACATATTATTATATTTTTTATTTTTTGTTCTCTTTTCCGCCAGTTTCCGTTTTTCTCTGTCCCTGACTAAATGATGAAGTTCAAACTAACCTTTTGTAAGGAACTTTAGCAATAATTCTTCCGTCTTCATCCAAGTAATTGATAGTGCTCTCAGCATCACTTCTTCTTAGGGGTCTCTCGAAGTCCTTGTACATGAAGAAGAGCTTGGGGTCTGACGGTAATGTCCAAGCCAGACCCGCGGTGTTGCCAAACAAGAAAATGTCACCTATAGGTATAACCGCCGCCGTTTGGACACAAAACACTGGAAACACGAAAGTTATTGATAAGTAAATGGTTTTTTATTTCTTATGGCAATATGGCACTCTTTTTTTATAAATATTTTCTTTCCTTTTTTAAGAGCACAAGGAAAACGTCAATTAGAAAGAAAGTTTGGTAGCGAAGAAATAGTTTTAAAACATGCCTAACCTAATCTATGATAGCCTGCTATAATTTTATTTTGTGTACGAAAATTATTGTTTTTTTAGCCATTTTTGTCTCATTATGCCTCATTCCCATTTTTCTATTCGGCACTTAGGTATTATTTTTACTCTTAGAAACATAACAATAGTGTTATTGTTTATTCATCCTTCTAATAATATGAGCAGTTTTGCACCATCTATAGATAACGTACTTAGATACTGCATACTCTAACTAACGATGCGGTTTTGCAGGACAGTGTAAACAAGCTCTCGGGTCTAACTAAGGCAAACAACGATAAATTAGTTTCCAATATTCCTCAATAATATTAACGATGTAAACATAAATAGCTCACTTTTATTTAAGTAAAGAAAATGCTACACTTATATACTTTTAAAACATCTTTTAAATTTAAATTTCACAACATGGAAAAAAATACATATTTAGTATGTACATTATTTATTTGTTATTTACCTAGTTATATTGGTAAGCTCAATATTAAAGCAAACGGGAAGAGGAAGAGTACTTAAAACACTACTTGTAACGGTTCTACTGTCATTAACAATAATTAACAACTAATTACTCTACTAAGTATGTCAAAATCATACTAAATAAGACCACTATGTCAAACTTTTGTTTTATTAGGGTACGAAATATAATGTACGTAAAATGTCACAGAATTATGACTTGGTAGCTCAAAATATGATACATTGTTACTTCTGCAGTAAAACTCAAAGAACACTAAAGTACATTATCTCATAAAGGACGAAATACTGAACACATAAGTATTCACGTACCAAGTTGCAGCGAACTCCCGTCTGGAAATATTACAAATCTCTTTCGTCTTGACAACGCTCTTGATCCCTCATTTTCCTCGGAAAATTCATTTACCGTATCATTTCCATTGTCCCGTACATTTTCACTAATTACTGTCTCTACAACTAACAACAAAACGAAACATAAAAAGGAACTTTTCATATTTGGAACAATAACGAGCTTTTTGAAAACCGTCACATTAATTCAAAATAAGAACGCAAGCTTGCTTCAACTGTTTAAATGTTTGATTTTAAACCGGTCACATGGAACTCTAATATTCTAAATACAAACTTCAAAACAGATTTCTGAGTTGCCAGTGGTAAATCATAAAACGTACTGTACCGTTTTTGGACCATTGAACACCTAATGTTACAAATGAAACATCAATTAACACAGTGTAAATTGATTTACTGTTATTTTCCTGCGACAATTTAGAATGTTAAACGCATAAAACGTTTGCTTAGAAACAAAGAACTCTCTAAAAATCGTATTTGGGCCTATTAGAGTGTCTGATTGGCCGTTACACATTTGAATTGTAACCCAGTCAAATAATAAGGATAGTAAATTAATAAAACTGAACAACGATTGAATATTTTTATTACATTAAATTTATTAAATCAAATCAAAATCCTACTCTAATGAGGTAAGACATGAGATTCATTGTATACATATTATTGTGTTAACTATATTATTTAAAAAAATATAAAATAGTATTTATACATTATTTCTAGAAACTTCTATTACACAATTAAATACTTAATTAGATACATACAATTAAAAACCTGGGGTAATATTCTTCTATTCTGTAGATGCACTATATTTTCAGCCAACGTATTTATTTAATAAATCAATATTCGATTCCATTAAAAACATGAATTTAATGATAATATCAAATTCGTATTTCTAATATAAGATTTTATGCTATTTTTACATACCAGCTGTCGGTGAATACAACAATTAGTTATTAAATAAATTTAAATTGTAATATTTGAATACATTAATCCGAAATACAAAATTATTACTCATTACATTAAATAAATATTTTATTTAATTGATGTTCGGCCTTGTTGTTTTTAAATTACTCATCTAGTAACTGGAGGTACTAGTATTGAAATAAACATCTGTTGAACTTTTCTCCTTTTGATAAAACTAAGGTATTTTAGTTTTTCTTTTCTACCAAGTAAAGACAATTATTGCTATTAAATAAACATACGTCACTTCTGCAAAACCTAAAGACATCAATTGTTTGCATATTCTTTGACAATCTAATTTTCAAATGTAGGTTTAAATAATTAGTGTCAAAACAAATCAATACTATGTATAATCGACCGCCCTGCGGGTCGTGGGTTCAATTCTTACCCAGGAAATCTTTGTGTGATAAGCACGATCATTTTGTTATATGTCTGGTTGTAATACATCATATTCATATTATAATATGTATGTAATATAGAAACGAGTATGTTCATCTGTTGTCTGGGTGCCATAAATATATGTTAGTAGTATATTGCATAGTTTGGGATCAGATGGACGCATATGAGTTTTCCAAAGATATGAAAAAATACTTATTTACACATTTAAAATTAATTAAATTAATTATTTATCAACCTTCAAGTCAAGGGCTATAACTGGTTGTCAGGTAGCTTTAACCAACCGCACTCGATGACATTAGATAATCGAACAACTTTCAGAAACTCGGAGATATGACTGATTGATTTATGTCTGTGTTTACTTTTTACCCTTAATAATTAAATCTAGGTGAGTCGGGTTCTAGGACAGGCTCATCGCATTCGGGGTACAATTCATGGCATGGTTCAGTTGCAGTGAAGGCTTCATCGTATTCGCCATGTTTGTCTTTCACGCCGGGCGTTTTTGGTAAGCTGAAAAAAGCAGATAAAATAAATATTATTTTGTTGTTTACTATAATAGGGTATTTGACAGCATGTAAAATATAGGCTCTATCGATGGCACCCTTATTGAATATAAATTTTGGAAACCAACTATTTAGTCGATTAAGAAAAATACGAGATATTTTAAGAAAAAATCGACAAAGTAAAAGATATTTTGTCTACTTTAGTCACAAACGGCTGTGATTTGACCGAATGGTTGATGACTGTCAACTACTTGTAAACAGTTGTGTCTGAACAGTTGTCAACAACCAAAGTTTACAAGCAGATGACGTAACGATAACATGAGGCGCCATATTGTCAGGAAAAGCGTTTTCGTGAAATATATAAATAATATTTTGTGTTTTCGTTTATTCTTGCACTTGTAATGGAATGTAAAATATAGATTTTTATATAGTCCTTAGACATCAGTGATTAATATAGAACAGTTTTAAAAAATCTGTCCATTAGGTACTCTATAACGTAGAGTGAAAAAAAGGTTTTGCTTTTCAATATTTTCAATAGATGTATACAGACAATATTGAATTGATCTAGCATAATCCAAACCCAAGTTATGAGGGTTCAAAAAAACGACGAAGCGCTTCGAGAAAAGGTAGGTAGTGCCCGTGCGCTTCGCTTGGCTCGTCTTGGCGGGGGCACTACCGTGCCCCCAGATTAAGAGCCGATGCTCGAAGAAACAATTGAATTACAGTTTCCTTTTAAGTTCTTAATCAGAAGGTACTTTATACTAAAGACCCTAAACTTCCAAACGAAGGTAAACTTTATGTTGCATTTGTTCGTAATTTTAAGATTAAATTACAAAGTACCAGCCTTTCCAAACCAGTTCTATTATAAATATTTCGCTTCAAATCAAGCCACTCGTAACACAATCTCTGTAATTATATTCGTAATTATTCAGTTCCTCGATTCTAATTAATTATTCGAATATAATTATGTATAATAGGGCTTAATCTTGTCGTCCTTAATATTGAATAATTGGATTATTGTTTTTGGTGTCCGCTAAGAGACTTTATTTAAGATTAGTATTGATAAAAAACCATATAATGTATTTTTCAAAGAATGTAAAGAAGAAAGAAAGTAAAATAATAAGTAATTTTCAATCTGCAGTCACTACAATAGTAGGTATGTATTATTATTTATAATCTATATTATTATGTTCGTTGACTTCAACATTTTTTTATCAGCTCTTTTCATCCCACCGCTCGACATAAGACAGGACTTGGCATTGTCTAAACACATGATCCTTCATTTGTTTTAAACAGCAGTATTTATTTTAATTTTTTATTTATATATTGATTTTATTAGATTATTAATTTATTTTATATATTTTTACAGAAATTTTAATTCCTTTCACAGAAAACCTTTTTTATTAGATAGTTTAACGCATTGAGATCAATACTTACGTGAACATAGCTCTCATTATTTCCTGGAAGAACATCGCTTGCGGCTGCTGTTGAGATTTACCGACCAGGCATAATGTTTTTAGCACGCAGTGCTTACCGTTTACACCAAGACTGTAAAAGTAAACACAGAAATATAAAAGTATCCACGTTAAATTTTAAAATTGACTGAAATTAGCTTATTCTAAGTTTTATGTTTTAATATCAAATTCGAAATGTTCTTCGCAATTTTCAATCAAATTATTGCGGAAAAATACAGGTGCGAAGAACCAGGCCTTTAAAAGCGTATCCGTAAAAAAGATATCACAAACAAAAATCGTTTTACACGAAAAATAAACCCAATGTGCGACATAATACCGACCTATGTAGCATCGTCTCTATTTTCTGGTAGAGCGAGGCGCGACTGCTTCTGTGAAATTCGACGCTCCGTTGCTCCATGCGTTCGCTTTTCAAATATTCCCGTTTGTTTTCCGAGGCATGCATCTGTTTCCTGTCTATTTTAAATTTCTCTGAAGTTCCTTTTTTATCCGGCCAGTCCACGCTGCGTTTCGCGAAAGCAGGATTCACTATGGGTTTTCTGAAAGTTGTTCGCAGATAGTTAATTCCGCATAGTTTGTTGTCTGTCGAACATGGATTGTAATTTAGTTCGGAATTTTCTGGTTGCTCTTTTATTTGTTGTGTAATCTAGTAAGATTAAAAACGTGTCTTGAAAAAGACCAGTAGCTGATAAAACATAATATATAGAGCTGACTAAAATAAACGACAATAAACGGAAACAGGAATAAAATTTAGAAGACATGCTTATGCATACCGTATTCGTTTTCTTCCAGTCCTGTATTATAACAAAATTTGTATAATAAGTTTCGTGAGAAGTATTCATAATTATTTAGAACAAAATGGTTTACTCACGCATTATTCTTGGGATCGACTAGTTTCACACTCAATAGGAGTCCCTAATCATGAGCTGACGCGGCGGCGGTGGTGTCGCGAGTCGAAGAGAGTTCATGATTTGAACCGTTTTGTTCCAAATAATAATAACAAAAGATAAAGGTTTTATGCTTACTACAAATATTTCTACAAGAACGTCAAAATTGGGATGGTTTTAAAAATAAATTAACCCATTATACATAACTACCTATGATACGGTTTCCTATCAATAATCCTGCCATCCTCATCGGTATAGTAAATGGTTTTGGTGTCGACTCTCCTGTGGAGGGGATCGGCGTGATGTCTGAAGGGGGAGTACGGGTCCTGGGGCAGCTCCCAGGCTAACGCCGCTGTTGATCCGTACAGAAAGATGTCCCCGATACGGAAGATCATGGCGTACGTCGTACAGAATACTGAAAGAGGAATGAAGAAAGGTAAAAGTATCAAACAATTTTGTCTTATAATATTAACCCAATAAGGAAACGTTGTCAAATTGGTGAAAACGATTAGAAAAATAGGAGAACGCTGACTTTTTGTTATCAGATATTTCGAAAATGTAGATCACATAAGTCGGATTAAAAATAAGCATCCCCGCTCTAGGTAATTATTCCCTGTGTCGCGGGGG
This sequence comes from Diachrysia chrysitis, assembly GCA_932294365.1. NCBI lineage: Eukaryota > Metazoa > Arthropoda > Insecta > Lepidoptera > Noctuidae > Diachrysia > Diachrysia chrysitis. The sequence continues at coordinate 10,965,751 of OW028656.1, read as the reverse complement.
GTTTTACATGTATACAGGACACCCAATTTTGGAATTAAAGTTTTAAGGAGAAATTTAAGGATTTTAACTAAAACTGCTACATGAGCAGCAACTGAAATGCCAAGTGAATAAATATGAGCAATAAATCTAGCAACATATGCATCCCTATCCCGTGGTCTCAAATAATATCTCAAGCAGATCTTCCGTAAACTAGGACAGTGTCCAATTCACTAGTTGAAATATATTGTACCTACTTCCCACATACCGCTTAAAGCTCGTCATCATTTCAAATAGGATTTACTTTATAAATGATAGAGTACGGGAATCTACTATAACAACGTTCACCGTGTTTTGAGGAGCGTATTACGTCAGTGGTCCATTTGTTAGGAGCTCACAGCAATTGCTCGCTCGTAACGGCTGCTCGCCATCCAATATGCTGTTTAGATGTTTGTGCGGCTCTTTAGATTCGGACAGTCCAGCAGATTGATAGTGAATAAAAAATTGCGGATTTTGGTGGAAGTGCCTTTTGGGAAGTAACGTTGCATTTAGGCAAACTATAGGTACTGATTTTTGGTGATGTCATGATTTAACCTTCAGAAGTATATATTTTTTACAGGAGAAAAGCAATGTAGTAACTCAATAATTATAAAATGAAACCTTTGTTCTTATAAAACACTAAACCGACAAATGACTATTTATAGGTTAGGTTAAGCCAGCATTCTATATTATAATCAAATCTACAATCTATTTAACAGTTTTATAGTAACAGTAACATTTGCATTAGCATGCATTGTTTTGACAGCACACGTTATCTTTAACACTTTCTTGGTATAAAATAAAATTAAGAAATAGACCTACTCACCCAATTGTATAGAACTGCCTTCAGGGAACACGATGAACCGTTTACTTCTTGACAATATCTCACTTCTCTCATCTCTTATTACTTCTACGTCGGTATCATTTACTAGTTCTTGAGCTTTTATTCCAAAAACAAAAAATAATAATGTCAATGCACTAAAGACAATCATTTTGAAGACAAATCTGTATTGTTTTTATTTAGAATTTCTGTTTTTTTCTAATTCTTCATTACGCTTGGCATATTTTTTTTTATATTTTTTTTTTTTTTCTTCTATTATTGAATTGACTTTGCCTTCATTTGTTTTAAATGTTCCTTTTTTGTATATTCTTTTGTGGCATCCACATTCAGTTCTAAGTTAGCAGTGTCAAGATTAGCTATGGATAACATACCGTTGATCACGACTTACAAATATTGTGGTACCGTTAGCCATTTACGTAGGTACAGTATGGTTACTTTGAGCTTAATCTTAAATTTTCTGATTCTTTTTCTAGCGATTATTAATACTCAGATACTTCGAGTTAAAATTAGACTAAAATGTAATCATTTTAATTCTAGTGCTTAAGTTAGTTTGAGTTTAGCCTAATAATTGGCACTTAAGATCAACTTCAAATTTAAACATAATATCAAACCCTTTTTATTCTTTAATTGGAAAACTTAATGGTTTGCTTAAGATAGGACTTTTCTTCTTTTCTTTTCTAGGGTATAACCCGATTGCGATTCTTGCAGGTAATATAACTGTTGTAACAGTAGGTACCTACATAAACCTTAACCCAAACCTCTCTACTTAAAACAGTAAAGAAATTTTATCCATTAATAAAGGTAATATGTTAAACCTTCTTTCAATTTTATAGTAAAAGGAACATAAGACAGGATACGAATTGGATGAAAAAAAAATTTCCATAAGTACTTTTTGAAACGAATTAGATTTTAAATACGAAATTACATTTATCATTATTATCTTAAGCCCTGCATAACTCTCTGCTTGGCATAGGCCTTCCTTGGTTCATGCCATTCTGCACAACATTAGACCATTGCTTTTATCATATTTGATTACCTATTGGGTTTGTGCAGTGCGCTTGTCCCTAAATTATTAAACTCTATTATCATTACGTAAATTAAAAAATATCCATCTATTTTAATATTCGATTCTACAAATTCAAATTTGTAATTCAAATATTCCATGGCATAATTCAAACATCCCGTGCATAGACACCGCTCTATATCAAAAAATACAGGTCGGAAAAATAGCTGTTCATGAATAAAAAAATCAAATAAAACCTACTTTTGTGTAATAGCTTTCTTCATTTTCTGTCACGCTTCCAAAGCGAGGTGTTAGAGTCTGAAATAGTACCGTTATTTTTATACAACGCTAACAGAAATGTAGTTTATGGCCATTCACAAAAATACAGAAAGCAGTAAAACTATTTCACCTATGCAACAGAAAAAGCTATAAATATATCTACATATTTACAAGGTTAGTATGTATCTATATAGTATGGAACAACACATATTACTAAAATGAAAAATAAAGACAATTCGGTACGCATTACTTAACTAATTATAACTATGATAAGTAATAAGTAGCATTTTTTTATTTGTAATTAAAAAATTAGAATAAATGATATTGACACAAATTTGATTCATAAATTCAGACTGTAATCAGTTAAAAATCTAAGGTTATTTCATTATCATACACACCAGATTCAATTTATTCTTCATCATTAGTTTGCACGTATTTAGGTATGAACATCACGACTATAACTCACGAATTTAAAGCATGAATAAACTATTACATTTTCAGGTTAGTTACTAAAGTAACGCATAGCTCTCTTTTTAACCATATTAAATAAAAAAAATAGAGGCGGCGATAAATTCTGATAGATCTAGTTACCATAAAAAAAAAGAACAATATAATAAAAATCTATTCCATATTTTATATAAAGAAAGATGAACAACTTTTTCCCATTGGTATTATTAAGCTACTTATGTGTTGTGACATTCATCTTTATCGACGTGGGCGAAGCTAATGACACAACTATACACAGGAACAGAAGATACCTGACATTTATGAACACGACAAGATTCTTTGTAAGTATTACTGTTTCTTCTTCAAAACATTTCTTAATGACTTTGGTATACAGGCCTCCTTAAGATTGCGCCATTTAAACCAATGTTGCGTTACTTCCACTTAATTCTTAATATTACTGTTATCTATACTAATATTATAAGAAGAGAGTGTTTGTTTGTTTGTTTGAACGCGCTAATCTCAGGAACTACTGGTTCAAATTGGAAAATTCTTTTTGTATTGGATAGTCCGTTTATTGAGGAAGGCTATAGGCTATATAACATCACGCTACGACCAATAGGAGCGGAGCATAAATGAAAAATGTAGCAAAAATGAAAAACCGTTGAAACTAAAACACGCGAACAAAGTCGCGGGGGACAGCTAGTACTTAATAATACAAAACTACACTATAGAACCTCTTTATTTCTGAAGTCAATTAAAAAGAAACTACTAAATCAAGGACCAACATCTTCAAATCCGTAGCGTAGTGTCTACTTGAAATTCTAAATAAAAGTAGCATTGACAAGACAATCTATTAGCTTCAGACCTCAGGTTATAAAATATCCAAAGCTACATAAAGCACATATTAATTATCTTCGATCTTAGTACGTGAACTTCCCATTTTAAGACATACTGGCGTACATGTACCCATAGCATGACAAAATAAGAGTTCTACAAGCAAATCCTTAATGCAGCCCTTTCATCAACCCAGTTCACAAACCTTCTAAAGACAGACATATTTTTTAATTATCACTTGTTTTTTAGCTAAAAGTTAATTTCAAAGTGAACTCAGTCCCGTGGAACCAGCTGTTCGCTCAGGCCGTAGGGTTCCGCATGAACTGGGACGACCCCCCGGACTCGTACCGCCCTTATCAGCGGATATATAGAAGAGATGTTTATAATTACGTCGAAACACTGTTAGACAGGTAAGTAATGATCTTTTACAGAAATTACTAACTACTAGTTTTACCCGCCTTTTCTTAGTTATCTAAGGATTTTAGCGTAAAATATATGATAGTAATTTAGAGTTTCTTCAAGAAAGCATACTATTTTATCGAAATATTGTCCGTCAAATCGACTATTAAATGTAAAACGCGTTTTTTTTTCTGATTTTACGTAACGAATAACTCACGACGATATATTGATTTGAAATGTAACGTGACGTCACAATTTCGTGCATTTTGTAGGCAAGCATGATGACATTAGCACCCACACCTGAACTTTTATTTGCTTTATCTACTTGTGTGTGTTTCCTTATTTCGAAAAAGAAAAACATACGTGCCTATAATTATTTACTACCTAACTGACGCTAATTAGATTTAGACTTTACATACCCAATAATCTACCGCATTCGTGATATTTAACAAAAATGATTTATGTGGCCATGGCCATTGTGGCAATAATTTAAAAACCTACCAATAAACAACATCAGATTAAAAGCAGAAATAACGAAACACTAAAAAGGTTTTATTTTTTCAGGAATGGACTGGTCGGCTTCCAGTGCGTACGGCGCGCCATCTGCGAAATGCAAATGATCCAGGACCCAAACGCTGTATACCACAAACTTTTAAAAATGCTGTTTAGGTAACTCTTTTATACATGCAGACATGCTGATTTTTAATAGAATTCATTTATATGTTAATAAGAGCGTGTTATGTTTTTGTTGATGGTTTGGTTCAGAAAGGTCAAAAGTCCAGGGTTTAGGTATAAGGAGTACCAGATTGTTATTAACCGTAGAATTTCTTTTGACAATAAAATTTTGACAGGCTATAATTTTCATGATTTTAGAAAACCCTCTTTTTTGGTATTCTTATTTTTTCCTTTAGATACATCGTATCCTTTTGTTCATTTTGGGTAGTTACATTGCAAAAATCATAAAAAGTTTATTTTAAATGACCATGTTTTCCATTCGTGAATGGTACTCATTCTTCATTTTCATTATACGTATTGTACTATGCTTAAAATGTAAGTTACATTGTTAAGTATTATGTTTATAAATAATTATAATTTATTTTTGATATTTTTTTATTTAAGTGCTCTTGTATAATATACGCAACTTATTATTTTAATTATTTGTTACGCATTAACGCATGCGGAGCGAATATTTGTAATTAAATACAAATAATAGAAGGAAAAGCTTTGACACTGGCGCGGCAAGCCAGTGGTCGCAGGTTCGAGTCCTGCCTGAGGTTTAAGTTTTTCCTTCTATTATTTGTATTTAATTACATATACGCAACTTTTAATATTTTTACGACTCATAGGAAAAACATGATACTTAGTTCCTAATTGTATTTCTTAAGACCTTGTACGCATACTCCTGTTTTAAACAAATAAACGTTCTTTATCTTCAATTTGTTAGAATGTAATCGATTATATTGTAACAAATTGAATATTGTGTTGATGTGTGAACGTGTATCGATACAGTAATTAATTAAATGTTCTAATTCCAGAAAAATATCGTCATCAACGGAACGCTGGCACAACTCGACTGCTGAAGAATGCAATACGTCACTGTCATCATGTCCCTTCTCACTGCTGGCCGTGTCACCTTACACCGACATTAGTTAATGTCAAAACATTCGTAATTTAATGGAGTGGCTCGAGAGTGAAGGGTTTGGGCGACAAGGGAAGTTGGTTTACAGTTGTGATCTAAATAATGTTCGTTGAAAAACATTTTATTTCATTATGATCTTTGAGGCTTTGAATGATCGTGTGTAGGTACTAATACATATACTTAATGTGATAAAATATATTTTTGTGTAAATAATGATGCATATTAAATAAATTGTTTTAAAAATGAAACTATTTCTAATTGACCCTCTTACTGTTCTATCTTTTGAAAGATATTTCATATGCTGACATCATGTGGTGTGGTGTCAAAAATTCAAACAAAAACAATATTAATTGAATGAATGTGAAATATTCTGATTTAGTGATTATACGTATATACTTACATTTTTTATTTATATTTTTATGAAGAACTAAACAGCAAAATCAATATCAACATACTCTGCATACCCACATATTATTTATTTAAACATATTATCGTCGACAAAGGTTGAATAAAAATTTACATAATGTAATTTATGTATTAAATGTCTGAAAAGATACATCTTTTTTTCATCATTGTCAGCGTAACCCGAGCCTAACATTCTAACTGATTCGCGCTTTCTTTTATTACAACTGAAACAGTAGTCTCTTCAACCTATATTCCATAAACTAGTTTAAGTTGTCCAAACATAATAATTGTTGATAAACCACTCAACAAATACAACCTACTTACTAAGTCTGCTGCTGAAGAAATATTGTCGCTTTCATTACATATTCACCTCTCTAAACTGTGCGTGTTGTAAAAAGTATGTTTAACGACAAAAACCTTTGTAGATAAACTGCTTATAATCAAGTGTTCAAAAAATATAGCATAAAATCTGTTTTCAATTACTCTTAAATTTAAGTATAGTGTTTTTATTATAAGTTAGTGTTGTTTAAAGGTTGATGGATAAAGAGTTTACAAGCAAGAATATTAAATGTATCCTTTATAGCAAAGTGAATTGTTTGCTGTAACAGACGTTTGAGAAAAATATCATTTTTAATATGTATAAATACTTGCAAGTTTGTCTGTTGTGCTACATTTGTTTATTAGCGTTTATTCTCAATGATTTTGGAAAGGCGAACGAATCAAATCATCGCCACAAGAGGTATCTGAGCTTCCGAAATGTGTCACATTTCTTTGTAAGTATACCTACTTTTTTATTAAGTGCCTGTTTAGGTATAAATTTCATATATTTTTTTTTCTATTCAGTAATTTAATTAAGAATCTACTTAGCAGTTGCTAAACACCGTCGAGATTATACATAACACCATAAATCTCTAAGTTATGAATGTGGCTACATTTGTAAATAAAAGACATGTGTACTTATTCAAACGTTTAATAATATAATAGACATTAAGAAGTATTGTGTCGTTTTGTTCAAACCTATTATAATGAGAGTAATGAACTAATGAGAGTTTAATATTTTTTGCAAGGCACACATGTATGTTTTAAATTGATTTATGATAGTTACAACGTTAGAAAATGAGCGTCATAATACCCGTATTATTTATTGTTTAAGAAGAATGATTATTTAAATAAATAACCCACTTATATGAATACTATTATTTTCAGCTCCGTTTTAACTTCAAAGCTAACATGGTACCCTGGAACCAGATCTTCGCGCAAGCTCTTGGTTTTCGTATGAATTGGGACGATCCTCCTGATAACTTCCATCCATATAAGAACCATTTTATACACAGAAGAACCATTTACAATAATATAGAGACAGTTTTAAATAAGTAAGTATTTAGATAATAATATTAAAGTTTTTTTTTTAGAATGAGTGTAGCAGTGCTATGCTATAATGATTAAAATCGCACGCAGTTTTGCTAAACGTCAAAACCATTTCTAAACTCATAATTTAAAAAATTTTACTATTTATTTATTTATCAATTTTTGGCATTGCGAAGCTGAATGTTTAGAGTGTTGAAAGGCTAGATTTGATCTCCATTTTACAACAGGGTTTCTAAATCAAATTATTATTACAAAATCGCCCTTTTCCTGATTGTTTGCTTGTTTTAAGTAAGTCATCCTTTTTGCGTTTTTTTCGGCACTGACCTTCATCATCATCCAACTTTTTGATAACGAACATTTTAAAATAAAACACAAATAAATAAGATAGAAAAAATTATAAAAACGTTCTTTTCCAATGTAACAAAATTTACACTTTAAAGAATGTATATCAAAACAGTTTAAATGAAGTTTTATTTAAAAACTAGCTGTCCCCCGCGACTTTGTCCGCGTGTTTTAGTTTCAACGGTTTTTAATTTTTACGACAATTTTCATTTATGCTCCGCTCCTATTGGTCGTAGCGTGATGTTATATAGCCTATATAATAATACCAGCCTATAAATGTCCCACTGTTGGGCACAGGCCTCTTCTCATATAGAGAAGGAACGAGCATTGATCACCACGCTTGCTCAGTGCGGGTTGGCGATTTCAGATTCAAATTTTTGGAATCCAGGTTTCCTCACGATGTTTTCCTTCACCGATCGTCAATGATGTCTTAGAATAATTAAGAAAGTACATATAACTTTGAAAAAGGCTCATTGGTACTTGCCTGTAGTGGGTGCGAACCTGCAACCTTGTGCACACAAATCCGTTCATTGAACCACTAGGCCACCACGACATATAGCCTATAGCCTATAGCCTTCCTCAATAAATGAGCTATCCAACACTGAAAGAATTTTTTAAATCGGACCAGTGGTTCCTGAGATTAGCGCGTTCAAACAAACAAACAAACAAACAAACTCTTCAGCTTTATAATATTAGTATAGATTTATTGGTCTGAATCCAATAAATATTTATTTACTGTCGTGTGTTGACCCCAAATACTACTGCTAACTAATACAAATAGCGTTAACTTATAGTTAACTTTCTTTTATACGGGAAACACATTTTTTCTTGTGTTATACTTTAACTTTTGTTTGCGATACTTAGGTACCTACAGAAAGTCATAAAAGTACTAGATTGATTTGTTTTCACTTACCTTTTTCGCTTTTATTCCTCACATTTCATTATTAAAATCACACGAGCTTTTATAGCCTTTAAATATTTTCTGTCGATCCATAAAACATTCAGTTTACACAAAAAACTTCAAACAAGCAATAAAAACATAAATACCTACATTAAGTACCGCCCGCGATATTCACAAAAAACAAATTGATTGCCCTAGGAACGGCTTCAATGGCTTCCACTGCGTCCGACGAGCCATTTGCGAAATGGAAACGATCCCTGATCCTCGAAAAATATACCACAAACTTTTAAAAATGGTGTTCAGGTAATATGAAATGACATTTTTAATGAAATTATGTTCTTAGCTGACGTTCGTTGAAACGAAATTAAATTACGAGCAATTTTTACGCCAAAATGGACACTCGGTTTAAAAATTACAGTGAACGAGTCTGGCAGGTAAATGTGGACATTTTCGGCGAATTATTTCTGAGAATAAGATCTTTAATCATAAGTTATTGTTATAAGAAAAATAGATCGACCTCATCGTGAAGTTAATTAATAGAAATTCGAGAATTTTCTTTTTATTACATTATAATTGCTTTTGTTCTTCAGAAATGTTTTTAACGCAAATTTCTAGTAACACTATTTTGTTTTTCAGACAACAGTCTTCAACGACAGACAAATGGCACAACAAAACAACAGAAGAATGTGAACAATCTGTATCGTCGTGTCCATTCTCTCTACTACACGTATCACTATTTACAGATGTTTAACTTTTTGATGATCGAGGCAAAGACTTAGGGCTGGTTGCTTCAACATACATTAGCGTGTCTATTAACGTTTAATATGGCAGCTAGTATGAGAATTTCATACTGACTTTACGTTAATGTACGGAGTTACGATAACAGACGGTTTGAAACAACCCACCCTAAGGCTAACATTATGTTGTATGCATCAGTCAATCGATCAAATCACACTCATAAAGTTGCTACAAAACTATGTCACCGCCACTAATGATGCTAAGCTATGAAGCGGAACTGTGAAGATGCGCTGGCGCTATGAAGCTGTGCTGTGGAATCGCATTCCGATGTGATACATCACCCGCGACCATCCATAGCGTCAACTGGACGCAACCGTAGCTCACATCTATAGCACACATTCTTCCATAAAAGACGTAGCTTAGTTGTATACTTTTCCACCAGTGCTATGCTATGTGGACCAATGAACATGATTGGTGCATATCAAACGCATCCATAGCAACGTAGCATAGCACATCTCTGGTGGAAAGTCTACCACACGGTGACTTCCACATCCAGTCCGATCCAACTACCCTTTACTGTTCGCCGGTACATCGGAGTTCTTTTTATGTATATAGATACTTTAATCTTACTGTATGTAATCAGCCTAAAATTTAAAATATTTGCTTTTGTAATTGGCGTCTAGTCTTGCGAGATTTTTTCTCTGTTATTTAAACAGATTGTTTCATTTTACATAGGGTTAATTTTAACGTAAACGGTACCTGAAATGTAAATAGATGTAGCTACTGTAATTTATGTCTTCTTAACAATTAAATTAGGTAAAACACAACTAGCTGTAGTTTTATTCTTTAAAACTCTTTATTATTTTGTTATTTAATAAATAAAAACAGTTTTGCGTGTTGTAGTTTAACTTTTATGTAATCCTCATTATATTCTTATATAAAATCTATGACCCTTCAGAGCGTAATAGTCAAATTTTATGTACTAAAAGTAATTTTGTTGTTTTATTTTTCCCATGACGCTCGTAAATTTTGTGTCGCACGTATTATAACCAACCAGTAGTAACGAATAGGTACACATCCGCTTTAAACCTTCAGATAAAATAAAGACCTAACGACCTTAATTAAATAGGTAGTTGGGGCAAAAATATACCAAATAATTAACTATAAAAAATTATTAACGTGAATATAAAAACGAAAAACACAATTTATGCACTGAAAAACTAAGATAAATTTACCAATCTTATTGGAAGTTATACATTCCATCTGTTTGGGGTTGGAACACTTGGACCGTGCGGTACGAGTGCACACCTTTTATTTAAAGATCTGGAAAAACGTCTTGTTGACTCCTCGCGTGGCTGGCTTTTACCTTGGACAGAAAATAAGCTTTGCCATACAACGTGGCAATGCCGCCAGCCTTTTGGGTACACCTCCAGTCGACAGCAATGTAGATGAATTTAAACGCTATTTTTTTGAGATTATATTAGTTAAAAGTTTAGTTTTGTTTCAAGTGTATATAAAATTAAGTTTGTAAATATTTAAATTGTAAATTATTCATAAAAATTAATAGTTATGTGTAGATAAATTACTCATCCTTATACCATCCAAAACGTATACACAAATCACACAAACATCGTGAATTAATTTCATATTCGATTTTTTAAAACTGATACAAAATAATCCGAGAGCAACAGCGGTAGATTTAGATGAAGTCGACGAATGAACCTAATGACAACACAGCATAATACTCCTAGCACTAACTAGCTGCCGGATGCCTATCCGTGAGAATGTTGGTACAGCACTTCATAATTAAATTATTCACTGGAATTCTACTTGAGATTTTATGCTAAATATTCCAGATTCGTCGTGTGTAGCATTACTCGTGGTTATTACATATTTTTATAATGATTTTTATTATTATATTTTTTTATTGTAAATTATTATTAGCAATGAGCATTTGTTTTTTTTTTCGAGTAAAGTGTCTGCAAAGAACTGCAATTGTTTTCTGTTAGTGTATAGTGTCAGTGTTCATGGTGGAGCATTTTTTTTAGTAAAGACCTAATCGAAATCAAATAAAAAACTCTTTTCTTTTTTGATCAGATATTTTTGTTTGTAAGTTTCCCATTCATTATTAGAAACCCTATTAACTATACGTACATCTGAACTTTTGTTTACCTCATCTATGACTAAATAATTACATTATGCAAATCAATAACTCTATCCCTCTCGCACAAGACATTTCTACTACTAGCGTCTCTTTCTTTAACGAGCTCCCGACTAATGAAAGCTCAATGCATGGTGAGCACAAAATAAATCCTGTTAGTTGCCATTAAACCACTCAATAAATTGTCGAAGCGTCGAAATGGGCCGCTATTCAACTGATTGCCGATCAGGGCCTATGGGCGACAACCATTTTTACTCGAGTAGAATTCTTTTACACCAATTTGTCATTCTGGAAGTAAATTATTGTACGTGTGGTAAACACACCACACCAAAACTTAGTGAAAATTTTCATTTTTCTTAAAATTACGATATATTTCGCAAATATTTTTAGTTTAAAATTTTTTATGAAAATAATTATCACGGTTAACCGAGAGAGTTACTCTAAGGATAATTTCAGATCGATAGGGTTTTACTTCTTCTAACGTAAAGGCTGTTGTTAGCCGAATAAAAATAAATTGATAATATAATTTTGTAAACAAAACAAAATCATCTAAACAAAACGAAATCCTCAAAAGAAAATCGACAAATAGCAAGCATAAGCAAACGCATTAGAGATCCGATAGTTGACAGAATACTAAGTCAATGTAAATATTGTAAGGGAAAGATAGCAGGCGCGTGACCGGTCCGTATATGAGATTTACTTAATTTGTCGCGAAGAACGTGGTTGGAGCAAACAGCGAGCTTTGCTGGGAACACTTTATAACCAAGAGTCCCCGACTTCACGAGATTACTCGAGTTTCTTTTGAGGTACATTTTTAGACTTTTAGTCGGGATTCCGTGGATATATTTCTAGTTTTAAGATTGTAATCTGTTTTAGTTTTTTGTTGGAATATTTTAGTTAGGGTATTTAAATTTGAATTGCTTTTTTGTCTTTTTTAGAGCGAACGACATTGAGAAATTTATAAGAAAAGACGAATATTCGTGTAAAGGACACGCCCAATCCAATTCAACAAAATAGCTATATGAAGTTAACTTCTATATGACATAAGATCAAAGAAAAAAACATTTTGGAGTTCCAAATAACCATATTTTTATAATGATTGTATTTTTTAATTCTGCAAGGAATAGGATACTTTTTTAACTCAACAAAATAATATGAAAGTAAAGTAAATGTTGTTCAAATACAGCAAAAAAGGGTCTCATCATGTTTTGACTGAAAAAAGACAATCTCAGACAGCGATCCGACCCTTCAGTTTCCTGATATTTTGATAAAAGAAAGTTATTTTTAACATTCGCATGAGTATTTTTTCTTCCCTTCCTTACGAACACAAAATACCTGAAGCAACAGGTCTGTCAGTCACAAGATTAATTCAGTGAACTGAGTGATTTTCTACTCGCTCTGAAGTCAAATCGTATTGATGATCAGGAGTAATAAATTAATTATTGGTTGCAGAATAAAATAATCAGTTACATTTACATTTATCGAAAATTAATTGGTATTTTTATTAATAAACCAAAAAAATATTGCAAAGTTGGTTTCAGAATATATATAAGTTTTTAATATAAATGTATTTGTAAGCATTTTAATTAGCTAGGATTATAGCACTAGTGAAGACAATACAAACAAGCCGAAGTCGATGTCCGAGCCCTGCAGAGGGTGTCCTTAGTAAACGTTGCTGAAGTAGTTCGTTTTGCTATTGCTCTGGCTGAAGGCCCTTATGGTTTCACCAAAAACTCTGGTAAAGCAGTCAAAGCCTGCGGCCAAAATGGATCAAATCATGAAAGCTAAAAAGCTTGCAAAATTTGACTTCAAAAAACATACATACAATTATCGCAAGTTTGTAATAAAAAAGATAAGAACTTTGTGACGTTTCAACGTCTGAGATTCACATCTACAAGAAAAATATAATTCTGAATATAATATACAAAACGGAATATATACCTTGCTCATTATAAAGAACATTTATAACAAAAAATATTAAAGACTATATTTTATGAAAGAACTAAATAATGATTTAATTTATTCCTTGGTATAACAAAATACAAAGCTTAGCAAACAACAACGCAAGAATTATCAAAGCATTTATTATTGGTGATTATTTTATTTTCAAGGATTAATTTAAAAAAAAAACATGGGTAACGTACACCATGATTTTTTTTCGAGAATCTGTGTTTTTTTTAGGTTTGTTTGTAGCACACGAAAGTCACATATCGACAAATGTAACAAATACGCCCAAATCGTTTAATAAAACACACAGTTAACAAGAAATCCGGTGAAATCATAATCATTCTCGTAATCATTCATCTCTAAGGATGCTAAACATTTCCATAAGCCCCTGACCTTCTGGGCAGCTGGGGTATATGGAGGCACAGTTAAACATCTGCCGTCCAGCTATTGCAGCATCATAATAAGATGCCATCAGGTCTTCCAACTCCTGGTCTTTCTCATCGAAGGGGGTCTTCCCGTAGTCAGGCCTGAAATTGATATGAAGATAGTGTGGGTTAGTCACAAAATATATTAAGGGTTTCTTATACCTCCTTGCTGTAAATTTAGTCGATTAAAATTATGATTGGTTTTCAACTGGTATTTTAATCAAAAAAGCCTTCTGGTCTTAATTTTCAAAACGATAAAATTTTTTGAAAAACATAGTACCTAAGTTCAGTTTTAGAACATCTATGATACTCCACATGGTATCAGTTAGAATGAAAAATATTGTTAATTTATAAAAAAAATACACCTGAAATCCGTCCCTTATAGTAAATTGCATCTATTTGCGAATTATTATATAATTATCAAAATTTAAGTGCTCCATGTACTTACGTCAATAATATGTGCAGTATTTCTCCGACAAGTCCTTCTTCTTCAACTGGATACTGCGCAGCTTCGCAGATCGCTCGGTTGACACATTCTTCGCCATCCAGGCCTTTTCTGAAGAGTTAACATTTACGTACGATCAGAATACATAATATGTAATAGGAGTATAAAATTATTTTCTGATTGATCCATTTCAAAAACTAACGTAGCTCATAGGTTTTGGAATGGCTTCCAGACCTACTTTTATGTATACTTATGAAGTCGTTTAAAAAGAAAGGAAAATAGACTAGTTCCATCTTTCATAAGTTTCCAGATCATTAGACGCAACATATTACCATAAATTTCTAAAAGTTCCCTGTTATTCCACTGTTAACATCTAGCAATAAGTTTGAGCCAAATACCTACGAGGTCAACATATCAGCTACAGCCGAATAGAACGTCAGCCTCTCATCCTTCCTCGCCTCCAGCTCAGCATCTCTTTGTTCCCTCGACACAGTCTTGATGAAGTAGTACTGTGACAGCTGCGTGATATTCGTGAACTGGATGTACTGGTACTGGAAGTTCGCTGCGAAGGCGAGGCTGATGTAGTCCTCGGCCTTTATTGGTGTTGAGAACCCGATGAGGAGCTGGAAAAAAAAGAAAGATTTGTCATGTCATGTACCTTTGGTGACGTATATTTAAGAAACAAAGATTAACAATAGTTTTAATGGTATGTATAACAGAATGTTTGTGAAAACATACATAAAAAGAAAAAGAAAAGAAAAGAGTTCTACGTATTCTTCAAACGAGATAATCATTATAGACGCGGTGTTAGGCATCCAATTTCTTCCCGAACTGGTTTACGGATGTTCATCAAATAACTAATAATTGTGTTTCTATATTTCTAAGTACTTACTAGAAACAAATTATCTATTCTCATGTTGTGTTTTATCCACAGTGTAATGTTGTTTTTAAGACCTTGATACGGTCAGAGCACTAAAACGAACATTAATAACAGAATTTCTAGTTTTTCCGAAAAACTAACGATTCTTACCTTGTAGGTAGCGCCAAAAGGGTATATCAGGGGTAAACTGTTAATCTGCCTTTTCACCATTGCCTTATGTTCTTCTTCGTCATTGGCAGTCACACCGATGATAATCATTAGGACTCCAAAAATCAAAGTGCAACTGACGCGACTGAAATTGGAAGTGAAAGATATGTAATTATTTTTACAATTCCTTTAAGATTTTGTAGACCATTCATGGTACATTAAATCTTTTCAACAAAAGTTATTATAGTTGGAAACAGAATATCTTTCTCATAAAGTTATTTAATGTAGTTATTTATAATTATGTGTCTGCGGTGGTAACAGAGCAAAATTACTACGAAAGTTAAATACCTAAGAAAGTTTTTGGTTAGTGGCTCATAAATCTATGGTTTTTCCAGACACAAAGAAAGTTTTTATTATTGTGTAAATCCTAGGTTAATTTATAAACAACAACTAATCATAAAACAACAAATAAAATGCACAAAACTGCATACAATGCCGCCTTACCCCATTATTCCAAATCGGCTCATATTGCAAAACACAGTGTACTAGGAACAGATGGGAAATCACATTTTTCTACGTGTCTCACAGCCACTCGTTTAAACGTCAATGCACCTATATCGTCTAAAGCCAAAATTATAAGGCTGTGTTCGTACAGGAAATATACACATAAGTAGTAAAACATTTATTAATAAATAATATTTAAAATTTTGAATCTCACGAATTTATGCAAAGGATTATTTTTCGTCTTATAAAATAATATAGAAATCTAAATAACGAATTAAATAATGGGAAACATCTGACAACCACACTTTTTCTTATCGACTTGATGGTATTTGCCCAGAATTCTTTATTCTTTTGGTTTTCTCTCCTCAAATCTTGTGCGCGCAGGAGTAAAGTCACAAAGGACATAATAGTGATGTTCCACAGTTTGTAAATTTATAAAAAACAAACTAACCAATAGATTTTTGATCATACCCAGTAAAAGGATTGTAAATAAATGGACGCAACATATAAATTATTGGTATTTTCTTTGCAATGTAAAGCTAGATTGCCATATTCTTGAGAAACTAATACTAGCCCACCACACATGCCCATCATTGCAATCCTGTAAGCCAGGATCTACAATGATAACCAATGAATACCACCGAAACAGTTAAGCTCGGTGAGTCCCAGGGAAAAAAAAATCGTGCTGATATTCTTGAGAAGTAAAAAATCCTTACGGATTGTTCTGCCTTAAATTACATTGCGGACGCTGCCTTAGCGCTTTTAAATCTCGCTGTCACATGACACCCCGGCACCGCACTAATACGTTTACACAACAACAATAGTCACGAGACCGGACCTACAAATTGACGTATTAAGTGTTCAACTGTTTCTTACTATTGCCGTCTGTTAAGCATAAGAGGAAGTTTTTAAGTAAATTAAATACCTACATTTACTTACCTATAATAAATAAATATTGGAATTTTTGATTTTCATCTTGAAGATTTGTGTTTTTTTCATAATACTTATAAAAGTTCATTTAACTCTGTCTTATTTATCGAATCGTTTACATCAGTGCCGTGCTCTGCCATGACTTGCAAAATTTGCATTTTTCCTTATAATTCAGAAATAAATTATTGAAATAAAATTCATAATTTTAAATAAACCGATACTTTGAGTATAATATTTGACTGAAATTGTATAAATAATTTCAATCAAAGATTTGATTACATTCAAAGATTTGATTTAATTTTTAAAATCGTGTTATTTCTATCAGATACTTGCCATCGATCATTAAAAACGGTAACTATCAGTCAAAGCGGTCTGACGCTTAAACTTCAGCATCCCACAACACTTAGATAGAGCTCATTGCTTTAACACCATGTTTTCATACAAAAATCTATTGACACTCACAACTGTAATAAACCTTCTTCACTTGGCTATAAGTGTGAGAGAGATAGATTTACCCAGTGATATACTGAGTAGGAGCAGAAGGCAGCTATTGTGGCCGAACAGCACGCTTCTTCAGGTAAGTTGGACTTTTACAATCTAAAAAGTACGTATTTGTAAAGTAAATTCCTGTTATTATACATACCTACACGTACAATAAGTTAAATCACTCAAGTCAATTTGTGTCTTATACAATGAGCAATAGAATACTTATTGCATTTGTAGCAGTATTTCGTCATTTTAAAGATCGAATATGATGTGAACTTTTAATTAATCTGATTAAATATTTTTGACTCAAATTTTGTGATGAAAAATAAAACACATTACTTAAGATTTACAAAAGAGTTTTCCATGCCATGAAAAACTAGCCGTAAATTAGTGTAAATACAATTAATGGCACGTTTATCAATTAGTTTTCCTTTTACAACAATTAACAAAACAGTTCAGTTCCTATTAAAATTAAATTTTGAAATAAAGTGAAGACTGATTCAATAGGTATAAAACAAAAGAGAAAATCGATTTAAATTCTAATGCGTTACCATGGCAACAGAGACACGTGTACAATATTATAAAGTAAGCCCGTGTATCTTCCGTTAACACAATCTATAGATGCCGATACCCAATTACCATTCATTGGGAAATTGCCGGCGATCAGACCGGAGATAACACAGGCTGTTGCTTCGAATTATATTATTATGTTCCTCTGTTGTTTAATTGATTTTGATGTTTTGGTAAATAATTTCTGTTTGATTTGGCATTTTAATTAATGCTGAATAATGGTTTTTACATTAGTATTACATTACTTTACAATAATTACAATTATTTACCCTAACAAGTTGTGATTTTTTCCTAACCATTTTAGTTCAACGCTGGAGTTGGCGTGCCAAGCGGTGTTAAGAACATCAACGTGAACTGGGCATTCCAAGCCAACTTCCAACTACCTTGGAATATAAGTCAGATACCTGTGGACATTTTACATGCCAACACCGGCTACATCGGTACTGCGCGAAAAAAAAGAAGCTTGGCGGATAGAGACGAAAATAACGGGGATTACCATGATGATGCGAAGCTTTATCACTTTTATATACATGTTGAAGATATTTTAGATGGGTAAGTATTTTATAAGAACCTATATAGATTTCCACCGCTGAAAAAAGATATCTAACTAACGAACTGTATCGATTCTTCAAAATCAAAGGAATGCTGAATAAATAGGCTGCATTTGTTCCGAAAATTATAACTTAACTAATAAAAAACCCTAAAAATGGCGTCAAATAATTCATCCAAATCGCAGGCTGCCAACTGCAGGAGTATGCCAAAGACTGGTGGCTTTTCCACGTTGTATGGCAATGCTTATTCTCTGCCCTAGTTAAAAACCAACCCTTGGGTCACGTAAGCTGTCAACAAGACATTTCGCCAGACCTTTAAATATTTTTCCATAAAATAACTAAAATGTGAAGCAGTAAAGACCAACAAACGCATATGAACACCTCCAATTAGGCTGCATCCAATCTAATCCATCCAATGCTTAGCCCTTAGTTATTTTGCCGGTCTGAAATATAATTATGGCTGAATCCTCCTCAAACTAACTTCTGAAACACAGCAGCATAGGCATCGCTTTGCATCCTAACCGCAACAGTGTGACCAACTAAGAACAAGCCAGTATACCACGTTAAAACAATACTAACTTAGAAGCATAACCTTTATGGTCCATATAATGCAAGTTGGCCAAGCCATTAAAAAGACGCACGCTCCAACAAGCTTCATATTTCCAGTGCACCTGTGTAAAATGTCTCCACAGCTAATTGCAGCATCTTAACTTGTTCATTATTCACCTGTAGTAGTGGCATTTTCTGTCTTGCCAGATGTTTAGGTACAATATATTGTATGTTGTTTGGTTTTGGATTATGTAAGTGTATTTTGGGTTTCCAATTTTTATTTTGGATAATAAATAATTGGATTTTAAATAATAATTAGAAATTCAGATTAAGACCCGTTTTTTATTAACTGAGTAAAAATATAGACTTCATAATTAAAATAATTGAAAAATCATTCAAACCAAGAACTAAACGAATATGATGTTAATTGTCAGTTCGTTTAAAGTCGATTTTCTTTTATCTTTTATTAAAAAAAAAGAAATGTATAAAACATTTTTTTTTTTTTTTGTTTTAAGTAATTTTTGTAACTGAAAACTGAAATGTTTTGTCTGAAGCATTTTGACACCACAGCCGTAGCTCGTTTCAAGAAGCCTGGCCGTCGTACTTATATGGGTTAGCCCATACCTTGAAAACTACTGAATCAATTTGCATGAATTATAAAACTCCTTTTCTTAAGTTCTTTAAAAATATAGAATTTGATGTTCCATATCATAATACATATTTGACTATACATATGGTTTGACTACATTACATCATTCAAAATAATTAATTCATCAAGGAACGATTTCTAGATTTTTGGTGGTAAAAATATTTTTTGCATTTTTTTTGCATCCATCTCATTCAATATTCTAATGATTTGTGACAAGAATAAATTATGTAAAAAAATTACCTATTTGTAGACCACAAATGGAATGAGTCTTTCTGCGATTATGAACCCTTTATTAGTCCAACTTTCATACACGCGTCTAAAACCTGCTTACAAATATCTAAGTGAGTGTGAATCCTAATTTAATTTGTCGCCCGCTAATCGGGCTAGTTAAGCGCGGTCCAATTTGTTAGAGAAGTTATCACTTGCTCGTGTTACTGTACTCGAGGCTGTGCTAATGAATAGTGACGTCATTAGGTCACGATTGCAGATTGTTATGCGTTAAAACTTAGTCCTCATCCTTAAGTTTAAATCCTGGATTTCACGTTCAACATAAATTTTAACTTTGGCCGATTAGTTCTGAAATTATACCATGAAAGCGAACCACCACCTTAAATGTACTTTACCGATCACAAAGTACCACAAAGTACCCGGTAAATCATTTATTCAAATTATCACTTTTTCTAAACTTATGTTCGTATTTACCTACAGCGACTGAAGTCATTATCTTTAGGTAAGAACATTCTCTTAATGATGTGGGTTAGATTAGTATAGTTACAACGTTTAACAGCAATAATTGTAATATAAATGCTCAAAATGATATTACATAGATAAGCTACCCAGTCGTGGTAGCCTAGTGGTTCAATGACCGGATTTGTGTGCACAAGGTTGCAGGTTCGAACCCACTACAGGCAAGTACCAATGTAACTTTTCAAAGTTATATGTACTTTCTTAATTATTCTAAGACATCATTGACAATTACAACACCTAGATTCCAAAAAAAAATGGGATCTGAAATCGCCAACCCGCACTGAGCAAGCGTGGTGATCAATGCTCGTTCCTTCTCTATATGAGAAGAGGCCTGTGCTCAGCAGTGGGACATTTATAGGCTGGTATTATTATTATATTATAAGCTACACCTAAGCAGTCAAAGTAGAGTACATAAATAAACAACTAAACTGTACGGAAATCTAAAAAAGGTATACGTACATGCCACAAACATACCTAAGGTGCTTTCGTATAATAGTTTATATACTAAAATAAATTAGGGACAATTATATCTTTGCAAATCTCCATAACAATTTTGTCATATTTTTTTGAAATAATAGTAACAATATTTTGATACAACTCAGAACTCAGCCATCAGATCCCAAACTAGGCAGAGCCTGTATTATGGCAACCAGACAACAGATAAACATACTTATATATTTCTAAATACATCCATATCTATACTCTAGACTAATATATAAAGCTAATGAGTTTGTTTGTTTGTTTGTTTGAATTTTAATCTCACGAACTACTAGTCCGATTTGAAAAACTATTTCAGTGTTGGAAAGCCCATTTATTGAGAAAGGCTATAAGCTATATAACATTACGCTGCGACCAAAAGGAGCTGAGCATAAATGAAAAATGTTGCAAAAATGAAAAACCGTTGAAACTAAAACACGCGGATAAAGTCGCGGGGGACAGCTAGTTATAGATAAATTACACCCACACAGAAAAAATGATCAGGCTCATCACACAAAGATTTGTCCTGGGTGAGAATCGAACCTACGACCTCTGGTTTAGCAGTCAGGTTCACTAACCACTAGACCAACGGGCCAGTATTTGAAATAACTCTTTCCAACCTATAAGCGTACATTACACTGACTAAAACCAAAAGTCCGGATCTCTTTCGCATCTCTTTTCAACGATCAATACTTGTACATACATGTGTACATAGCCTTTCTCGCTTTGCTAATCAATTTGATTTGTTACGCGAGTTTTCGTTCGCTGTCGACACAATACGCTTGATGTCTCTAATGAATATTGACATCACGTGTCGAAAATGTTTCTTTGCCTTAATTTACCTTTTTGAAATTCGTATTATATACTTATTAAGATTCTATGCACTGGTGCTTCTTTTATATAACCAGATGCATATGGGTGCCATTTTTCCTTAATCGTTAGTAATTTACCTTTGAGTTCCACTCATATTTTATCCTATTCTTCTCACTCACTTTTCACGCGATCGCGAGTAGCCGCCGCGTCAATTTATGATTAGGGAACTAGTCGGGCGATCCCGAGAAAACTGTTATGTTCTAAATAATTATGGATACCCCCCATGAGAGTTATTATACAAACATTATATTCCTTACAAAAGTAAAATTTTTACATAGTCATAGATTTTGTGTATTTATGTGATCATTTCCACAAAACAAATACCGTCGATCACATTATCATCAGGATACTTAACACACCAATGAATAAAACATCAGGAAAAATAAGGACTCTCAAATTGGGTCGAGGGGAATCTTGGACCGGGACCGCGGTCCCAGTTTCCCCTTTTGAGGCAAAACAAACGTCAAAGCAAATGAAGAAATGCAGCCGTCACATTTTGTTTATCAGTATATTCACAACGAGCCGATCGGTAGCGCGCAAGATATCAAAATCATGATTTATTTCACTCCGACACTTCGTTACTTTCGGAAGCAATTTTTACATAAATTGGTTTCGTCAATAGCAATTTTGCGAATGTCAAAATTTGTTATTTATTACTGTTTACCGGAGCGCAGTTATTTTAATAAGCGTCGGTCTATATTTATCCGTGCGGCTTAATATATTTAATGGGTAGTACTTTTTTATGAAAATTGGATGAACCACAATTATCATAATACAATAATAACATAAGTACAAACTACTATTAAAACTTGAAATATAATATCTCAAGTTAGGTTAAGTTTACTAAATCAAACTTGAAAATAGAAAACTTAAAAAAATTATACTCCATTCATCTATTTAAAGTAAAGTTTCAAATTGTCGAAGTATACATGGAACCAAAATCAATTAAAAAACTTAAATGGAACAAAAGTGAATTAAATAAAAAACTAAAATCAATTTTAAACTGGTTTATTGAATATATATATATGTATTCTTGTTTATTAAATATAGTTTTCTTCTAATAGGTACATTACAAATACTCTAATTAGTAATAACTAATTTATTTGTAAGACATTGTGTTCAATTATTTTCTTATCTCAAGTGTAGCACCATTGTACACCTATGTTCTACAAATTTGATTGCATTTGATTTGAATTTAAATCAACCATTCTTCTTTCAGCTTCGGTCACAATGGCAGGGCTTGCGTGCTGCAGACCTTGTGTCAGCTGGGAGCGGAGCCCTTACACTCTGATGACCAAGAAGATGTGCTTCACGAACTTGCCATGTTCGTGTTAAAGTAAGCATAGTTACACTATTATTTCTATTGACAGAATTGTGTTCAATGTTGACAGACTAAAAATATACAAGGACAGTTGATATCATATTAAAAAACTACGCATTTTCACTGATAATTCTATTATTTTCGTTGTAGTAAGGACAGTTTTAATAATATAATTGACGAGACGAGACTAACCCTCGGTTTCTAAAAGGCTGGTCAACTTAATCTGTTGTCAAATCAACTGATCACGACTGTGATTATTTGATCAAAAGGCTAACAACCAATCACAGCGCTTAACATGAGGTTTGACAGCTGATTAACAAATTATTGTTATGGTCACCTTTTCAGAAACCGGGGATGCGGTTTATTTTGTTAGTCACAGTAAATTAGTTTCGTTTATCAATGCTTATAAAAACTTGTCGAATGAATCCTAACACTTAACAAACACCAAACTTTCTGTACTCAACATGTAATTCAAACAATTTCCTGTGCTGACCCCAGTAGTGTGATCTTGACAAGTTCGAACTAGTTCAGGCCATTAGTAGTTTGAACTTGACAATTAGATAAGTACACATACGATCTAGCACTTCGACCCTTTGAATCAACTCCGGGCTTTCAAGAGTTCGTGATTCCTGTTTTGTTAACGCATTTAATGAACTCTATGAACTATGAGAGTTGGGTAAAAAGACCGAACAGGTGAGAGTCTCACTCACGCACAGAGGGTGCCGTACAAATTTTACTTATTGCCACTGTTATTTCTCCAAAAACAAACTTAGCTTTGCAGTTGAATAATGCTCTCTCGTACATCGATGTATGACACTATCAAATTTCTAACTTTACCTAAATATAGGTTTGTAATCTCAATAACGTTTTTTTATGTTACAAATATTTGTCCAATTTAAACCCAATAAACCGACCAAGTTCCAACGTTTGGCCAACTATTGGTAGGTAATTCACTTGAACATTAGTGTCCCATCAGTTTATAATAGGGACCTATTTGGGTTCACGACTAGATCTATATTGCAGCCACAAATCAGCGGTAACGTTGTGGTTACAATGTATTTGCGTTGCGGTATCCACAAAAATTTGTAAAGTGATAAATTTGACTCAGCAGTTTAGAAGACGCGAGCGTCTAATATACAATTAATAAAACACGCGTTTAGTCATATCATATAACAATTTAAATGTTTTGTGAACTAAAAAACATCTATACGAAATGTCCATAGAAATGGTACTAACTAATCTCGGAATAGGTATATCAAAATAATAATAACAAAATAATTAACGTTGATTCTAGGTATTATCTGAAATAATCTAGTTAAATCTAATAATATTGTGCTCCCTCACTATTTGTATAGGGAAAGCTCCCTTTCTTTTTTCTACTTACTACTGTCTATGCTAGGATTAGTCTTTTCACAAAAAGCCGAATGCTCCTATTATATTAATTTTCTTTCATATTTCAGCCCCAAAAATGACGCTACAGAGATTCTGTCGGAAAATGATATTGCGTACGAGTACGTCAAAGCGTATACCGATGGAGAGAAGCACCAAGACTGCTCCAAATTGTATGAAGGATGTTCAGTATCCTTCATAGATTCTTTTACTAAGCTTCATGGTGTATCATGAATATGGAGGGTATGGTATACCCGACTTATTTTGGAAACCGATTTACAGAACTGCTGCCTATGTTGAAAATTCATGTTTTCTGAAAATAGTCAGGTATACCAACAAAATAAACAAGTAAATAAAATACGAATACTGACAAAATACATTTTATGAAAATTACCTCAATAACAGATGAAAATAAAGCAAATAAATCAGTTTTTTTTTTATTTAGTTAATAATGTATGTACACACAATTAAACAACATTACATATCAAGGACAGACGCAGACCTGCGACAGGAGAAGTAATATATAAAGGTAAAACACATTGTATACATAAACACATAAAATTGTTAAATAAATAATATATATGTTGTGTAAAATATTTTGTAATATCATATACATTTTATGTTATGTAAATATAAATATGGTACCTACTATAACCTGAAATTATCTTAAGATTTTTACTACCATAAAAATATTTGAGGTACCTACCTAATTTCAATTTACAAGGTCAATATAATATTTGTATACAACGAAATTATTACATGGATCTCTCATTCCACTCTAAGTTGACCTTTAGATTACGTGGGTTGACTAAACTCGACTAACTCGCAATGCACTCTTTTTGTGGTCGAACGTGCAGCCTTGAAGCGCAAAACCCACACACGTTATCCAGGATTATATTCATATTGGTTATTGGAACAAATATGTGTGACTATATTTAATAAAGTTGCTGTAGCTTTTCTTCTTTTCGAGTCAATAGTATACTCTAAAGCTGCAAACAAAGTATCGGACGTCCATAATCCTCCTGAGGGGACGCATTTTAATGTATCTATATAGTACTAGGATACAAACTATCGTCGTAAGTCGCGGAGATGACATTAAACGGTCCTAGAGCAGCCGGACGTTCAAACAGAATCTGCCCAGCCGAATATTTTGACATCCGCGGACATTTTTCCCCGTCGACGATTGTTGAATGAATGCCATGCAAAACGGTCAAAAATGGATATCCGTACCATCGTACTCTCTTCGGACATGACTTATCAGTCGCGTCTTACATACGATTTAAGTGACGTGCTGTAAGTTTATCAAGTGCCGCCATGTTTAAAAATATATATACATACATTGAACTTGTTCTGGCTGTGGACCGCAACAAGTTCAATGCTAAAATAACTGATATTATCTCACTAAGGTAACTTATATTTTTGAAATGTCTTGGTGAAAATTATTACCTGTAATAAATAATTATATTGTTTTTAATATCTAAGTATGAAGATTTTAAATAAACGAAATAAAACACTATATCTGCAATATTTTATTTGCATGTAAAAAAAAAACAGAAATGCTTATTAATATGTATAATTCGAACTGTGAAGCGTTTTAGGTCGACAATTAGAAGTACTATCATCTTAAAATTAGCACCAGCACAGTATTACATAAAATATAATCTAATTGTATTATAATCATAATCAACCAATCAACAACAATAATCAAACAATTCAATCAATCAACATAAAACATACTATATGTCAAAAATACATATTTTCAGTGAACTAGTATTGTTTTATATTTAAAAACATTCTTTAAATATAAAACCTAATTTAGAGGAACTCCGATAATATTTCTGGACTTCCATTTAAGAAAATACTTTAACCTCATGTCTGGACAAATTTCTTTCCCTACTCTCTCGTCCTTATCCTACAATCATTTAATCAGTCTACAGAAACCCAAATTTATGCAGCGTCTCCTGACCAATTTGCGTAAAGGTGCTGAGGATAGAGCCCTCGCACTCCGGGAACAGCTCCTCGCAGTCTACGCCCACCTCCCTGCCGAGTCTCTCCGCTGCATGGTACTCGTTGTCCGTATGGTGGGATAGAGTATCCTTTGTCGTTGAGGGTCTGAGGAAACGAGAAGTCAGGATTAGTTTTAAAATATCCCACTTCCGTTCAAATGGCTGTAGTTTTAGATTTATAAATAAATACCAGCCTGAGACCGTTTCTATGCACTGACATACATACTTTACTGATATAGAAACAGCCTTAGGCTGAGTTCTTATTCAATAAATTTCAGCATTATGTATATAATGATTACTGAATTAAAACCCAAATGCTGAAGTTGTTTAAATAACAACTGAGGTTTTTACCTGTCTTTGAAGATGTAAAAATTATTCAGATGACATTAAAATCTAATGAAACTCTTTTTACTTGTACCTTCAACAACTGATCAATTGATATATTATTAATGATATATTATTATAAAACATTTGTTTTAAATCCCCATTCATGGATACTTTTATAGGATAGTTTTGTACTGAACCAGTCACGCTCAAAACTAATTATGCGGTCATTTAGTCCTATCTGATCTGGTAATGAGATGGCCATTAACAAATAATTAACACATAAAACTAGTATGTTGTATTAAAATAAAAAAACAGAGAATAATAACAGTCATTAGACAGGACAAACTGCATATGATAATGAATATAATATAAATACACAAATATTAAAAGGGTGATTTTAGGAAATCATCGCAAGATAGCCTCATTCGTTTTTTAATCTCCAGGATTCAGTGCATTCAAATTTTAGAACTTCGAAAATTTTAGTTTAATTAAAAATCATGAAATTGGTAAATTAAATAAGTTTGAGTTTCAAAATTTTTTTCTGTGCTCTCAAATTTAAATAGATACCTAATAAAAACGCCAATCTATACGTCCGACAAAAACCTTCTAATCAATTTTCCTCAACCAAAAATTCCCAATCTTAACCCGTCAACTCCATCCAAATAAATGATATATCATTCATAAATAAAGCGGTACCAAAAACCTTTCATAACGTTAGTGACTTACGTGAATAGTATATGTCCAATTTCGCCGAGCAAGCCGTTTTCATGGGTGAATGGTACCTCGGCAGCTTCGCAGATTGTTCGAAGCAAGCACGGCCGTCCTGAATAACCGTACCTGAAGTTTCAATGGGCAACCTTAATAAAATATTATACCTTCAGAGCGATTCTTGTTAACTCTTCATAAACGGGTCTCACTTGAGCCAGCGATGTTTTGATTTAAGCATTAATAAGGTAATTTATTTTTAATTGCATTTTGTTTAAGATTTTATCGCTTTCGCTGGTCAAGTAGAATCTTTGTTGTAATTTACTTAACCTACGTTTTAATTTTTCTAATAAATTATTGTTGTAATAAAACGATTTTACAAGGCTGTTTGCAAATGCCATTTTCTTACGCTTAGCTTTAGCTTTTGTAAAAAAAAAAATATTCTAATATTTTACAGAAAGCATGTATAATCAATTTATAAAACCTTTATTAATAAGTAATACAAAAAATAAAATCGAATACCTTTCTACCATATGTTCAATAACTTTATAAAAGTCCCATCTATTCATTCTTTGTGGTTCTTCCTCTTCCTCCAACGCATTTTGGTCAATCATTTCTTGCCTTTTAATAGCTTCATCTAAAGACAACTCAGTTGTGGCTATATCATCTTCAGAATCTATAACATCGTCCTTAGAGTAAATTAGAGACCTCTTCCTTCTATCATCAAAAGTCAGATCAACTAACGTATCGTTGTCTCTATCTTGCTCATCATTTTCAATATCTACTGTTTCACTTATTTGTCTAGAACCATCTGAGTCTATTTCGTTAGAAATGTCTTTCGTTGGAGCGTCCTCGACCATGTCCCTGGAGACTGTTTGGGAAAACCCGTAGATCCTGCTTGTATATTCTGTACTATTTGTAGGCAAATCATATTGGAACTTTATTACTGTGCCGACGGTAACCGATTGCTCCTTCAAATCAACTGGCACACCGAGACCAATGATGAACTGAAAAATTTGGAAAAGTTGAATGTAATGTCAGGTCAAGGTCGGCATAATACATGAATTTGGTACTGTCATATTCACTAAATGCCACCAACGTAGGGTGCACCTTTTTATTAGTTCTATATATAAAAATGAAACTCAATTGCCACATTTATGGGTCGGGTCAACTAGTTTTAATAAGTAAATAGAATAAGTAACAGAAAACGTAGAATAACAATTTTTAATACTACTAAAGAGAGCAAACAAGAAAATAACGGTATGTTATTTAAAAATATCAAAATCACTCCCTAACGAGCAAAAATAATAAAAAGAAATACTATTTCAATCCTTTGAAAGGGTTAGATTTAACAAAATGTGAACAGCAATCTAAGTGAACTCAAATAATAAAAGAACATTTTCGCCGGAACAAAATAAGTATATTTTTTTAACCTTAATTAAAATTTTCAGCACATTTGGACAGTGAAAAACCCGACGTTGAACCCATGCAAATTTCCGACGCACACTTTAGGAGAATAGAGACAAAACATGTCCGTGAGAAACAGAAAATAAATTTAAAACAAAAACTCTCATGGCACGCTTCAAAAGGCAGACAGAAGCTTAATTGCATTTAAATTCACGGACAAAAAAGACACTGCTTCGTTAAGCCGTATCCGTTGTGCAAAGAAAACATCATTTGCTTAAGTTAAATCAGGTACGCTATGTAAATTTACATGGATTTGTTCTAATAAGATGAGAGGGGCGTACCTGTGCTCGGGCCGGTCCACCGTCCGGGTACACGAGGTACCGGCGCTGCCTTCCCGCGTCCACGCCAAACTCCAAAAGCAAATTGAACAAAATTAAAGTCAGCAACATCGTACTATTTCGTTTTTACGTCGATCCTGAGCGCACCGACGCCGTCGAAGTGTAAATACTGTATAAGATAAAATGTTACAATGTTTACACAGAGCCTACGGCACTGTCTGACTAATGAACCGTTATGTTTTCCCAGTGATTTGGCCTGTACCGAACGGCCCAGATGCCTGCTAACGCTGAGCACACGTAAAACTTACATGCCTCTGTTTAACAAAACATTACACATAACGACCGAATTCTACTAGTGAGCTGTATTTTTTATACTGAAAAGACATTTTCATGAAATTCTCGCTTTAAAATCACTTAATTTTTTACTTCGAGTTTCGAAAATTAGTTACTATTAGTACCTACCTACCTGAAAAAATTACATTATAAGTTATAAGACATTTAAAAAATATGAGAACGATGATAATGAGAAAAATATTTGTTTTTTAGTTAAGTAAAACACAAATCAAGGTAGGTCAAATCATTGTAATAATTTAATCCAATAATAAGTATCAAAGCCACAATTCACGTACACACTTGATTTGTGTGCATAAATGACCAAATTCTTTGGTGGTTCTTATTCTAAACGGATATGAAAGCACTCTCAAAACACAGCATAATAACAAAATTTCCGCCCGCTATAAACATTAGAAATTCCGTCTCATTTTTATATGTTGCCAGTACCGCATGCATTTCTCTAGCAAACATTTACCCTCACTATGTACTCCACGGCTGCACCGCATCAAAGTTAAGTCCCGTCTACACTGCGCCAATTTATTGAAATGAAGGGTTAAAATGGGATTCTGCGGTTGCACCACCAGCAATATGTAGAACACATGTTTTTTCCCGTTTGTTCGTATCGCATTTGTTATGAAAGCGTTTGTGCTAATGCGAAACCATGGTTTTCAATTTCTGTCCTCGGTTCCTGCTAAATGAGAATGTCGGGTTAATTGGTTTTGTTAAATTAAAGCCACAGGTTGAAGCAGGCTTGCAGTTTTTGCATGAGAATTAATATTTTAAATTCGTATCATACGAGGCTTTACACGGTTTTTGATACGAAAATATGAAAACCCCAAATTTTATCGTGATCCCAATTATGTAGGTTATTTAATCACTTGTGGAGTCACGAACTTCCTTATTCCGTATTGAAGAATTTTACAGCCTATTTTAAACTTCTAGTTTTGAGTATGACCGTGAATGAGTATACATGCAGAGGAATTCCGAAAAGGAAGATGGATGGATTGTGTGAAAGATGAAATGAGAAAGAAAAGAGTTAATGCTGAGATGACGACTAGTAGAGATAAATGGAAGAAATATACGCATTGCGCCGACCCCAAATAATTAACATCGGAACAGGGTCCCGATCATGATGATTTTTAACTTCTATTTTTAAATTATACTTCGTATTTTTCATCCCCGAATACACCTCAGTCCAATTTAGCATTCATGAGTTATGTCGGAAGTAATTAAAAGATTTTTTCTCGTCCCATCATAATTTGACAAGATTGTGTAAGAATCTGTTTCAATTAGGCCATCTTTGGTAATCCAATTAAGAAATATTAAGTGGCATTATTGCTCGATTCCATTGATTACTCTGGCTTAAGTAGATGAAATTGGTCTTGTTTTTATTATTTCTTTTTGTGATTTTTTATGGTTATTACCTTATTATAGGTAGTATATTTAACGATATTTCTCTCTCCTGCTTATATGAAATTAAGAGCTTAATCATAGATAGCAAGATCATTCAATCCTACTTCAAATTACTCAAAACCTTTTTGGATCCCAAACTTAGGAATAGTCGGACTACTTGAACAACGTATTCTGTGAATTATTAACTATACCCTAATCGTCTATCACAAGATAAAGCACTTCATTAATCGAAGAATCATGTTGTGGTAACAACAAACATGGTTTAAAGACAAACTAACCCTTAGGTATCTATAATTCTTTAGAAATTGGAATACAATAAGAAAATGTGGCCGGAATTAGTTTAATACGAGATATTTGGTTTCGAGTGTAAAGCGCTTTCCACGTAGTGTGATTATATGAATTGTCAAAGATAATATGCTTCATTTGCAGTATTTAAGGATGTGTCTGTTATATTTATTGATTTATATCTACTTTCAATATATTATATAGTTTTTTTTTTCGATAAACATCTATTAAGAGGTAGGTTGTACATACCCTAATAACACATTTAACTATTATGTATAAGAAATGAGGAATACTTAGCAAAATTAAGTTAAATGTTATGTTCAAAGTTAGTGTTAAAATTCATAAAAAATCTAATGCCAAATTTCAATTGATTTGAAACAAACGGGTAGCAAAAACAACGTTTAATACATCATAAAATCAGTTTATAGAATATATATAAATTATTGTAAATTCCATGTTTTTTAAAAATTGTTAAAAGTACATTCTGTTTTGTATGTGAGTATTACCTCACGATCGACTCGCGCCGAATAGTACACGTTTACAGGTTAAGTAAGTACACTGATTAAGAGTGACGCGCAACAAATCAGTTCAGCAAACAAGAAAAGTCAGGAGTTTGTTATGTTTTGACCATGCGACACTGTCGCGGTTATTTTCTCAGAAATATTGAGTGTAGTGACAAAAAAAGTTGTATTTTTATCCAAAATGTTGATCGGTGGTTGTTTTTTATTGTAAGTACTTTGTTAATTACAATTTGGCAATTTTCTTGTGTACAAAATTTGATAGTCTTTTGTTTTAGGTTTTTAAATAGATACAGATTTTGAATGTCACGTGGTAGGCAGGTTTTATCATGAAATCCACATACATAGCACATCCTACACATAAATAAATTTCGCTTATACACTGTGCTTCGGTTTTGTTTGTGTTAAGGATGTGTCCCCATATCTCTATTTTTCAATGAATATAATATAAAAAAATCTCCATATGACGCAGACGTACACTTCTATTCTGATGTAATTCATTAACATAGGGTGTAAATACATAATAAATATAGTCTGTCAGGTATCTAGACCGGATTCTCAATGGGATACATAAAGACACCTAACAGAGTAAGAATACCTACACACAGAACCTGCTAAGTGTGATTTCCTATAAGTAATATGTATAATGCTCTTTATTTTCAGGTCAATAGTTATATTGAATATAATATGTGAGGAAACCGTCGCAAAGAAAAGGCAGAGACGATATTTATTGTTCACACCCGCCACACAGTGGGGCGTAAGTATTTCATTACTAGTTGTATATTTTACTATAGCCTACATGTATTCAACCAAAATTGTGTATTTTTATCTATCTATCTAATAAGCCCGTATTGTCCCACTGCAGGGCAAAGGCCTCCCTCTCCCGCGCAAAATTGTGTATTTATTTAGAAATATATCTAAGTATGTTTATCAGTTGTCTAGTTGACATAATACAGGCTCTGGCTAGTTTGGGATCAGATGGCTGTGCGTGAGTTGTCCCAAGACATTATTATTATTATTTATTTTGTATAAAGAAATTACTTCATATCACGCAAAGGTATTTTTAAATCATCCAATCCAAATTGCAATACTTGTTGCTGTGTTAATTTTAAAATAAAATACATTTTCTTTTTAAATAGTAAATCAGTCAAATAATTATTAGTACGAATAGTCCTACTACGCACAATTTAAGGTTGTCATGACAACATCACAGAAATAGATCTGCTTTAACTAAACACTCATTTGCATTTGCAATCCCGATCCGGTCCGTATTGAACCAAGTTCCTAACATGATGAATAATTTAACCAAAGGTATCTCTATCCATACTCAATGCTTTAAGCTGAAATCTGTTATTTGGTAACATTTCAGGATTGTTGTATTATTAATACTTTGTTACGTGAATGTTTGAGGTTACGACTTCAAAGGTAATAATATAATAATAATTCATTTATTCACAAGTAACACATACTCATATTGTTAAATACATAAAACTTAAAAGTATGTTCGTAGCACTGTAAATACACAACTTAATATGAATGATGAACTTAATATGACTGCCTCGTTGGTCTAGTGGTCGCAAGCGCGACTGCCGTGCACGAGGTCTCGGGTTCGCATCCCGGATCGAGTTAAAAATAGATACCGACGATACGATTTTGACGACCTCCGTGGTCGAGTGACGTACACACCGGTTTTCAAGGTGTCAGCTCTGAGGTCCCGGGTTCGATCCCCGGCCGGGTCAATGTAGAAAAACCACTTTTCTACGTTGTCTCGGGTCTGGGTGTTTGTGGTACCTTCGTTGTCTCTGAATTCCATGACACAAGTGCTTTAGCTACTTACTTTGGGTTCAGAGCAATGTATGTGATGTTGTCCACATTTATTTATACCGGGCTTTTCGTTCAGAAATAGTCAGTACAGCTCAGTTTGGAGTCAGCAAGTTAGGTGGTGTTTACAGCCCCGTGCCTCTCTTGCGCCTGATCTCACTCCGGTCGTGTCAGATTGCTATCCCATCGGACTATGAGAGTGAAGGAATAGAGAGTGCAGCTATGTTCGCGCATACACTCGTGCACAGAAAAATATTAAATAATAAATGATGTTCAAAAGGCGAGCTTAACCCAATTTCGGGTTTTCTTCAAGCAAACCTTGGAAAGAGAAAGAAAGATCTGTGACTTTAAGGGTGTACAATTAAACATTACAGACAAAGACGCACATAAATTATTACAAATCACCACAAATTAATACAAAAAGTCATTATTTAATATTCATTATATCCTGATTCTATAAAAGAGGAACCAGTAACAAGTTTCAAAAAGAAACTAACTGTACTTTTACTGAATAAGTGTTATTACTCCGTATCAGAGTTTCTAGCTGATACTTTTTAGCTGGGCTTGTATGTGTTTTAATGTGTACCCAATGATGAACTACATCAATGTTTGCGTGCCAAAATGGTAGAATTTACAAGGATTCTTCAACATTTCTGTAACCACCTTATTGTAAATACCTACATTCTGAGCAAATAAATGAATATTATATTATATTATTTAAGTTTGTATTCCACAGGTTTTCGCCACAGTATCCATACCACTTCACCCAGAGTCATACGTCAGCGTCGCTTGGTTCTACGAAGCGAATTACTTTACCGTTGACAACGCCACATACTTTGAGCCCTTACTAGGAGATATTGAAACGGTTAGTACTGTTTTATGTTTCCACTTAGCGAGAAACTGACGGTCGATTGCCTATAGTCATTCCGATAACCATTGGTAATATCGAAGAAAGGTTTTTATAGTAATATGTCATGGATATCAGTCGATTTGGTCAATTTAACTCGGCTATGTTAAAGCCCTTTGAGAGTACTGAAAAGAGTTTCTTCACAAATTTATATTTCCACTAGCTGTCCCCCGCGACTTTGTTCGCGTGTTTTAGTTTCAACGGTTTTTCATTTTTGCAACATTTTTCATTTATGCTCCACTCCTATTGGTCGTAGCGTGATGTTATATAGCCTATAGCCTTCCTCAATAAACTGACTATCCAATACAAAAATAATTTTTCAATTCGAACCAGTAGTTCCTGAGATTAGCGCGTTTAAACAAACAAACAAACAAACAAACTCTTCAGCTTTATAATATTATAGTATAGATAGTATAGATTATCTATAATTTTATTTTTTTATTGACGTCCTCTTTGAGTGAATAATGTACGACGCAAGTAAATGACGAGTATAAACGCTTACATCGTAACTACATAAACCTTAGAAACGACTGTTTGCCGTAAATTGTCCAAGGTGAGGTGCAAGTTGCTACTAAACCTGTTTAATTAGTCAGTAACGGAGTTGTCCCCAGTAAATCAGTCGTAGAGGTTAGATTAGCAGTCGTTTCATATCTGGGGTTCAGATTATTGCTTTGAGACCGGAAACCGATCCCAACATAGCTTGGGAAAAAGTATGTAGCTGTGACTGGTCTGGGTGCTTAGTTTATATTCATCACATCGCTGCGTCTTCGATGTCACACAAAAACAAAATAGAAAATACGAATCTATAAGAAAAAGTAACTTACTGTCCCAGTAGAAAAATACTTACTTTTATTGACTTTTAATTAAAAACTCTTTAAAAAATCAAATTTTTACTATTTGTATATTATCTAAATTTAAACAGCTTCATTCTAGAGTTAATGGCTCGTAATTATCTTCTTAAAGATCTATTAGCTGCTTAATGACCTTAAATTCAACCTCAAAGGTCAGTAATATACATCCTTAAGTCCAACGTTTTCTGTATTTTAATTTACAAATGTTTTTAATTTTTTAGATGTCAAGAAGCAGAAAAGATCGGAGCATTATCAATCCACAGTTTAATGTAATGAATCGCAGGAGTATCTATAATTTAATAGAATCTGTACTAAAAAAGTAAGTACGAAAAAAATGTGTTTTTATTTTATATTCTTGCATAAATATTCAGTGGAACAATTGCGAAGAGAAAAGAATTAAAAAATGCAATTATGGTAATCCTTAGCTGGTAGTTGTGTCACAGTCTAATGATGTCGTGTCCGTAGTGCCGGACAATTGTGTTTTTTTTTCTCCTTTCTCAATTATTATGTTCAGAGATGTATTCTTATGGTTTTTGAAATGAATAAATTATGTTTCTCTTTACAATTGATGGAAGAATTACAGTCTAAGTTTTGTACTAGGTGAGCTAAGGTTTCAAATTAAGAGTGAAGTTTAGAGCAGAATATTTTTGACGCTGATAATTTCATTACGGAATTTTAATAGCTATAAGTAATGATAAAATCATTAAAGTGGTAAAAGTCGAATTCTAACTACTTTATTATTTTCATAGACCAATCAATTTGTCTTCCATAAAAAAAACTAGTTCCTCACAATACCAGGCTTCTATAAAAGACCGTGTAAATAAATGCATTATATTCTACTAGTGGTTTCCCGCGGCTCCGCCCGCGTGGATGTCGATTATCGCGGCAAAAAGTAGCCTATGTCCTTTCTCAGGCTCTAGACTACCTGTGTACCAAATTTCATTTAAATCGGTTCAGTAGTTTTGGAGTGAAGGCGCGACAGACAGACAGATAGAGTTACTTTCGCATTTATAATTTTGGCAAAGATTTACAAAACGCCCGCGACGTTGCAGACGACTGCAATCGCCGTAACGGCAGTAACTATCGAACGCCAGAATCGGTCTGATGCAAATTATTACTGAAAAGTAATGCTGTCTGCCGCATGGCACGTGTCGTCACCGTCTGTCACTGCCGTCTGCCGTGTTTGCAATACTCATAACAAGAAACAAACTCGGCGAGTACCAGGCTGCCATAAAACACAGGGGGTTTGAATAAAGGCAGACTTTGTTACGTCGAACGACACAGTAACCACTAAACAGCGGTAACAACGCGGAGTACTAATTCTACTAGCGCAGCTACTGGACTGGAATACATTGTAAATGCTTGTAATTTGTACTGAAGCTTTGTGCCTCGTTTATTTTAATAGCATACTCGATAACAAGTATATTTTTCTAAGTTTTAGATTTAGTTTGATTTTTACTTACGATCGTACGTAAAATAATTATTTAGCTTAAAAGATGATGTGCGTCTTTTAGCCGTTTTTAGCTACTACTAACTACATCCAGGTGTTCATAATGGATAAGACCGAATTTCCGTGTTCGGTAGCATGAGACTTAAAATGTATAAAATATAAATAAAATTCTGATTAATATCTAACTCGCAATAACTTTAATAAAATAAAATTTTAAGACGAAATTCATGTATCGATTTTTACACTCCTCAACCTATCGCTAAAGTGCAGCACATCAAAGCGATTACATTATAAGTAGACGAGGGCACATAAAGGCGACGTTACACGGAGGCATACGCCAACAACATTAATTAATCCATTTCCTCTCAATTAGGTGTTCCGACAGACAGCTGATAAATTTCATCTTACCTACACACCATCGTGAAACCATAACTTACTCGTGTACGGTTTAACTGTCTTATCAAGAACGTTAATGATGTTTATTATAATTAAACAGTAGATTAACGGATCTCTTGAAAGGTAAAGGTGTTCTTCTGGCTAGCCTTTTCTCAAGCTATGCTGGGGTCGACTACCAGTCCTACCAGATTCAGCTGAATACTGTATTTTACATGGAGCGACTGACTGCCTATCTGACTATCAGTTTAGGAACCAAGCAATATGACTTGTATAAAAAAGCAAAATAAAATCTTAGCGTTATTATTTATTTTTTTCCGAAAACTTTACTAATAACACAAACGTCAGAAGATGATATGTATATATTAAGCTATTGGAATATTTTTTTGAACCAGACACGGGTATCCCGGGCGGCCATGTTTGCTCCGCCTCATCTGTGAAAATGCGCAAGCGCATTTCCTACATAACGGCCTGATGGGAGACCTGATCTACCTCATACTTACGTAAGTATCAAGATATTTAATCAAATGATTGTGTAACATAACCTCGAACTGTTTTTTCTGTATTATACAATACATTTTTAGTTCATATACCATATTTAGTAAACTGCATTAAAATTATATAAAGTAAACGGTTGAATCTATGAAACAAATCCTCTCGAGTTATAAAAAGTAAAATACCAATTTCAAAACTTTCATTTAAAATCAAAATCAAAATTCATTAATTCAAAATAGGCTGCTAAGTATCACTTGAAGGCCAAACAAGTAAACTGACAGCACCCCGTGTCGCCAACCCTTCACTGCTTCCTAAGTGCTGTGAATAAGAAACGGCGCAACAAACTCCCCAGTAGCACGCTGTCTTTCATTTTACAAGAAAGGAATAATAATAAATAAGATAACTTATGTAGGGACCACGCCAAAATAAACAAAGTCGATAGGTACCTTTTTCTATTTTTTCCGTGTGAAAAGCTTATGCCTTCAACCCACGCCAAGGGCACGGCGTCAGGATATGTCAGACTTTCACTGATTTAAAACAGCCCGGTCCCGTCTCTGCCCTTGGCCAGAGTCACAGGATCGCAAGCGCATTCCCTTTGCAACTCTGGCGGAAGGTCAATAGATACCTCAAATCCGATATTAATTTGAATATAATACCATTATTATCATGCCACCATGTCCCACCTCTTAGATACCAAACGAATAACCAAATATAATATTTGCCTTCTACAGACCTTCAGCGTCTCTTGCAGAAGACGACATAGAAGATAGTTACTACGAAGCAGAATACTACGGCCTGGCTGAACAATGTGGATGTTATACGAAGAAATGTCCTTCAAATCCTTTAGATCCTATATTTTTGTATACTGATGATATTAAATAAATAAATTGTACAAATAATTGCGACTCTTCCTGCATTTTTTTTGTCATTTTAAACCTAACTTAATCAATTAACTTGTTAAAAATTATTCTGTACTCTTCGGTTATAAATTGCCCGATTACAATTTTGTTGAAAAAATGGACTCTGTAATTGCACAAAATCGGTTTTAAGTACATATAGGTATTTATTGTGCTGTTGGTGGCAATATATCAAAAACAAATATTGAAATTCCGGTAACTTCACACCTTTTTCTACAAAAACAATAAATTGTTATAGAAACCAGTAAAATACAGAAGCGCCGATGGCAATCTGTTTTCAATCAAAATATCGTTACTGCGACCGGCGTCATTGTCGGCTACGCATCGGCCTTCGTCACAAATATTTGCACACCACTAAATTGGCAACACTGACCGTTCGCCGAAATACTGAATAAGTCGGCTCTTATATTTTTCCGAATATTAGGTATTGCTGACTTTAGTCAATCAGCTGTAAATGATATTGTAATCTAGAATGTTCATGTAATAAGTTTAACTTGCTTTTCGTAGGTTTCATAAATTAGTTTGGTCTGTACTAATAGTGATTGATCCAAAAAGGTTTGTTTTGTCAGTCATCCATATCTAACATTCGAATCATTTACCTTTTTTTCATACAAAAATTTAAATGCAAATTTATATAAAACTATTAAATTAACTCATTACAGGGTGTTACCGAAAGGTTATATCTATCTAAAGGCTGGTGAGGAGTTTATCTGGAATAGAGTCGGTTTACATAATTTCAGCTCTAATTATATAATTGATATCCAGTTTTTTTCATCAATTATTCAACACCAAAAATCATAACCAGACCGCTGAAGCGATGTATCTTAACATTTAACGAGTGACGCAATTAGATATTGTCTCTCGTAGTGCGATAGCTCTTTGTAATGATTTTTGGGGTCGAATAATTAATGGGAAAATTGGTTTTCAATCATTTAATTAACTCATTTTGATTTAATATTTTGTAAACTAACTCTATACGAGATGTACTCTTCACTCCATTTGGATAGATACAGCCGTTCGGTAAAACCCTGTATAAGTATGTTTATCAGTTGTCTGGTTGCAAAATACGGGCTCAGTCTAGTTTGGGATCAGATGGCCGTGTGTAAGTCGTCCTAAAATATTATTATTATTCACTTGTTGCTACGCAGGATGCATCTGTTGCCACAACATTAAAAACAAAATACACAAACAAACGGGTTTGATTTTAAAAAATCCAAAGAAAAACAATAAGGCAACAACGGCGTCAGCATTGCAGCAATGTTGGAACTGTTCAAGATAAATAAACTAGCGCGACCTACAAACACTGCCTACCCTGAGCCCTGCCTCAGCAATCCTTATTTATACGGACTGGCTAAAATCAGATCATACCTTACAGTAATACAGATAAGCTTTATAATACAGTGACGGTTCAAATTAAAGACAAATTTGTCTTGCAAGGTTTTGTGGAGCTTAAATCCGACGTCAGGGCTTGCATTTCAGAGTATTTAGTTCAATAATTCATTTTGATAGTAAGAACCTTTGTTTGTGGGTGTTGAAATTACAGGCTTAAATACCGATTCTTACAATCACGGAGCTGTTTAATACGATAGCTAGTTTTTAAAAAAGTTAATCATATTTCAATCAAAATATAGTCTTGTCGCTATGGCTACCTAATTTTGTCATGATTATATAACTCGATAATGCGCGTGCAGATGAATTTGAGTTTTTAGAAATTAAATATCTTATCGACGATTTTCCCAAAATAGTGGTTAAGAATGTTTTTTTTTTAAACGACTACCACACTTAGGAATGTAATCCGAATTGAGATTTTAGAATTTTATCCTTGTGTCGCGGAGGGTTTCACAAACATACAATTCACATACACAAACAACAAACGTGTTAATAACCATGCAGGGATCGAACCCGCGGCACGTCGCTCACTGTGGTAATTGACATGGTGACCTATGCCATTTGGCCAAACGTGCAGTCGATTAGTACGACATGTTAATGGCACTACATCCGGAAGGAGGCTTAAGTGCAATTTTAAAATATTTTTAAGTCTTCACCAAAAATCAAGCTTTTGTTAATAATTATTGTACACACGAAAGTAAAAATCCACAACCATTAAGTAGTTAAGCACCCTATTATCGATGCAATCATTCCACCAATCAGATTAATTAATGAAACATTGTGGTTTGAAGGGGTTTTAATGTTATAATGCTCCTGGTATCGCCTCCGATTTGGCTTCGACTCGCATAGTAATTATCAGACCAGTAATTGAACATGATCGTTCTCAATAGCTCGCTGCGTTCGCTTGGGGATACAGGCACAATCAACTCGTGTTGCCAACGGATTGGTTATTGCAGTTCAAGTTATTTTGATATTAACCTAACACTGTTGGATAGTTTACTGTAAGCCATGCGAAGATTGATTGATGTCCAGAAAAATGGTGATTTTGCGAGTCTCACGAGGTATTTTTCTATTATAATTTTTTATTTTATACAAAAACCGGCCAAGGGCGAGTCGGACTCA
Organism: Diachrysia chrysitis; assembly: GCA_932294365.1. Classification (NCBI taxonomy): domain Eukaryota; kingdom Metazoa; phylum Arthropoda; class Insecta; order Lepidoptera; family Noctuidae; genus Diachrysia; species Diachrysia chrysitis. The sequence continues at coordinate 10,924,812 of OW028656.1, read as the reverse complement.
CGCATAAAGGGTTCTGTACCAGCGTATAAGATTTATGCCAAAAACCAGGATCCTAGTAAGCCCTCTTTAATTTTTTATTTATTATTTGTTGTTATAGCGGTAACAAAAATATGCAGTGTGTGAAAATTTCAACTTTATAGCAGTTAAGGTTCATGAGCACGCTGACACACAGAAGGACGGATGGATAGCAGCGGAGGTATAGTAATGGGGTCCGTTGGTACCATTCGTCTACAGAACCCTAAAATTGATTTATTTGGGAATAATATAACAAAAGGACTATATAACCAACTTTATACGCAACTCATTACTGGTAATCAGATTAGACAAACCCTAACAGTGATCACCTTGAAACAAAAAACGTCAAAATAACAAGCAATTATTCGTAAGGTCGACAACTCAATTTTCTACGTAAAAATAGAAAAAGGAATATCTAAGGTAAGTATTGACGTCACGGATGGTTTTGACATTTGAAGGAAATCACAACTTTATGTAGATTCCACAGATATTTGTGATTTCGGTACCCTTTTTATAAGACGTGACAAACGTATTTGTGACGAAAAAATGTGTTTTTCTCTTATTCTTTAATGTTTTTATGTCCTTTTGGATTTGTTGTTGGCAGTACTTTATATATTCTTAGCCTTATATTATTCTTTGCTGGATAAATTCAATGAAAAATGTTGATAACTTACACCAAAATGTCTTTGCTGTTAATTAAGAAAACTATAGGTCTTTTTGTGTTAATTTTGTATTTCTTTGACATTTGGTTTCTTAGTAAAATAAAACGATAAAATATAAAAAAAAATAATAGAAAAACAAAATGATAATTATTTCAAATGTTGTTACAATTACAAATGCAGTAAATTGTCACATTGCTTGAATCAGATTTATTAATGGGAAATTAATGTTAGATCCAATTGATTTGGAATAATAGGTTAGCATCGTTCATTGACTTTGTACTAATATCTCTGTATTAATTTCACTCCCTCACAATCCACTGCTTTCTTTCATCTGTTCAATTACAATTTTTTTATTATATACCTACGGTAAAAAAATATTTTGTTTCCACAAAACAAATGGGTAGTTGATATTACTTTTTAACAATGACTTCTGCAAACTCAGTCACTGGAACAACGAAACAAATGCGCAACCCTACAAGCCAGAATGGCGTCATTTCAAATCCAGGACTTCCGAGATATACGCGTCACCAACATGACTAATGCCTCTATTACATCTAAGCTCGTGTAAACATACCTCAATAATGTCTGCTGAAGGCTTTTGTCGCGTAAATTCCACGATTACATCTGTCAAGGCGACGTAAAGCCAATTTGTGAGGCAAGGTAAATTTTACTCTTCATTTGTTTATGTCCAATGTTGATGTTGGCTGTTGAATAGATTAAAATAAAACAAACTTATTCATGTTTGAAAGCCATGCGCAAAGTTTGCTTTAATATTATGTTAATATTGCACTAAGAAATTTCCCATCAAAATGGTAACTAAAATATTATCATTAAAATATACGTTTTAAACTTTTGGACGATATACTACGAGTCTATGTAGGTATCGCCAAAAATTCAGTTAGGCAATGCTACAGATGGTGGATTGGTATGAATACCTTGTCGCATGAATGCTGGATACAAGTAGAGAATACCATCCCATGATTTTAGTCGGTAAGTGTCCATCTACCTTTGCTACCCTTCTCAGGACGTAGTCAATGAAATCTATAAGACTTCCCCGGATGCGAATCAGTCTACTTACTATACCTATTAGCTGTCCTGACCTCGCTTACAAGTCTTAATTATGTGTTAAATTACAATCCCTACCTTAAGTAAAAGTTAAGGTCGTCAATATCAATCAATGTTGAAACTACCAAGAGAACTCGTAAACAAAAGCCATAAAACTTTAAACTAAGTGTTCGCCTAACGGATTACCATTCCGATTTAAAGTTTGTTACTGATGAACTTGTTGCATTCTCAGCCAGGAATGATTGATTTTATCGACAGTTAAGACAATTCCTAATAACCTTCGATTTTTGCTCTGATGAGCAAAAGTCTCCTCCAGCGGACGCCAGACTGTTCTAGCAGCTTAGGAGTTTATTGTGCCGTTTCCTCCGTTTCCTAAGAATAAAGAAGAAAGTGAAGAAGTGAAGGGTGGGCAATTTGGGGTACCGTCTTTTAATATAAAAAAAAAAATGCTACCTATTAGACCATTTCGAAAAAAGAAATTTTGATTTTATATCCTATTTTTTCCTTTAATAAAATTTAAAACTTCATTATTAAAACGTCCAGTTTTTTCATTTACATTATAAAAGTAATTCAGTTTCTATCAGTTAAAGTTAAGGTATGTCCACACGATACAGATTTTTGGTCGCCCAAATTTCTGTTAAGATTTTGTAGTCCTGGTTAAAAGAAATATCGCCAACATGTTCATGAAATTTTTGCGCAATTTAAACTACTTAATACGTGGGTTTTCGAAAAAAAAATGCAGACTTTTAACTTTTTGGTACACCGCCCTTATTCTGTACCGCTTTAATGCACAGACAATATTCTGTAGTGTGGACCCACCATAAGTCTTCATATTCTGAGTCACCCACCACCACCATTGATCTTAGTCAGTCTCTTACAAAATCAATCCTCATTCCAAAAATATCATATTTCGAGAAAGTGCACGAATTTCTTTCAGATTTCGTTGCTATGCTAATATACAGTACCTTTTAGGACAGTTAAGTTATGTTCTGGGTCAATTAGAACCTCAAGGAGTTCATTTCACTTGTAGCTTACCTGTTGTCACATAACGGGATTACTAATACGGCACGTTTTACCAATTACAGTGCACGTTTTGAGTTTGTTAAAGTACTCATTGGTGAATAAGAAATAGATACTTTACTGTATTTAGTAAAGTATCATGTCAGGGCTCTTTTTGTACATACCAGATTAATATTTTACCCTTTAAACCTTGATTAATATTAACATGGCCTTATCGTTCTCCTGTTATTGTTAAATCCTGGGAAAAATATTAATCAGTGATTAAGTTTCATCTTTTAAATCACCAATGAAATAGCTGCATTAGATCACATCTGGGACCTGGTAAAATAAATTCAGAAATATTTCTAGAAGCAACGTCAAAACTTAACTAATACATAAACCTAAATTCTAAAAAACATCGCAATCTCTTTTAGCGAACGAGTGATAATTTTCTGTAGCAAAAACTGGAACAGTTAGAATCGTATGCGCATCCAAAAAAATATTAGTACCAGTGAACACGTAGCGGTGTTTGTGAGCATTTTACATGTGTATGTATTGTGTTGTGAGATATTTAAAATGAAGTGCATCCAGGCCTTGTTTACATTGTAAGTAGCTAATTAACTTTTCCTCATTAATGTTATTGTTTTAACATTAGCAGCAAAACATAGCCCTATATAAAGTTGATGAAAACTTACAACAGAGGAAAATATCCCATAAAAGAGGCCTGTTTTTTTAGATGGTATGTTCGATTTTAACGGCATAAATCTTGTACGATGGTACGGAAACCTTCATGAGAGAGTCCGACTCGCACTTGGCTGGTATTTTTTTTTAATTTTAATGTTTGAAATCAAAACCCATTTTAATTGTTTTATATGCGCTTACTATGTCTCAATTTCAGATGCTACGTATTAAGCTACACGTCAGGAAAAACGCCACACAAGAGATCGCTCATTTTCCCACCCACCAGTCTTTACGGTGTAAGTTGCATTTCTAATTTCTAATCATACCAATATGATCCAAATAAAATGCCTCTAATTCATTTAATTCAAATTGTTTTAGGTGCAAATTTTATTTCTGGACATAAATACACCTTCTCGTCATTAAACACAAATTATGAATTCTGATTCTGTTACCTATCTTCTTCAGGTCGTCTGTCCATCGGGCTTAAGAATCGTATTCCCATGACCCATCTGAAGGATATAATAAATGCTTATTTGGATCTTCTTTCAGACTTTCCTGGCGATAGCTGTGCCTATCGACATCCCTAACAAGAACGTGTTCGTTTCCTACAACTTCGAAGCCAACTACGCAGCGTTGTCGAACATTACGGAAATCGATGAAGTGCTGTTCCCCAACTTACCTGTAAGTGGAATGCAACTAAATTATGCTAACGATATTAGTCACCGCTTGCCCAAAGATACAAAGAACTATCTCTAGGTGTTTTTTAATAACATATTGTACACTTTAAAATGGGCAAAACACAATTTGAAGAAATTTCATGTACATAGACGAGCTTAACTCAGAATTGAGTTCTATTACAGCAAATCTTCAAGTGAAAGGGGGATCCAATTATCAATAGCAGATAATTCGTACGGAACTCTCGAAATAAGATGATCCTAAAGAGTAGGTTCAATGTTATGATTGCGTGGCCTCCCATTGATTATTTAAATATTCCCCGAAAGTCGAATGAAGTATTGATTGTAAATTCAATATTTTCAGTTGGTAACATCCCGACACAGCCGCAGTATATCAAGAGAACTGACTTACACGGTGCTGGAGAATCGATTTCAAGAGTAAGTTGAACTTGGGACTTAAAATAAGAGGAGTGAACGCTGAGATGCGACTCCAAATAATAGGGATGTTATTTATAAAAAATATTATACACGTTTTTTTTTTTTTTTAATTTTTTACGTAGCCAATAACTTACGTCATGTGTCGCTGACGTCACAATGTCGTACGTTTTGTGTAACATAGGGTTGTAATAAGCCCCCATTCCTGAATTTTGATTCGCTTTAAAAAAACATTTTTATTCTCTCTAACTTGTGGATTAAATAGATTTTTACTTTTTATACCCAGTCAACATTTCTATTGCGAAATGAGTCGGAAGAAGAATTTTAATAAGACAGTTTATACTAAATGCTACTCCCAATGAAATTTTTGTGGCTACAAAAGTCTCTAAAATCTCCAACATGTGAACTAAAGATGCACAATCAGTATCAAAATTTAAATTCAAACCAAATACTCTTTCTTATGGTGTACTTCTGTTCTGATTTCAGATATGGAATGAAGGGCAGGGAATGCATGCTGCGAAACATCTGCGAGGCAGCCGAGACCCCGCTCCACCACAACGGCATACTCGGGCACATAATGCATATTATATTCACGTAAGTATTACATTTTGTTGCACAAGCTGTGCTTGCAGTTTGTACGTGTTTATGAGTTCAATAATCACTGTATTTAGGACCTCTTTCATAAATACATTTTGGAAATTTTTGCGATAGAATTTTGGTCATAAAAGTTAATTTCAATGGACTGGTCAACTCCAAGTTTATTATGAAACTGGACAAAGATAAAGCCGAAGATAAATTAAATACTTTGCCAACAACAGACAAATAATAATAAAAAATACAAAGAGTGGAACATAGAAACTCCTCAATTTTTTAAGTCGGTCATTAATATACCTACAAACATTGATTTTGCAAAAAAAACTGTTTTCTTTAAAAAACGAGAACGTCGCAAATCGTCGCAAAAGGAATCACTTCATCAGAATATAATTGTATCTTTCTGTTCATTGGTTTCTAAGAACGAGTGACTACTCCATCGGAAAATATGATGTTTACAAATCTTTGATTCGCACAAATTTAGTTCGAAGCATGTGAATGGAATAAATCTTATATTTACGGCTCAAATAAAATGTTGTTTTGCGTTTCTATAGAAATAATTTTGTAATAAAATATAATACTTAATCGGATATAAACGCTTACAATAAAACTGAACATTGATAAAAAAAATATTATTATCTGATCGTCATAGATAATATTAGCTACATTGCTAATCTCCCGTCCTTGTCTTAACTTATAGGTAAGGCAGATCACAAGAACATGAACCTCCAAAAATCCCAGTAGGAACACACAATAAAAAATCCATCTACTGAACGTGGTAGAACTATTTTATTCTCCATTTACTTCGGTCATATCAGATAGTAATAACAGAGAATTTTCTTTCCTTTATTTCTTTTAAAAAACGAGTCCCGCTCTACGGAATTTATTCCTTGTGTCGCAAGGGGTTTTACAAACATTCAATTAACATGCACAAAGAACACCCAGACTTGCGGGGATCGAACCAGCAGCACGTCGCGCACAGTAGTAGTTTGCGTGGTGACCTAAACCATTTGGCTATCCTTGCAATCATGCTCTATATCCGATCCTATATCCTATTATTAAAATACTTACGTTTATTTAAGTCTCTAATAATGTAATTCCTTTATCTCCAGCCCGTCATCATCTCAAGAGGAAGGTTTGGATGACGAATACTACGAGGCAGAAGCGGATGGCCACCGCGGCGACTGCGACAAATACATAGAGTCCTGCCCCACCAGCCTGTTTGATTACATCACGAGACTTGTACAGTTCGTACCTCACAGTTCATAGCATGAATAAACGAATTGCATAGCACTAGTTTTAATTATTTTCCTATTTTTTAAAGGTATACTTTGTTATGTTAAACAAAAGACGATCGATTAGTGAATACCTGACTTATTTTGAACCAGACAGTGGCTTGTAAACATAAGTTATGCTTAATTCTTTGTATAAAATGTATAAAAATGCCGGCCAATAAATGTCCCACTGCTGGGCACAGGCCTTAATGTCGAAAAGGAACAATCACTGATCACCACGCTAGCTCATTGCAGGTTGACGAATTCATATTCCAGTTATTGGAATAAAGATTTTCTCACGACGTTTTCCTTCAACGACTGTTAATGCTGTCTTAGAATAATTATAAAATAACATATACCTTTGAAAAAGCCACATTGGTACTTGCCTGTAAAGGGTTTAAAGTTAACCACAACTTTTTAACCACTGATTTTACGTGTTTGTGAGTTAGAGTAAAATAAATAGGTAAATTCCTTTAAGTATATTCAAAAAAATATACTGGTGAGTTAGAACTAATCATAATAATTTGACACCCCATTAGATAATTTAAAGTTATTGGATTAAAATAAAAACTTTTATTTAAATTGGTTAATATATTTATTAAGCTAAACTTTGTGTTTTACAATGTTTGGTTAAGGTGAGCACACATTTACGCATGAGCAAATAACTTGGATCCACCAACAACGAACGCCCATTGATATTTATGTCTCTTCGTAAAACGAGTAAAAAGACCGTAATGACTCAGTAGTAAATGTGTTTCCACCCTTACATCCCACATGTTCTACATTTTAACTTGAGTTTTATAAAATTAATAATTATTATTTAAAACTTATCATTCACAGCCGATACATTAAAATGTGTTTTATTAATAAATTACTTATCTAAACCTATAACTAATTTACCATTTGGTATTTACAACAAGTTTAAAATTTTCTTTAAGATTGTGATTATTAATAATTGCAATGCAATATAATCAAACGTGAACAATAAATAATCATGTGAAAACAGATCTGTTTAAATTTATTCTCATAAAACAAATAAACAATTAAATGTCAACATATTAATATCGTATAAATAGCGAATATCAATTTGATAGCTTAGGTATATAATAATGTAGGATCAATTAAAACACTAACCCCGAAATACTGAAACGCAATCTCAACTTTAAGACATTCTTAAACACAGAGCATACTTAAATATCTGTCGCTACTTTATACCTTAAAGTAGCGATATAACAGCGACAGCTTGAGACATAACGTGACGTTTCAATATTCGGCCATTAATGCCTGGTTTTACTTACTGATCGTATATTTTAGTGATTTCTTGTAATGGTATAATTTTTTTATTTTTTTTAAGTACTATTCGATTATTTGTCGATCGTGCGATACAAAACTATTCTGGTAAATGTTGGCAGATGTATCTTACATCGCACTCTTATTTTGTTTATGAGCAAGAGATTTTTTGTCATTGATACAATTCCATTGTGTCGCCCAACATGGGACTTAGTTAACTCATAATTATATTTTGATTAATTTATATCTAACTAACTTGGTTACCCAATCAATGTAATTTAGCTAACGTTATTGATTTCTATATCTTATTATATTTATTGGATTTAATATAAAAAAAGAAATTAATTTAGTAAATATTATGTTCTTGTTTATTGGTGTATAATTTATTAGAGTTTTTGTCATTATTAGATATTATTATTACTTATAATTTAAAATTTGTGTTATTAAAATTTCAATATATTATTACCGTTACAGTATATATGTATATTTATCAGTGAATATGTGAGCAAAGTTTTTATACTGGACTATCTTACTTAATGACCTAAGTTACATTTAAGCAAGGGGCGTAACCTATAACCCTGCGATGTTAATTATGTTTTTCATATTACAATAATTCATGATACAATTATACGAGGAACTAAAAATTCATTTTGAAAACAAAATCTGTTATACTTTGAAAATTTCAGATTTTTGTTTTGCTTGAAAGAGTTCTACCTCAGTTAACCTGAGCGCAAACTTTGACTGCTTCATCGGATTAGCAGAATATATATGTATAGTAAAATACTCTTGAATACAATAAAACCTCATACATACCTTTGTTGTTTGTGTTGGTATAATTTTTTTACCATAAATATTAAATGAAAAAATCTCCTGAAAATTTATTTTTAAAATGAATATTCGCATGACTTAACTTATAATACCAATTGTCTCAATATCCTTCGGATAGAAGAAGTTATTCTTCTTCATAGGAATGGACGAGATCTGCTGGTCTACTGGTACCCTGGTATCATAGAGGGATGGTGACTGGAAGATGATGCCGAAGGTGCCGACGAAGCAGGCGATGGTGAACAGCCACAGGAAGAACCGGTCTAACACCATGGACATGAACTTCCAATCTTCGACGACCTGTGGACAAAACGAAATGAAACTTTTAATACGTACCTTTATCTTTGAAAGACGAAACCCACACCCATTTTATTTATGTCCGATGTCGGTAGATAGTTTCAACCAATTTAAAAAGGAGGAAGTTCTTAATATGACTGTATTTTTTTTTGTTTTGTGTTTGTTACGCGATATCTCCGGCATCGGCAGTGGATCCATTTTAAACATAATTTTTGTCATCAATAGTTTACCTCAGAGGTGGTCTCAAATACATTTCATCAGAATCCGATTGTTTTTTTTGGTTTTTAAATGAAAATATTATTATCAAGAACTGGGTTATTTTGTATTTTTTTTTATTGTAGTTGGTTCATTTTTACTTCGATGTCGGACCAATTATAATTATCACTGCTAAAAAAAAACAAACATTACATAATTCGTGTGAGGCTATTAAGACAGAATTCTTATGGATGGTTTGCCCCCACAAAGATAACTCGTATCTCTAGGATAAAACCATCTATGGATGTCTGGGTGTAATTTATTTATAAAATATATAAAAAAAATAGAAATATATAAGTATGTTTATCAGTTATACCTATGGTTGCCCTACAGTTACCTAATACAGGCTCTGCTTAGTTTGAGATCAGATGACAGAACAAATTCTATTGTTTGTACATTATATTTGCATGTCGCAATTTTTGTTTTCTAGGAATATCGTTTAATTTCCTCATCGTTAATCGACTCAATGATAAACTTTTGCCAATTTTTTATCATTTAGACGTTAATTGTTAAATCGACAATATCAAGTTAAATTGTTAAGAAGAGAATTTTTTCAAACTTCGAATTCTTTAACTTTGACGTCATTTTTTCTTTTCTATTTAAATCGTCTATGATTCAAAAGTTTCCCAAAGGAAAATCACATCCAATTATGCTTAAGAGCGAATTCAACATGCGATGTTTACTTGTTTTCAAAAGAGCGCTTTTACGAACCCATCACATGTGAATGGGAGCAAATAACTTGCTATTAATCACAGAACTATTTATAAGCTTACGTTTTTCTCTGATTTTGTGTAAAGATATCAATGTGTATTGTATTTAAATTACTTTTCCCGATGTAAATCTTGCTAAATGTAGACAATCTTGCTACTGGCAGACTGCAAGCATTAAAAATAAACTTACTTTCTGCAAATAATATTTTCTGAAAAAATATATATCATAAAATTACCCTAAAAAATATAATATTATAATCTAGGTAAAACATCACTCCAATTAAAACGAATAGTTGAACAACCTCTTTTCACAACTCTCATTAATTTTCATATCTTTCAAACGTAACCACATAATACTTCACAACGAGGGGGTTCCTTATCAACATGGTGTGCATATTAATCACTGCAGCTAGAACAATAGACTTCATTTATCTTCTCTCGCTCGTGGTTTGGCAACAAAAACCGGTAATTTCAGAAATTATTAGAAAACTCGCCACGTCTCCGTACCTCACCGTCCTTATCATGTAAATAAAGTTTTCTTTTTTTTTTCATTATTTCCTCTTGTAAGGCCCTTGAGTCCTGGGGAAGCGTATCAAGGGACAATTTCCCCTTCGGGATTAACCATGCCTATGCGATTATGTATACAATACGACACGTTTGTAGATAAACACTTTTCTCAAAGAACTGACGAAAGCTTGTTATGAAGATAATATCTCAATTTGTTGCCACTGTCCGCTGGTTTATTCTGTTGTTAGAAAGTTATATTATTTATTAAGAAAATACAGATTTTCTTCCTCATAAATAATAAAATAAAGGCAGGTACCTTCCTATATATCCTGCCAGAGCTGTGCAGAGAATGCATATGCGATCCCGCGGCTCTGGCTAAGGCAAGGATGGGACCGGGGTGTTTTTAGTCGGTGAGAGTCCGACATATCTCCACGCCGTGCCCTCGGCGTGGGTAGAAGTCATTGGCTTTTCACCCCGTAAGCAAAAAAAAAAAAAACTTCCTATATCTATGAAGATAATATGATGACTATTTTTTTATATTAGAAACGTATTTTTTCTTATTTACGCTACCAAAACTCACAATAAGATATACAAAAAGACACAATTTCGTGCATTTTGTGCATAAGCATGGCAGCAATAGCCTCCACTCCTAACCCTTGATTTGCTTTATCTACGTAGTTTTTCTTTTTTTTTATATGTAATTGACGTACTTAACAGATTTTGGATTTTCATACCTGGGTATGTATAGTCATTTTTCTGGTAAAACTTATCATGAATAAATAAATACATTTTGAAAGATGTTACGTTCTTTAATCCATCAATCGACTTGACTTACATCGGTCCACTGTTCGACATAGGCGTCTCTCAAGTTCACCTCGGTCCACCGCCCATTGCATCCAGCAGAATGGAGTTTAAATTAAAACATCATTCTATCTCATATATAAAGTATATTATACAAAACAAAATGCGTTATTATAAAAATAGTAAATGGCGCCAATTCCCTTCAACGCTAACTAAACCAAAATTAAAGTATTGCTATCTTTTAGTTACATACAGCGTGAGAAAAGGACGGCAACAGATAACAACTAACTTAGAAATGTCAAACTAGATTTCGCCTTGAACATCACTTTGTTTTAGTGCACACGTTTCTGCGTGTCGGTAGATTTGTGTGAGAATTTTAATCGGAGCTAAAATTGACAGCTCTAATTTTCGTCCGTCCTTTTCTATTTGTGTACAAATGAAAAAGATACCGATGGTTTAAAATAAGTTTAGTGTGGTTTTAACAGAATCGGGGCCATTATCTCTGAAAGTAAGCATTAAACAACTATTTCATACGAATATGTATGCCCAAAGCGGCAGTCCAGAACCTATATATTTATGCCAGAATTTTTCAGGGAAAAATGTTCATACCGCTCAGATAACGCGGCTAGATAGTAAAGTAGTGGGTGGTACCGCGCTAGATTATGCACCTGTATTAAAGCCCGAAAGGTAAATAGCTTTTTAAGTAAACATTGACTAGCTATTAAAAATACAATTCTTTTTACCCTGTCATAGGTAGTAAACAAAATAATTTTAAACCATTTTCGTTTCCTTTTTCCGCTGCTTTTTGTTTTAATCAATCTCAATAGGTATCTGGGGGCACAGTAGAGGTCCCGCCAAGACGACACAGAATCGCAGGGCACTACCTTCCTTTTTTTTGAGCATTCTACTATTATCATATCAGTTTGAAAGTTACGAATATGATGTTTAGATACTAATAATTAATTTAAAAACCATTTTACTTCACACAAGTCTATATAAATTATATCGTCAACTCAAAAAGAATTCATTTCTTTCAAGCATCGGACGCGCAACACGCTACTTACAAATTTCAAGCACATACCAACCAAGACACAGTGCAACTAACACTGAAAAGACATCTACAACCTAAGTATAATGCTTATTGAAGTACGTACACACAAACCCCGTGTGCCTAGCAGGAAAACATCAACTGTGTGCCACCTCCCACGAGGATTGTGCACTCTCAGAAATTTCGTAGACGCTTGTTGGTTCATTTGACAGTACTTTGACCTCTAATATGGAATTTTGTATCAAAATGTGTACGCTAAGTTTTTGATAGCAAAAATAAAACCTTTTATAGAGTTTCGGTAACTCGTGTGTAGCGTATTGAACCGCAATGCGACTTTAAATAGCATTTTATGTAATTACAACGTTTGGTCAATAATGATATGTTATGTAACTAATAAATAATAGCAGACTACACGTCTGCTGATGTTATGTCGCAGTTCTGCTTCAATTTAATACTATTAATAGAAATATTTGTAACAAATAAATAATTCGATAGTAGTCAAATACTCAATTGTATCATTTCCAATTCACTTCAATCACATTCAATTAGTTACAGCGTAAACAACATCAATTCTATACAACATGCACTCAAAGAACGCTTATTACACTTGATTTCTTCAGAAAATAAATCAATTGATACAAATTGCGTCTTGCAAATACCCAATCAGACAGCATTCAAGTCAGACTGGATGCCTAGACTAGAAATATAGCATCAATGAGCTTTGAATTCAGGAATTAAGGCCCATTTTCTTAACTACCCTTCTTATATTGCAATTATCTATACTATCTATACTTACTAATATTATAAAGCTGAAGAGTTTGTTTGTTTGTTTGTTTGAACGCGCTAATCTCAGGAACTACTGGTTCGAATTGGAAAATTCTTTTTGTATTGGATAGTCCGTTTATTGAGGAAGGCTATAGGCTATATAACATCACGCTACGACCAATAGGAGCGGAGCATAAATGAAAAATGTTGCAAAAATGAAAAACCGTAGAAACTAAAACACGCGAACAAAGTCGCGGGGGACAGCTAGTAATATTATAAAGCTGAAGAGTTTGTTTGTTTGTTTGTTTATTTGTTTGTTTGTTTAAACGCGCTAATCTCGGGAAATACTGGTCAGATTTCAAAAATTCTTTCAGTGTTAGATAGCCCATTTATTGAGGAAGGCTATAAGCTATATAACATTACGCTGCGACCAAAAGGAGCTGAGCATAAATGAAAAATGTCCCTAAGTAGTCATATGCATATAGTAAATATTCATTCTTTTTCATCTAAAACAATAAAGTGGCGAGGATTATGCATTAAGATATACAAACCGGCGGACTATACCCGCCGGTTATTGCCGCGCGAGTATGTCGCCAGCTTCATTAGGCTGCTGGCTAATGCCGCAAAAACTGGCACAAAGCCGCAAACCATAATTTCACTACCACTCGAAAACCAGAAGCGAACTGACGACGCACCATCCGCCCTGTGCAACGCGCCCCCATACCTCGGCGGCCTGGCTGGCGCGGCGGCTAAAGCACCCGCCAGCCAGGCCGCCGGCAAAATGTGTAAATGCCTTAACATATCAAAGTTAAAGGAGACTAAAACAAAAATCAGGTCTAAACAACTGTACGGCCACAAAAAAATCATATGCAATGCAATCTTGATAAATTATATTTCTGCTTTCTACTTCCTACCATATCGGAACAAAAAAAAAGAAAAAATCTTCTTCTACACATCTTCTACCCGACATCAGCTTCCTTTCCTACAAAAAACAGTAATCTCTTCTTCAATCGTATTTATTTCTCTAACTGAAAATTTAAAATACGTAAGTTACAGAACAAAACTGATTCTATTATACTGCAATAACCTTATTCGCAATACCTTTACAAAAGCACACAATTCTTATCGGAATGCACAGAAATGTATTTTAGTATCCGCAAAGGATGCCAAGAGTGAATAAAATTTGGTGCAATGCGTTGGCAGTATTTCGTACGCGCGACGTTACTGAATGCATGTGTTACAAGTTTCTCGGTTACAAAAGCCTCTTAGTGCGTCATATTTAATTGAATCTAAAGTTTCTTCATGTGTTCAGACGTCAGTCAAGAGTATGTTTTGGGTTTCGTACTGTGTGTACTTGTGTTTACTATGTGCATGTAACGTTTGTAAGTTTTTCTGATTGTCTTACTGCTGTAGGTACTCAGAGACGTTAATGGTTGCTTAAGGGATTTCTTATTATCAATTTAAGTATGTTACCCCTCCTATACTTCTGAGAGTTGACTTGCTTACATAAACACTAAGACACACTCGACTTTTTTTGTACATGGAAATTTTGTCTGTATACCGCTTTCTTGCTCAAAAAAAATGTAAAGAAGTTGATGAAATGGTCTGCATCGTCTCTGAGTACGTTTTGTTAATAGGCATCAGGCCTTATTTTATTTTTTTATGCTGTATCGTTTATTTCATGTCGAACTAAATGGACTTTCTTATATTAGGTACCAACCGATAGACTTCTTTTTAAATTTCGTTAGCTTGACTTGAGACGATTCTCCTTCTCTGACTTTTATATTTTCATGATGAATGGTTTTTAGAAAAAAAAATGTACCTTTAACACACGTATAAAGTGCATAAATACTTTTTGTAATAGGCAGTTAATAAGCCAATTAAAATTAAGTACCATTTAGTAATAAAACTATGATTGTAATTTTTAAGTTAAAGTTTTTCCTTCTATTATTTGTATTTAATTACAAATATTCGCTCCGCATGCGATAATGCGTAACAAATAATTTAAATAATATATATGATTATAATATCAAAATATACGCATTTTTAGCATTTTCCAAACCAAATCCCAATCTATTGTCACTATACCCTTAAAAATTCCGCCCAATACAGGATGTATTTTAAATAGAAACTCTATATTCACAGGGTGTGCCGCGGCCGCAAATCAGACGACCACACTGTATACGATGGTGACAAACTCGGTTTTAGTATATTGCATGCAGTTTGATAAACGGTATGGTTCTGATTAAATCAGCCAATTTGTTTACTATTGGTTGATATTCATCACGACTGTAATTTGATTGGTATAGACAGTTGTGTTGCATTTTAGTGCAATTTATTGCATACTACAACTTACAGTATTTATTTTTATAATTTTATTATTATCAATCCATAGCAATCATTAGATTGGCATTAGCCAAAAACCTGAATTTCAATGGATGAATAATACTAACTTCGAAAATTATATACCAATGAAAGGTAAAAGAGTTTGATTTTTATAGAAAATTATAATTATATAATATCTTAGGACACACGGCAATTTGATCTCAAACTAGGCAGAGCCTGTATTAGCAAACGTACAACGAATAAACGGTTATTTATTTCTAAATACATACATAACATTATAGATAAATTGCACCCAGACAGAACTAATGATTATGCTCATTACAAAAAGACTTGTCCTAGGTGGGAATCGAAATCGTTACCTCCAGTTTAGCAGTCAATATTATTAGCCACTAGACAAATAGGCCAGTCAAATCATTACTTGGCAATCGAAAAATGTACAAAAATGAATACAACAAAATAAAAAGTAATCTTTACATTATCACAGACTACTAGTACCTATAAATAAACTAATGCTTCCTTTCTTATAACAGACAAAAAATAATTTAGATTAAGGCCAATATACCACAAAACGAAAACAGGAATTCAATTCCAAAATTTAAATTCACCACACAAGACGCGGACATTTTTCAGTGTATAGCTTGCTTACTTATCTCTGCGCTGGGAACTCACGTAACAACATAAACTCGCAATGTGTATGTAACAGAGCGAAATCCTCGCGAAGAGGATCGAAGGATTTCACGATGCGATCCGTGTTTACATTGGTATAGAACCTCGCGGGATGTCTAAGCTTCTACAACAAATATAGCAGTAGATGCAGTTCTTACTCGAAAATGTATTTGTATTGGAAATATTTATGAAGTAAATGTCGGAAAAATCCCAACGCTGACTTGAGACCCACAAACTTTTGAAGTTATTTTACATATTCAGTTCAATATCCTAAATATTTTACCCTCAAGTATATTATTTAACCATTGTATAAACACCGATGTTATTTTTTATAATAATACCCAATTTTGATTGTATGTAAATTTCATAAATCGGTAGGGTGTTGTTTTTATGATCTCGTTTTAAGAGTAATAGCACCCCTGCTGTGGCTATTTGCTCCAATATACTCAGAACATGCTTTATATTTTTACAACAAAGCGATTTAAGCCATTATTTCATTTTTTTTTTACGTTTCCCGCGCTATGGAATTTGATCTCTGTATCGCGGGGTTTTCGCAAACATTTTATGCACATACACAAATAACATCCAGACATGAAAATCCAGACAGAAATTTAAGAATCACACAAATGTTCGTCTCATGCGAGGATCGAACCCGCAGCACGTTGTGCACTGTAGTAATTGGCGTAGTGACCTATAGACTAGACCCACTCGGTTATCCACGACAGTAATTACATTATCATTTATTTAGTAATAAAAACAACCTACTCAAGGAAATAAAACGTGCAATTAATTATTAAACAAAAGTTGGAGAAAATGCCCTTTTTAATAAAAATCTTTTTGAACACAAAATTTTGGAAAAACATGCTGCAAACAAACCAAACTCAACAAAAACACACAGTAACCCAAACATCCGACATTTCAACACGCAATCCAAAAAACTCGCAAAAACACTTCAGCATTACATATTTCATCCTATTTCGCATTCAGAGCCTGTCGGTTCCGTAAAGATAAGGGCAACTACCATTAATATAGGGTACAGATGGCAAACAAAGTGAATAGACCATTTTTTGGCCTTCGGCTCATCGAGATCGCCGAATAATAAAGGCGATAGGCTGACGGACGCCGAAAGCCGAGTTATTAGGTCAATAGGGATGGTAGAAAATGATTGTTGGCTTGTCAAAAGTGAAATGTTTGGGTGAATCGGATACGGATGCTTTTAGATTATAAGGAATGGCTTAGGGTTATCAGGTTGGCTTAGTGTATCTCGATCTCACAATAATAGAATGATTTTAAAATTAAGTACTGTACGAGTATTCTCACAACAGCATGTGTGAAAACCAACTTCTGGTTTGCAGTTTTGTAAACATTTATATTTAACGGGTCTCGGTATATTTACAAATGGACCATCACCAACCGCGGCGATCTCAGCTTTAATCTGCATTATAGGTCAAACCGTACAGTTAACACTTAGCCGCGATGCCCCGTACTTTTTTTGTATATTTATTTTATAAATAAATTAACTTAGTTGTACACTGCTTTTTTCCTCAAGAAGGTTTGCAAGTAGAAGACTCAATTTTGCGTAAAAATAAAGATTTTTATGAAATACATATATCATAAATTGCAACATGACATATTACTCTATGTCATAATCAACAATTACTATATGTCAAAGTTATACTTAACTTTATACCTACTAACTTATATATTGAAAACTACCCCTAATGCCTTATAGACATTCAAACAATAGGGATGCGGACATTTTTTTTTTATTTACACTTCACATAATTTATTTAAAAATATTAGACGTATTTTTTTTTTTTACCTAAACAAACAATGAGGAAGATACAGTGAAATAGAAATGTCGCGTTTCGTCACTTGTAGCTATAATTTTTGTGACGTGACAAGGACACTCTTAAACTTTCACTTTTACATTTTTTATTGACTTGATAAAAGAAAAAATACGAGTTTATTTTTCTTTTTTTTTTCTACATGGTGGACTAAAGACTAGATATTTCCTTATCATACCCAGTCCGCACCCCTATTGATGAAAGATTTATGAAACGTAACTAATCTAAACATAGGAACATTTACAACTAAAACCCACTTTACTAGCTTAAGTTCATCAAACTTAGAACTATTAATTCGAAACTTCGTCGGCAAACTAGCCTTAAAACGAAATCTCAATTAACTGTATTCTACTCTGATCCAATCAATGAACTAGGTCATCGTTCGATGGCGAAATGAAATTACAATACCACTTCACTGGGACTCAAACAAAACGCCCGAAGAAATATCAATAACAAAACGAATATCTATTTACAGAAAAAAAAAGAACGCGGTATTAATTCGCGAACAAAAATGGATCGGCCGGGTAATCCGAAGAGATGCTTTTTAAAATTTATTCGGCCTCCGGGTGCTATTTATATCGTCGTTTCAAAAATGAAGTGCGGTTATCTCGGAGACGTAAAAACGTGTTCGGAATAACAATTCGGCATTCGGCAATAGAAGCGGTGTTGGCACTCGGCCTAGCCGCGGAGCCCGCAGCCTAACTAATTTACTTATGTCGTACGTGATGTAAGTTTTGTTGCTAATTTTATTGTTTAGTATTCGCGTGTTTGCGTGTATTTATGTCTCTGTAGATAAAATGAAGATTTGTTGTTTTGCATTTGTCTGTGAATTAAAATAACACCTTCTGTAATAGGGAATACTAGGGAGAAGAATGGGTGTTCGAATAAAAATATCATTTATACACACACAGCCAATTTACGTATCAACAAAGTAGAAGAATTTATACTACTTCCTTTAATCACCGAGACTTTTTTTGAGCACTAACTCATTGCATATCTTTTAAATTGTATTGATATTTTAATGCTTTTTAACCTTTTATTTACATGGCAAAATTTTTACTTTTAATTCATTAAAATACATTTATTAACAACATTTCATTTAAATGGTGGTTGTCAACAACATATACCTTTCCAAAATATTCAAGCAGAGGCGACATGCCCGGAGGTGTAAGCAGAACTGTGCTATAATTGCCATATAAGATCTAGCTACCCTGAATAAATGGCTTAATTATAGTGGATATAATTAACTTTATTTACAATAACTACAAAAATATCATTTTAGTTAAAGTTAAAATAAAAAGAAAACAAAAGAACATAAACGAACTATTTTTTCATACAATGTAGGCAAAAATAAGCGAGGGTGTTATAAAACCTCCTTTGACCACATAAGCAAGATAGGTTTGTAGCCTGTAGGGCACTTTTGCAACATAAAAGTGTCGTTACGTCCCATCATCTTCCCGAACATAGCCCTTACAGCTATCGAGTGTAGTAAGAACTATCAGAGTCTCAGTTAGTTCAAACGATCAAAGTTTTACGACTTTACACTTTCTACGACGCAATTGGAGGGTGTCTAATTGATTGGACTGGAGTTAGGTTAAGATTAGACTTGCAACGAATATTCAGCCATTATTCGGTATTCGGCTACATTTATAACATTCGGCCATATACTGTATATCTACACTCTATTCGGCCAAATACCGAATACTTAAGTAATATATTTTGTTGTGGTGAGATATTTGGTAAAATGGAAGAAAATATTGAGTTATTTTGAAATATATAATAGTAATTTCAAAATGTGCAGCAAAACGAAAAAAAAACTGTTATTATTATGAAGGTACGTCTACATTTTGCACGTCATGTATATATAATAATCTTTTTCCGACAATAATGTTTATATTTTCTCAAAGACTTTACGATATAGTCCTGAAATTATTTTGTTAAAAAGTTAGTGTGAATTGTTACTTTATGCCGCGGTAAATCTCTATTCATCAGTCTTCTAAAACCAGCCCTTTCCACTATATTGACTGCTTCATTATAGAGTGCTATCATTTCGGCAATTAAGAGATGGTATTTTATAGCTTCATTTAGGATCATGAATATGCATTTCTGCACATTTTTTAAGACTGGCATACTTATTTACTACTCCCGTGGCGCGGCGTGGGAGGAGTAATTACATTGGAACAAACGAGTGCGAATCAATCACGATCGTACAAGTTTTGGCGCCGTAAATATACAAGAAATATTGACGATGCCATAGTATTGGTAGCATTTGGTGAACATATTTACTTTATAAAAATATGGATAAATAATTTAGATACTATCCATGGGAAAATATATGCAAATGAATATCCTGACTGTTTACAATGTAAAGTGTATTAAGAATTAATAAATGACATTGCAAAAGTAAAATGTAATATTCACGTAACATTTAATCTTATCTAGACTTGCAACGAATAGTATATTCGACCATTCGCCGAATACCGAATCTTCTGCAATCTCTCTGGACGAATAGCCGAATATTAGGCTAAAGTATTCGGCCGGTGTGTTTTTTCACATTTCTGTTTCAAAACACAAAATTGCCTATATATTTAAAGGCAGTTTCGTGTTTTACAAAAATAATAATCGCACGTTAGAAATTTCTAGTTCGGTTTTCTAAAAGACCGTTTAAAACAAAACGAATCTATCCAATATATAAGAAGACCCCACCCAATCTATGGAACACTTAACGAAATAAAAGTGCCGCAACTTTCAAATCGATCGTTTGAAATTCATCTCGGCACTTTCTGTATCCAGTCTCTTGAGGGCAGACGGTACGACAGCATGGCTCCTCAGGGAGGCCAGATCGATAGCAATTTAAATGTGCTGATTTCTTCCATCGTAACCAGTAATGAGTGTTCGTAATTAGATTTAGTCCCAATTCGATTTATCTCAATGACAATACGAGTACGTTACTGAATTGCTGCGTTTTGAATTAACTAATTGTGTTTTATTTTGGGACAGTAATTTGAAGAATGTGTTTGGAGTTTGAGTGAGTTGTAAGGACTTATTAACTAATATAAATGTGTCTTTCGGATTTTATTATAAGAACCTATTCTTATTTTAAAGATGAGGGTCGCCGGTTCGGGTGACCTTTCAGTAGTAGTTATGTCGGTATTTTCTCATCGTTATACATATATGTAGCCGTCCGTGAACTCTACACCTCCGATGATGGTCATGAATGTTGTGCTGCAAAAGGTTTATGTATCATCGATGCTATATAAAACGAGATCAGATTTTAATCTCTGATAATTTTAGTTTTCAGTTAATTTTAAGGATTTTTGTACAAATTTTATTTTTTTCTTTAGTTAGATTATCTAATCTAAAAAGACATGTTGGTACTTTAGCATATTTACAATAAAAAAGCTTTTTAGTTCCCACTGACTTAGCCAACATATATACCTTTAAGTAAACTCATCAAGCTAATAAAACCTCATAAATTGTGGGAAAGTAATGACGTCACACGTCCGGCTTCTTCTACCGAGTAAGAAACTGAATCTATACTTTTTGCACACATTAGTCGTGAATTAACGCCACAATGAACCGACGAAAGAGTAAGGTACATGCATCTGATGACCTATTATAAATAATCTTTGGCAAACTATTAGTTTTACACAGAATAATGTGTTTAATTTGAACGAAGGAAACGTGCGATAATTTAATGCCAGAAACTGGTGTTAGGGTTAAAAAATATATGTTAGTAGGGTATAAAATACTTTATAAACTCTTATTCGTCGAGGATAAGCGCGCATGGAATTAGTATCATCTGCACATGTGGCCTCCCTGGCGGTCTGTTATATCATCTTGTTTACGACAGTTAAAAAGAGTAACCTATGGAGTTTCTTGCCGGTTCTTCTCTATAGGAGTGACATTTTGGAACCGCGCAACTAGAGTCATTTAACGTTTTGAAAGTGCCTGAAAAGGCCTACTCGAAATAAAAATATTTTGATTTTGATTTTGATTTTATTATTTTAAATATTTGGTACGCATTAACGCGTGCGGAGCGAATATTTGCGACCGACCAGTGGCGCGTCAAGCCAGTGGTGGCAAGTTCGAATTCTGCCTGAGGTTTAAGTTTTTTTTATTTAATTACAAATATAAACTCTTTTTATTTATCAACTAGCTTAAGCACGCGGTTCCGCATATGTGTCGGTTATCGCCGCACAATAGTAGCCTATACATCCTTTCATGGGCCAATAACAATTTTCATCAAAATCGGACAGAAAGAAAGACAAAGTTTTTATGTTTGTAGATTGCATTTATAATATTGGTATGGACTAATATGGATAGTATAAATAATGAAAAAAAGAACGTTTAAAATTCGAATTTCTCCGCTAATCTCAAATAGCTATCACTCATTTTTATCTTTCGAATGAACGTTACACATCACTCATTCGTTCATTCCTCCCTCCTCCCTAGGAAACACTCGTTGACATTTGCTCCGAGGGATCTAAAGATCCACAATATTAGTTCACTTAATGTGTTAGGTGCGGCAGGAAATTAATTGCTATTATCAAGGTATTTGTTTGTACAGCCATTTGTCAAATCGATTTTGGCGATTATATTAATAGTGTTGGAACTATTGCCAAGGTTTGAAGTTATTGGAAGATTGTTTACGTGATAAAATTATATGTTATGACGCGCAATCGTTCATTGCGTCTTAATTTATTTTATAGTTTGTATTGGCGCCTACTTTTTACGAGTAAATAACTACAGCTCAAAATGAATGTCTGTGGGATCTCCATAATTATACAAGACTAGCTGTCCCCCGCGACTTTGTCCGCGTGTTTTAGTTTCAACGGTTTTTTATTTATGCTCCGCTCTTTTTGGTCGCAGCGTAATGTTATATAGCTTTTAGCCTTCCTCAATAAATGGGCTATTCAACACTGAAATAATTTTTCAAATCGGACCATTCGTTTCTGAGATTAGCGCGTTCAAACAAACAAACAAACTCTTCAGCTCTTAAGCTATTAAGTATATATAGATAAATGTTTAAGTTGGGCGTTTGTTAAAATAACGTTGATAATAAAATAGAGACGCTTTTGAGCCCGGCAGCTCAAAATGACTTATACCTCGTGGATAGAAATAATGTATAGTTGTATTCGTCTATAACTACCAAATACCTTTAAACCATACCTACATAATTGTGCTAATCTCGATTTGGAGATGTTTAGCAAACGAACGCCGTAATTTTAATGCTCCATCCAATGCCTATTGAATATTTAAATTGGAATTAACGATCAGAGACGTTCTGTCGACTGCGTCTTAGTACGTTTACCAAGGGAAAGTAAGAAATCAACCAATGAATTCGATCAACTGGAATGAGGTATAAAATTGGGCGTGTTTTTTACTGATTGTCACCTCGTTACAGACGCGCTCGTTTAACTGCTGACGATTATGTGCTCCTGGTATTTTTATTTCGAAGATGGAGGAGTTTTGCTAATTATGTTGGTTTATAAAATGAAATGATAATTTTTTGCACGCTTTTTATTCTATTATTTTATACAGGGTTAAATTTTTTGTCGTTGTAAAATCGAAAAATATGACCTCTATATCGATTACAAAAACGATTGGTATAAAAAACGAATTTCAAAACAGTAGCCGTAAGAGTTTTACGGTAATAGTACTGACATTAGAGATTTTTTTTGGGTTTTTTGTTTAATTTTTGATACCAATCGTTTTTATAACCGATATACAGGTCATACTTTTCGTTTTTACAACGACAAATAATTCACCCTGTAAACAAACGTAAAAAATATAGAAATATGTCTACTTTTATAAACTATTTTTAAGAACTGACTTGTCTAAAAATATAACACGTATTAAAAATAAACAAACAACATCTAGAATTTTGAATGTATTCTACTTTGCACCATACCACATTTCAGCCTTTACGGGGCAGTCACACAAAATGTTGTCAAGCATATCGTCTAAACTATCTCGACTTTCATGAAATTACGAACGAACAAGTTCCAAAAATTGCAGTCTTCCAACATATACCACAAACCAGCCAAGACTCATGCTACCAGCCATTTGCGGTCATTCCAATTCACTGCAAAAATACGGAACAATCTCAACCCTTTTTATTACACCTCAGTATTTTGTAACATGTTTACGATACCGTTTGCACGCGAGTTTGCTATGAACCACAAACTTATGAGTTCTTTTATAACACAACGTGCACGGAAGTTCACGAATTAAGTAAACTTTAAACTATAATAGTTATTTAGAGTAAATAATGTTGTTTTGAGATATAAACTGGCATTTTCTTTGGGAATTGTTATTTGTGATTGTATGGGTGTGTTTATAGTGGGTTTGTTGCGCAAACATAGAGCATATGTATGTATTTGTGACCATAAATGTATTTTTCTTACGCAATTCGTTATATATTTTAAGTCATGTT
Source organism: Diachrysia chrysitis (assembly GCA_932294365.1). Lineage (NCBI taxonomy): Eukaryota > Metazoa > Arthropoda > Insecta > Lepidoptera > Noctuidae > Diachrysia > Diachrysia chrysitis. Next base: position 10,900,620 of record OW028656.1, on the reverse strand, counting down.
TTCGACATCTCGTTTAAGCTTTTTATTATCTTTATAACCATATACAAGAAATGAAGAGTTTTCTGTGGCATTAGGCGATATATTCAAACTACATCTAAAGAAATAACAATAAATATGCAGAACCTTTTCAAAACAAAAGAGTCTTACCTCGTTATCTTTATCGGCATCTTTGATGTGCTGGGCAATGAACCGCACACTCTTCAGGGCGGCAGCTACCTCGGGGGACAGGTGACGAGGCAGCATGTTCTCTGATTCAGTCACTGTATACAAATATAGCACTTGTTATGAAGAGGATAGATATTAGATTAGCTTAACGTTTTTGATTACATATCGGCCTTTCTAGGTGGTTGAAAAACAGAAGGCGTTAAAACAGGACTTTTATGTACAAATTTTTAAATACGTCTCCTACGTGAGAAATAACATTATTGTTTAGTATGAAGCAAACATAACATATAAATAAGTGCCTAATGGCCAAATACAAACGTCAATCAGTTTTAAGTCGCCGTTAAGTCTCGTGCCGTCTCTGTCACTTTAAAGTGGAAAGTAGCAACAGAGAGACATTTAAGAACGTGTTAAAGTTAAGTAGCGTTTCAGTATTCGGACGTTACTAAACTAAATGAAAGGCGCCTTGTCATCGGTCTGAGAAAGAATATAATTTTACCCTAATTTAGGTATCAACGAACTAATAATGAACTAAACTAATATAAACTACTTTATAAATCTTACCGGAAGGTCTTTGATGGGCACTAGTTGAAAGCATGTCGTCTTCTGGCGCTGGTGACTTACGATAATCACCGTTATCTTTAGAATCACCGAAGGCGTCGGTCAGGCTGTCCCGGCTAAATATAAAGAAATAATTTCAATTTTAATTTTATTATTATTAGTTTAAAATAATGAATCGCTGACGATTCGGGCACAATATATTCGGACACAGTGTCCGCATTGACACATTTTATTTTTATTTTTAATGACAATTAGGCTTCTTTCGTTTCTTATCCTAATTAGATTACTGACAATTCGGACACCAAAAATAATATGTTAAACTGATATGTTTTATTCTAAACTACGAGTACTTTAAAAACGGGTTATTATGTTTTTAAGCATTCGTAGGTTCTGCCTTTTAAGGCTAGAGCACATATCGGCGCGCCGCACCGTACGCAAAACAAAAATGTTCCTGAATCATTTTCGACGTTATTATCGTAAGTAGGTACCTACATTATCGGCCGATATGTGCGCTAGCCTTAATTGTAATCAAATCTATACGTCATTGATTATTATGCTTGTAGTAATTTAATACCTTTTTATATTTTACCAATTAGTACCGGGAGATCAGATAACAATGTTTTAGACTAATGCATTGCGGTAATACGTATACGGCTAATATTTTACTAATTAGATCGATGTCAATTATGATCCCTGGTTAAAAGGTATTTGGCGGAACAAACAGATAAAAATTATACTTTCGTACATCTACGAAGAAATCGCATTAAAACAATGTATACAAATACTAATATTATATATACTCGTATTTCTTTTAAAACAATTCGTAAAGCGAAAGTAAGTATTTTTCCACACAAAAATGAAAAGATCAAATTTATTCACAAAGATATTTCCCGAGATTAACGAACGTTATTCGTATTGGTATTTGGTACAACAGCACATTAATACCACGGAAATTATCGGGTACAATCGGAGCCAGCCTTTGTGCAGTCCGAGTGCTATGTCCAAGCTTTATAAGCTCGTTTGGAAAACGTGTGTGCGCGTCTGTACTTTATGGTTTATGACATGTTTGGTATGGTACGGTATTTCCGAGTTTTGGTCGTAATAGGAGGATTGTAAATAAAAATTTAATTCGAGCTTAAAATAATGATAATTTAAATTTCATTTGCAGATGACAAGCAGAGTAAAAATCAAAAACAAGCACATAATGTAATTGCCATGCTTGCTTATAATTAGATCTCAAATATAGGTGTATCCTAGCTAAGGCACAAGATCTCACCAAAATGTTTTAAGAAAATTTATACGTAAAATATAAGTACCTAACACGGGCCTCTAATTATAATTGCTGACAAAGAAAAGATTATTTTAGAATAATTAAAAAAATGTTTTCTGACGTAAAAAATAAAGCCTTAATTAGTAAGACATAAAGGGCCTTATTTATCAAAATCTCGACGGTGTTTAGCAATTGCTTAGCAGCTTCTAAATTCAAATTTCTTATAGACACATTTTATTTATTTTCTTTCTTTTAAAACGCATTTCAATGTCTCTGTAATTAATTTGCTAACCATTTTTGTAAAGAATAAAGGCAATGTTTTTTGTTAATCACACCTGTTTTTTTTATTATAGGTTCATCGAAATGTTCTAATAAAGAACACTAAAGGTGCGCTAATACGGACAACTAAAATTGCTTTAATAATTGCTCCACATCGAAGCATTAACTGAAAAAACTACTTCCTAAAAAAAAACTACCTACTAAAATCCTATGTAAGCGCACCACTACTAGAAAAAAGTTTTGCTATCTTACCTCATTTCAAGTTCATTAGTGTATCCATTCGACACGAACGTATCGTCATAGTCGGGCAAGGAGTACTTGGTCCTCCTCATCATGAGCAGCTTAGGCATCAGCTGCAGGAACAGCTTCTTCATCCAGGGCGACATTGTGTGGGTCGAAGGGGACCTATTAGGGAATTCCAAGGTTATTTCTTCTAGGGAATAATTTAAATAGAATTTTATTTAAATTATTATTTTATTCTTTATTTATTTTTTTGTTTTATTTGATTGCTTATTAGACCTAATGTGGGGTGAATTAAATAAGTAAGCTTTGTTTGTTTGAGGAGAAAGCTGAAAAAATGGTATTTATTTTGATAATGCCTTTAAAATATTCTTTGATCTGTAGCTGTCTAGACCAAGAAGCCCCAGTAAATAGGCATTCAAGGCATTTAAGCCTTTTAAAACCATTACAAAATGAAGCTATTAAAATAAATTTGATTTATCTTTGAATGAAAATTATAATTGGTGACCAGTATTATTTCTGCTGTAGGAAAATAACTGTCTAATTAAAAATTAACACTGGATTGCTTCTTCAACGTGGTGAGTACAAAAAGCCTATAAAAAAGCTTTCAACAATTATTTGAATAATGTGACCTTTGTGTTTGTGTATAATTTAGAACTAGCGATCCGCTCCGGTTTCGCACGGATAGACATACATTAATGAATTATACGCAAAAATCTTTCCATTAAATCACTCTATCCATTAGTAAAAACAATTTGAAAATCCGTTCGGTAGTTTTTGAGTTTACCGCGTTCAGACAGACTAACAGACGCGGCGAAGGACTACGTTCGGACACGGTTTAGCAGAGCTATTTAAAAACAAATATGAATCCCTACTATTACTACTATTCGCGACTACTCTATTTTTTACATTTGCACTGCAAAATATGCTGTACCACTCTTTTAATAATGCGTGATGCAAACCTATAATACAAATCCTACTTAAATATATTTTATACCATTTACCACATTTATTCACTCTTCCACGTGTTAAAAACACATGGCTTATGTTAAACACAACGTAATAAAACACGAATCATAATTACTACTAAACATCAGTATAACATCAAACAATTACATAAAACACATCATTCAAAATGACAGACAACTCATGAATCCAATCCACAACTGTTGCCATGGCAACGAAAGATTTAACTCGAATTGTCGCGTTAATTATCGTATAAACTGATGCATTAAATTTTATACGGCGGCGCAAATTATTCAAGGCTTTAATAGCTTATCGCGCTATCTCCCGCAACATATATCACACTGTGTTCTATTACAGTAATGACAAAATAACAATGAAACGGAAGATTTATTCGGAGCGCCAGAATAGGGCCGTAATGGCAACCGAATAACTATCCAAATACTGTATATAGAACATAACGTTGAATAGCGTTTAAATGACTGCTTTTTTATTTGATTTTTGGAATACGTGTGTAATAAAATCTTGTTTTTAGAGATCGGATTAATTCTGTGGTTTCTATGTCTGCTGTGGCAATTTTTAAACATAACATCGTAAGACAACATAAATTAGGGGTGAAGCCTACTTTTTTTGCCGAATAATAACATTCGAACTTGCTAGGGCACAACCCTAATTTGGGTTTTTAACATAGTTTTGTAAAGAATCGGGCTTAAGAAAAAAGTCGGATAAAAAGTCAAACTAGGATAACGCTCATTAAAAGTGAATTTGTTTATTTGTTTTATATAAATGTGGTATTGTTTTAAGTGATTTCTCTCTAAAGTGTAACGACATACTTTAACGGCTATATACCATATAAAATATATCTTATTTTATAGTTAGCGTTTAATGAATCTGCTGCTTTCATTTTAATACAAAAAAATAGTAACTGTATGTATAAAATATTAACTCAATCAATCACATAACAAAGGACTTCACGAAATAAAACAAATAATTGAACATCGGAAAACCGAAAACCCTCGAACATTTTGATATTTTACAATTATTTTATTTCCATACTCCATTTGATTCCCAATCCATTTGAAGCTAGCAATACTTGGCACATCACTGAACCCATTTGTAGGAAAACAGTTTCAAGTGCGCAGTCGGTTAATTTTTATTGTAACGAGAATGAGAGTGTTGTTTCACTTGCATTTGCTATTCGTGTATTGTTTTTTTTTTTTCTATACGATATAAAACTATGTAGGTACTAAATATATTTAGCTATCCTTTTATTGATGACGTAGAAGCTAGCCCCCAGTTTCTGAAAGGCTAATCAACACAATTTGTTAATCGCATAGAGCTTTCCAAAGTTTACACGACTGTTAGACATTGAATTAAAAAAAAAACTACTTTTTAAACGGATTCTATAGCGATTTATTTAGATTTTAGTTCCCGACATTTCGACGGTTAATTTAATTACCTTAATCACCTGTCAAACTGTGATTGGTTGTTAGTGTTTTGTGTACCAATCACAGTCTTGATCAGTAAGTAGGACAGCAGATTAAATTTATCAGACTTTCAGAAACCGAGGGTACCTAAGTTTCGTTTTTGTTGAAAGGAGAAGGGAGGCAAGGAGGTTCTCAAGTCGACATGAATACCTAAGTATTTATTTAATCTTTTGAAAACTTCACTATTCTTCAATTTAACAACTTTTTAGCAAAACTCATACCCTATCAGACTACCTATACCTCCTATAACTGAACAACTTAATTCCCATCACGTCAACCTCGCCAATAGCGTGCATTCAATAAAGAGCATTCTAAACTAGAGTGTTGCCATACGTAATATTTCACACTATTGTCCCGTTATCGAAGTGACACGGTTACAATGAACGTAGAAATTTATGCGCTCTCCTTTATTCAGTGAATAGCTTTTACTGACTATTTTATACTATTTTTGTTTTATTTTTTTATATAGACGATCGTACGCGTTGTACATTTAATTAAATGATAATATTTGAGGCAAAAGAAATGTTGGTCGTTTGGGAGCAAGATAGGTTGACGATATAACGAATGTTTCGGGTCGGATCTCTGACAGGCACAGGACCGGAGAAAATAGGTCATAAATGAGACGCTTATGCCCAGCAGTGGGTTGGCAAGAGCTGTGATTGATAATAATAAGATTGAATTGAGACAAACATGTGTAAACATTTTTTTTTATATTATATCATAATACCAGCCTATAATTGTCCCACTACTGGGCACAGACCTCTTCTTATATAGAGAAGGCACGAGCATCACCACGCTTGCTCACTGCAGCTTGGCGATTTCAGATTCCAGAATCCAGGTTTCCTCGCGAAGCTTTCCTTCACCGATTGTCAATGATGTCTTAGAATAATTAAGAAAGTACATATAACTTTAAAAAAGTCACATTGGTACTTGCTTGTAATGGGTTCGAACCTGCAACCTTGTACACTCAAGTCCATTCATTGAATCACTAGGCCACCCTGCCAGTATTATATTACTAAACATTAACTTTGTTAGTTTACCTAATTAATCGTAATTATCCGACTAATTTGCAAGTTTTTCAATATTATTTTTGCTACACAAAGAGCTCGCCGTAGTCCGATAAAAATAATGAAACACGCTGTTTTATTGGCACAGATTCCGTAGACGTATATCTATGTAATCTATAGTAGAAAACTAAACAAGACGAGACGAAAATATTATAGTTTTCCAAATAAGATAAAGGATATTCACAATGTTTAATCATTATCCTGTTAACAGCAAATATATACACAAATATGTGAGCAATATTATTTATGAATTCGTTACAGTAAACACATTAGCGCGCATTAACTAGTGCAAATGAATTCCTAATCACGTTCGGGTCGGATGGGATATTAATTATATCTTGTTGAATGTAAATATTAGTATGAGACTATTAGTTTGCCCCTTCATAGTACCTACGTAAAAACCCTAAGGGCTCGTGTACACCGCACCCTCGCCGCACCGCCCGGCTTTGATTTTATCATTCACTATGCGGTCGATAGTAATATTTATAATACATTAGCTTTTAGCCGCGGCTTTGCACGCGTGAGTGCAAATCGTGCCAGCTTTAGGCTAACTTTCTTGGAAGGTTGGTTTAAATCAAACTGGGTTTCTAAATTTGGTTTTAGCTCATTCTTTTAGATTATGTGCTCTTCAATAACTAGTAAATTGTGCTTTCATATGTTCTTTTTCTTTTTCTTACTCTTTTTTTTTATAATCCCTTAAAATTGTTTTCTTCTATGAAAGCTACTACAATTTTAAGTCGTTTTTATTTACAAATTCAAGTTTAGCATTCAATTGGTTGCTAATGGCACGTAAAGGATTTTTCATGACAATGGGTGTCTTTATGGAATTAAGGAAAAGGAGTCGCTAATCCACATCAAAACTAAGTCCTAATCTCTAGACTATTGTTTATTTCCTAAAGGTTGGTATTATGTTAAAAAACTATGGAAGCGAAATTTTGTTTAATACCTAACAAACTCGTGTTCTTTCTCTCATACACTATACTTTACTTGTGTTAATCTTAGGTGCTATATCAGATTACAACATTTAAAAGCTTTACAACCATTTAAAACATTGCGTTATAGTTAGCCAAAGTATCTATTAAGCATTTTATGTAAGCCTTCAGTTTATTATTATATACATTTAGTTAGACTTAATATCCTTAACAAGGATAATGCTGCTACTGGCATTTAGTTATAGCGTTTATTTATTTACACGCCGCATCAATAGGGTCAACATTGAACAACTAGAAGCGATATTGCCAGAGATATCAAGGAAGAAGTGTGAACAGTGAGAAAGGAAGCTAACTATCTCTTTCTTTACTCACCTAAAATGAACGTTGAGTACGCAAACGGTCATCCAAACACTCAGAGACACCAGAATCATGGTGAACAGCAAATATTTCCCTAATAAAGGAATAGCGAGCGACGTGGGCGGGATTATCTCAGCCAGCAACAGGAAGAATACAGTCAGCGACACCAAAATCGAGATGCTTAACGATATCTACGAGAAAAGAAAAAAAGAATATTTACCTGAAATGCACGTTAAGTATGCAAACAGTCACCCAAACGCTGAGCGAGACGAGTATCATCGTGAATAGTAGATATTTCCCAAGCAAGGGGATTGCCAGGGATGTTGGCGGAATGATCTCAGCCAGACCAAGGAAGAACACAGTGAGGGACACCAGGATGGAGATGCAGAGCGATATCTAAGGAAGAGAAGTCTTTTTTGAGTTATACAGTTTCGTTTCTTTGGTTTTTGGCACACCAATTGTGGAATTACATTGTGATCTTAACGTTCCTTGACATCCCACTAAGGTTGGCTAAAGTGTTATGATCATTTCATAATTTGGCCCACACAAACCATTTACCAAGTCGATATAAAATATAAAATAATCACTAAATAAATTAGCCCATTTAACACTCTGTTAAAAATATTTCGTATGGTTTGTATGAGCCTTAACTAAATGTGCTTTTGAAGACTTTGTAGAACATCTATTCAAGTAGATAATTTGTGCATACTTACCAATGGTATTTCTAATCTTCCGGTGGGATGTCAACGAACCTCCGTCAGAAAATAATTTCACCTGCATTGGTAGTTAGTGCACGAAAATCCATTCTATATCTATTACATTTAAATTATTATAATTGTCTTTCCACTAACATTAATGTAGAAAAAGAGAAAGGTATAATAAATTATGGAGTGTGTTGTACAACCAATGAGTGATAAATTTCGGGATCATGCAATGAAATGATAAATTTAAGTCTTGGACAAGAATTTAGATTCAAATAGAATTAAAACAATCACTGGTTTTACGGGCCCTGAATACAGAAGAAAGAACGGAAAAGCCAAACCAGGTTGATAAAATACAGATTCTACAATATACAGAAATATAAAACAGTACAGGAGCGGATGTTATAATTTTTTTGGAAGGCGGATATTTCCATGTTCATTTAAAGATTTTAAGGAACATTTACAGGGCTTAAGGTTTGTTTGTTTATTATTAAAAAAGTATATTCTGATAACAAAAGAAATACTTATATACATTAATAACAAAGGCAGTATACCTAGACTAAAAAAAATCTGGAGTGTGGAAAATCCAATTATACTGATGAATGGTTTTTGTTTTAATTTATTGGTTGGGTCTTTAGGAACATTTTTGGATAAATGTAGAAACATTTAAATAATTGGGTGTGGAAAGACAATAACAAACATAAACAATATCCAGATGATACTAACACACGCACACGTCTAACTAATGATTCAAAAAAGACCATTACCAATGGATGAGGGTCATGAAGGATGGTATTGCGGACTGAAGGCTATTATGAACATGCCCTGAAACATCCCATTCACAATTACATTGAAAGCTATCTTGTAACGACATTCTATTAGATAGCTGCTATTCAAATACTAAATCATTAACTGTAGTTCATTAGAAAATCAAGTTTTTAAAAACGCACCCCATATAAATTTATTTATTATTAATGCTATTTTATTAGTAAATACCCAATTTAATTTATGTGTTTAATTAGTTTTACGATCATGACTGCACCATGCTAATTATACTTGGCAAATAATAACGAAATTGCTGCATATACGATATTATTATTAGTAAAGAGGAATATCTGTAGGTCTCTGGTCACCTAATTTATGTACCGATACACATTATTGCACATCGACACTAGGTAAATACGAATAAAATAGCATCACACATAACATTCAAAGCTCACAAGGAATATGAAGATTGCGATAGTTTTAAGAAACAGATAAAATTTTCATAGTTTGAAATATGAAATCTCTGTTACGAATAATACAAAAATATTAAATAGAGAAAAATCTTTTAATGTTACAGAAGATAAAGAAAGTATTGAACAAACGAAGTTATTGCTTAAGAAACAAGTACTGATAATAGAAGAAAGATAGATCATGTAAAAGTTAGAATAGTAGACAAAGATTTAGCGGCAAATAAAACAGATGAAAGCATAACTACCATCCCCAGTTCCAAATAGAATGTCGTTACGTCTACCACACACATCGTTATTATCAAGGAACTAAATACCTTTTCTCCGGAGTCTGAAGGAAGGTAGAACACCAGTACAGTCAGAAACGTGAGTCCAACACACGGTATGATAAGGTTCACTGTGTAGAACAATGTCTTCCGTCGCATTGTCAGTTTGAATGTTATATCTGGAAAACAGACACATGTTTATAATTACGAATGGTGAACAAGTCCGAATTCATTTATTATTCCAATTTTTTTTAGCTTTGTATTTTAAACCCTACATTTATTACTCCATTCTCTAATTTTTTTCTAATATTTTAGATAAAACCTAAGCGGTCAACCAATAAATTACATTTCGCAAGCCGATTTTTTTATATATACTTCAGAATATAAGCTTAGTGCGTAAAATATCTCTGAGGTATTAGTATGGAACAGGAAAACCAAAGCCAGCTTTTCTTTTATAAATTAACGTATTCTAGACCATTACCTGAGAATGGTTCGGGGCAGCAAGGATAGTACTCTTCATTTCTCGTCGCAGGTACTTCTAGAATGTCCCATTCTACTGATAGATAAAATTCGCTCAAATCTATGCCGACGTGGACGAGACTGCTGCCTGGAGACTGATCCATGTGCTTTAAGTCGACCTGGAAAATTTTACAATAAATAAATTAAGTGCATTATTACAAACTATTACTTAAAATATTTTATTTCACCAAGAACCAAATGTTTTAAATTTTTTACACTCATTTCTATTAGGTATATAGGATCTATACAAGTATTAAACTTCTATATAAACTAGCTTATATTATTACATAAGTAATCTCATCATTTACAGGAATGTCCTTTTTACGCACATCGTAAATATTTTTAATAAGTTAGAGACACCTCTAAATCATCAGATATTTCTGACCTACAGTTTCAGGCCGTAGTTCATTAGCACTCAAGTCCCTATCCAAAAAATTACAAGATGCATGTCATGAACTAACCTGAGCTCCATTATACGTCCAGGAACCAAATTTCATAAAGCAAGTCTGCTCATCAAAAGGGAAGTACTCCACGTTGATCTCGCAAGACGACTTGTAGATCGCTGGCGGCTTCCAGTTCACTTCCCCAGTGTACTTCAGAGTGGCTTTCGTCATTAGCGTCACCTGAAGAATTTACTAGTTTTAGTATGGAAATAAATTGTGTTATTGCTTTACGCGCATTTGCTTCTAAGTTCTACGGTTTCACATAACTGTGGGGTTTTCTTAAAAAAGGTTTAATTATTTTATTTTGTGAGAGACAAAATATTTTCGACTGATCCATGGAAGTTTATGAAATTAGGCATTTTCTATGTGATGCTTATCATTTTGTCCATAAAATTTAGGACACGAATGAAGGTTTACTTCTATACATAACAATCTAATTATGTTTCAAATCTAATACAACTAGGTTCATAGGTCGTATTTGAAACCCTTACCTCGTAATTCCCATCCCAGTTGTTATAGAGCACGATATCAGGCAGCCAGATATGTTCTGAAGGTACGTACAACATCTCTACGCCACCGTAGTCGTCCGGGTTCCACTGTAGCTTGTAGTCGAACCATTTCTGAAATACATCGTGACTTTCTTAAGCTAATTTACAAACTAATCAGGGCGCTTTGGACTTACTAAAGATGACTACATAAAGTTGATTTTAACTTAAGATAAGTACTTTCGCAAAGAACTTTTATGTAAATGATTTTATTGGAAGTATTTAAGAAGACGCGGTATTTAGTTATTGCTTGCAAAATCTTCTCTCCAGTTTTGGAAGTATCGCGGTACCTCAAGAGCGTGTATAATGTACACAACATAAGCAATCTACAGTATCTTGGCCAGAGCTCTCTTCTGATATAGGATCAGATACATGCAGGTGTATAGTGGTTATATCTATCCAAATAGCGGCAATAGCCTAATGATTAGGGTGGTAGCCTTGCGATCAAGAGGTCGCAGGTTCCAACCCCACCCATTGCACTTTGACGTGAACCTACTCCAGTCACGAGCATATTTAGCTTAGTCAGAGGGGTTAAAGATTACTAGTAATGTGAATTCCAGCCACATTGCTAGTAACCTTTAAAAAAAAATCAAAGACACTAACCTGTTCCACCCACAGATTGGTGGTCATGACCTGGTTCTTCAGGTTGACCTCCATGAGCTGCGACAGCTTCAGGCCGAGCCGGACGGTCAGGATATCAGTCACATTGGTCACCGGTCGTATCAGGCGGTTGTAGTTGCTCAGCAGATCGTCGTACAAACGCTTGACGTCGGGATTCGCTTCCAACAGTTTTACCCCTGCAAATATACAATACAATAATTATTATTGTTTTCGTTTTATTGAATAAATAAAATCATAATCGATATATTATATTTTATTTCAAGTACTTTTGAATTAATGATGACTCTAGTTGTGCGCATATAAATATGTAATTAGAAAATTAAGTAAATATGCGTTGTATATTATAATCACCAGATTGCTTGGGAAACTTGGTGATTACCTCTATTTTTTTTAAATTATTGCGTAGTAGTTTTTACAGCTTCAAATCGGGAATTGCTAAATCATACGACAGAAATAATCTTTAATCCTCGTCGAATGATCGATAGCTGGGTAAATTACTACGATTTAAACTACAGTGAAGTATTTAACATCTATGTTTTAACAATATTCATTTTAAATTGTAGTCTACACGACAGCAATAAAAATACACATACCCGATTAAAATTTCATATCTAACCGTACCAACATCTAGATAACTTACAAATATACTTAGGTACTACAGACTAGTACTACAAATATAAATTTACTTACCCAAACAGTTCCTCGCATAAGTTAAGATTACAAATATAAATCCCCACTTCATTTTGAACGTTTTAATAATGTTTTACGAATATTTTTAAGGACACATGTTTACAAATCGCGAGATGCTGCCTTAAGACCAAGATGAGCTTGGCAACACGCATGCGCGATCAATAGTGGACTTACGACCTTTCTGTTTAGTGAAGTAGGAAAGCGGGAAGTTGTGTTTGGATTGGGATACACATAGATGGCACTAGTAGTCTAATGATGTTGCGAAAATTTTGCGGCATGTATTTTAAATACCGTACCTTGTAGGTAAGTACTACGTAACTTAGACCTATGCAGGTTACTTTCACATGTAAGAAGACGAGATTTTATATTGTATTCAGAACAATCATTGATTTATATATCGTGCCTTTAACGAATGGATTTTTACTGTAACTTATAGGTACCGTATAGCTAGGGTGTTAACACATACGTAGGATTCGCATTACTCTCAGGGATTTTATTTTCATACTATTCCGCGGAAAAATACGGCAGTTCAACGCTAAAACCAAATATTCTTTGGGTAAATCTTTCATTTTGGGTTTTTTGGAGACCAGTTTTACGTTAAATATTTAGAGAATAGCATGCCTAAATGCAATAGGCCAAGAAATAAATATCAGTGAAACAAGTTTGTACCTTATACAATATAATTTATTTCGCCAATACAATTTACACAAAAATTTCCATCAATTTATCTTTTTGTTACAAAATTACAACTAATATCTAATTATTCACTTGATAACGCAACCAATATTTGGAGTTTATTTGAAAATACTGGCATTTAACAAAGGCGTAATCTAAAATTTTACTTATTTTATTTATTATACTTATTTTTAAAACACAACTGTTTATTTAATTATACAAAATTAATAACAATCGAATTTCAAAACTCTTTTTCCTTAAACATAATATTTTACAAGTAATCTTAAATGTCTTAAATTTAATAAATAATGAAATGTCAGTTTATCTTTCGTTTTGTCTTTCCACCGTATTATTTGTTTTGCTCTTCCTCATTTCCTCTTCTGCAAAAAAAAACAGTTGGCACATCATAATTAAATCTTAATAAACATGACTTTGGCCTATGTCTAGCAGTGAACCGCGACAGGTTAATTGAAACATAATATTTAATTGATCTATTTCATAAGGCTCAAATATAAAAAAAAAATCTATTACCTATGGCTAAAGAGTTGTACATATGACGTAGGGTTTCCAAAAAAAATTTTTGTTTAGTCATGAATGTTTAAAACATTACCCATTTCATCACTTTAATCTAATAAGTACCTATCTTTTAAGGTGTTAACTAACATTTATCAGAAACTGGCTAAATTACATTGAAAAACTCGGACTCATGGTAAAGCTCGATTCTCCAAAAGCTTACCAATTCTTAATTTATATCTCGGCAGAGGCCACAAACTAAACGGGTAGAAGTACGCCTCCGGCAGTCTTCTTATTACTATCGTCTCTTCTTGCACCATTTTCGATCCTGAAACAAATATTCTTAATTAAAAGTGTATGAGAACGAAATTTGTTCACGTATGGTTCATGTCGTTCAGATCAACATAATCATAATATTTTCATAAAGCCAATAATAAAGATCACAATTATGCGCTTTTGGTGATGGCTTTTGACACAAGTTATAACTAGAAAAACATTTTTATGATTGAATGTTGTAGGAAGCGTTTATTAAAAAATAAAATCTACATTACTCAAGTAAATTTTTAACAAACCCAAAAGGTTCTAGAGTGTTCTAGACCCTTCGACAATAGGTCTGTCAGCGCATACGATACCCGACCGGGAGTAAAATCACAGCTTGTTAATACATATAAGGAAGCGGTAGGGCTTCGCTAATAATACGCAACGTCTTCCAACTGAACTAGGAAGAGATCTGCACATTCAATGTCAAAAACATTACAATAATATTTAAATACGGAGCTGGAATCTTCCTGAATATTATGCCATGCTCTAGTCTTCCTGATTGAGGAAATCTGTAACGCGATTTTTTCATAATAAATTATATCTTGAGACAACTCACACACGGCCATCTGATCCCAAACTAGGCAGACAGCTGATAAAAATACCTTAATATTTCAATATAAGTACATACATATAATAAACTAGCTGTCCCCCGCGACTTTGTTCGCGTGTTTTAGTTTCAACGGTTTTTCATTTTTGCAACATTTTTCATTTATGCTCCGCTCCTATTGGTCGTAGCGTGATGTTATATAGCTATAGCCTTCCTCAATAAACGGACTATCCAATACAAAAAGAATTTTTCAATTCGAACCAGTAGTTCCTGAGATTAGCGCGTTCAAACAAACAAAGTCTTCAGCTTTATAATATTAAGTATAGATTACACCCAGAAACACAGAAGAGAACAAATGATCATGCTCATTACACAAAGATTTTTTTGGGTGGGAATCGAACCCACCTCCGGTTTAGCAGTCAGGGTCACTAACCACTAGAGTCTAGCTAGACCAACAGATCAGTCATTCGTATTTAGCTTCGCTTCCTAATACGAATAGGATTATTTCTTTCATATTCATGACTCCGAGAATATGTACTCTCATGGTGTACAATAAAGAATATTCTATCTATCATTTGGATTTAAAATTTTATTCTCATATAGTAAGACTTGTAAATTATTTATCTTGAAGACTAAGACTTATTCATCGTTCGCATGCAAGTAACAATGTGAATTTTTCATTTTCTTCATTATTCTAATCCGTATCTATCTGAATCCGGTGCGGATTGGAAGCCGACCCCAGCATAGTTTAAAAAAAGGGAAAAGGCTAGGCAGAAGTACTTTGGCGTTATTTGAATCACTGTTTTCAATAACGGTTTATTATTAACATTACAACTATACCGATTTCCAAAAACTTTTGATAAACTCACTGAAATCATCCTATACCGAAGGACAGGCGATGGTGGTAGTAAGGATTCGAACCTAATTTCTGACACACCACGTATTCATACACAATTCAGTGTACGTCAGTGCAGAATCCAGTGTTGACAATTGGTCTATAGCCGCTACTTCCCGGTTGAGTGAGGTGGGATACCACTATTTTTCACTTAAGACAATGTACTTAAACATAGACAGCAATGTGCTTTAGATTTATAGCTATTAGACAGCATTTCTGTTGTGTAAAGTTTGTTTACTAAGTACCTAAAATGACACCGACAAACTCTACCTCGTAGGTAGGTACTTCAAAATCTTTAATTCTGCCGAACGGGTCGTTGTCCTTTGATATGCAGATCTTCGTGCCTTGGAGAACAAGTTGGAACAAAAAAACAACAAACCCACAGTATGTCAAGAGCTTATATTTGCTGTCCCGTGTAATCATCCAGTAAAATAAAGATTTATCATAATCTTTCAGTTGAACTTGAATTCTTATCACAACAAACTTATAAACAAAACAATATCGTGTCATTACGATGTATTTTGGGAGCGAAATTCATGATTGTTCAACGATTTAGCAGACATTGTATTCATAAGCAAACCAGTGAAGGTATGATAGAGGCCTAACTAACTATATTTCTAATTTTGTGGTCCTCTTCTTCTTCATTTTGGTCAAACATTTCTATCTAAACGTGGTGCAATAAACGCAATGCTCGTAACATGTAAATAGAACTGAACTGACGCGGAAATGGTTGGTTATTAGACTATTTCTAGTAGTCCAGATGGCTTTAAACGTGACCGCACACGAGACGTACAACCTACCTTTATTGCTTGAGGTGTGGAGTACTTTAGTCAGTTATGAGTAATAACTTATTTCCTTAGTACTGATTGAAGAATCGCAAATACACTGATCAATTTGCATTGTTTTAGTATGCGCTTTGTTCTGCATTTTGCAGAACAGGAAAATAAGTTCCTTAATTGTATTTTCGATGTGACAATTTAACTTGGTAACTATTTACATGTATTTCATAGCGAAGATTTTTTTTTTTGTGTCCGTGGTAATCAAATCCAACTGATTCAAATGCACATTTACGACCAAATACAATCGGAACATAACTTATGTAATATATAAGACCCTCTATTCGCAACCGAAAAGAATAAGACGATAAGCTTCAACACTCTTATAGTTAGCGAAATTGCCGCGTGTTAGGCGACGATTGTCCAGAGCATTAAGGAAATGGGGCATCATAAATAGGTCTCGTTGGAACGAATTTCGCGCAGTGTGCCATGACAGTGACCTGTTTAAAATTACGATGAAGTCATTGTATTATTCTCAATTGAAACGACGGATTGAGAACTCAGTTTTTGAGGGCTAAGGATACTCTTACTTTACTGGGGTTTTTGACACTTTGGAATATTTTTTGGGCATTTTGACATTTCGGATAATTTGTATTTAGGTTTCAGGACATAAACTATGGTTAATCGTTAGAGTTAACTAGGCTGTGTAAAATCGCATTGATTAAACGATGACTCAGGTTAAGATGATGATCACGCTGCGGCGGTTGATCCGTGGATGGGTGCCCTGACTGTCATGATATGATCTTAGACAGTCATTATTACATTACAGTTTGCCAAGGAATATTGAATTACCATATACGGAATTCACCTAAAACCGAGGAGACAGAACGCCGAGCCTAACATACGTAGTTAGCTTAAAAAAACGCTTTAAAGAGATTGATTCCTAGATAAACACAAGAGTTTTTTGATATTCCAGAATTGATTTTCGAAAATAATTTTGGACGGCAATTTGAGGATTACAAAGACAAAAGACCGCCCATTGGACATTTCTCGCCTGCCAACGGTGTGGTCTAAATTACAAGACTGACCCAAAAATAAAAAACGACCGAAAGAGATAATGGGATGTAATATGTAAGTTGAGGGAGACTTGCCCAACAGTGTATAAAAATTGTTTTAGAAATGCGTAAGGTTTGTAAGTAGGAACATCAATATGACACACTTTTGAACTATCTAGTTATGTTTACCTATGTGGTGTCTTTTTTATTTAATTACTTATTCTCTTGCACCTAAACTTTCGCTACGTAGAACTCTATAAAAACGTAAATATTTATAATAACAAACATAAGTTTACGTCGCTTTCGACAGCCTATTTGGAGATAGGCTACAACAGACACAAAACCCTGCTCGAATCTGCCTGAGCAGACATAAGAAGAAAAAAAACTGGATCAAAACCTAACTGACACTGACACTTATTTATTCAACACAGAAACAAAAGAAAAATAGGTCAAAATCACATCACGAATGTACGATTTACAAGCGTTTACCAACGTCCGGTGCTGGTAAGTGCACCACTAATATGGGTCACTCGATCAAAGACGCCGCGAGGATCGTTGACTGGCGCAGGAGTTCACCTAGATACAGTTTTGGTGTCAATGTTCTAAATAGATCTAACAACGGAGGTGTCGCTCTGAAAATACTCGAGTGTTTTATGATTTATGAGTTTGAATTGCAACGTGCGGTTTGATATGTTTGTGTTATACAGAATGATATCTCAGTAGTTATTTTGATTGAGATGGATGGAGATAACTGTTAATCTTCTAAACTATTATTTTTTTATTTATTATAAGGATTGGAAGGAAAGAAGGAAGAACAATATACTCTCATTTAGTACCGAGAGTTGGTATCATTTGAAGACAAGAATAAACACTACAGCAGTTAAAGATACGGCTCCAAAATAACTTTTACGAAGCTTAAGTAAATAAGCCGAGGACGCATTGAAAACAAAGGATATGATTTGGAAATATATTTCAATCCAAGGATTTGAAGGATATTTTTATCGTAAAATGCCTTCGCCTAAAAAAAAAGCCCAAGACATGGGTATTTTTATGTGAAACGAGTAGTCTTTAAACGGCCTGCTTTTAACCGAGTTCTGGTTCTGGAAGACAGAAATCTTTATGTTCTCTATCTACGTTTTGGAAAAGGTAAAAGAACCATACCTAACGGACTCTTACAAGCTACAACCACAGAGCTACTTGTCTTCCTTTTACTAGAGATCCAACGGGGATTCCACGCGTGAAGTTATTCCAGCAGCAAACCAAACTTCAACAACAAACCATAAACAAAAACGACTCTTACCCATCATCGCATAAGTCATATCATAAGTTAGTTTAATGAAATTATTGCTGAAACAAATGTCAAGTGTAGAGCGCGAGGGGATTGATCTGAGAGCCGACACCTCCCTGTGTGTGACCTCATTCGTTGTTCCCATTATTTTGATTAGCTGGACAATAAAATGATTTGGTAAACCCGGTAATAAGATGTACATAAACTAAGTCGATGGACCGTTGGCGACTTAAGGAAATCCTAGAATGTAATCATTGCAAAAAAATATTAAGATACCGTACTCCAATGACTGTGCCGGCTGGACTTAATAATCTAGGGTTTGTAAATAACCCTGCATAACTTAATAAACTTACTATATATTACGAAAGTTTCTTCAGTAAAATACCTATAGGTACCTATCAACACTTTTTTTTTTAAATACAGAGTTTAGTTTGTGCTTGAACCTTTAAATGTTTTTAGGTATATTGCACAACATTAATACCCACCATGTACCTATGTACTTATGAAAAGGGATACTTAAATTGATTATTATGGATATTTAAATTATATATTTGAATTGATGATTTTTATTAAATTAAACTTAAGATCCAAGAAATGCGGGGTGTATAGAATATTTAATATAAGTACGTAACTACAGCTTCAAAATAGTTTTTAATTAATGCAATTTTTTATTCTTGTTTGTAGTTAAACAATGTATTAAATAGTTTAATATAAAAATGATTTACCTGTATTAACGGACCTGGCGGGAAGCGCGGGCGCAGCGTCCGCCACAGCGTTGACCGCGAGCGCGCACGCGCAGAGCAGGGCGGTGCAGGCGTACATGCGAGGTGCGTTGATACCGACTGGCCACTGGTGACTGAGCCGCCACGCGACGCGAGCTTACATCCAACAGAGTTTAAGAACTGCCGTTTTATAAACTGTTAGCCATCCTTGTTCCGTTGTGGAGAAGATATGCTAATTTTTACCCATTGCTTTGTCCTTATCAGCCAGAAGGCCATTTACCTACTTCGAACTTGTATTATCAAAATATTTTTGTCCAAGCCGCTTGTTCTTCGCGTCAGAAAATAAGTTTCCTTATTGAAGAAAAAGGTCGAATAACAATAAACTTCATAAATTGATTTTATTATATACATTACATTATATAATCTATAAAAAAACAATATTTATCAAAAAATTAAAAACTTCACCAGTCATTTCTCAAATTTTGCTAAAATTTTCAAGTTAAA
This sequence comes from Diachrysia chrysitis, assembly GCA_932294365.1. NCBI lineage: Eukaryota > Metazoa > Arthropoda > Insecta > Lepidoptera > Noctuidae > Diachrysia > Diachrysia chrysitis. The sequence goes on along the minus strand of OW028656.1, from coordinate 10,880,989 downwards.
TGTGTACCTATCGGCATCATAATAAATCAATACATGCAACAACCTACAAATCTTCTGATCCCAATGGGACTGTGAAGAGAATCGCCGAAGAAAACCAATATCTTCGGGAACAGTTGCTCGAGGCAACTGACAAGCAGCATCAGGAGATGTCAAGAGCCATTGACCTCAAAGAGAAAAATGTGTTTTTGAGATCTAGGATCCACGAGGCGAAAATAGACGCCTTTAATCTTAGACATTTAAATAATAAGCTGAAAGGAAAGTTATAAAAATGCGTGGTATACAGGACTTTAAGTTGGTGTCGCTACAGGCTGAAAATGAACAATTAAGGAAACTTATAATACAAGCAAAAAAGAAAAGAATTGAAGCATCTTACTACGCCGAACAGTTGGCTGAAGCTAACTTCTATTTGGAAAACTGTCTTTGCGATGTGTACTTAGAAATAAGTAATTTGAAACGTGATAACGGACGTCTGGTAACAAAGAAGCAGCATCGTTGCACTTTCGTACAATGATTCATGTTATAATCATATCTTGTATTTGTTTTTGGACGTTTTTAAGTAAATAATTTAAAATAACGTTACTTGTGTTATAATAATAATATAATATATCTTGGGACAACTTACACACGGTCATCCGATCCCAAACTAGACAGAGCCTGTATTATGGCAACCAGACAACTGATAAACATACTTATATATTTCTAAATTCATACTTATTATAGATTAATTACACCTAGACACAGAACAAATGATCAGGCTCATCACACAAAGATTTGTCCTGGGTGGGAATCGAACCCACGACCTCCGGTTTAGCAGTCAGGGTCACTAACCACTAGGCCAACCGGTCAGTCAATATTTATGTTATGTGCGTAACTAGGTAAAAGTACTCTAACTTAAAACAGTTCATCAACCAACCAGCCCAACCAATATCACATAAGTACCTACCACACGGTCACGTACCTATAGTAATATTAAAGCACACGGTCCTCCGCCTTCCGCACACTGTCCAACCCAGCAGATTCCTAATCTACGTTTGCAAATTTTCGGTCTCTAATAAGGACCCGTATAAAAAACAAAAAAAAATGATTCTACATCTATACTAATATTATAAAGAAGTAAAGTTTGTGTGTTTGTTAAATTGTAAGGGGTAATCACGAGATCTACTGAACCGATTTTAAAAATTCTTTCACCAATAGAAAGCCACATTATTGCTGAGTGTCATAGGTTATATAAAAAACCGAAAAATAAAAAGGCTTTTACGTGGTAGTCCGTTTTGCAAAGTGAATCAGAGAAAAAACGGTCGAATGAAAGCGTTTCTTACGAACGCTGCCTTAACTATGAAAGATATATGTTTGAGTTCTAGAGAAAAGATGTGGAGCTTGAAAATGCCTACAAAAAAGTCAACGACAGCATATGTCTTACTTTTATATTTAAGTTACAAAAAAATAGTTTTTTTAATATTAGTGTAGATAATTAAATGTTTAATATTAATAAAATAACTTAAATCGTTAGGTCATATGTACTAAAAAAGGATTATTAACATTATGCCCAACGAAGTAGGCAGGGGTCAGCTAGTAAACAATAAACTTAGAGCTCACTTTATTTTAGAATTTCTTAAAACATAGTTTTAAAACCCCATGACACAGGAATTTTATTCAGAATTTTATTCTGCTGCGACGGCACGGTCAACTGTAGACTTGTACGGCAATACAACGCACATAGTTCCTAACAAAGCTAACAGAATTATCTAGTGGCAGTGGGCTGATTCATGTCTGTTGAAGGACTGCAGACAACAATGACTTGAAAATAAGCCTAAAATAGACTTCAATGTATGGCTGGGCAATGCAGCTACCAAAAACGCTTTACTGCAACTCAGCATTTTAATTGTAGAGTACAGTAGTCTGCTCAACTCATCACCCTACTGTTAGCTAAATAGTGTCTAACAGATGTCTGCAGTAGCAAGTGATTATTATAGTAAAACTATCGTAGAGTATTTATAGTAAACTGAAATCAAACAAAGAACTGATGGTAAAATCTTTTTATTAACCCTTAAATGTCTATTCCCTCATCATCTTTTCCTTCTGGCGCGCGAGCTTCTTTTTCGACAGCTTCTTCTTGGCGGGCGCATCGTCGGCGGGTGCGGCGCGGGCGACGGCGTCCTCGCGCTCGCTCAGGCACACCTCGATGTGGCACGGCGACGACATGTAAGGGTTGATACGCCCGTGAGCGCGGTATGTACGTCTGCGCAGGCAGGGGGCGCGGTTTACCTGCAGAAAAAATAAATTGAATATTCAATAAAGGTTTTGAAAATTACTTATATCTTTATGTAATACCCCTAAACAATATTTCGGCTAAGAAATATTAGGTAGTTACTAGCTTGTAAGTTGTAAAATACTTAGTAGTATGAAGAACTTAACAAAAAGGCAATCCAAAAAAGGCCTTAATATTCTGTTGATTCCTACATAACATGTTGTTTTGAGTTTATACTTTAATTTGGTGTATAAGTAAAAATTATACATCAAATACTAGTAATAATTAGAATTAAGATAAGAATCCTTTAGCAAGTCACATGTGAGGTACAGAAACAATAAACACTACACAGTTACTGTTTTAAAGTGGACCACATCCAATATTTAATAAATATCTTAACATTTGGAAACCCCATGACTAAATCTATATAATAAGCATATATAATAGCAGCTTTAACTCTTAAAAAAATTGGTTTAAATTAATAAATACTGTAAAATCCAGGTTTAACTTACAGCTAAAGTAACCCAGTTTTACAGTAATCATTATTCCATAAAGCTAGTAGTTACATTATTTGTATTGAAGATAGGGTTAAAATAATATAAATGTCAGTGATGGTGAAAAAAAGGATCTATAAAAAACCTTCCTTATGTTAACCACTGTTGATGTATGCCTTTTGAAAACAGTGAGTACCAAGGGTCAAGTAACACTGACAAGCAAAAAGGCAATTCAAAAACTGATGAATCAACTTTAATAGCTATTTTAAATTGTTTGTAATCTACCGACAACCCTAGCAAAGGCAATAAGATACCCACCCTAAACAAAACCTTGGTCTTATTACAAAAAGCTGTTTATTAAAAAATCTGGCTTAAACCTTCAAACTTCATAGTTTAAACCTGGTTTTTACATAAACTGCTTTTTGTAAAAAAAACATATTTGTGTCCTTTTATTTCTTAGTTAAAAACTACTGCTATTCTTCACTTAAAATAATATTTACTCCTATTTTATTTTCTATTTAAGATGGTTGACAAGAAAAATTAATATTCCTGATTACATCATCACTTTCTCATTAATTTATGTATTTTAAAAATGAGGAACATCTCATAAAATAACTTAATGTGTAAACCAACATACTTAGTTAAAAAGTTGCAACAATATTATTGTTGGTGGATTATTCATTATCATCCAAAAGCATTACAAATCCAAAACAAATATTTAGGATAGTTACAAATTATTTCATAGTGAATAGATGCCATAATCTGTTACTTGATACACAAAAAATATCCAACAATAGTAGACTACCTAATATCCACTTAAACCCAAGTAATTGCAAATAAAACGCAAAATACATGAATAAAGGACAACATAACATACATTACTCGAACCCAACCCCTTGTACTATGGGTTAACAAAGGTTCCAAAGTTTTCTTCGAAGTGGACATGCACAGCCATAACTACTGTTTAAGATATAAATTGTTTTACAGTAAAATCATAATGTTACATAGGTAAAATAACAACTTTCAAGTAGGGACTAGCCCACCACACACATGCCTATCATAGCAACTCCTGTAAGCCAGGATCTACAATGATAACCAATGAATACCAACAAAACAGTTAAGCTTGGTGTGTCACAGGGCAACAATTGACTGTCTTGGAACCCGCAACTAAATTAATCAAAAGTAGTAAATAGGAGGAGTAGGAAAAAACAACTTTCAAATAATCAATAAGTTTAACTGACCTGAATGTGATCAATAACCAGCCTGTCGACATCCAAGCCTTTGTAGTCAGCATTTGATTCAGCATTCCTGAGGAGCTGGAGCAAGAACTCTGCGGACTTCTTGGGCCAGCGACCCTGTGTGGTGCCAAACTGCTTGGCTTGTGCGCATCGGCCTACACCACCGTTGAAGCGGCGGAACGGAATGCATTCCTTCATTTCTGTCACATTTTTGAGGTAACGGACAGCACGGCGCAGGGGCAGTTTCCTGATGGCCATCGCCGTCTCATATGTGTTCTGTAATTTAATTGTAGTAGATTAGGATTGCATTTTATCCACCTTTGTATGGCCAAACAACCACTATGTGCAAAATTCACAATACTCACAAAGTATAAAAAATCATTAAGCCGTGTAAATATTGTTTATAGTAACAGTAACGACAGCAGCCGGTCGTGTGGGCATCTACCATCCTACGAATCATTTGAGAGAAACTTGTTTGATGTTAAACTAACCTACAAACACATCGGCTTTGTGAAATTCTAAATAACTGATAGTTTAACTACTAAAGTCGAATAACTTGTATTTAATTAAGGAAGTTAACTAACAGTCCATGTGGAATCAATAACATGTATACAAATATCATTTGAATATTACCTTGAAATGAACACGGAGGTTTGAGCCACGCGCTTTGCATGACTTCGCTGGATTATCAGGCTCCCGAGAGTAACGACCCATTTTTAGTTTCTGAAACACAGAGCAGCTAATGTTTCATACGCTGTAGGGACAACATAGGTTATCATTTTATAACATTCCGGTTTTTCACATATTTCATAAAATAAACACATGTGCAGCAAGGATACACTGTTCTTATATACACCATAACTGGATTTAATTCAAAACTCAATAGTTTTCGCGATTAATATAGATTTTAACAAACACGAAACCAACCTCTCAGGAGAAAATTTAACAGGAAAAGGAATAGACAGACAAGAAGTTTTGACAATACGTTTGACATTGACAAAAGTTGACCAGTTGCCAGCTGTAAAAATTTATATTAAAAAACATTTTGTTTATGGTTGCGCATTGTGACGCCGGCATGGCTTTTTGGTTGCTATCCTAATTTTTTTTAGAAAACATAAATTAGGGGTTTAACCTAAAAAACTTTTGCCAAATAACCACAAATTTATGTGTTATATTCTTACATCTATGCTTATAACAATGTTAAAAAAAAATGTCAATGCAGACCCTCAGAGCAATAACTAAAGCATTGTTGAGATGCAGACACCTTAAAATTTGTTATGTCATTTATTGTTGGAAGATTTGGATTTTGGATTAAATTTAATTGGAAGTAGGTTTTATTTTAGGCTTCGTTTTGTAAATATTGTTTTTGTAGAAATATTGTAAATAAACTAAGTATTAGGTGGTAGGTAGAGAAAGGGCTTGAAAAAAACCACCCATGTATTCATTTTTTTATAAAGCCTGTGCTTGCGAAAACGTATTTTGTGTAAATACATAATTAATATATCACTGATTTTATTTTATTACGTACATAATAATAAGGAAATTTACTAAGAAATTAAGGACCTGCAACAATAAAACACATGTCTTTGTAATATAAGTACTAGACACGGTCCAACGGTATTTCAGGTTCAATATCGTTCCAGCTAATACTATTACATACTTTGCAAAACTTAATAAGATAAAAAAAATAGATATTTTTTTACATAAAAGAACTTGTTGCAATAAAACACATACTCATACCATTTATTCATTATGTTGCTCGGTGCAGAAGACAAACCAGGTAGTCGTTTACTAAATAATACACTAGATGGCGTGACTGGTAACGTATTTTAAAATTACCCTTAGAGCATTGAGAACTTAGAGCATTACAAGTTTCTGACACCGTGTTCCACAACATACACACTCTGCTCTGTCTACACCGGTATACACAGACCAAGCTTAGATATTTTTATTGCAAATTTGCAATTCAAAAAAAATATTGGTTGCCTGTAAAGTCGGTATACGGGCGAAAGTTTTACGTGACAACGACTGTCAATGTCAATGTCTGTCTCTCTCGCTCTTAGGCGGGCTAACCATGCCCGAGTGGAAAGGACGCGTGCCTCTCACTCGCTCTCATTGTGAGCGCATAACGTGAGCGGAGCGTTACCCAGTTTCTTGAAGTGTCACCCGGCAAACCAATTTATAAGACGTTGTCACGTCAAAAAAAAGTTTAATTTAACCATGAAATCATTTCTAGGTAGTCCACCTACAAATATATATATGAATGATCACTGTGGGGCGGTACTTACAAAACTACAATGATCACTGCTGAACGTGCACAACGAGCAGTTCTTAAAGTGATGCTTTTTAAACCTAGAGACTACCCTACGGATCAGTTGTATTCTGAGACCAAAGTTCTCACAGTAAGGCAACTATATGTCCTACGTTCAATCCTGCGGAGACACTCTAACCTACCATTAGACAAAAATCTGCTTCAAAGACGACAAGGTTTCCCTATATGTAAAACCAACTCCTGTCATTTTGCATTTACAAGTCGGCAATTTTTGGATCAAAGTTCACGCATGTATAATAAAATAAATAAAATTATTCCGCTGTACAGATATAACTTATATATAATTAAAAATAAATTAAGAAAATGGCTCTTACGCTTAAATTATGTTGAGACTGAAAATTTATTGGCTATACAATCATAACTTTATGAAAACTAAATTGAAAGAAAGCTTATCCTATCACTCACACTTCACACCAGACACACACCTCCCTACGCACACACCACACTCCACATCAGACACACACCTCCCTACACATACACCACACACATATACACACTTCTAGATACACAACCACAATCACTCCATTTGCTGTGTTAGCACAATGTAAACAAACTGAAAAGTCACGGTTGTATTATAAATTGAAGCCACAAAATCTCCGACTCCTAAGATACAGGTCTGCGTACCTAGTTTAGGAGCCCGGAAAGCTGACAAGAATTTTGACCTGGTAGTACAACCCACTGCTGTCCATATGCTATGTACTGTGTTGTTGTTCTTATGTACTAATAAACTTATTAATAAACTTATTAATAATAATGATATTATATTATACTTAATCAAAGGTATGGATTAGGGAACTTAAGTAGACAAGAGTAAGGATAATAAAAAAAACTTAAATTTTATATTTGCATAATTTATTTATTACTTGTGCTGCTAATATTATATTATTACTACAGTTTCATACAGTAATTACATAAAATATCAGTAAATTGCGATATGTTATTCAAGGGATTTGAGATACTTAAGTTATTCAGGGGATACCCTCGAAGTACGTTTAGAACCCTGATTTCGAGCTAAACTGTTGTTATCAAGCGTTCGAAAGAAATATATTAAATGTTTTACTTTAATGCTTATGTTTAGAAGTAAATATTAATACTACAAGTCTTTATTATAGTGTAATATTTAGCTATTTACAGTAAAATAGTTTCAACTCATATAATTTAAATATTTTTACATTTCATCTACAAATAGAAACTAGAATCATAGACTAGATTACATTTCTTATAACTATTTCTAAAATTAATGAATTGAATTCATTACGATTGCTTTTTTTATTTTACACTAAAGTATTTTTCTAATTAGCTATAGTAATTACACAGGACTAGACTATAATAAATTTGGTAACTACTTAAATATTTGTGCTTGCTCAGGTCTAGAAACACAGACCACCGAAAGTCTTGGACTAGAAAGTTGTGAATAGATATTTAAGAAATTTTGCTAACCTTGTTGACATTGAGGTTTAAAATATATTACACACCTGTATTGTAACTTTTTCGTTCATTTATTTAAAGTTGGGTTTTAATTTACATTGCGGTAGACTTGCAACACCAAGTAAAACAAAATTACAGCGCCATCTCTCAATCAGCCCAGTTATTACACGTTAGATATTTAATTTGTCATTAATTTTATTAACAATAAGCTACCTATAAGTTTAATTTATTGCATTACATGATATATTTAACCTAGTATGGATTGGAAATTTTTATACCTCAGAAGGTATCAGTCATCCAACAAATTAACAACAAATTAACATCTGATATTTTAACTAACTTTCAAAGAATAAAAAAAAACGATGGGCTTTTTCTATATAGTTACCTAATATGAATCAAAACCAATGGAGAGGTCTCAAGTGCAGTGTGTTACATACTTAAGATAAAAAAAGTAGGTAGGAAAATCTCAACACTTTAGAAAAATTTATAACTATGTACATACCTAGTTATGATTAAATAATAACTGTTAAAATTAATTAAGATATAATAATAATTATGTAAATTTCATTGTGAATTGATGTACCTAACATGTGGTAATAGTAGGTACCTACTTTTCCTAACAAGCATCATTATAGTGTGTGTATTATAGTTACATAAGTATTTATAATAAGTAAATAAAAAAAATCTTTACAAAAAAAGAATTAAGAGCAAGAAACAAAAATACAATTGTCTAATTAAAAAGGAACAATGTGCGCGAACTAGTCTTTGGCAAGTTGTGAAATATCTCAAGGTAGAGTCACTAAATGTCTCTATATTTTAGAGAAATTATTTAGACGATGCAAGGAATATCGTGCGAGTACGGCCACCTGGATATGGTATCATAAGGAATCCGTCATCGACGACAATGTAGGTAACTTAAATTATGAATATGTCTAGATGTACTGACAAAGCTGAGGACGCGTTCGAAAAAATAGTCGCCAACTGTTGGCAACTTTTTCCGAAACTGGTATCATTATACGACGCACACTGGTAAAGTAGAATGACGTTTCGCGAGAGTAAAACGTAGCTGTCACGCACACCAGCATACTAAAGTTGGCTCTTTAGTTTTAGTTATTTTGTAGAGCGACACTCTATCTAGACATATTTATAGTCCAAAAACTTGCACGATATTTCTAAAACCTTTTAAGAATTATAGGTAAGCTTTCATAGAAATTGTTTGCTAATGCGGCGCGGGTGCAGGTGGGGGCAGCAGCGGTAGGGGTGCAACGCAGGCTACACAGTCTCTATCTGAAAAAAATAAAATAAAACAGTGTTATAATCGGTGATAATCAGGCACAAGCAAACATAGACTTGAAAAGATAGCTCCGCACTCTTGGAATGAAACCAACAGTAGGTACCGTACCGTAACAGATCAGACCATTCCTCTGTGAGATTCAGATACTTGCAATACAAAAATAAATAATTAAATAAAAAAAGTTTTTTTTATTCTTTCTTATTTTACACTAGGTGTCTCCCGCGACTTTGTTCGCGTGTTTTAGTTTCAACGGTTTTTAATTTTTGCAACATTTTTCATTTATGCTCCGCTCCTATTGGTCGTAGCGTGATGTTATATAGCCTATAGCCTTCCTCAATAAACGGACTATCCAATACAAAAAGAATTTTTCAATTCGAACCAGTAGTTCCTGAGATTAGCGCGTTCAAACAAACAAACAAACAAACTCTTCAGCTTTATTATATTAGTATAGATAATTAAGATGACAAGTACTTTGATTTGACATGTCACATGACGTCATAATTTCGTGCATTTGCACAAGCATGACGGCATTCGCTCCCATTCCTGAACTTAGATGTTCGCTTTATCTATTATTAGTGTTTATTATCTTATTTTGAAATAGCAAAAAATACGCGTTTCAATATAAATAAATAGAGTAAATAGATTTTGGCTTTTTATTCAGTCTTCTACTCTATTGCCTAGAGCCTCTAAAGTAATATCCGAGCATTTCCAGAAGTATCCGTTGTTCCAGTACCTACTCTTTAAGCACTTACTTAGTTCTATTGGAAGAGAACTTAACTTTGTTTTGAACAAAAATGCCAGAAGTTAAACGAGTAAAACGTACATTTTTTTTAATGTATTTATAACTTCAGTTCGACTCGCGACACCACCGCCGCCGCGTCAGCTTATGATTAGGGACTCCTATTGAGTCTGAAACTAGTCGGGTGGTCCCGAGAATATACTTGAATAAACAGTTTTGTTTTAAATTATTATAAATTCTCCTAAAAGTTATATATAATTAAGTAAGAAGGTACCTAACTACCTTCAACGTAAACGTAACTAACAACTACATTATATATGCTTCTAACTTGTCAAATACAAATATCACATCTCTCAAATGTTCCGAACTCTCAAATAATTCAAATCAACTGTAATGTATCGATCCTCGTATCCAGGTAGCGGTGACTTGGTGAACTTAATCCGAATATAATTGCGGCCCTCCATGTCAGCCAATTAGTTTGTACAGTAAATATGCACGCATGATTTAATTATTAACACGAATTCTCTGAATTATTGCGTAATTGATCATTGGGATTATTAAGTCTGTATTTCGTAGAAGTTAGAGTAGTACCTACTTCTACAGAAGAACTTATAGTGAAACTAGCTTTTTCCCGCAGCTTTGCTTGTGTGGAAATCGACTATTTGCGGCAGAAAGTAGCGTATGTCTTTACGCATTTATAATCTTCTAATAATATATATAAACATCTCGTGTCATAGTGTTTGTAATTAAACTCCACCGAAACGGCTTGACCGATTTTTGTGTATATTTAGTAGGCCTGAGAAAAGGTCGTAGGTTATTTTTATATACCTACCTACGTAATAAGGGTGGCGCTCCGAAGATTTTTTTTATTTTTTTGGCGGATTTATATGGCAAACGACGTTTTCCGGGTCAGTCAGTATTAGTATAAGTTGCCTAAGATAAAACTGGCTAACTTGTGCTCTGGTACCCGGTCAATTTGTGGTTCTTTCCCGGCCTATTCTCCTGAACGTGGAATATTTATTCAATAAATCAAATCATATACGAAAACCTTCAACAAGAAAGCATTTCAACGGGAAACCATCACTATCTTCCGTTACAACTTACCACGGTCATGTATATAGTGCAGCGAGGGCCGCAGGTCGGGCAGCCGCCACGGCTCCACCCTCGCCTCATCATCGCGCTCCACCTTCGGCACCAGCCCGCTCCAGCAGTGGTCGTCAGGACGAGGCACGCTGCATGGCCAGGTGCAAGCCTGAGCAAAAATGAACGTTAAGTGTATTGGAGTAATAATGGTTTTTGGATGCAGTCGGTATGTTTACGGGTTTTTAAATAAATGGCAGTGATACAGTTCTGATGAACAAAACTTTATGAATATCAGGCTGTTGGTTCGGCATACTGCTTGCACTGCAATGTTAAATATTTTGATATAAGTACCTAAATAATTTATTTTGGACAGCTCAACACACTCTACAAGTATTACGATCACTCACACATATAAACGTGTTAATGAGTACTTGTAAATACATACTTACATCAATAACAAAAAAAAAAGAACGACTCTATAACAAAAAAAAAAAAGACTGCCTAATTTGTTTTACAGAGATTCAACCAACTTAAAGATGATATGAAAAAAGAAATTTACAAACAAACCGAATAATAAACACAGAATCGATTCAACAACAATAAAACCTAACTTCATAAAGGTCAATATCGATTAGACACTACGATCGTATCGTCAACTCATAATCTAAAATCACACATGCAAATTACATTCATAAAAGAGTATAATTAAGTATGCTTCAGTAACAATAAATAATCGGTATTTCACGATAAAAACGCGCGTTTCCGATTACTGACACGAGAGCTATCTATCTGATGGGGCACGGCACTTGAAACTACCCCTTCGTTCTATCAATTAACTAATAACAAACGTTATGCTATTACAGCGATTTGAATGGTTTGTCAAAGTTTTTAGTGCTTAATGGGTTAAACCTTCTTGTCCGTTTGTTGTACTCTAGCGCTAAAAAGCTTTAGACAATTTCTTTGCGTCTGGGTTATACTTTAAGTTTGTGTTTGTTCGGAAAGTTCGTTTGGCAAAAAAATATTTAATTCATGAATCTATTAATATACTTAATCAAGCTAAAAAGTTAAATTTGATAGCCCAATTATAGAGAAGGTTAAAGGCTATTTAACAATAAGTAAAGAAGAGAGTGATTATAGTCTGTATAATAAGTTTTGTTTGTAAGTAAGCAATGTAAGTAAATGTAAGGTAAGTAGGTACTTTTATAATAAACCTGAAAAAGATAATGGTCAACAAAACAATATAATGCGTCAATTTTTTATTAATTTTTATTGTTAACAAACCAACTCGTCATAACTATCTGAGAATAAATAAATCAGGAATTATGTCAGCCTAACACATACATTAGATACTAAAACGTGGGTGTGCGAATAAAACATAAAGCAAAAATCATTAATGTTCATAATTAACCAGTTTTATTGTATAACCAATAAACGTTGGGCACCGCTGTCCAGTTCGCGAGCGATACAGATAGTGACATTACCATCGAACAAAGCTCATAGTAATTATTGTTGTTTGATTTAAAAGCCACTGTGTTGGCGACAAATAGTAGACCCCACAAACGATTAGACGTGGCAGGAAATTTTAAGTAAATGAACGGATGAACATTCGCAGAAACTCGTAATAAAGCGGCTTTGAAAGTAACGGGTGTTTTGCTGGTTTAAACCAAACAAATGAAAGAAGTGCAGGCCTTTAACGAAAAAGGTTATTCAATTTCAACATTTGAACATATTTGTAAGAAATTAGAATAGTTAAATTCAAACCATTGAAATTAAAACACACTTTTCCTACTGAAAAAAATACCTAAAGAAAATTACATCTTGCCTACAATTTCTAACAATTTGTTAGTGTATTTTTAGAACCGCCCGTCAGATTTTACGCAAATTTGAATTTGTAAAAAGCGGACCTATTTTTACTTTATTTCAGACGTACTGATTAGTGTGTTCGGGTATCTCATCTCCGTCTAGATTACTTACTGCATTAAAGGTCAGATTCATCCATTCCAATTTTTCGGAAATCAAACTATGCTTTGAAACAAAACTCATCATTAACATCACTACTTATGTCCATTACTGCCCATCGTATGTAGCGGGCTAGCGGCCCAAACTAATATTATAAAAGCGAAAATTACTCTGGTTGTCTATCTTTCTGTCTGTCATGTTTTCACGGCTAAACCTGCTAAGAAATCCTCTCTCCTAATCCTAAGAAAAGATATAGAGTACTTTTTGTAACGCGGACACCCACGCGGGCGGAGCCTAAAGCAACAGCGAGTACTTCATAATTAGATAGTTTGAAACATATATCTCGCAAAATCAGTTTGGCATCTCTATTCTCAATAAAGTCTGTGTGTCCTACTAAACTATTCATTGCCAGTTCCATATAATTATTTACGTAACTCGGCTTCGGTGCGCTGACACACAGCTACTGTTATTACATAGTTAAATAATGTATAGCGGTTCAGTTAAAACACTTCAATACGTCGCGTGTCAATGAGTGGTTCAATTAAAGCTTCTACTTATTTGTTAGTTATGACTTTCAGAATCTGTATAGATAACAAAACTGTAGATTACATCAAAAATGGATCGACGAATATAATACCAGTTTGTACCTTTGCAACTGCAGAGTTCATGACCGAAAACGGAAACGTAACAAAAATTTTAAATCGCCGTTAAGTCTCATGCTGTCTCTATCACTTTAAGGTGTGAAATAGCGACGGACAGACATTTAAGAACGACTTAAATTTAATTTGCGTTACATTATTCGGGGGTAATACTTTGTTTTTTCATAAGGATCTAGAACAGCAATCAACCCTTCACTCACCACTTCAAATAATGTAGTCTGTAAAAAGGAATTTTATGCATAGCAATTGTGCAATACAAACAATTACTATTCTAAGAAATAGAATAAACAGATCATTTGTCGAGGACCTTTTATTGTATACTTTTATGAAACAAACACACATATTACCGTATTTGTTTTGTTAGGTTAAATTCTGTGTTGGTAGGTTCCTACGAGTAGTCATTATGGGTGTAATAATAAGTTCCAACATCGTTTAAGAGGTTTTACTGAGAAGTAGAGTTGGTAATGTTGTTGCATTTGTACTTGTATTATCATAGAATGTCTCTCGTTGTAGTAGCTATTTCATTGTTACGGCATTTTTGACGACCTCTGTGTTCGAGTGGCGTTCGCACCGGTTTTCAAGGTGTCGCCAGCTCTGAGGTCCCGGGTTCGATCCCCGGCCGGGTCAATATCAAAAAATCATTTTCTACATTGTCTTGGGTCTGGGTGTTTGTGGTACCTTCGTTGTCTCTGAATTCCATAACACAAGTGCTTTAGCTACTTACTTTGGGTTCAGAGCAATGTATGTGATATTGTGCACATTTATTTATAATTGATATTAAGTAGTCAAGAAAACAGGAGATTCAGTTTCTTTAAAAAAAATGTTGTTAATGGAAAGAACTGACAGGAATCTAAACATTGAGAGTATTTTTTTGTACTGTGTGTTGTTTGTGTGCCTGCTAAATGAATAACAATTTTGCATTGGCATGGTATTAGAATTCAAATGAAATTGGAGAGTAAAGGCACTGGTCGAAACGTCAAGCGTAAACGTATTTATGTATGTTCGCGCTAATTCCCGTTACATAACATTATAATAAACATGACGCGCGATAGTTTAAAAGTTAGTATAACTAAGATTAGTTGATGGTATACGTTTGTGGGCGGTAATAAGAGTAGCCTACGCCTTTGAGTTACGATTGATTAATGAGTAGGCGCCGCAATGTATTCAACTCGACATCTATCAACGCGAATGCAATCGCAATTATTATCCTAACGACAAACGATACTTAACAATAAACGAAAAAAGAAACCATTTGGGTGAAATAATGACGTCACGATAACAAAAGACTGGGGGCATACATTTTCGCGGCCCACAAGCGAACAACAAAATTAATGTTCCGCACACGGCGCAACCAATAAAAACGGCGGGCCAAAATGCCAAATCCCAAATGAGGTAAATAAAAAAAATATCGAAATGTCACAACGACATTTAAATAACGGCGAGCACAGATAATAATAACATCTGGTAGTTGGATGTATACCTATATGTTGATAGGAATTACAATTACTTGAATTTGATTTGAGAGGTGAGAATAAAATTAATAAGACGAGAAGAGCTCTGGCACACACCCGCCCACCTGCCGTTCTACCTGCATTTTACCATCTCTTTTACATATAAAACCAAAAACTAGCTTCGAATAATAACATGTAAGAAAGTTCCTGGAATAAGTAACATAGTGGTGATGTAAACTTGTAATCAGTGAGGAACGAAATTATACACGAGTCCCAGTAAACCTTCTATATTTTTTTTATATCCTGTCAATGATATTATACACACGATATTTGACCGTTTATAGTTACCGACGTTTAAATGCTGATCGCGGTCGCGCTGGTATATGTCAAGATATTGACCATTTGGACTAATAAATAGTACAAAAGATAGGATAAGCAAGTAAGTAAAAAAGACAGCTATCATTTGACAACGCCTAATTAGGACTTTTTCGAGTCCACAAAATGCAAGCGCTAAAAACATATCTGCCTCATCTTTAAATATAATATCATTGGTTATTTTACGTCATTTCACAATAAATCCTCGCTTAATATAAATCTAAATTATATAGGTATGTTGTAAGTATTTCTATGTTAATGAAACTAAAACATTGTTATCAAAATTACGACCCAACTTTTAATATTATTTCGATAAGGATCTCTTTGTGACTGATGTATGGACAGGGACACCAATAATTTGATTGTTACAGTAATTTCGTTTGAATTTCAATGAATTATTGATTCCCCTACAAATGGGCTTTTGTTTATTAAAAGAAATGTATTGTTGTTTAAAGAGTGTAATTTGATTTACGTGTTACTTGTTGAGTAAACAAAATGCCATTACAAACACGTTCCACTGTTTTGTCTAAATTTGTTTGATTTTTAACAATATCGGAAGTCTCTATTGCTTTAATGTTTTGTTTGGTGTAATAATTATGAATTATATATTAATACTTCAGACTTTTTAGCCAAATTTTTAAATCCCAATTAAACTAATCTATACTTTATAATATTATAAAGCTGAAGAGTTTGTTTGTTTGTTTGTTTATTTGTTTGTTTGAACGCGCTAATCTCAGGAACTACTGGTTCGAATTGAATAATTATTTTTGTGTTGGATAGTCCGTTTATAGAGGAAGGTTATAGGCTATATAACATCATGCTACGACCAATAGGAGCGGAGCATAAATGAAAAATGTTGCAAAAATGAAAAACCGTTGAAACTAAAAAACGCGAACAAAGTCGCGGGGGACAGCTAGTACTATCTAAAAATCTTTAAAGCATAAAGACGTATAGGTAGATATACAAGAAGGGTAGTAAAAAAGAATATGCAATTACGTTTGTTTAAAGTGAACCTCATCGAAACAATGCCCGGCCTTACATAATGCTCCCCGTAGTTGTTACACAAGCGAAACTATTGTAATATTTAAATAGTTCAGGACCAGGTCAACGGGGACCATCTGGTAGCCTGAAAACAGTAGATTTTATTTTTTTCTCGTATGGTATAAACATTGAAATAAAGGTTACCTAATTTTTTGTCTGATTGACATTAAATATTTCTGGTGTTTTGAACTCAAAATGCATTAAGTAAGTACCTACCTATTGACGTGTCGAGATCAATAATATTATATTAATACAAAAATGAGGATAGTATGTTATAAGCGCCCGCATTTAGAGAACTTGAAAACCTTCGAATTATAAAGTTTTCAATGATAGCTATCTCTTCTACTTACATACTTATCTTTTGTAGGTACTATTAATTAGTGCGACTTTACAACATTTTGACATATAGGTACCAGCACGATCAGATTTTAAACTTTGGTAACTATCAAGGTAACATTTCACGTCTATAATATCATTGGTAAAAATAATTAAGGTAGAGTATACTATTATGTTGCCAGGTATAATAGGTATATTATGTTGTTAGTGTCTTTCCTGAAACATAGGTAAGTATTTGAGAGGTACCTATAAGACGCAATTTTTTGAAAGAAATACTAACAATTTAATTAAAGAAGGATGAAAATGGTTCTTCTACATCAGCAAATATGATTTTTTGCAATGCTCGTTCTTTCTCTACATGAGAAGATACCTGTGCCCAGCAGTGGGATAAGAGCAAGATTTATATACGATATATAAATGGATACCTAAATATAACCCTCCTGCTCATAATTTAAAGACCAGGTATCTAGTCAAACATCAAACAAGCTGAATACGAAACCTAACAGTTGTGACGTCAGCGTGTGAAGCGTGTAATTAACTGCTGTATGTCAGTATCCCCAGGGGAACACCGGGACCAACTCGGGCCACACCGGTATGCCTTGGGGTACAGCGTTGCATTGCGTACTATCAATTGTTTAGACTAATTCAATTAAGCTTGTCAATGGGCCCAGTTGTAATAGGTAGATGTAGAAGGTGATTGATAATGCAAATGATAATCTATGTTACTTTTTTAAGTTGAGAGGTAAATCTTTTTTCACCTAGAAAGTAATTTTCACGAGGAAAATACTTACAAGATTGCGTAGAGTTTGTAATGCTTAGGTACTCAGCAGTATAAGTATCCTCGAAATGCATTATGTATGTACGTATGTTTTCACATGCAGAATTTCACTACTGGCACACTAAAATGTAAACAAGGGGTAACCCCTTACTGCATACAGTGCCATATATGGATGCTCAAGTTTATGGTTTTTTTGTGGGTGATTGAGTGTTCTGATATATAAAAGCAAACTTGCATTGTGAAACAGAATGTTAATAGTTTGTTTGTGGTAAATGATATCTCTCGCGTGCGAGTAGCCGCGAATCATCGAAAAAAGTTGTTATAGGACGTGGCCTATATTAGAATTAAAAAAAAAGGTTCTCAAAAAAAGGAAACTCACACTGTAATCGTAAACTAAAACTGACTAAAACATTGCAGCAATTAAAAAATTAAATTCATCCCCACTAAAACTCAAATCAAAACTCCAATAAGAAAACCTTTTAAATTCTAAGAGAACCGCGTAAAAAGCATCAATTTCTCGCTACTAAAACACATCACGGCTCCCAAACATAATCTCTACGTGTCTGAAACAAAGTGGAAGTTTGTGCGAGTGATTTATACTAACATCAAGTGGTCCAATTGAATCGTTTCGCGAAATCCGCCCGAAGTATCTATTAGGTACGTGATCCGTTTACCGAACTCGCACTAACACTGCAAAAGTATTTATGTTGGTAAAGCGTGTTTTTCCTTTAATGCTCGCCTCGAGGATTATGTCCATTCGTCTTTCTGGATGCGAGTTACGTTTTGTTGGTGTTTGTCGCAGTGTGTACCAATACAGAGATTTTGGAGCTATATTACAGTACAAAAATGTTGTTCTACGTTACGCCTACATTATATTTTATTGTTTTTAATATTTCATTCTGTTTCTGTACTTCCTTTTCTTCTTTCGGCTCTTTTCCCACTTCTATAGTAAGAAATGACTGTGAGTAACTAGTATTAAACTCAACAGTCACTCATTTCTAACATAGATTGTACATGCTCCTCCTCTTTGCCTGCCCTATTATATACCTAAAATAATCATCAGAGTCATGACAGGGACTTAAACACGAAATTCCTACGATAAAACATATTTAATCTAAATAAAAGAAAAAATATTTATAAACTAATAACTTATAAAAATATTCATTCATAATTAATTTCATCGTCTATTAAACCCACCGAATAATTAAATTAATTACGAGTACTTTTTAACCAAACGAACAAATGGTACCTTTAAGTACCAGGGATGTCCACTATCAATTAATTAAGCATAAAGGATGTACCGTTTTAATTCAATAACTTGGTAAGTATTGAAAGCTTATGATTGAGTGTCGAGTGCCTCTGTTTGTGAACGCGCCCTAATTTGAACAGCGCAAGTGTCTTAGGGCTGCCTCGTGTCTATTAAATGATTACATTTTGTTGACATTTAAAAAGTGATCGCATTTATATTTTTTTTTTTTTTTGTAAAAATGTCTTAACTGTTTCTGGTTACAAGTGTACCAATTTCAATTGAAAACATGATGATTTCAGCATAAATTAGTTACATGTAAAAAAGTACAGTGTAATTATATTTTCTTTTACAAATTTTCGTCAACAACTTTAAAGTTATTTATTTGCTAAACACGGCTAGCTCTTAATGTCACATTTTATATTATAGTAATACCTGTAAAAAAAAATTACCCTTTACTCAAACAAATGACTATTCTTTAAAGTCGAACGCTCGCTAAAGCTTTCCATTTAAAACTGCGATCAAAATACACTTACATACTTGAGCTACCGTCCATCCAATTTGAACAAAGCCGAGTCCAAACAATGCATCGATTCAATAAGCGGAGCCCGCGGTGTGAACACTAAGCCGATTTCCATCTAGACTAGTCTGGCCTCCCGGCTGTAGCGATTACATTTTAATCCCAGTTCTGATTTGGCAATCTATATTAATTGTTTTATTACTGAACTATACAAATGGTTTAGATACTTACTTAGTTGTTATTAGCTTTAGGCGTATTTGGTCCAATAATTTAATTAATACGGTCGATTTGTTTGTAATTGTTTTTTGTGTGACCTTTTAATGTTATTAGTTGTTTTATTTATAGATCATTTTATTTGTGGAGTACATACATTAATTTATAAACTAAAACATTGATCTACTTATTCAAATTAATTATTTTTGTTTTTATTTTTTTTTAATGGACTTCGAACTTCCTAGTTGATCAAGGTCATGGCGTTTCTTTAATTTAGATAATTCAATGTACAATGTATAAGTATATCACATTTGTTTAAATATTTATAAAACTATATTGTGATTTATGGTTTAGGTAAACGATTGATTAAGACACCTAAAAGATTTGGACGAATATTTTAATTACTTTACTGTGTAAACGACAGAATTTCCGTAACATAACTAATAGTAAACCGACTGGTAGCAGCCCTACCGTGTCCTTTGAAGGGATTAACAGTAGGGTTCTCGAAGCGCGTTAATTACTAACGTTTACGTCAATCATGAGAAACGCCGCCTCTTTTATTTACAACGTAATACCCATTCAGCACAAGTAAATAACGTATTTACGATGATAGCTTACGTTTTCAGTGAATCCTGTAGGTTTACTGTACAGAATATGTACCGTTATTTTTAGTTAAAACTAGCTGCCCGCCCAGCTTTGCACTGGTGGTGTAATATTTTCAAAACATTTTATACAAATTATAGAATTACGGTTTACTCGGCGGTGGTATCGCAAAGTCCGCGAGTCGAAATGCAAAACAGTTTAGAGTCGCGAAACCGCCCCCGCCTCGTTAGCTCACGATTAAGGACTCATATTGAGACTAAAACTAGTTGGGCGATCCCGAGAATGTGCGTGAGTAAACCGTAATGATTACTAAAATATTTTTAATTTAAATTCATATTCATTACAAATTATTATCCTTACAATTTGCAACTTAAAAAAAATAATGATTGCTTTGAGGAATATTGAGGAATATTGGCCTTGATGAAAGGACATCTACATTGAAGCTACCGAAGTGATTTGCGGTTGCTTGACATTAATGTAATATATAACATATATAACCTACATACTCATTTTCATTTGAGTATCTTATTATATAAAAATAATTAAACAGCACCCAAGTAAAAAAACCTTGATGTTACCTAAGATAAAGACCTAATGGAGTTTTATAAAGTTTTACTTTATGACCTACATTGGGCGCTTTTATTACAAAAACTGTATACCTACTAAATACGGGTGAAGGTAATACCTTCAGATTATATTGCTATAAATATCTCAGTGAAGCATAACTGTTATTCATCGTAAGAATTTCAAATAAACGATATTCACACTAATTACAGTCTGAAACACGCCAAAGCTTACTCAATGCTTAAAATGGCGAAAAAAGAAACCCCGAAATCCCGTACTGAGCGGACACTAAACGGAAATCCCCAATTAATTGGTCCACACGAAGCCGATCGCTACTAAATTAAACATTTTCTCTTATTTAAAGCCGAAATGAAGTTCATTTGAATTCGTCCCGCCAGTAATTACAGAGTTTACGACGTGCAAAAGCCTCGAATTGGCGGCCATGTTGTTAAAATGGCGGATCCTGCTCCCGGGAGAGTGACGGACACCGCTTGGATTTAAATGGCTAATCTTAGAAGGCGAACGAAATTAATCAATTCATTAATTACACAAGTTTTCTTTGTTTTAACTTTTTATTTATTTGTTCGATAAGTAATTACAAAAAAACGGAGTCTTCAGGATTTTTGATGCTGATATCTGTAGGTATACGAGATTGTGGCAGAAAACATGATCGCCAAAAGTGCTATATGTATTTATCACAGTTTTTAAGCTTAACTCGCATATTTCTTGGTATATTTTTCGTTACAAAATAAAAAAATATGACCTAATCCATATAAATAGGTGAACAAAAAAACTAATCACACCGATTACTGAGTTACGTACAGAGTGATTGGAAAAATTTTCCTCTTCGAACTTTTTAAATTGGATCTAACTCTCCGTTTGGTTCGAGCTCAGAAAAATCCAACTCAAGTGGATAATACGATTCACTCAATACTATTAAATTGCATCTTTGAGAAACGTTTACGTAAGTTATAAAAGGATTTGACTTATTTCACCGACTTATTTGCGAGTATTGAGTTGTATTTTTCAAAATAGACGCCTTTGTAAAACTGTGTTAGTAGCTACATCTATACTAATATTATGAAGCTGAAGAGTTTGTTTGTTTGTTTGAACGCGCTAATCTCAGGAACTATTCGAATTGAAAAATCCTTTTTGTATTGGATAGTCTGTTTATTGAGGAAGGCTATAGGCTATATAACATCACGCTACGACCAATAGGAGCGGAGCATAAACGAAAAATGTTGCAAAAATGAAAAACCGTTGAAAGTAAAACACGCGAACAAGGTGGACAGCTAGTATTTGATAATAATTGAACCTTCTATGATTGAAATATTTTAAAAGTTACAAGAATGTTTTCTTTCTGTGTTTATTGCTTCGTAATTCCTAGGAATTGGGTCGATCGTAACCTTTTATAATAATAATTTTAGATTTTTCTAACTCCCAGTTTTTAACCTTATTTTCCTTTTCTTGTTAGTTATCTTTACTTGAGTAAATTAATTACTATAGGTAAGTAAATTAAATATCTACTTTCGACAGCGATGTGGATAAAATTTTTGAAGGCATTTTTTAGGTTGTTTATTAGTTAGGAGTTTAGTTTTAACTGTATAGGTATATATCTAAAGTAAAGTAAAGTTTCTAAGTGTAAATAACGAATAAATAGAAAAAATAAGTATTCAATTGTTCAAAATAATAAATCAGTTAAGAAAGTAGCTATTTTATCGAGTAATATATCTATAGAAATACATAATTTTAAATTTAATTAAGAATAATTTTAGAAATACTCAGTTTAATAGGGATTTCTATTTCTGACTAAGAACTCACGACTTCTTAGTTCCTACTCGATTACAATTTAACGCCTGAACGCCTCTGATATTAGGAATTTAAGTTGAAACGGTTATTCAGTACTTACTTACGTTTCGTGAAGTTATAGCTCTAGACTACAGTATTATGCAATTAGGGAGATTTTAAATAAGCGGGATAAACATTTCCATTTTCAAGAATTTAACCTCGAATAAAAGGCAGGATAAGTAGAGATATTACAAGAATTAATTTTGTGACTATGAGTATTCATATCTGATATACAGGGGTAAATTCGTCTCGGATTTGCATTAAATCAAATAAATCACAAGAATAAAATCAAATGACTGGGGCTGCATACGCACGGTAAACCAAAGGAAAGATTATTCATAGACCAATAATAACTCAAAACCTTGAACCTAGAAGTGATTCTTACGAAGAATAACAGATTATATTATCAATATACTCTTTTGTTACCATTAGATAGTTACTTACAAATAATAGGAAAAATAATTCTTAAAAATAAAGGTCCCTGAAACCGCTGGATGGGGACGGCGTAGGACCGAGAGTTGTGACGATACTTGGGGGAGGCCTATGTTCAGCAGTGGACGTTTTTCGGCTGATATGATGATGATAAAAGGTCCCTGAAAATGTTGTTATTAGTAAGTCACTCACCACATTTCTCGGTTGGTCTTCTTCTGTGGTTTCGATGTCGACGCTCTCATCGCTGTCTCTATCACTCTTGGGTGACCGAGTCGGTGACGACGGCGGCGGCGAGCGGAGCGGCGACCTAGTGAGCGGGGAACGTCGCGGGGATGATAGTGGCGACCTAGGAAAGATTTCAACAGGTTCACTCTTGGTTCATGATTATAATTATGTTTGGTAGACCAACATCTTAGTAAAGTAGCATAAAATCTTTAGGTACTTTGTTTTTTTGGATACACGTATATATTTCATGCAAGCACAAGCTAAAAATTTCACTGCAACAAAAATAATGATGAAATTATATTCTTAAAATATCTTCTGAAATTAAAAAGTTACCTTTTTCTGTCAATAAAGTAGAATAAGAATTTAATTTATAGAAAATTAATGGGATGTAAAATGAAAGTTAGGCTACCTGGTCGGGGACCTCGGCGGAGACATGACAGGCGACAGTTGTGGTGACTCCAGTCGATGTCCCCTCACTGGACGGAAGGCGCGAGGCTCCTCTATAGAGTTCACACTGCTAAGTGCAGTTAACGCACCTAAAGAAAGACTAATTGGTAAAATGATAATTTTTTAAAAATTGAAGAGGGTTAAATAACTAAACATTGAAATGAATAAGATTTGTCGGCGGCTTTGTAACGAAACTTAACAATAAAATTTACAATTAAATGTTATCTATGCTGGACTCGATTTGAAATTATTCAATCAATAAGACTGAAGCGTAAACAAACATCTAAACTAAACTTTCATTAATCGTAAGAATCTTTCTCTCTTTTCATTTCTTACCTGGTGTCCACAAAGTAGGTTTTAACCACGGCAGTGCGTACGGCAGAGGCAGCCTCGCTCCCCATACATAATCAGCCAGCCGCGGCACTGGTGCATGAGCACTAGGAGGACTGGCGGTAGGCCTCTTTGCTTCCGCACTGGTCTCAGACTCTGGCCTGCGAATAGGGACCCTTCTGAAGCACAATTTAAGGCTGAACTCTATACAAAGATTTTTTTTAATAAACTAGAAGGCAATAAAAAGAACAAGCTGCCTTATATGCCACCTAACAAAAACAAACTGTATACAAATATTCCTTCGAGAAAAACAAACAGAACAAATACATATTAATCTCGCTCTCACCTAGCAGCTGACAGCATCCTCTTTCTCGTTCCTCCGTTGAACATGGCCTTCACATCTTCCCACGCATGCACCACTTCTTCGGGCGGAGTTCCACTAAGCTTCATATGACGTCTCCAAGAGTTAAAGTTGGCTGCATCAGGCTGGATATATTTGTCTCCAGGGCCCACTCGGTGGGAATGGAATATGAATTTATTGGGAGAAAAGAAGAGTCCACAATACGCGCATTTGATGCATTTAGCTCTTGAAGAGTTGTACCTAGGAACAAAAAATAAACATTGTAATCATAAACGAATACAATAGGTATAGCCATATTTTCGGCAAAAACCGTTTATCCCTTTTTTATCCATATCTAGAGAAAAATGACAAGTAGGTGTTGCATTTGCAGTTGCATTAGTAATGGTTGCATTATGTATGTAAATAGAATGATTTGTGTATTATTGAGATTTACGTGCCCTACCTGGCTGGTAAAAAGGCACCTCGGCATCCCCAAGCACACTCATGATGGACGGCAAATGCGAAGTCATCGGGCAGTCTGGGAGGAGCATTGTCTCCGAGGAATGACTTGCACAGTCGTTCAGCCTCTCGTCTTGTTATCATACCTGTGTTTTCAATTAACAATTCAGAAAATCGGTTTTTTGGGACATTCGTTATCTTAAAAAAACTTTTTCCAAAATAAAGAATGTACCAGCACGTACTATTTAGTGGAATTCACCTGTAGAGCACACATACGGATACCTGAACCATATCATATTTATGATCCTGTAAGTTTTCAAGATATGTTTCTTTTTTATTTAGGTATATTAACAAAATTCTTTGGTAATCATGATCAGTTCAAATGCAAGCGTAACTCTTTTTAAATTGTGATTATCTTATGAGTGTGTGACCTTATCTTAAACAGCCAACCACAAAATAATAATGGGTCTCACCACAGCGTCGCGAGGACACAGGCATAGCTCCCGCCCTCCTCAATATCTCCAACTGCACCGGCGTGCACTGCACACACGTGATGCCCAACGCGACGCGCCGGTTGTGTATCTCGTTGTAGGAGAACTGCTTCAGTAACGTGTTAGAGATCTGGGCGAGGCAGAGGCGCTCGTTGCCTTCAATGACCAGGGAGACTATTGGTACTCCGTATAGGAGGACTGTGCCGACCTGGAGGAGAAGGTTACTTTAAAGAAACAAACTGGTACTTAAGTAAACTTCCGAGCACAAAATAGTGAGTCGATTTTAAGACTGGTTAGAAGAATGATTTTATAAATTTGTAAAGAAATTTAGAGTAAAATCAGAAATTTCTTTCAAAGTAGCGTTGACTGTCAACAAAAATATACGTATGTTACAATGTTAGTAGGTATTTAAAATTACTAACATTGTAACGGACGGTAAGATAAAATGGACTACTTAAAGTGGCGTTGTATTCTTACCTGATTGGGTTTACCACTTAATTGCAATGTTTTGTGTTCGCCTCTAGGTTTGAGAGACTCTCTCGGCGAGAGTGCCAAATTTGTGGCTTCCATTCTATAACAAAAACACATGATAAAACTAAACTTTTTACGCAATTATATTTTTGCTACCTACCTACTCATAGAACTAGATTTGATCACTGTTGAAATTCCTTTAATACACAAAAAATAAGCCACAACTGTTCCTTTAACAATAATGGTTAATATTCTACCCTATTAAACGAAATATCATTACCAAATGCCATTCCATTCCATTAACACAACAAATAAGGCCAATAACCAATAAAATGACTTCATTTACTTTTGCCGCACAATAAAACTGCACGGTGTGAACGATCGTATAAATTTGGGACAAAACTGATCGTTTCGTATACAAACAGGCAGTTTGCGTGTGAATTTACTGTATCGAATATCAATTGGGTATATTGAGGGGAATGGTAATGCATGGGGAACCGCCCCTTTACAGCTTTTTTATTCTTTAATACAGTTCTGTCTTATCCTGGGATTTTACTCCATTATTTTATCCATTTTATTTGATAAGATTACTGTGTTACCCAGTAAAATGGGTTGTGGGGATCAGATAGGCAGTAGCTCCACGTAAAATACAGTATTCAGCTGAATCTAAGACTGGAAGTCTACCCCAACATAGCTTGGGAAAAGGCTAGGCAAAAGAAGAAGAATACAGCCCCCCTAGACAAGTGGCATTTCGACAAGCGTTAACGAAGATAGAAATCAGTTAAATGACATTAAAAGTATGGAAATGACATTTCGTTTCGATAAGTCACGTGACTTGGACGTGTCACTTCCATACATTTGAACGATTCGATCAGCGTTAACGCTTGTCGAAATGTCACTTGTCTAGAGGCCCAGTTCTGGTATTATTTTCTTACTATGTTTGTATGTGATGACGATTAAGAAAAAGGTTAACGAAAGCTAAGACGTGTGTAACAACAGGTAATTTTGCTTAATAATTTAGCCTCAAATTGAATAAAAGGTGAAAATAGTACATATTGCAGGTTAAATTAGTTACATAAACATGACTTATGATTACTGAACATCTATCTATAGTCTGTTTGTAGGTGTGTGTTTAAGTCTACTTGCAAATAGACTTAAAACTTTGCCGGTGAGGCACCTGCTGACGCGTCAATGTGTTTTAGAGCGGATTGCAATTAAACATCTTAAATCGCTACATTAAAAAAATATATAAAATAGTTGACAGTATATTCATTTTATCTTTATGATATTAAAATATTCTTGTTACATACATTGCTGATAACAGGAAATCAATATACCAATGGGAATGGATGAACAAAAACATAAAAAGTAAAGGATATACTTACAGGATTTATATCAGTTATGATTTCCTTGTTAGAAAATAAAGATAAAAATGCAAAATTAATACAAATAAAAGGTAGAAAAATATGTATATAATAAATATTAAAACTTTAATAAAAGAAAATGTGTTACGAATTAACGATACATTGTTTTCTAAATAAAACAATCTTGACCTATTTCCCCCTTGACATTTAAACAAAATGTAACAACAAAACATGTCACCAGTTAAAAATGATTCATCACCACTTTAAACTGTCCTAAATCACAAAATCAAATAGGGTTGGCGCGCGTTGAGACATGCTACGATCATTATAGGGTGTGATTAGTCAATTTGTGTCACCCCTACGAGTTGTGGAATCGAGCCCGCCAAAATAATTGATTAAGTTAAATGATATAACGGTAATGTAATGAACGCATATGTTGCATTTATTAGGGGACTTGCTTGATTCTGTGGTGATTTTGTGAATGTAGATTAGTTACTTTTTCGGTAGCATATTTTATGTTACAATTCATCATCATCATCATATCAGCCAATTGCCGTCCACTGCTGAACGTAAGCCTCCCCTAAAGAACGCCAACCATGTTACAATTATGGATGGAATATTATTAATAATGATGTAATTATATTATTCCAAAAGTATTGGTTTTATTAAATTAAATTTGTTAAAAGACATAACAGCTAAGTATTTTATGTAGCTAAAAAAAACATTGTGGACTAAAACTTTAATTATGAAGTTAAAAAATAACTAGGTATTATGTATGTATAATACCTAGTTATTTTTTAAGTATATTATGAAGTGATGGTTTAGTAGTATATGGTCGGTCGACTTAACACGCACGACGATTAACGATATTACCTTATACTGGTTAAATCATAAATACCTGCCTATTATACGCAGTTAGAATAAATTAAGTTAGACAAAAGTTGAGTATGTGAATACTTTTCTAATTTATAAAAATAAAATATTTTACTATCCCAAATTTCTTTTGCACAAGAATAACATCATGCCATATTAATCATTTTTTACATTTCACGGTTCAACTGACAACAATTCTCGTAGATTCGAGGACAATGCGATTAATAATATTCACTTGTAATTATAAATCCTTACAGTAGGCCATATGGTGTTGATATCCATGATATCCACGATACATGGGGGTCATCTGTACCCCATCCCTTGGGGTACAGATGAGCACATGTGTACACTTGTAACAAATCGCTTTTATAAGAAATCTGTTCTTTTTGTATGGTTGTCGGGATTATTTTAATTGTTTCACGGTTATTATACGTTGTTAACGTGACATGATAACCATGACCATTAAACACTTTTATTTTTATTTTATTTAGTAGTAAGTAATTTTTTTAACGCATTAACATATATGCAGAACGATAAATTTGTTAATAAATACAAATATTAGAAATAAATAATTTAAACCCCAGGCAGGACTCGAACTCGCGACTACTGGATCAACGCACCAGTCGCTTTACCAACTAAGCTACCGAGGTCACTGCCTGGAAGTTTAAATTTTGCCTTCTATTTTATTACGTCTTTAGGGCAACGTATGCGACATATAGTGAACCAATCTTGCGTTTGGCTACACTGAATTTGATTAACAATGTATTAATTCATTTTAGGTAGTTATCATTTTGCAGTTGTTAAATACAGATTTTAATGAGTCTTCTGTAGTTATTTTACGCATAAGAAACACTGGTAAACCTAGCATATAATAAATCATGTTAAAGCAATGTATATATCGAAAAGATAAATTTATTAAACATTAAACTGTTGTAGAGCTTCATGAAAAACATCAATACAACTATCCAAACGGGCTCTAAGTGTGTTCTACACAACAAATAGTTACACTCAAATACCGATCATCGGGTGTCCATACAAATCGCACAATACCCGCAACTGATCGCCGCAGTGACAACATGTTGTGCATTTCCCGGATAATCCGTAACTAAAGGGGACTCTCGAATCTGTGTGTGTCAAGTGCGAAGGGGACGGTGGGGTGACCATGAAATGATGTGATTGTTAAATAAACTGGTAAAGAAAATACTATACCTATTGGATATTTAATTTATCATTTTTTTTTAATTACCTATGCTTTTGTATATTATTTTAGAGTCACTAACTCTTAGTAAATTATCTATAGCAGAATAAACATCGTTTAAGTAGTTATGGCAGACAGTGGCAAGTGATGTTTATTTCGATTTCATTAAAGACTTAAGACGAAATATTATTTTTGCGTGTCATGTTTTATCTATTAAATAGTCGTGCCCCGCGGTTTTGAGCGGGTAAGTAGACCCCGTTCCCGTTAGACGTCTTTTTTTTGTGGACCTTTTCTCATGCGTTTTTGTTATTCGGGAGACAAATGTAACAAATCAATAACCATGAAAATCGGTCCACCCGTTCACGTGTTATAAATGGTGTAACTCAACCGACTTTTGTTATATATATGGATGTAGCTACCAACTACCACAAATAAGTTACTAATTAAATTAGTATAGCTATTAAACAGTTCCCTTTTTGCATGTAAACGCCTCAATTAAACAACTAGGTATAGTGTAGATTATTGTACGCAAAAAAAAAATAGAATCCATGAAAATTTATTTAACAATCTCAACGATTATACGTGATACATAAAAATATAAGCAAAAGTCACAAATAAAACCTGGTCACCCTACAAAATCCGTACGTTCGCTCCTTATAACAAGTTGTTCCTTTGAGATCCATCCGTTTTGTGTACCGAGTTACTATTTAATCTTTATAAAGACAGCAGTTGGTCTATTCGGATTCATTGTTACGCTCCAATGTCTGTTGTGTAGCTTGGGGGCCCGCGTTTGCAATTTTTATGGCACGTGACGAAATGTTGCGATTTTAAAAGTCAAAATACGTTATGGTACGTTGATGTGTTTTGTATGTCAGTGTTTTTAATCAATTTGGACGTTTTCAGGAAAAGGATTTGGAAATATTTCCATTCCATATGTGTAGTGTATGTATGTTAAAATGTTATTAAATATGTAATTTATGTACTATTTTTATGTATGTTTACTATATAAATGAACACTTAGTTGTACACTTCTTGCTTCATCAACTTTTATACATTAAATCTCTCCATCACTTCAAAGGTTTGGTGGTAAAAAACTCAATTATGACTTAAGCTCGCCTCTGTACGATGTATAATGTTGAATTATAGAATAGTACTTGATTTTTTTTTTGTTTTAATTTTAAATATATCAATGATTTATATCACTACTTGCTGTTTCCCGTGGCTCCGCCCTCGTGATGTCAGTTATCGCGGCAAAATGTAACATATGTCTTTTCTCAGGCTCTGGACTATCTGTGTACCAAATTTCATTTAAATCGGTTCAGTAGGTTGGCGTGAAAGCGCGACAGACAGACAGAGTTACTGTCGCATTTACAATATTAGTCAGGATAATATATTCTACTGTGAGTGTGAGTCTGTCTTTAGTAGAACTAACAAAGGTAATTTTCGTAACAAATTCTGCGCTGACACAAAGATCCCTAGACAAAAGAAGCAGGTAAAAATAGACTTAAAAAGAGGAACACACGTTCCTCCTACATATTACACATACAATATACATCTCACATAATTCCTCATACAATATACCTACCCTTAACTAAATCACTACAATGATAACCCCTACGTTTCTCTAACAATACAACGTTAAACATGCCTACAAATTCAAAACGTTACAAAATTAATTCGTCGGCGTTATTTACTTTGGTACTTTGTTCGCTTAATTGAGTCGACGGCCGAAGACACGGAGTTAATTCGTCGATTCATATTTAATCAGCATTGCCTTAGGCAAGGAGCTAGGGTACACCGGAGCGCCACGATTCGTAATGCTCGTTTATGAAAGAGACTCTTAGTCTTTCATAAACGAACATTTAAATTAAATTTAATTGGTTAAATTTTAATTTACAAGTTTAAAATATTAAAGTTCTTTGATTTAATTTTAATTAATTATGATATTTTATGTGAATTATGAAGATCATTCAAACAATTAATGTATATAATATCCATAATAATGATTAAACTCATATGTTTTTTTATTTTATCGATTCTATCGTCCAATCTTTTTTAGTGGAAAACTATCGTAGCTAATTTGAGCAAACTGTGTGAAAAATTGATATGCGGAACTATTTTATACCGGAGCAGGAAAAAAGCTGGTTAATCATCAGATTTTGTCATCCTACTTAGATATCACCATCCAGAGCGGCTCTACCAACCAATAATTGCAACTCAAAACTTAACTCACTAACAAAACACATTCTAAAATTCATATTAATATCCAGATTTTTCCACAGCTCCTGGCACACGACATGAAGTTCTAACCGTGCGCCGCTCCACCGCTCTCGCTCACAATGGCGCTGTTGACACACCGGTCGCTTCGACCCGCCCGCCATTCGCCAACCCTGCTGAATCTCTACACATTTTTCGCACAATTGAATTCGTAACTAATCCGATCCATTGTTAATTTGGTGAATTAATTTGTTTAAAATTAAACCGTTGTCGGCTTATGTTGGTTATACCTGGCGATTTTAATTTTATGTTCAAATATAAAAATCATTGTCTTTGTATAGATGAAGTTTTATTTAAGAAGTAAAATAACAGAGAGTAAATATTGAATACCTACTAAGCCAGTTAGCCTGGTTGGTCATAAAAGTTAAATTTAAATAATTTGTCTTTTTAAAATCAAGTTTTGACGACGAAACGAGAAAGCTTAAGCAAACATCCCTTATATAGTATAAATGAAGCATAAACATGTAAATTGTCTCCGAATTTATTTATACAAGTAATTGAATCGTCCGCGCCGACGAAATCACATCTGTAGACTTGATTTGATGAAAATTACTTTGTACGAAGCCACTTTTTATAAACTTCTCCCCTTAAATTAAGTTTATTATGGAAATGTGCAAAACCTTATGCATAAATAATAATAAAATAATAGGGAGTAAGAAACAGATTTTTCTTTGATTCCCCGTTCATTTTGTAGGTATTTATTATTTTGTTTATTTTAAGATAAATTTCATGAAATAAAACATATCCGAGTATGATGTACAACTATTGATTGACTGTATCAGCTCAAGCTGAAGCTTAACAATCCGCCGTTATTTACATATAAATAAATTACCATAAATAAAATAGATAAATAAAAATAGTGAACAACATCACATACATAGCTCTAAACCCAAAGTAAGTAGTAAAGCACTTGTGTTATGGAATTCAGAGACAACGAAGGTACCACAAACACCCAGACCCGAGACAGTGTAATAAAGTCGTTTTCTACATTTACCCGTCCGGGGGATACAACACTGTACCCTTAGACCTAGCGACACCTTGAAACGCGGTGTGTACGCTACTCGACCACGGAGGACGTCAAATATCGGTCATCTATGTAATAAGTAATCACAGAAATAACCAACGCAGTTTGAAACACGGGTAATGCTCACACCCCTTCACCACACAAGTGAAACTGACGATTCCAAAAAAGCCCCCCAATCGCTACCACTTCCCACAAACAAATCAATTGTACCCCAACAAGCTATTAAATTGACAAACCGATAATCCACTTCGCGAGGACTACGGGCCAAACAAACGAATTGACAATGAAACAGCTTTATAAACACAATTTACGAAAGACTTTCAAGGAAAACTCATAAAAGAAAGTTAGAAGAACGCGACGCCATTTTAAAAGTTAAATGCCAAAATGACTGTATTTTTTGGATCTGGTGAGAATTGAATTTTATAGCGAGATTAGATGTTTCTATAAATAAAGTAGGTATAGTAGATATAATAAATATAGTCGGTGTGTTAGGGAATTGTTTAAGATTGTTGTGTGTAAGCAATCCTTAGATATCTTAAGTATCTTTAACCGCTGTTAAGGGAGCCTGAAGGCTCTTATTAGAAACGGTTGTTTTAATTTAGATTGGCCCCGGTAAAAATAATGTCTTAGAAGTTAAATCAAATCAAAATTTCATTCATTTAAAATAGGCTACAAAGTAGCACTTTTCAAATGTCAAAATAATAAAATAGACAGCACCCCGATTCGCCCACCCTACATACTACCTACCTACTAAATTAACGTTTTTATGTCAAAATGCATAAAATATAAGTTAATATGTAATATAGAGCTTAGTAAATTAAATCAATTCTCGTTGCAAAAGAGCAAAATTTATTTGACATAAATGTGAAAAAAACTACTTTAATTTAAAAAGACAAAACTACTGAATCGATTTGGGTAACGATCGCAAAAAGACCTACAATTGTCGGAGTATATCGCCTAATAATGTACGAAACAAAAAACATAACGTCAAATTAAGCACTTCTTGCTTTTGTAGTCAGTTAAATATATTTCGTAATATACCTACAGAGTATTTTTATTTAATGTAGTTTTTATTTAAATTAAATTATTTCTAAGATAAAAATTGAAACAAAGAAAATTTAAATTTTTGTAAAATTACTTATTCACAGAAACAAACAATCAAATCATTCGTCCCCAGATTATCTCGCAACATAATCTACATGACATCAAGTCGGTATCAACTTAATGTAGAAATAATGAATTCGTCGCGAATCGTCCGTCCCCTGTTTGTCTTTCAATTATAGGCTCCCCTGAGACCTCCCCCTGTTTAAACAATGTAACACTCCCATGTATATTTAAGGAGGGACAAAAATTAAATCTTCCGCTTATCTGTCTTGTTCAAAATGTAATCTAAGGAGGCAATGACTTTTGACGGCAACATTACTAACAACTTTCTCATCTATTTTCTTTTTAGTATGTTTTTGGCCAAGCGTCATTAAATTATCTTAGAAATCAGAATTTATTTTTTCAATACGTTATTATTTATTGTACTTAAGTTAAATTAAAGTAACATAAAAACCTCAACACTAGAGGCTTGATAGGGTAAGTAGAAGGCTTGTCATTTCCATAGTCTTAAAAAATTACGGACAAGAAATTTCCACGCTAGTACTGAGTAGAAGATTTGTATGCTAAGTCCAATTCTGACAAAACATGTGAGGTCATGCAAATAATTATTGGAACACAATGTATAACATGTTTTATGCAGATAAAAAAAATATTATTATTATTAAAGTTAGCTTAACTGAATAACCGAAATGAATTCTTTAACTATAACAATTGAAGCAAATTACTTTTAAAAATGTTGTGTACTGTATGAAATTCAGATTTACGTATTGAATACTGTCATAACTGTGTTATTTATATTTATAATTTATAAAATAAAACAAAATATCCTTTGACAGAAAGTTCTTAAGAAATAAGCAGTAGGAACGACTACTACCTATATTTATATCTACTACTATCTATATTTATATTGTACATTTTTTTATAATTAGAAAACCTTTAGGAGGTTTTCAAGTCCTCAAAATGCGAGCGCTAATAACATATTTGCCTCATTTTTATATACATATAACATCATGCATACGGCATATTTTTTTATTTAATATTTTGTGTACAACCGTAACGTAGAAGTTTTCAAAACAGAAAGTTTTCAATAATAGCTATATCTTTTAATTATCCTATATTTATTAGTGCAACTTAACAACATTTTGAGATCAGATTTTAAACGTCGGTAACTATGAAGATAACATCTCTTGTGTATAATATCATTCGCCGTAATTTTTTTTTCGCGAGATATTCAAAAAGCTTTACCATGTTTCTTAACTGCGGTATTATTCTTAGATTTTCATAGCTTGCAGTATATTCAATAGGGATGTTTTCTGGGTATGAAAAGTTAAAATCTATTTAGTCCGTCAGTTAGATAATAAAAAAATATTAGACACGTATTTTTTCTTTTTTACAAAACAATAGAAAAATACAAAGATACACCGCTTTAAAGTTTCGGAGTTAGGGCTTATGACGCCACGCCTCGCTAAAAATTGTAGCGAGGAGTGACGTCACGCGTAATTTTCGTTCTCTGTATTTTGATCATTTTTTGTTTGTAGGAAAAAAGAAAAAATACGTGTCTAATATTTTTTCTTTACGTGTCTAATATTATCCTCAAAATTAATAAATAAATAGAAAATAATTAGACTCAGATAATAAAAGTGAGCTTTTACAGAATTGCGACACATTATTTCAATAATATTCTTGGAAAACTATGAGTTTTTTAAGATCAATATCTTTCAAATCTTTACTGAACCAGAAAACTAGACAGATGATTTAGTTCAAAGTCTTTCTAATAGGGAAGAATTTCTAAAAAAGTCTGAAGCAATAACTTTTAATTAAATCTAAAAGGAAGGATTAATAGATTTGTCGTGTAATCGAGTAAAAGGCTAATAAAGTGAAGTAAGGTAAAAGCTTTATATTTAAATATTTTACACATCTAATTTACTCTACCCGAAAGAAAAATAAGACTATCTATAGAATTCACAGACCTTATAAGTTCCTGCAACTTTTGGTGTTAAATTTTTGACAAACCTTTTTTACATAATTAGTGATGCCTATTTCTATGCAAATCATTTATAAAAGTTTAAGTAAAATACAAAGAAAATCCAAAAAAAAATTAGTGATTTTTGCTTCGATTTATGTAATAAAAAATCACACACATTTAACCTAAAGGCAACAAGTAATTTACAGATATATGTTAGAGAGCGCGATAAATACAATACTTTCTTAATAAAACATTCTGTTTTAAATAAACACAGTAGTTGGTTTTACTTTTGTTTAAATATTGCGAACATATTTAAACCAATGTTTTATTATTATGACTTTATTATTTAAATAGCTACGAAAAAAGTTCAATAAATTTCAGCGCACGTAGTGAATCTTGCCTTTACTTCCGTAACCGTAGTGCTACGCGCGCTACGTAATGCCGTAGCAAGCAAAGTAAGACGAACAAATAATTTGAGATAACCACTAAAATGACTGGTAGAACTGTAATTAATTATATCAAATCAAATGAAAAAAAAATACGTTAAGTATTCAAATTAATTTGAAAATCATTTTTCCATAAAAATATCTCTTCATTATAATTTATCTAAATAAAAATAATTACCCAAAAAAATCATTTAAATCATAAAAAAATCTTACCTTATTTCGGCACAAACACAAATCAAAACATAACTAGCAGCAGTCCGCGTGTCGCGGCGCCACACACGGCACTGTCCTACAGCTCTCCAACCAATCGCACCACGCCCCGGCCCGTCCCCGCCCACAAACAACCAACCAATCAACTGCCGCCCAAAACCTTATTTACCACAACCCTCCGCCCGCCCAACCTTCCTCAACTTATCGATTGGGCGGCCCCAGCACTTATTTAAGGCGGGCGACTACTGAATTAATTTTGTGATTGAAATTACAAGTATAAACGTATTCCTTCGCGCGGCTCGTTCGATTAAAATAGAGATTATTACGATTGTTGGCTCCTGATGTGTTGCCTCGTTATGTTCCACTGATTTGTTTTTGTATATAATGCTTTGTTATTTATGAAGCTTATAGATATGTTAAATGGATATATGTGTATGTTTGGTAGTTTGCGGTGGGTAACTATGTTAGGTGTCGTTAATTGATTTTGATGGCGAGCGTAGTTGCATCTACGATTGCCATCTTATGCATCAGTGACCCAAGCACTTGATATTCTATATTGTCTTTTTATATGCTAGTTCTTTATTAAACTTAGGTTATGCGTATTATAGATTTATGTATGAACTAAATGCTATTGAATATTACGCATGAAAACTATTTTACTGACCGTGACTGACATAATTAAAAAGATCTAATCTCTAAAATTATTTACTCAAGCAGACTTATGATTACTGATTGGATACATATGCTGTTGTGGAGATTTCCACATTCCAATGATTCATGTAAACTTCTAGGCCTTTTGTATAAA
Source organism: Diachrysia chrysitis (assembly GCA_932294365.1). NCBI lineage: Eukaryota > Metazoa > Arthropoda > Insecta > Lepidoptera > Noctuidae > Diachrysia > Diachrysia chrysitis. The sequence continues at coordinate 10,844,078 of OW028656.1, read as the reverse complement.
AACCCTAACTCATAGTTAGCATCTAACACGAGGCTAAATTGACAATATTGGATGAAAAACTGTCAATTTAACCTCGTGTTAGCATTTTTTTTTAATATATGGTATATTTATAAGGCAATGTGGGTGGGTGAAATTCACATTACTAGCAATCATTAGGTTATTGCCCATTTAACTCTGAGTTAAAAAGATGACCTGGGCTTGTGCAAGCGGGCCTTATCTTTAGACTTAGCTTGATATGAAAGCTACACGAACTGATTTTTGTGCCTAGTTAAGAATAGAGATAGCTTTGTCTTTAATAAATAATGAAGAGAGACTGGAAACAGTTAACCGGACTAACTGGTCAATTTCTTAACTACATATCGGCATGCTTATATCAAATTATTCAACTTATACCAAGACGCAAATAAGTTACAACTAAGTTACCTTGGAACTTGCTCTCTTCTCTCCATTACTTGGTTTAATTTAACTATATGCGACAATAAAAAGGTAACTAGGTGTTAAACGACGTTTACTTCTCTTTACTTACTTGATATAGTCATATATGAGTATTTATACAATAGTACCTTTAGCAAGCATTGTGCAAAAATAGATATTGATTGCCTTAAACCTAATCCAAATCAAAGTTCAACGTCACATTAAAAAAATCCCAACATAATCATAAATAGTTATGACGCAATTGTTGAAATGCCATCAAGATAGGAAGCTGCTAGCTCCCTACCGGCTGCACCGTAAACGATTAAGTACTGAGATATAAACATAGTGTGATAATGAGCAAGCCGGCCTGCCAGAGATTTAACCCTCAATTATAGAATTAAGCTGCGATGAAGGGTTGCGCGCCCCTGTTGCGACAAATATTGCGGGGATAAGGTCGCGAGTAAAGTGTTATCGATAATCATAATAAAAATGCGAAAGCTTTTATTATCTGAGTAATATAAGAAAACTTAAAAATCTTCATCGCACCATAAAAAAATATGCAAAAATATTTCTTAGAAAATTCAAATGAAAATTGTTATTACTAAAAGATCATACCTTACAATCTGAGAGGCTTGTATGTATGTACCTGTATTGGCAATTAATGCCCGTTGGCTTAGGTTAATATGTACTTACTTGTTTGAATGACTTATGATACGATAGAAAATAAAATTAACAGATTATACATAAGACAGACAAAGTTAGGAAAGACAAATAGAAAAAAATAAATTCAAAGTTATCGATAAGAGCTTAGCACATCACTACAATCGATGTTCAATACCGATATAATGAAGTGTCGTCACGCCGCGAATGTTTGCCTCTGTCGAGTGTGTACCAGCCCTTATAGTTGTTATCATTGTGCACCCCGCTTTATTGTCAGATGTTTTCATTGATAAATGTACAGCGATTAATGGCTACTTAAAATACTGATTGTTTGTAAAATGTTAAGAAAAGTTTAATGACTTGTTTTTATTATTGACTATATCTGAACTGGATTTTTAAATAAAATATTTTTGGCTAAGATGGAATTTTTTGGTAATAAACATAAAGATTTTGAATTGAGGCCTAGACTGGGCAAGATTTATATGTGATCTGCTATTAGTTTAGTCGTTTGTGCCTTTTATTTTGTATACCTGAATTTATTAATGAGTTTACACACATAGCTCTTCAAGATTTTTAACCTACAAGGACTGCAAACAATGTAGGTACCTAATTATACGTGATAAAGCAAAAAGTCTTTGTAGTCATATAAATAGAGGTGTTTTTAATATAACAAAGTGGTCTCGGATTATTTTTATTGTTCGCATGTTTTTATACACAGGTAAGACATCCCACATTTTTATTTGGATAAATAATTACAAAGAAAGGATTAGATGCACGCGACCACAAAAATACAACCTAAGAAATAGCATAAATCCAGACGCAATGCCAAGCTTAATAACACCTTACGTCATATACCTTAAAGTTACAAATCCAATAAGGATATCGAGATATACGTCGTTTTATCTTCTAGTATGTATATGAATGATTCTTTTTTTAAAGCGTCAACAATGAACAAGACTTGTGCCCCACACTTGTAAGCCGGTACCAATTAATTGCGGATTTTTTCCGTCTTTTTAGATTTGGTATTTTGAATACACGTGCAAACTGCGTCTAATTAGGTGCTTAGAGGCTTATTGCCATTTAACAAACATTAATGAACAAATCAATTTGTATTTTGCTTTAAGTGATTGTTGACATGAATTCATCAAACATTTTTTAATATATTAAAAGGATTGAAATAAAAAGGTTTTGTGATTTTTTTGTAATGGTTTAGAATTCTACTTACCTATCCTGTAAATATTTATAAATTAAGGAAAAAAATATGGTTTGTCATCATTAATTCATAGTAGGAAAACAACTGCCTCCATTTTTAAGCGCTGATTCTCTCAACAATAATTATCACCTTCATTTGTTTAATACCTGAAGTAATGCATTAAGTAGTTGTCCGTAGTATTTAAATAATAGCGAAGCTGTCGTTTATAAAACAAGCACATAACCCTCCTATTTTGGTTTCGCCGCAGTCGGGTAAAAATAAATGTTTGCTTACAATCTCGGCATCTTTTAATACCTAATTAATTAATACATGCGTAGTGGGTACCTTATGACACGACAGACTTACAGGTTGGTTACATAGGGCATTGGAACATCTTGGTAATTAAGTACTGGGAGCTGAGAGCGAACACAGGACGCTACGCGTGTAGTTTACTCTTCATAAGAAATGCTCTGAAGTAAGTCTGCAATTGGACGATAAGACTGATTTTAACATTTATATAATAAAAGATAAAAATTAAAAAAATAAGCACTATTTACAAACCGATAATAATGTAGGTGAATTGAACCTCTTTTTTTTTGGTTCTTTCTATAAATCGTAGAGACTCAGTGAACCCAAATGACCGCAATGTATTTTTATCGACATTAAGTGCAATAAAAAAGTGAAGGCTAAGAATTGTAGTGTAACCCAGAACCGAGTATCATTCGGTTTAACTTTTACCAAACCGAGTACTCTGCCGAATAACTCGGCTCAGTATAAAAAACGTGAGAACACGTTTGTGATCACACCTTACACATTTTACAGAATGCCATTTCTTCTTTTATAAAGATAGAAAAATGTTCTAACATTTGCATATGCTCTAGCATATAAAATGTATCCGCACAAAATATTTATTGTTATTTTTTTGGTTGCTACATTTTAAAATAAAAAAGTGACTACTCCAAATGTTGCTTTCAATTTTTTCTAACCTAACCATAGTAACTACTCGTCGTCATTTTGAACCGCAGGTATTCGACCGAGTACGAGTACTGATAACAACACCGAATATGTAGAGTTAGTACTTAAAGAATAATACTCGATACATCTATACTAATATTATAAAGCTGAAGAGTTTGTTTGTTTGTTTGTTTGTTTGTTTGTTTGAACGCGCTAATCTCAGGAACTACTGGTTCGAATTGAAAAAATCTTTTTGTATTGTATAGTCCGTTTATTGAGGAAGGCTATAGGCTATATAACATCACGCTACGACCAATAGGAGCGCGAGCATAAATGAAAAATGTTTAAAAAATGAAAAACCGTTGAAACTAAAACACGCGAACAAAGTCGCGGGGGACAGCTAGTCTCTAATAAAAATTATATTTTCAATCTTGAATAAAAGATATCCTACACGGTAACCTATAACTTAAATCGAATAGGCATTAGGTAAGTAAAACAAAATTGGAGCTAGTATGTGACACAGGATAACAAAGCGACAACAGATTAACTAATGAAGGGCCTAACCCACCGCCTCAGGTTACGTCAAACAAAGGACACGGCAAAGTGATTAACTTATCTTTATAGTAAATATCCTAACACTATTATCTATTACATTTATGGTTCTGTCATGGGAACTTATAGTATAGTAGGTAAAGCATTGTATTATTACTACACAATTTAATCAAAAAACAAAAAATTTAAACGGACAATGTTCCATTCAGGGGGGCTACTGTTCAATGAATTTCAATACTAATACAATGCCTGCATTTTTTTATTCATTTAGCAGACACACAAACAACACACTACAAAAATAGGTTAATGTTTAGATTCCAGTTAGTTCCTTCCATTGACAGTGTTTGACGGGTCCGCTAAAGTAATATCATTTTGCATTGGCATTGTATTGGAGTTAAAATTAAATGAACATAAGGGCGCAGGTCTGTACATTGCCACATCATAGAAGATTTGTAAAAACTTGACGGCTACAGAAGTGGAAGAAGGTTTAAAGGGCTAACAATCATAAATAACAATCATTATGTCCTAGCTATCTGAGATCCAATAATCTGAAAATAACACTGGAAGTCAAAATGTTCAGTGACTTGATAACGTAAGTAACGTTTGTATCCTTGTAATTGTATAGAAAATATTAATGGTGATACGCGGTTTTAACAGCTTAAGTAGTTCCCGTTAGACATCTTTTGATAGTTTTCTGCTATTCTGGACGGAGACAAATCCTACAAATCAAACATCATGAAAATCGGTCGACCAGGATTTAAGTTATAAATGGTGTAATGAACCCGACTTTGTTTATCAGATATTATTACCTAGTAAAAGTAGTAAATATCTTTCATCAAGCATTATAGTAAGTTAAATCTATCACAAAAAAGTAGAGCGAGATTATAAAGGTGAAACACTTATTTTTTGCGGAACACTTTCTTTCACAAATTTATTAAAGTTACCCATTTTTATCCTATTTTCTATTATAATACTATCATAGTAGCCCAAAATAGAAAAAAGCCAGATCCTATCCAAGATTGTACTTAAAAATAAGGCAAAAGATTTGAGAAGTTTTTATAGTTAATTATCAGATAGAGTTTTGATGTTTAATACCAGCTGTTCTAGACAAGTGGCATTTCGACAAGCGTTAACGATGATAGAAATCGCTTGAATAACATAAAATGTATGAAAATGGCATTTGGTTTCGATAAGTCACGTGACTTGGACTTGTCACTTTCATACATTTGAACGATTCGATCAGCGTTATCGCTTGTCGAAATGTCAATTGTCTAAGGAGGCTGGTTCCTATTTGCAAGAAACTTTTCGTTTTGCCTGCGAACGGTAGAATTTTCTAAGCAAAATAAAGAAAATTCTACAGTCCATAAGCAAAAGAGGACCTGTTACATGCTTTTTCTCTGCACACATTATATGTTACATAGTATATCCCTAACCTATACGTAAACGTCATCTTTTCACTTTACAGATATATTTAAAAGCGATTACAATGTTGGCCTTAATTGAATTGTGTAAAATTTTCGCGTCGGAGGACGTCCGGGGGTGAGGTGGGGGGGCGGGAGGGGGGCGGGGCTCGTTTTAACTTTCCGGACCGGTGAACGAACCGTACTACTGGACTTTATACATTTATACAGTAGAGGTTATATGTCCAGAGCGTGGAATGGACATATTATTTATTAATTAAAATCTTTATGTAGGTACAAATAATAATATAATAGGTAATGTATACCGATAGTCATTTGTATTCAATGCCAATATCTAAACATTATATTAATTATATACAATTCTAGCAGACATTGTTACGATAATGCCAAGATTACTAATGTTTTATTAGGAAATAATGCTAGCAGTCTAATCCTGTTAATCCTAAAATCAAACTGAAAACATGACTTGTTATTTTTCCCGAATCATTAAAATAATATGCATTCGGTGCTACTTTTTTAAGATTGATATTTCCTTAAACCATTTCCACTTTAGTACCTAATTTTAATTAAATAAAAACTACGGAACACCGAATATTTTTCTTCCAGCCTTTCTAAATAAATAATTATGCATACCATCGAACAGCAAATATTCGGAAGGAAATTTACTGCCACAAATTGAAATACTCAAAGATAAATAAACATCGTCTTGTAAAAAAAATGTTTTTAACTTAAATTTTTTATTGTTTACTTGAAACCTGTAACCCAAGTCTCAGTTCCAATGGTAGTGGATGGTATTCAATTAACTGGGGCCTCGTCGTGGAGCGCCTTCACACTTTTAGTTATGTCTGACAGAGTTTGCGAGAACAGGGCACAGTCTCCTTATTTCTTATTTAAACTACGTAATTATTTACATGACATAAAACCTGCGTCGATGTCGGTTATCGCGGAAAAAAATTGCCTATGTCCTTTCTCAGGCTCTAGACTATCTGTGCACCAAATTTCATTTAAATCGGTTTTGTAGTTTTGACGAGAAAGCGCGACAGACAGACAGAGTTACTTTCGCATTTATAATATTATGGATATTAGTAAGGATTAGATATTCTTAGGCCAAACTTGCATGTCTTACTTGCACTTCTGTGAGCCAAGTGACTGCGGCAATTTTTCTTAAAAACCTGGCAAACATTTTGTATTTCTTCGTACAATATTCATAAAGGTAGAAGACAAAGCAATAACAATCACAGCAGACCCTCACAGGCGCACGTTCACTGTAGCAACAAATAGCATTAGTTATAGAAAACCGATTAAGTTAAATGAGATAGCGAGCAGCCGCAGTCCGCCATGCGTGAACACTTGTAAATATCACATTGTTGCCTTATTTTTACGTCACCATAGATATACTATATACTTATTCATAGATATATTTATAAGTATTTATGACAATGCTTGGTATTATTTTAATTATTTGTTACGCATTAACGCATGCGGAGCGAATATTCGAGTCCTGCCTGAGGTTTAAGTTTTTCATTCTATTATTTGTATTTAATTACAAATGCTTGGTATTTTATTGCGAAAACTATAATGAAAATATTATAATTATGTTGTACAGTTTTCAAGGTGTCGCTCTGAGGTCCCGGGTTCGTTCCCCGGCCGGGTCAATGTAAAAAAGCACTTTTCTACATTGTCTCGGGTCTGGGTGTTTGTGGTACCTTCATTGTCTCTGAATTTAATAACACAAGTGTTTTAGCTACTTACTTTGGGTTCAGAGCAATGTATGTAATGTTATCCACATTTATTTTTTTATAAACTTGTGACCTCAAACCTCATTGTTGATATTAAAAACATATCTTATATCAGTCTCCACGCAACAATAATATAATGAGGAAGTATATAAGTCGAATATATTTCTATACATATACCCATATCGAGATAACATCTTGAATCATATATAAATTGATTAAGCAATAATTTTTACACCAATTAATAAAACATCCAATAAACAAATGAAAATTTTTTAAAAGCTCATATAATATTTTTTTAAAAACACGTCATAAATTTCACCTGAAAATAAATTTATAAGCTAAATTGAATTGTACAAGTCTTCCAATGTAAGACTTCTTAAACGGATAAATTTAAATGGAGCACATGAGCTTACTTGTGGATATAACAGCATTAAAGCTGACAATGCCATTAGACGTCGATTTAATAGCATTCGTCGGAGATTTAGCAAAATTTTCATGTTTGCTTTTAATATAATTGTGTTCAGTTTATCTGTTGGCGGATTATACGCTAGGATTACGGGTCCCGCCGGCGGACCGCTCAAATTGAATTGTAATATGCTGCCGTTATTAATAACAGCGAATGGAGACACGTTAGGGTTGACTGTGCTACATAAACTAAGTATTTATTTACTTATTTAGTGGGTTTTATAAGCATGTTAACTGTGTATATTACGTAACTTATGGAGCAAATACGTATAACACAGTATCCTAAAAATTTAGCTTACTACGTATCCTGGATATCCTGTTTCTTTATACAATAAATGTACCTACCCAATTATTCGTTTACCGAAAATTTTGAAAATAAAGGCCATTAAAAAAGGCCAAATAAAGGTCATTTTAAATAAAAAAATCTAAAGCTTATATTTACAGAGCTTACGATTTAAATGAAATTTGGTACACAGAAAGTCTAGAGCCTGAGAAAGGACATAGGCTACTTTTTGCCGCGCTAACCGACATCCACGCGGACGGAGCCGCGGGAAACAGCTAGTAGTTAATATAATGCCGTGGTGGCCTAGTGGTTTAATAAACGGATTTGTGTGCACAAGGTTTCTGGTTCGAACCTTACAGACGAGTACCACTACCAATGTGACTTATTCAAAGTTATATGTACTATCTTAATTATTCTAAGACATCATTTACGATCGGTGAAGAAAACCAACGTGAGGAAACCTGGTTTCCAAAAATTGGAATCTGAAATCGCCAACCCGTAATGAGTAAGCGTGATGATAAATGCTCGTTCCTTCTCTATACACACAGACATTTATAGGCTGGTATTATTTAATATATTATATTACTAGTTAATCTTAAATAATAGTTTAATAATAATAAAATCTAAAAAAAGAAATAACAAGCTAATCCTAATATTTTAATAATATGAAAGTTTTTTTTTTCTTATAGGCACGCAACTAGCAATAACAAAAAATATGAACATTACGTAATGTTATCTTAACGAACTATTGTTAAAACACTAAACCCTAAAATACCCAGGTAGCAAAATAAAGTGAGAACCAACCCTATCGCGGCACAATCGGTCGTATCTACCCGAGCGCGGCATTTTTTCCCGCAAATTTTAAGCGTCTCCCTCAGAATTCCGCGAATCAGCCGTATTTGTACAATAACTGCCCACCCGGGATCGTTTCGGGCAGAATAGCCTCTTTGTTTAACGACGTCTTTCTATTGCGACATGGCGCGTGCCTAGTTTTTTGAATGGGTCCGTTTGACCCACGTTTCTGAATGTTACGTATGTTGTGTACGCTTTCAATTTAGGGTTGAATTGTCATGTACTATTGTAATAGTTGGGAATTAATTGTTGACACAAAGATATACAAGCTTATGTAACCTGACCTAACCGGTCAACTTAATGCATGGGATTAAAACCCAGTTACCTAAAAGCATGTACACATTTTGTATGTAAATACTCAGCCTAATAGTAGGTACATAAGAAGGTACTACATATAACTAATACAAAAACTAGCTGAGCCCCGCGGTTTCACCCGCTTTCTTCCCGTTGCCGATCAATTTTTTTTTTTTTTCTACCATTCGGGGCGGAGACAAATGCTACTAATCGTAATGAAAACCGGTTCACCCGATCTTCAGTTACATACGGTGTAACTAACCAGACTTTGTGTTATATAATAAGAAGATAATTTTCGTTCACCGAAATGGCGTTTTTAGTAACATTTATTTTGATTTAAAAAACCGAACTACTGATATAATCTTTGAAAAAGGTTCCAACTGTCGGAGATATAGCATAAAACATAGTTACAAAATAAAACTCATTATAAAGTCGGTTAAAAAAGCATTGGTTAAGAATCTCTTTCCTTTTCCTTAGGAGTTTGTTTACTTAGAAATAGTATCGATAACTTTTAACACTACTATAACATAGCTTTGATAAGACACTTAATGTAATGATAAAGAAACGGTAATAATTAAATTACGTTCATACTCAAAAATCTATAAATACAAAATTACCTACTCCATAATAAAAATGTAACATAGTTAGTGATCGTCACTATAATACCGCTGTATTTTGTTTCAACCGCGCCATATCTATTTTGTAAGTATAACCGTATAACGAAACACATTCATTTGTCACAATTACCGTTGACGCGGAATAACTGGCGACTGGCGATAAACCTCCTCTCGTTAGCTGCACATCTCTTGCCCGCTCATACATTTTTATGAGCCTTTTATTTTTATCCACCCATGTTTTGAAGGTTTTTTGCTATGATAGAGGGAAATATTGTAACCTTATGTAGGTGTTGATGTATTGTTCAATAGAGATGTTGATTTTTTTTTAATGTCCGTCAGGTAGTTTATTAAAAACTCTATTTTTTACGTCACCAAAAACGTACGACGATATATTGATTTGAAATGTCGCAAGACGTCACGATGTCGTACGTTTTGTGTAACATCGTGACGTAATAAGCCACTCTTAAACTTTGATTCGCTTTTATCTCCTTAGTTATTAGTGATTTTGAATTTGTAAAAAATATGTGTCCAATATTTTTTATAAACTAATTCACTGACTAAATTGATTATTTATTTAAAAGATTAGATCGAACATGGGACTTCAGAGCTGGCGACATTTTGAAAACCGGTGTGTACGCCACTCGACCTTCATGTCGTGTTTGATGAAACCATTTGAGGTTAAAAGGTTCGTCAAACGACAATGCCCATTTTGGTTCTATACGCCGCCGTATGCATCCTCGTGATGCAGATATAATTATATATATTTATAATTGTTAAAACTACCTTCAAACAACATTTGCAATTGCGTCATGTTTAACCATTATTGTCCTATTTACAAGTAAATAAAACTGGTACAAATAATACTAATACTAAATGATAGGTAATAAAAAGACATGAACATCTACAGACTGCCAGAAACTACCGCTCCAAATGATTATTATTAGAACGCCAAACATCATCGCCGCACACAACCTTTTGCTACTAAATCCAGCGCAAATTAAGCCGTGTTTGAGTAAACGCGTCGGAAGACGATTAAACGATTGGTAAAAAGTTATCAAAATATAAGATCTCGAATTACTAATGAGTAAACCAAACGTAGCCCGCGGTGTGTTTGGGTGTTGCAAAAATGGCAAAGTTTTCGTGTAATAAATGTAGTATAAAATAGTACGGCGGCTGAAACTTCTTCCATAAATATATTTAGGCTAAGGATTACCTCAGCTTTAAAATTATCGTCAGCTGCAAAGTTAAGAGTGCAATAATGTTGTATTAATGTTGGAATATAAAAATAGTCGTTGGATGCAAAGTTTGGCTGGAATAAAGGTAATGAAGGTGGAATAAAAGTGGGTGCAACTTCGTAACGTTACAAGTAACGACATCTATTAACCAAAAGTAATACTAACGAAAGCATTCTTGAAAAATGTAGGCGTGTTGACATCGGTCGGTGTTGCTCAAAGTTATAAATAAATACAATTTAAGAATAATATAATGAATACTAAGTACCTCTTGGGGTTTAAACCAACTTACATTTATTATGGATGTTTTGATTAGTATTGCTTTTGTTTAATAGATGTCATTACTTGTATTGTTACAAAGTTACACCCACTTTTATTACATCTTTTTTACCCTTATTCCAGCCCAACTTTGCATCTGACGATTATTTTTTTAGCTCAGGATGTAGTCATTTATTTATGGAAGAATCTTAGCGTAGTATCACTTAATTAAAAATAAACAATTACCACTTTCGCAACCTTCCACATCCAAACCCACGGCTACTTGAGCATCTGACGGTCGGTTTACTTATCAGTCTTAAAAGAATAGTATCAGCCGGCTTACTATTAATTTTGGATTCGCAACGCTACCTCCGCCTTTAATAGAACAACCAAAGCGCCATAGAACAATGGACAGAATGTCAACCAAAAGTATTTTACGCTTTTAGTGTCCTGTCTCCACAAGAGATGTCGCTGTTTTCAGTACCACAGGTTACTCAGTTTGTAAAATAAGCTAACAGATGGCGCTCTAACTATATTGAACCTCAAGGTCGAGAAAGTGACCGAGCCAGCGGACTGCAATCGGGGAATCTCCAACCATAGACTAGCCTACGTATCTCTTTAGTCGATTAAAGTACACCAACTTCTTTCTTCTTTTACCAACTATATAAGAAAAAAACATTTTATCGTTGAATTTCATTGATTAATGTTTATTTTTATCACGCTAAGGTATCACGTATGTTACATTTTGCTAAAATGGACACTAATTTAAATCACATAGTTATTTACCTACTATGGAAAAAAAATACTTGATGAACCATATACATATTTTATTTACAAAAAAATATTTCACTTGAATCGTATACATATAGTTTTTTTTATTGTAATTCAATAAACATGATAAACAAATTTAAAATTAAATTTATTAAGATTCGCAATAACAAAAACTTACTAAAATGATATCGATACAAACTCGATGCGACACAAATCTAGTTTGAATCGGATGAATTACGTCTTTTCCAATATACACACTTAGTTAACTTTCGTATTTAGTTTATGGTTCAGTCCATTCATCATTCAACCTTGTTGTTCTTCACTTCTTCATGTATTTGTTACCCTTTCGAGTGATTATATACTCTTTGGACGAATAAGTACTGTTTTACTCTTGTGTGCCCTACATTAATAACTCCAATAACTTTTTAAGTAAGTTTTTAATCTTTTTATAATATTTTTACGGCTAGTGATAATAACTTTATCTACTCATCGGGTTGAGTTACTGTAGTGTACCAAAGTAGGTATTTTGCGGCAATAACAGTATTAATCAGGATGTCTAAATTTGTAACTGGTGGTGAATGATTACTTTTAAACCGAACTATGTAGGTATATTAACGATAAACAAACGTCGTACATTCCTCGTACTGAATTTATATACGTCCATTTCAAAGAAATCGTTTTGGACGTAGTTTTTAAATAGCTAATTCATAGGTTGACATTGCATTTGTTTAAAATAGGTACCTACTACTACTAACTATTGTTTTATTGGGACATCATTTTATAAGTGCACTTAGAATAAGTGGTTGACTTGTCTTTGATTAAAGGATTCTATTGCAATTCTTAAAAGTTCAATTTACACCTGGTTACTATTTTTTCTACTTCTATATTGGCAATCTAGTAAAATACTATGAACTTTAAACTTTATACAAATAGGTAATATGAAGTTGCATTGATAAAAATACCACATACTAATGCTGTACCAAAAACAGTGCGTGTACAATCTTTAAAAGTAAATAAATATTTGATAAGGACAACTAACATTTACATTGTTGTAGGTACTTACTCAGCTGGATAGGCGATATGGGGAGAATATGTAATGACATCATAGTTCGTGTTTCACAGTAACGATTGTTTTAGATTTTTACTTTGTATTTTGATGTCTTTGGAATCTTCCACATTGAGGAAGTATACTACTACTACATGTGTATAATGTACCTTGGACAAAACCATAAAAACTAGATATATGTCGGTTCCTACTTGTAGGTACTTCCTTGATACAAACAAAAAGTTAAAAAATAATTATTTTTCCAGTTTGCAATAATGGAAATCTTCAAATTCCCGCCGAAAGAACAGAAACTGACAACTTTCAACGGTCCGCAATTCTTTAACGTGTATAAAGACGCAGATTTTCTCCGCGTCGATGCCAATGTGGAGAGTCTTTTGTGTCGAGGATACGAGCTGAGACAAAAACTAAGCTCTGTCCCTCCCGGCGACACTGTTGTCATCGAAGGAATGAATCTTGAACGAAAGTAAGTTTCGAAATCTTTTGTTTTCACTTAGTTAGACTAAGAAGATATCTAAGTACATGATAATCTATAGTACTAATATTATAAAGCTGAAGAGTAACTCTGCAACAATATAATGATCAAGTACCACGCGCAGAGATCTACCTAAAATTGCTTCTTAGTAATGTACTAAGTAATTAGTGGTATATATTATTATTCAGCTTTTTTAGTCATTTTTTTACTTAAATAAACGATTGTTACCGCGAGGCAAAACTAGTCATTACAAATATTATAAACTGAATGAGTCTAGATTACAAAATTGTAAATAACCCATAAACATAATCGATGTATCCTCATAACTAAACTATCTTACTAACGCTCGATTTGTCAACATAATTAGACACATCATCAGTAACTACATAATTACCGATTCACATAAAAAACTGACAATTAATAAACGACTCTACATTTAACTTAGCTAACTTAATATAATTTATCAGTTAGGTATTTGTTATGATAGTCGCTAGGTACCGGTATTGCCACAAAATAAAGTGACGACGCGTAAGGCAAAGTTAAAGTCAGTTACTATCGCTTTATTACATAAGAAAATAACAAATGGTACGAACCATTTTTTGTTGAAACGTTTTATACTTACATAGCCATCTATCTTCCGACATCACGATTATATTTTAACAATTTCAGCACTCCGCTCTTGATAAAGAAAGCCGGTAAAGATGTCAGAGTTGAAGACTTCGAGTTCACCTACAACCGTTTGGTGGGTCTCGTTGCTGGGTTCGCTTATGAGAACCGACGCAGATTTCCCAATATCCAAATCAGTGAGGCCAGGGCTTTAGGCCTTGAGTGGGACAACGAAAACGATGATAAATGCAAGCTTTACCTGTCATCTGTTAGTGGAACAGAGCACCTGATACACCTGTTCTCATTCTGGCCTCTTTTGTGTGGTCTAAGGAAGTTTCAACTGAAAAAAATGCCTATCGAGCTGGTCGTGAAGATGGGGAACATTAAAAACGATGAAGGGGTGACCATGGCTGCAGTTATGAAGGCTAACATAGTTACTGCTAAACGCATCTGGCTCATGTTTTCAGGAGTCTCGCTGCGTGATCTGCAAACACTGATTGACAAGACTCCACAACTGGAGAAACTGTTCCAAGGTTGACATGTTTCTGTTAACTTTTGTGGTTACAATTGATCGGCGGAATTAAATATTTAAACTAACAATTCTGCCACCATTTTATATTTTTTACTATGTGATACATTGAATTTTTTGTCTATAATTATAATCTTAACAATGTGTCTGTATAACTTTATTCATGATTATGACGAATTAAAATATTATTTTTTACATTGGCGTTTTTATTCCCGTTGCTGCGATTTTACTGCTTAGTTACCTTAGAAGACTACTTATGCAAGTAGACAGTAAATACTGCTTTCTAGTTACTGCTAACTAAGACTCAAATATTAACGGTTGGGTACATAGAATAGTTTAATAAACATTGTGTACTTGGAACCATTATATGACGTCACTGAGTGACCCAGAAGGTTGAACCTATCCAGACAGCAGTTGAATTTATATTAGGGCCTCGAAATAGATAACATTGTGGCGCGATAAGCAGCGCTGGTACAGTGCACCTATTTTATTACATGTTTTGACTATTAGTTAGTGTATTTAATTACTGTCAGCAATAAGTAGGTGGTTATATGATGTTATTAGAGTCATCGTTCTGAGAATTTGTCATATAAGCGCTGTAAAAGCGTGGATACCTATTTGCACATACCTTATTAAACAAATAATATTATCATAGAAAGAAAAAAGGGTTTATTCGCTTCAAATGCGACGCATAAAATTTATAAAAAAATAACAATTTCTTAAAAGGTTCGGGGAAATATGTATCACATTTGTATAAAACGGTAATAGTCCTTTGCGGTTTTGATATGAATTATACACTGTAACAACTAGGTGAAGAAAATATCTCTGCAAGTAGGAAGGCAACTCAGACTCCTCGGGAATACAGTACAAAAATAGGTCTGTCTACAATAAAAAAAGACAACAATTATTATTTTAAAGCATTTTATTAATTTCAAAAAATAACTAGCATATAATCACGCAGTATTACTAAATTTATAATATACTATGAGGAAATACACACGATGTAGCGAAGAATGTTACAAACACAAACCACATCATATTACAAGTCAGTACTAATAATTAAACTTTGTCGTTACCCATTCTGCTAATATACAATACCAATTTATACGTATCTCCATTAATTTATTTCTAAAATGCCTACTTACGACTAATTTGTTTTTACATTGATATATGCGTCAAGCGATTACCACTGACATTCATAGAGTACAATTTTAAGTGTATAAAAATTGGATTCTAAATCATCTAAGTTATCGAGAATGTACTAAAATAATAAGGGACTAGAGAGGGTGTAGTCGAAACACACGAACTGTGCTGACTCTAGCCCGGGCCGCGGTCCGTGTGCGCTGCGCCTAGCGTTACGATAACGATTATAGTCAATAATTAAAAGCGAATATCACTTGGCCATGAGTTTCAACTTCTATCTACAGCTGAAGTATGTCTGATCGTGATTTAGCATAATGTTTGTCCAAGTGAGCACGGACCGCACTTTTCATATCACTCTTATGCCTGGTTCAAAAAACGATTCGTTTTTCCAACGGACGGTAGAATTTTCTAACCAAAACGAAGAAAAATCTACAAAACCGAAAAACGAATCGTTTTTTTTTTAATATAGGAAATGGCCATTAGTAACACAGTTTCATATCAGTGTTCAGATTAACTTCATCTGTACATAATCGTTGTAGCTATATTATCTACTTTTATATGATGGTGAATATATTACAGATATATGTATGCACGTTGTCACGAAATCCATAAAAATATTATATAAAATGATTTGATTTTGAGCTCTAAAAATATTAAATGATTAAATTAAAACATTTGTGACATTTAAATGATCTATTGAACAAGCAGCGGCCACATTAATAAGTTTTAAAACTCCCTTATACCCAATTGTATTGCTCGACAGTAATTTACAGTTAAAAATATATAAATTATATATTAAAACATATTTTTTACTTATTCCAATGTACATAATTATATCTATTCAAATCACGTACGGCACAGCACTGAAATTTAATTTCTATATACCATAACAACATCCAATTATTATAAGGACGTTACAATTTTAACTTTTGACACATAAAATAATACGATCCTTTAATGTACGCTCATTGGACAAAACATCTATAAAATAATTAATATGATACAATAATTAATAGATTTGAAAATATAAACTATGAGAAGGAATCACAAAGAAAATATAAGTATAAAATAAAAATTCACAGAATTATGAGTTTTATACTACATAATGAATAATACATATTTAATATAAATTCCGCTTTAAGCTGAGCTACCGATTTTTTAAATACTGAACAAATAGACATCGTACTATCACCAAGTTTATGCTAAAACAGACATCAAAACATTGTATCATACATCACTTTACATTACTAACTAACCCGTCGAGTTAGAGACGGCTCAAGTAAGTAAAAAATTTGAATGCTCAGTTACATATCTAATCATGATGAAATTTAATTTTAGAATAAACCCATACCTTTTGCCTTATTCGTCTATTTATATGGCAGTCTAAATAAAGGTATCAATCTGGCGATATTACGAACATTAAACAATAATATAATGTAGCCTCAAAAAGATCTTAAAATATACACTGATCATTCCAATCTAAAATGCTAAAATAACGATTTAAACAAACTACAAGTCTCAAAATCAAGTGCCCGTCAATCATGACGTGGTCCGTGACGTATCAAACGTCATCAATTCCAAAAATAAATGAGAGATTAGGAATTAGGTTTTGAACCTTGGTGTTTTTGTTGTCGACCGGTGAAGTTCCGGAACTATATCGGGTTAACTAGGATAGTTCTACCGAGATAAACGTGTTCGCTGTACTACTAGGGGTAGGGTCTCTTACGTGAGCGCTCAGTGCGTGATGATGGTGGAGTGCAGGCAGGTGGGCACGACGTGGCGGTAGGGCAGGCGGTAGTTCTTGACGGTGCGCGCGGCGAGGCACTTGAGCGTGGTGTAGCGCAGCGGGTTCACGATGTCCGAGAGGTTCTGCTGCGAGACCTTGAGGATTTGCTCGGCCGTGTCGCCCTCGTAGTTCACCGTGTCAATGTGCGCGCCGTGCGCCAGCAGCTCGCGGACCACGTCCGCCGGACATGGGTTCAACTGGAGTACATACAGATTTCATTATTTATAGGTCGACAAAACGGTCTTTTTTTTTAAATAACGTTCTCTAATTCCCCATACATGAGACATGTGTTATTTTATTTTTTGTATTTGAAAATGGATTCATGTGTGATACTATTGTCTTTGTCATAAACATTGCAATAAAGCAGTAATTTACAATGATTTTTTATAGGGCGTGCATATAGACAATTAAGCAATGGTATGCACCTCCTAAGATCCAAGTGATCCAACTAACTATCCTTAATTATTACGATATAAATATAATAAATCAGTCAACACCTATCATACTTTTTAAATTAATAACAAATTGTAAAACTTATAACCAACCATTTCATTACCAAACAAATAAATAATGAAGTCACAATAAATATAAAACTTCATAATAGGTCGCGAAGTAGGCACTCGCGTGACTGCCTACTTTATACTCACACACACAAACCATTTTGGCGTATTCATATACGCATGCACACTTTATAATAAGCTACTTTTTTCTCTAATTATAATACGGTGAAAGCAAAAAATATCTGTTTGACATGCACACCATGACATTAATTGACCTTCACAATTTCCCAGACCAATAGTGGGCATGACTACTCAGAAGCAAAGGCATTGACCAAACTGCTCAACAAATAAAAAATATATAAATTCCGGTTATTATTATATTTTTAATATAGGGTACCAAACTAATATTATAAATAATACTAATAACTTGTATTTTTTTTTTTTTTTAAGTAAACCTTTAAAAGTGAGTAGTTTTTTTACATTTGTTTCGTTATTTTGTAGTAATTTGTCTTTTTAGCGTAATTTGCGCAAAACCAATGCACGCCACTGACTTTGAAACATAACTCATACAGGTCCGAGCTTGTTTCTTTTTGCCTGTTTTTGTGTCTCATTACTGGGTAAAGGCGAAGTTTCCGGTATAGGCGAAGTCAGACTCTGAGTCTGAGAGAACAGTCTGAGTTTTCGGTAATTTATTTCTAGATTTAAAATATGACATAAAAATAGATGCCATATGAAATAGACAGTACGGGTAGAGTAGTACGGGAGATGGGTACCTTGCAGACGAGGTGCAGCGGCGTGTTGCCGTCGGCGTCGCGCGCGTCGGGCTTGGCGCCGAGCCGCAGCATGAGCGCCACGAGCGGCGCGGGGGCCTGCTCGGGCTCGTGCGGCGCCGTGGCCCAGCCGCGCACGCGCCCGCGCCCGCACTCCGCCGAGCACGCCACGTGCAGCGCGCCGCGCCCCTGCCGCACCTGCGCGCCGACACACTTACAGAACCGCAGGCACATCATGAGGTACTTACTACCTAGTCTTTTTAACTATTGTAATGTTACAGCAATCTATACTAATATTATAAAGCTAAAGAGTTTGTTTGTTTGTTTGTTTGTTTGTTTGAACGCGCTAATCTCAGGAACAACGGGTTCGAATTGAAAAATTCTTTTTGTATTGGATAGTCCGTTTATTGAGGAAGGCTATAGGCTATATAACATCACGCTACGACCAATAGGAGCGGAACATAAATGAAAAATGTTGCAAAAATGAAAAACCGTTGAAACTAAAACACGCGAACAAAGTCGCGGGGGACAGCTAGTGTAGGTATATTTACAAATAAACTAAATTCTTTCTCAAATAGATTTTTTGACGAGTAAAGTAAGTGTAAATTTTGGAAACTTTAATATAAAACACTTACCTTAATATCTAACTTAACGAGTGAGTACACAGCCTTATGGATCTTCCTCGACTCTTCCTCCGTACAGTCTGGTTCCTCCAATAGCTTAGCCATGAGCCCGGCGAGATGCAGCGATATGACCACCACCCTTTGCAGCGTGCTCAACGTCTGTTCCCGGTCGATGCTGAACTTTGATTCCAGCAGCTCCATGCCCCGGTCGATCTCTGTGAGCGCCTTCCTAAATACTGGCTCTATGTCTTCGAATGTTACTGGTGGGACGATACGACCTGTAAACCAAATAATTAAAGTTATGTCGGTTCTATGTATGGTAGACGGTATGATGGTATCATGTCCTATTAGGACGAATGACCGAAGCATACTGCGGTAAAAAATTCTTTAGATATGTGGGTCATCTAATAATTTTTATCTAAATACACATTTAAAGAATGTAGGTCGTAAATTCATAATAGCGTAAACATGAGGCAGTACCTTTTTATTATTTATAGAAGTAACTAGCAATTTTGAATTATATGACAGTCACGTCAAAATCACAAGTCAAACAACTTTTTCTTAAAAAAAATGTCGACATTGCTTACTAAAAGTAAATTACATCACAAGTAACAAAGAGGTTTATTGCATCTGACATAAGTAGTTAATAAGTTATGTTTTCGGATTTGGTACGAATATTGCTTATTGATTTTTTTTAAAGGTTACTAGCAATGTGGGTGGAATTCTAACTAAGCTAAATATGCTTGTATGTGGAGTGGGTTCACGTCAATAGTGCAATGGGTGGGGATCGAACCTGCGACCTCTCGATCACAAGGCCGTCACCCTAACCATTAGCCTATTGCCGCTTCAAATTCGCTCGCTTGTTTAACGTCGAGCGCGTGTGTTAGGTACCTCTGAGCGGCGGGCGCGCGCGCTCGGCCAGCATGTAGGAGAAGAGCTCGGCGAAGCTGTAGAGGCTGGACTGCGTGAGCGGCGACAGCGGCGGCAGCACGGCGCGCTGCATGTCGAGCGCGTGGTGCCACAGCTGGCGGCAGCGCGCGAAGCGGCCCGCGTCCGCGTACACGGCGCCGCGGTAGCGCACGTAGTACGACGTGTCGGGGTGCGCCGGACCTTAACCGCACTTGTTCGTTAACACATGCCACATACTAATTAAATACGCGTGCGTTTACACACATTACACCATAGTTAAATAATCTAAAATAGATGCAAAAGCCTTAGACCTCAGCATTACCTGTAGACAGCAGGACCTGTGATCAATTTAGTTTAGTATGTTATCGCGTGAGTTCCGCGAGGCGAACCTCGGGGTGCGTATTATAAACGATGCGCTCGTCACTCGTCTCGCCACTCGCAGCGCTCGGCAGAAGCGCGTATGACGGTTGGGTTTTGTGTGGTCTGTTTTTTTTTTTAATATTAGTTATTGTTTATAAGTATTCAAAAGATATGTTACGGTTCAAGAACCATTTAGATAAGAATTCTAGGAGGAAGCGAATAAGATAAATTGTCACAAAACTCGTATTGTTAACAGTTTTAGTACGTACTTAAAAGTGTCTCACCTAAAATCCTCTCTCTTATAACTAAGGCCTGCATCCTCATGGCGTCGGGGTCGGCAAGTATTTCTTCTAGTTGCTGCGCATTGCTCGGTTCCACTGCGTAGTCGTATGCTTCTATGCGCGGGATGTCCTTTGGTTTAAGGATTGGCTCACTACCATCTGATGGAAACCTGGTTACGAAACATAGAATTTTAATTTAATGTGTTTAAAAAAAACTTTACTACTGAACTTGAGATTATGCAAGCAGTGATTTTTTATCGTAGAGAAGATTTAGTACGAAAAGGACCGATGTAAATTTTTAAATGGATACTAGCGGTGCCGACCGGTTTCACCCGCGTAAGTTCTTTTTTCGTGACTTTTTTTAAGTGTTTATATTATAGTCATTCTGCTATTCGGGATGGAGACGAATTCAACCAATTAAAGATCATGAAAGTTCTTAAGTTATAAATGGTAATTCTAACCCGTAGTTTTATATATTGACCCCCGAACACAGAAACGCAAATCAACTTTAAGACGTACTTAAAAGTCTATCTGTCGCTACTTTGCACGTTTAAATGACAGAGACAGCATCAGACTTAACGGCGACTTAAAACTAATTGACGTTTCAGTATTCTGCCGTGAGATTTATGTGTTAGGGGATCGCGGACCTCGAGGGGAGAAAATTATGCGAGGACGAGGAGGATGGTGGAGATTTAATTAGTTATGCTGTATTAGTAAATGCTTATACACAAACAGGTAATTACTAAGTACCTATCGTCCATGGCTCGTTTCCACAGCACCAACGCCCCGACCATGTCTCGTCTCTTGTCGACGTAAGTGGCCCCGAGTAGCTCCAGCGCGTCGATCCGCTGCTGTCGCGTCACCAGTCCATAATCTTTGTTTATTAGGTGCTCTACGATGTGTGTGTGGCCTGTCACTGATGCTGCTAGGAGTGGCGTCATACCTTGAAATTTAATAAATAGGTACATAAGAATTTGTTATTTATAAATATCCACGCCTTCGTCAACTATCTGTTTATTAGAGTGCTTACCGTACGAATCAACGTCCATAGTTGCTCCATGTCCTAGCAACATCTTCAATATGTGTAGCGACCCGCTTTCTGCGCAGTCGTGTAATGCTGTGTTGCCTTTTACGCTTTTTCTGTTAACGTCAGCACTTAAATTTAATAGGTATTTGGCGATTCTAATATGGCCCTTATAGCAGGCGATCATAAGACATGTGTGTCCGTGACGATTTGCTATTTCTATGTCTGAAATTAAAAAGAAGAAACACGTTTATTCATTCATTAATTACATATTAATAAGAGTCGCATGCAAATGCAGTGTGTAGTTCGACCGGTTCCTATTAAGAAATTAACGATATCTCTTGTTCATTGCCAACTAGGTGAACAGAATAGAATCGGCAGGCCTGTGAGGGTCGCGTGGTTCACTGGTGAAGGGGTTGTGACCAACGAACAACTGATTTTCTATTGCTCGGCGCTTTGTACATACCTTCCTTGATACTAGATTATTTATTATAAACAGATTATTATATCAGGTAACGTCATTACGTATTATAAGTGTGTACTAACCGGCGCCATACTCGACTAGTAACTTAACGATATCATAATGGCCGTCGAAGCACGCGGCCCGGAGCGGCGTGCTGTGCGTCCTCGTGGTGGAGTTGACGTTGGCGCCGGCTCGCACCAGCAGCTTCACCAGCGGGAGGTGGCCCGCGGCCGCCGCGCACCACAGCGGCGGAGCGCCCTCAATCGTCTCGCCGTCGAACGTTACTGGTAACAAAATATGATGATACATTAATAGTTCGTATTATTTAAGTAAGTTCCTATATGTATGTATTAAATATGATTATGAAAATGTTTTATACAAAAATACACTAAAGAAGATAACCTACTACTACCAAGGCAGACCTAAGACAGTAGCACAGAAGCAAGCAAGCAGGAAGGAATGACTAACAAGTTTTTCATTGAGGTCAGATCAACTTTGCGACTGTTGTCGGGAACAGACAGCAGGAGAAATACATAGGTACCTAGATACGTACACTTTTATAAAGTTTGCTTGTACTTCTATAGATACTGGGAATAAATGAACTAAGATCGCCACGTGCTACTTTCGTGCCGCGAGTTTTAATTTTCCAATAAATCTAAACGAGCGATTTTTTTTAAGCTTTGTAAGTTACAAACCTTACCGACCTACATCTATCTACTTTTATTTCGGATATTTTACATGTCCTCATAACACATGCTGTTAACCTTTTATGTTGAATAACCTTGATCCGTGATCCTTATCCTCGTCCGTGCTTATCTGTCTACTTTTCCTTCTTCAGGTAGCTATGACAATCCCTTAACATAATATATAAAAAAAAATACCTACTTATCTTTGTATAAATTATAACTACGGCAAATATTTACATAGTATTACATATCTCATCGTACTCGGGCAACTCTTACAAACATCATTAGGAATGTCTTGTATTAGATAGGTATAAGCTCCTATACTTACAATCTCAAGACATAACGAAAACATTCATTTATTTCAGTATGCTCAAATTCTCATCACGCCGGATAAGTCAAACAATAATCGTAGTTCTGTGAAGCTTAAATATTGGCATTGAGATCGTTTGTTTAAAATGTTGTCACATTTGTAGGACTCATGTAGTTCGCAATAGACGTTATTGTATCATCATAGACAGTTGCGCAGAATGGCAAATAATTTCAGCAAGTGATTTGCGACTTGTCGCTGCAACTTTCTTGAGTTGTGGTGTAAAAAGTCACAAGGTAATATCTCACAAGGAAGCGTTCTTTGCGCACTGGTTACTAACGTACAATAGAAATCGATTTCTACAATCTTCTAGTGAAGGTACTACGAACAAGCTAAAGTGAAAATATTTCAGTTCCAACAACCAGACATTTTCATATTTATTATTCACTACACAACTACGTCGGACAAAGAACGTAGATCATTTTTAACACACGTCAAACTCAATGAATAGTCAATAAATTTTATGTCTCCACAATTTTGCTTTCAAAATAACAGTGAGTAAGTTTTTTTTCATGACCTTTAAAATACAAAGCAAACCCATACAAACATCAATAAAAGTTTATACCGTGTTGCTATACAAAATGGGGTATATTCTCATTAACGTTTTAGCTTGCGATTTGTAAAGTGAAATGGCTTGTGGCCAAACTATTGACGCAATTGGAAAGCAACGCCGAAAACTCGACCCGTGACATTACAAGCATACAACTGATAAACAATTGTAATAATACTATATAGGAGTGATTAACGGGGTCCTGATTGACCGACACGTTCTTTACAGACAATAGAGAATGTTGGCGAAACTTTTTTGCAGATGGAATTGACCGTTGACCTGGTGCCAACACCGACATCGTAATATGTTACGGACAATGTTCTTGAAACCCGTTGTTATCATCATCATTTTTGCAGCATTTATAAACCCAACATTAGTGGCTGTTTTCTCAGCGCCTTCCTCTTCCATTTTATACCAACCAAATCATCGTCCGTCTCCGTCACAAATAACGCTCCCAAAGTCCGAACAGAACGTTAGTTGAGTTAAATAGAAAATGTTCTAAATGGTTAGATGTAGGTATGTAATTGATTTATTTGATTAGTCTTCAAAGTTCGCTTACCTGAACCAGGCTGTTCTATATCTGCTTTGCATCTTTCTATGAGGTATTCGGCGACGTCGTAGTGTCCATTTCTGCAGGCGATCACCAGAGGAGTAGCGCCGCCGACCTTCGCACCCACCAACATGTTCAGCTCGTCAGCAGAGCGCCAACTGTGTAGGTACGCCTGAAACCATAAAACATATCTAAATTACGAGACTGTTTCCATCAATCAATCAATTCGCCTATCGTGGTCCACTGTTAGACAAAGTAACGCCACAAAAACCGAAGATTGTTTATCTTCTCCCAATCGCAGTTCAAAAAATAATCATAGTTAACAAATAACACTATTACTATGTCATTGCATGTTAAGTATACAGTGAAGAAACGAGTATTTATTACCAAGCTTACATATTGCGCATTCCTAGTTCAGATTTTAACGCAGGTTTTCTCGTGACGCTATTCTTCAAACATAGTCAGAGAGTTCTAAGAATAACTACAAAAGTACATGATATGTCAAATTGGTACAAAGGACCACAAGACTGTAGTTATAATGCGTTAAGAAAAATCTTAGGAGACACATCATCCGACACATTCCTAATCACGAAATAAGAGTCGCATCAGTTACGCAATAACTAATGTTGCATACAATAGGTTATTAAACGCTTGCTTTGAAGCATTTGAAGCAAACTGATGTACCTATATGTGTACATTTCATGATTTCCTCGAACCAAAGCAATAAAACAAATTAGTTTAAGGTGTACGTACAGCAAGGAAATTATTATAATAAAAAATATACAGCCAATCTAAATCTAAAACATCAAACATTTATCAACATTTGAAGAACTGGATATAGGTAGGGTCATTTCGCCTGTTCGCGTCCATTTAGTGCAGTTGGCAAGTTTGACGGCGATAATAAAAATATCCCAGCACTAATTTCTATGAAAAATTGATGTAATGTGTTCATTATATAGTCTATTTTAACATTAACTTTCAGTTTTGTTCGAAACATCTTGTGTTTTTTTTTTAAACAGAAAATCTTCAGAATTATGCGTTTTACCCACTTTGCGTCCACAAAATCCAAATTGCGTCCACCCGTGGACCATTTAGCGTCCACCAGCTTAGAAAAGGAATATAGAGGTGATATTTATAAGAATTTGTAAAGAAAGATTGTATTTTAACTACATGTTAAAAATCAACATTATTCTCATTAAAAAACATCACTCAGAAATTCTTTTTAACATTGATTGAACTCTTAAATTAGGTTAGTAGTAGGTAAATAATGATTGCACCTTTTATAATAAACAGTAATCAGTTCTGTTAATTGTAATCTAAAATCACAAGGTATATTATTATTTCTTAAGTTCAGCATTGATTAATAATATAATCAATAAATCAAATCAATTAATAAAATAAATATAAGTTGTCGGCTATATTAAATCAACAAAAGAATACAACAATTTTGTCGAATCATACCACTAGAAGAATTGTTGAATCAATAAATTATGAGACAAGGTATGATTATTATAGCCTTAGAAAATCAATTAATGACACAGGTCACATTCAAAAGGCTTATCTCTGGCCTTTAAATAACTTAATCCTAAAAAACGCGTGCATTTCAGATGGTAACATCTAATAAACTTGTCACAGCCTATGTGTTTCTCATCGTCGTCTTCTACATCTGAAAGTAGTATATCGTCACATTCAGAACATTTGACCCGCTTCACGGGTGGTAAATTTTCTTTCTCAAATTCCTCATTTACCGTTTCCTGTGTGACTTCTTGAAGAGGATGTATCTTCTTTTTTCGTTTTGGAACAGTTTTACGAACCGTTTGAGAGTATTGTACAGTCATTTTCTGTTCTTGTTTCTCTGTTCGTTCTAACGTTCTTTTTTGTATGGCTTCCTTCTTTTCGTTCTTGATCTGCTCTTTATCTTCACAATACTTTCTGCATGCAACAGAAGCTATAGCTGCTGAAGTTCTTTGACTTGACTATTTGTCTTATCCGTTTATTCTTCTCTCGAATTTTATTTAACGCTTTCTTTAAATTGTCTTCTGTGTATGTTCTCTTTTTCTTGTCTCCGGATAACTCATCTTAAATAGAAAAAAAAATAAGAATAAAAGAAATTGCTCATTTCATTTAAAAATAGAATTATAGTTATAATTATATTTAATAATCTTTTAAAAGTCTTTATAAAAAATGTACAATAATAATAATCAATAAATTTTAGATTATTTTTACAAGCAAGTCAATTGTTTTAACGAAAATAGTGGACGCAATTTGATTTATTATTATCCCCTGTAGGTATAGTTTGCGTCCATTGCGGACGCAAAGTGAAAGTTTTGTAAATTCGATGTAGTAATTCGCGTCCACCGTATTTTATTCGTTAAATATAAAAAAACACAAGCAAATTCATAATTAATATTATTGCTTTTTTCATTATAAAAGTCTAGAAACAGCTATGTATCCTAAAATTCACATAAAACCATAAGAAACTTACCATCGAACGCGCCGATGCACACTATTTTTTATGTAAACATCCCGCGCGTACGCACTCTCTTGATGAACAGCCGGGAATTTTTATTTTTCTAAACGGGATTGGTTTGGCGCACGGACCTTTTGTCCATATGTGCGTGCCTCTTATACATTGAGGTATTAGCAGTAATGACTATTCGTTTAATTGGTGTGTTAGTTTACTTATTTTTTAGGATTTTTCAAGGGAGATCCGTAAAATGGACGCGAATTGGGCGATGGACGCGAACAGGCGAAATTACCCTATATATACTTGAGAACTAAAACAATTACTATTTACCGATAAGATCTTTAACGCGTGAATAATGTATAGTCACAAATGTATATTCATTAAATATGTACTTAAATAGATTAAGATCTACACATCGATGGAAAGCATTAAGCCAAATAAAGCAAAGTACGGGCAATTGTGATCCCGAAAATGAAGGGTATTATTTAGTGCATTTTATTACTAAACACGTTTTGAAAGATTTTTCTGTTTTCTATTTTTTTAAATGTTTTAACCATAGAAAGGTCTGGCATTAAATAACCTTTTGTTAGTAACGAGTAAAAAAATTAGAATCGACAATCGTGTCTTCGATTCCATTAAAGATTCGCAAAGTGAAATCGGCTGTTAATAACTAAGTTTGGCAAGCTGTAGTGTGGCCGACGCGTGGCGCAACTTAGCTAGCCAACGCTTGCAAAACGTACACGGGTAAACACACCTGAACTTACAATATATTTATAGAACGAACTACCAATTCTAAGAAATGAGGTAAACAAAGTTTTTATCTGAATGTTTTTAATGACTACAAGAATTTCTCCACCAGTTCTGATCTAGACTACCCAAAAATATTCTTTTGCTTTTAGTTCTTTTTGCTGTAGACCGCTTTACCGCAAATTTAAAAGTGTTTAACATGAATAAATAAATAATATAACGTAGAAAGTCTTCTAGAATTACTTATCGCTGTCTTTTCAGAAAGATTGTGTTACATAGATACAGTATTCCTGAACCCCGAATAATTTAGAGTTCAGGTCGAAATTTATTGCGGGCCCGGCCCTGACCGGGTGAAGGATAACCTTCGTGATATTGGAAGCTGTATGTATGGTTTTTGTATAAAACAGAAATAAATAACATTTTTTATTAGTTATTTAAAATAGGATTTTTTTAGAACATATTCTTTGATACATATAATTATGTACTACGTAAAACACTAAGATGAATGAGATAAAAAGTCTACATAAATATTTAGGTATTCTGTCCAAACTTTCAATTACAATACGTGCTGTCGTTCTTAAATAAGCTAACCTGCAATTTATTTATTCAGTGAGGTATTTATTTTTTTATACTTGTACGTTGGCTACAT
The DNA here is from genome assembly GCA_932294365.1 of Diachrysia chrysitis. Taxonomy (NCBI): domain Eukaryota; kingdom Metazoa; phylum Arthropoda; class Insecta; order Lepidoptera; family Noctuidae; genus Diachrysia; species Diachrysia chrysitis. Next base: position 10,815,826 of record OW028656.1, on the reverse strand, counting down.
GATTTATTGGGCTTTGAATAAATCGTTATAGGTACTACAGCCTACTGCAAAAAATACACAATTGGTGAATAAAACTGGGTAAACTCTCATACGAATGTTTAAATAATAACAAATGTGTATCTTTTTTATACATCTCTAAAATTACCGGCTCTGTTCATTATATTCAGTAGACATAAGAGAAGTGGGTCAACGATCTTCTCGCCGGCTATCCGGATCCCTTTCCGAGTGAGTGGCTTAACAGGCACTAGATTTAGATTAGCAACGGTATACGTACTCTACACAAGTAAGTATACAAGCCAGTTAAGTGTTAATATAACTGAGTGGTCCCAATAAGTACTAAACTACTCATTACTTCGTACAATTACCGAGGTTTACGTTGAAATAAAACCAATTGTCTCTGTCAGTTTACCTGTGACCAATTTCACCATCTTCAGAGGCTAAAATCGAAATAATAAGCCGCAATAGAATCCGTTCAAAAATAGTTTTATTTCAATAATTATTTCGTAATTTCGATGCAGGATTCAAGACAGACAATTGTTTCCTTAGGACACGCCAAGCATAAGTGTCTTGGTGGTATTCGAGTTGCAAATTTCAATGATGGGCGATGTGAGGCGGTAAAGTCCCATTAAAATACTCATTTCATTACAGTAAGTACCTACTACCTAACTAACAATTAGAAAGAAAGAAAATTTATTGCCACACAATGTGCAGTGTGCATGCGCAAAAAAAAAAAAAAAAAAAACAACTTGTTCCTTATAATGTTTAGTGCTATTTGTTAATTATCTGTAGTGAAATTAACGAGCGAAGTATTTATCATTAAAATTACTGCGATGTCTAATTTAATAAGTAATAACCTATTTAGATTTATGATCTGGGATTTTTTGTATAAGGGTTCAGATAGTTAGATTAATATTAATTGAGGTAAGTTAATCAGATTGCAGAACTTATACGCACTACCTACGTTGCCTGTACAGTTGTCTGACCATTCCAACATTTGATTTCCAGTACCCAGTACCAGTATTTGATACACGAAGTAGGTAACACATAGGTGAAACACGTATTATGTATGCGATATTCATACATAACATCCATACGTTACAGTACTATTATTATAAAATCGTTATAGTTGCGATATGAATTCATTAGATACTTGGATACATAACACAAAATGCTTTAATATTTGTTTTGTTGTACATTTTTAGTAATTTTCTTGTTTTATAGATTTATCGAATATTATCGTTTAATTTTACTAGTTTCAATATTATAAAAACAAGCCTAATATGCGGATCTAGATGACAAATAATAATAAAAACCTGTTTAAGTTTACTGATCCTTAGATACCAATTTTATCCCGTCCGGAACGGGCCGCCTTGCTCCATTTCCACATTTTCCAAGTCAATTCAAGTCAATATATTTTTTTAATGTCCCTCAGTTATATAAAAAAACTAGCTGTCCCGGCAAACGTTGTTTTGCCCTATAAATTAAAAATACGTACCCTACCCTACCTACCCTACCCTACCTACCCTACCCTACCTACCCTACCCTACCCTACCTACCCTACCCTACCTACCCTACCCTACCTACCCTACCCTACCTACCCTACCCTACCTACCCTACCTACCCTACCTACCCTACCTACCCTACCTACCCTACCCTACCTACCCTACCCTACCTACCCTACCCTACCCTACCTACCCTACCCTACCTACCCTACCTACCTACCCTACCTACCCTACCCTACCTACCCTACCCTACCTACCCTACCCTACCTACCCTACCCTACCTACCCTACCCTACCTACCCTACCCTACCTACCCTACCCTACCTACCCTACCCTACCTACCCTACCCTACCTACCCTACCCTATTTTTTATTGTAAGTAATCAAAATAAAAAAAAAAAATTACCAAAAAAAATTAGTTTTTAATTAACAAATAAAATATAAGGGTTGATCGTAGAGGGATGAAAATTTAGGGTTGTATGTATTTTTGTATGCTGTGTCATAAAAAAATAAAAACAAAAAATTTTGCCTAAAAAATAAAAATAAAAATTTAGGGGTGGACTACCCTTAACATTTAGGGGGATGAAAAATAGATGTTGGGCGATTCTCATAGATACCGGATAAGCACAAAAAATTTCATCAAAATCGGTCAAGCCGTTTCGGAGGAGTTCAAGTTCGAACACCGTGACACGAGAATTTTATATATATAGAGATATTAGACACCTATTTTGGCCAAGACGTAACGTCACAAGCTTCTGAGGTTTAAAACGTTTTACTTTTTCTTTTTTTTTTATTTGTTAAATGATAACACGTGTCTATTTTTTTTTTAAATAACTAACGGACTTAATAGCCTATAAATTTTCATACCCTGTGATCAAGCCTATTCGTAAGATACCAAAAGATCCTTACTGCAAGTATAAACCTGACTTTATGCTAACTAAATTCCATAAAAAGTCTGTCTATAGATTTTTTGTATCGCTTTATACGTAAGGCCAAATAATTACTGTAGTGTAGAAAAATACACGCAAAACAAACAGAAAAAGTATGGACAAATAATCATCAAAAAATGGCTACCAGCATTTAAGAAGAAAAAAGAGTTGAGAGTTGATGCTTGACCTATCGGTCAATGAACTCAACCTCTACTTATTAAGGAAGTTCTAGTAAATATTTGATGTAACTTAAAAAAAGATTAGCAAAAACGATAGATGATTCATTACAAAAAATTACAAATATTATAAACATAACTTACGAGATATATCTAAAACGATTCACAACAACGATTTTTAATACAATAGAATGTTTTTATACTTTTTACTAAAACAAATTCCAAAGATGTTAATCTGAACACTGATCAGGCGTGATACTGACTCATCAATACGACAGCGGAGCTAATTAAATAGTACAAAGACAATGAACAAATGAAAATAAAGTAACAAGATATTTCACAATCTCGTATTGTACTAGTGTCCGTGACTGTAGCGCGAACTGATCGACAATGAGAATGGTGAAGACGAATACTTCGTTTTATTTTAATGTTGCAATTTCGTTTTAAGAACACTCGTTTAAAAATGCCAAAAAAAAGTATGTTAATAACACAGATAAGCATAAAAACAATAAGAGGTGATTTCATTTTAAAATAATTTATTTCAGTAATGTAAAAAATACAATTAAGTACTTTACTTTCCGATTTATATTTAAGTTAATTGTTTTTATTCAATATTATTTTTTTGATAAAATTATAATAATGAATACCTAACAGGTGAGAAACGTAAACGTCACGTGAACAATTAAGTAAGCCACGATGCCCCAGGGTTCAGACATCAGATGATTGCAAAAGTTAATAAAATATATAAAATTACAACTTTCACACAACGTTTAAATAAATTGATTTATATCTAGAAATGTAAATGATTAAAAATATCTCTCTAGAAGATTTGAAAATTTTTACTTTCTTGAAAACTAAATGTGAATAATGTGATTCTATATAAAGTTCATCAACGGAACCACATCGTCATTTCACTATCGTAATTAGTGTGTTAAACATAAGAATAAAGGTTCAAGGTATCTGAACTACGTAGCTCTAGCATATCGCAAAACGATTTAATCAATTCTTAAAAAGTTCTTACAACTAGACATAACTTATTTACATGTAAGTAAAAAATTAAGTTAAGGAAAAAGGTCGTTTAAGAACTAAGTACTTGAGTAGTTTAAGAAAAGGAGAAAATTAGGCATTGGCGCTACGACGTACCAGGACATTAAAACTCGAGCATTGGATAGGACAGCTTGAAAGTTCGTTACAAAGATATTAAGTTAAACTGAAGAAAGAGTAAAGAAATACAAAAACTTTCTAAAAATTCAGCTGGTTCACATCGGTTTTCTAGAAAAAGGGTAACAAAACGTGCGACGTTGCGAATATTAAAATACGACACACCTCGCTACGTGACTCAAGCAGTGAAGTGCTTACTTACTGATATAACTCAAGAGTTCTAGTTACCTGATTACATATCAATGGCAAAAAATGAGCAGTACTTAAAATAAGTACGTCGTAGTTAGTACAGCACAACAAAAATTAGAATACTTTGATACTAGACGTAATCAAGGAGAACAGCCTTCTAAGAAGTCGTTAAGTACAAATGAACTCAGACATCCTACTCGATTATTATATATTCACACCTACTGAAACTAGCATGGTATTAAAATGGCATAATTCTAAGACGTCATGTGTTTAAATTTGGACGTTGTGCCCGAATTCACATGTCAGTTTTATACTTTATATCTCTTATTCCACTTTAAGTATATTTTATTTTTCAGTTACATGAACGATACCTTTTTCAATCTTCTAAGCAGCCGCCGCTGCCTTCGCAGCAGTGTCTTGCCGCAATGCCTCAGCGTTTCAATCCACCGGCACCGCACAGGCATCAGATCCCACACCCCAGCAGACATTTTGTATTAAAACATCACTATTTAACTCTTTATATCACTATTTTAACACAGAAATTATTAGATAACGTCACTTTGCACTGTGAATATTTAAATATTATTAATTTTTATTTTTTACTTCAGATTATATTAATTTAACGGTCACACACAAAATAAAATCGTTTACTTCAAGAATATGAATGTGAGTCGAATCTACGAGACCTAATTATCAAATCGTGTCTACGTCTCAACAACTCGTTCATAAATGATATCGTCGACTGGTCACAGATAAATATATAACCGAAGGTTAGCAAACCGCAGAAAGACGTGGATTGTCTGAGTAAACTGCATTTCTGCTGAATTTTGAATAATTTATTAATGGGATTTTCTTCATGGAAAAATCCCCGGTCCTTACAGGTCTGGCGTGAATGTGGGGCACTTAGTTATTTTGGGCTCAAAGAACAATGTTTTTAAACTACTAGTAAAGGAAACCTTTTCTGTACCGAAGAAACTTTTAACTATATGGTTTCTTCAGCTCGTTTTAGACAAGTTAATTAAACGACTTCAGTCAAAATGCTTTAAGGCATTACACTTAATTTTTCAGGAGAAATAATATACTATTTAATCCTACAAGTTAGATAGGTTGAAGGAGAAAGGGGCGTACTAGATACTGCAATTAAATTGAATTCATTTTATGTGGCTATTGTTCTGTCGGTATTGTGAATAGCGTTGCTATTTCCTTATATAAAATCTTTCATTTATGGCACGCTGCTATTTTATTTACTGTAGGCACTTATTAACTTTACTATATTTGCAAATATTTAAAAATCATTTATTACGAATGCTATTAGTAAAGTCTGCTATAAAAGATTACGTTAAGGTCTAAGATTAGTTCAAGTCAGCACAATTTATAAAATCCACTTAGTCATCCATTTTCGCGTTCCAAGAGAAGGGCATTTAAATGAGATACTTAAATACCTTTGACCGATAGAAGGATAATAATATGCTAAGTAGATTGTATATAAACAGTATGTTGAAAGACATAAAACTATTATTATTACTCATAAGTTGTACAGTTAAAGTTAGACGACCGTGATGATTCCTCAATAGAGATGAGAGGTACAATGACGTGTAAATAAATAAAAGAATATTTAACTAATTTTATGGGTTTATCTCTATAATACAGACAAGCCAAATATAATAATATTAAGACAAACTACGTATTAATTTATCACATAGGTACCTATGAATTATAACAATCTGTTGTCAAAGTAAATATTGAATGCTACTATGTCATATAATGCTAAATATTGGAAACGTTAATTATAACAAACTCAGGTAAGAACTAAATCGAAAAACTGATAATAAAAATTAAAGATATATCACATAAAGTACGGACTGAATACTGTAACTGTGACACGGGTTAATTATTAACATTTTTGTTGTATACTTCATCGGTACCTTGCATTAAATAGTTATTGGCGTGTGCATATGTTTTATAATTTATCATAGACATGGTTCATGTATAAGAGTAAAATGTGATGTTAAACAGTAGTCAGAACCATTCATTGTACACGAACATCACAATCGTAAGAATGTTATATTATCTTAATCAAGAAACGGACATGACATTAAAACAAAATAAGACGATACATTCCAACGTTCAATGATAATCGTATACACACGCGTTTGTTTCTCCTTTAACGGATAAGTACAATATACTACCCACGTTTTAACAATAACATTCTCATCCTCTATAAGCTGACAATACATTGCGTAAGTATTATAGAAATTTAAGACTAGAGATGTATCGATGATATTAGCAAGTTTCGTGAAAAAAAAAATAACTGTGTAATTGATATTTAAATTATTACGTCATCGTCATCAATAGATGTTAGTGGCGTTTAACATTGATAATGAGCCAAAATTGTAGCCTCGAGTTAAAGTTGTTGCCTTTCCTCAAGGGAAGGATAAATGTCGTGTAATTGCCCATCTGATCTTTCACTTTATGATGTACCTACTTTTATGTAACCTTTTTACGCTACTCGATGAGGAAATGAGCCTCTGACATCCATATACAGTCTTGGCAGCAATTATTTTTTACATCCATCTGAATTTATGTTTACTACTTATAAGTATTTATTTTGCCCTTTTTTTTTATTTCGGTTTGGGCTTCGAAGATCATTCTATAATTACTACTACTTCTTTAATCACATCACAGAATCCTATCACACATTATCAGAATCAATAACACTTTAAATTTAAACATATTTTTAGGAACCTATCTCAAATATTTCAATTATGATTGCAAAGCAGTTACTAGTCAATTGACAGAAGCTGTTAATATCTAATAATGTGTATATGTGTGTCAAACGTATGACAGGGTGTGTAAAGTATTTTTTTATTAATTAAATATACCTACCTATTTTTAAGCATTATTATAAAAATTAAAGACCGCGTAATTCTCTTTAAAAGGGGTACAAAGTTTTTGCTTCACGTATTAATATTATGATGATTTGAGCGGTTTTGTAATTATTGGTCGTTAACTTGTGACAAAACAGAACAAAATCAGTAATTAAATCGACTATTATCTGACGTAAACTTCTATTTAATTAGGGTAGAAAAAACCGAAACGTTCCATTACTTTTGAGAAATGATTGGAATATTCGTGTTACATGGTTTACATAAACAAAACATTAATCGAATATTAATTAACTAATAAACGCAGCAGTTACGAGGCTAATGAGAATCTGGACGGATTACACACGCAATATAATTTTTAATCCGTCCTTAAATTAAGACTACGTCTTAAACCGAAAACAATAAAGATCATTTTCGAATAACATTAATGTAGCAAATATGTTAGTTGCAGATTTTTTACAGCTGAGCCCGGCCGCGTGAATCATTTTCTTTAGGCATAAGTTAAAAGAAAATGATTCACGCGTCCGGGTCAATAGACCGCAACCTACTTTTTACTTTCGCCAACAAATATTGTTTATTGCAAGAGTATACAGTATCTTGCGAATGTGTCTGTGTAGCAATTATAGTTTTGTTTTATTTACTTACGTAGTATTAGTACTATATTCGCAGTTTAACTATTCATTAACTTCTGTTCAACGTCGGTTTAGTTATTAGATAGGGTGTTCTGAGCTTATGCGGCTACCAAGATGTCTATTATTTACTGCGAGATTAGTCCCTTTCTCTATTAATTGATCTGACTTGGTAAGACGGTTTGTATATCAATTCCAGACAAAGTAAATGAAATGCTTTATTCATGAACTGGCAAAAAAAAAGGGGAAAAAATATGCACAGGATTTTAACTACGTATTTCAAGTAATTAGCAAATTATTCACTTATCTAACTCTAACTAAATTAGAATAGAGTACAATATACTTCAACTACTTATAATGTAAAATATTCACAGACGTGTATTGTTTTTTTATAACATTGAGTATAATAATAAAATGTTAATGTTTCCTTATAATTCAAGTGCTACAGGTGTTCGAAACAGTCTGGTTTTTTTTAATCTTCAAATAATTTTTGATATCAACGTGGTTAATTAGGTGACTTTATTCACAATCTTAATAATTATTCTCAATTGGTATTTCCAGGTATATCTTATGACTCGTAAGCAGCGTTTTGATTACACAACATCGCTTGATATTGCGATAAATGGCAAATTAAAGTTTAAATGAATTATTTGGCGAAACGAAGACGTCCAAATCGGGAAATTAACCATCCGGAAATCAATGCAGAATGAATTGTATCTACATAGGTACAGCATTCATTTTTTATATTATGGTCTTATTTTTTATAACGATTCTAATAAAATCTGTATTACTACAGTTTCCGTGATGCCTTGTTAGGAATGTTAAAAATAAAAATAAGCACTATTCCACAGGTTATCAAATTATTCATAACTAGCTGTCCCCCGCGACTTTGTCCGCGTGTTTTAGTTTCAACGTTTTTTCATTTTTGCAACATTTTTCATTTATGCTCCGCTCCTTTTGGTCGTACCGTGATGTTATATAGCCTATAGCCTTCCTCAATAAATGAGCTATCCAACACTGAAAGAATTTTTCAAATCGGACCAGTAGTTCCTGAGATTAGCGCGTTCAAACAAACAAACAAACAAACAAACAAACAAACAAACAAACTCTTCAGCTTTATAATATTAGTATAGATCTAGAGGCCAGTGGCAGCTGCAATTACTCGGTATTACAGGCTAAGATCTAAACCACACGAACAACTCTACCTTCAGGCAAACTAGAAAAAACAAATCTAGTTAAGGCAAACTGAACCTTACATCCTTGAAAACATAGTTTATGTTGTACAAATATTGATGAAAACAAGAGGGCTCAGTGGGTATTTGCGACAAACAAAAATAGACCTTATTAACAAGGGAACGTTAACGCCATCTTGCCTACATTTATGATATGTACGACTTGTAAACAAAGTTAGTAAATAGCGGATGTTTGTTAGGTTAGTTTGTGGATGTCAATACCGACCCGGTTGTGTACGCTAAAATAATTTTACTTGTGTTTAATTTATCTTAAATACATAGTAAATGGTTTAATAAATTATCTGTTTCCTTAGTGAGTTTAACCTTTCTTATGTTTTAATGTACCATATTAAATATTTCAGACTGTCATTTTCGGTGAGGATTACAAGGTAAAATACGACCCAAGAATCTTTAATATTTTTGTAATGTTGTAGTGAACTGTCAGCGAAAAGTGCCTTGAAGAATACATGATAAAGCTACCATATTTATTTTAAAATTTGTTTACATGGCAAGCAAAGTAGGTACTTTATGCATAATAATATGCATTACATTTTGGCAATAAGGAAAATGTAACGTTTTTTATAGCCTCTAGTTTGATACGATAAGTATAGTAATTAGTATTACTTAAGTACGTGACTCTAGTCTACGTGCGCATTCTAAGCATACATATGGGCTAGAAGTAGGTACCTATATAATGCAGGCACGACAGGTACCACAAGTCCCGTTAGCTATCCGGTATCCCGGCCTAAAGTACCGTAGTGCGTACTGGACTCAGTAACGCCTCATGCTTTCTAATTTACCTCACCGTATCTAACCAACCTAAAATTTGCTATATTGCGTTGTTTATTACGGAAATGCCATATTTATTGTTCTAATAGACAACGTTGAGGCCTATTATTAAGACGAATAGTCTTGCCTTTAGTCCATTACAGCGAAACGTTTCACAAACATTAATGTTATGAACTAGCGTAATTTTTGCAGCCGAGGTACAATGCAATCATGCGCACATTTGATATTTCGAAACAAGTGATCATATTGCAAATATTTACTCTGTAAGATCAACTTATTAAGCTAACAAAAACTGTCATCATAACATTACCATTTCAGCCTACGCGTCTACCATAATTTGAAACTCAAACACTCGAAGAAGTCAAACTTTATTTAGTGTGTGACGGAAATAAAATCTAAAATAATAATAAAAAAACACTCTATCAAAACTCATACATAAAATCATTCGAACACAAAACAGATCCAATTTGGCGGGTTGCACTATTGCACAACCGTAGTAAACTTTTGTTTAATCAGCGATTAGTCGATAACACTAGGGCCGTGGTTCGCGGTGCGAGTGGACGCGGAGCCGACCGCTCGTGGTCATGCCGTATGCAATACTGCAGCTGCTATTGCTGAGACCACTTCTTTCACCGAACACTTACACAATAAAACTGTTACACAACAAGCTTTTGCCTTTCCAATGCTGCAACGGCGCGTAGCAATTGGTTTTTTGGATGATCGACGCTTTGAATCGATATGCAAATAAGTCAAGTAGCGAATTGTTCAAAATTAAACTAGGTAACCGGTTTATCAAATTGAGGTAAGTTAACAAATCAATTAGAAAATGTTTTTAAATTTAGGGAAAAAGTGCAAACCGATTAATTTATGTAGTCGACTACATAAATATTGGATACTAAAATATGTACCTATATCAAACTTTGTCATTATTTTTTTAGTAGTCAGAAAGTTATCACTTCGAAAATATAACATTGAGAAACCAATCGTATAAAAGGAAAGTAACAATTTAATTATCTCGACACAAAACGAAACGACATCGAGAATGTAAGTAATATTACCGGATTCCCCCATTTATTTATGTTCCAATTTCTAGGCCGGAGGCAATTTCCACCAAAAATAAGATGTTTTTGTTCAGAAGAAAAATGTTGTTTTTGTTGGTTAGATGACATTTGTGTGTCTGTTATCAAGCTCATGCTTGTACCGATATCCAGCTGGATCCGGTAAGACTGGAAGCCGACCTCAACATAGCTTGGAAAAAAAGCTAGGCAGAAGTAGAAGACCTGTACCGATATCAGGTTAAATGTTTTTTAATATTTTAAGATTCAATAATAGCTAACCCAAATCATCAGTTGCATTAATTTATTGATAATTTAAACAACACGACAAAATTACTTATGTTTTATAATTCCTTTGATTATTATCTTTATTAGTTTAATTATAGGTCTCACCTTAGAGTAAAGATGCTGAACTACCTTGTGATATCAAGGACGTTAAAACTTCATAATAAATTCGGATATGAGGTCGTCAACCTTTAAATTTAAATCTCCCGCATGGTTAACATAATGTTTGGTGGTTTTAATTATAGCTATTTCGTGTATGTAGAGTACATACGTAATAGGTATAATATATATACTATATATAGTTATTTAAGAAAAGCTCAAAGGAAAAGCTAATGTTAGACAATTATGTCATCTAACATAAGCAGCTATCGAAGGTATTTGAAAATAACATTCGTCGAACTTTTCAGTATCGATATAAATTTACAGTATAATAAAAAAACTTTCCCATGACATAACTTTCGTCTGATCTCTTAAATAAGAAACAACGACACTATACCTAATGTTGCTTCTTTTTTTTTCAGTACTATAACGTGAAGATAGTGAATGCTAACAAAGTTTTTAGGTCGACATAAATTACTTTTATCAAACGGCGACCGAGAAAATTGCTGTCTTCAACGAAACTGCTCGTGGTTTGTTTATTATGACATTCTAGATAAGATGAAACATTATGTTAATATTTTAAAAGTAAAAATGAAAGCCTGAAAAGATAATGTTATGCTAAATTATTGCCTTGCAAGCAGAACTGTAAGTATTTTAACTTCATACATTTGTAACATGTGACTCTTAATTTCAAGATATTTTTTTATTTAATACACAGAAAGTACGATTTTAAAAAGAAACATTAAAAATTTAATATTCACTGTAGAATCCCAGTGTACCTAAATGAAGAAATTACGTCACCATATTCATTTGAAAATTAAAATGTCATCTCAGTATTTTTTAGACAAAGTCAAATCTATTCAGGACAGAACTAATAAAATGAGGACAGTAAACGACCCGACTGCACCCAGCAAACAAACACGTCCATGCAAAATCGTTACTTAACAGACTGCCGGCATTAAACGACACGTAATGGTGTGTCAACATTTCATTCTGCATTATGTAACAAAGAGATGTTTTACACTCAACACCAAATATTATGAAAGCAGACAGAAACCTTGACAGCGGATGCGGTGATGCGGTTATTAGCATCTTCTGCACCAAATAAGGTCAAAGTAACTAGGTTGGTTTAATATGTAAATAAAGTCTTCGCGTGACTCCTTAAGATAAATCTTGGATGAATTCATTCGTGTTATTCGAATCGATTTCTGTTATTAAACACGCACACGTTTTTTTACTAGTTGGTGAGTCGTTAGCAATTATTCTAATAGATGCTGTTTATCTCGTAAAACTGGATCGATATGACATTTCGTGCTCACAAAGAATGTGACTACAAACCTCGCTTCTCTAATTTATGTGTCTACTACGCTCCCTGATTGTGATTTGTTTACTACTGTGTCATCAATGATGTATTAATAGAATTCGAGTACTTCGAGACTCAAGGAATCCTTAGCCTTATGAAAATCCAGGCTTTAAATTCTTCATTATTCAATGTATTTTATTGTTTACGTCACGGTAAATAATAATATTTCAACTGGTACATGTAAACACCTAAATGATCTTATCTCATTCGTGAATTATGAAAACATGCAAGACGTACCTCATTATATAATAAAAACAAAGCTATCGACGTATTTGTTGTAAAACTATTGTTAAGCTAACAGTAATTAATAAATCTTGTACAAAACTATGGAAATGGTAAAATAAATTTCATAAAACTCGTCGTAACTCGTTAATAATAACTTTCGTATCTTAGCTTTGATACTGATGTCTTAAAACAATGTCGAGATTAAAACAACGTAGTTTGTTCAGTCTAGATATTGTTTTAAAGAAAAAAGTTTATAAAGGTATTGATCTTAAAAGGTTCTGATACTCTATTTATTATTTTCCTGCAGATCCGAGAAGATTGGAAAACCATGTGTTTAGGTGCATACTTTTTATAAACACAATTACATAGGTATTCATATTAAAATAAAGATGTTACACGATGATCGTAGGAAAACACTACTACTACTAGACAAGTTTTACCTTGGTAGGTAAATCTTGTCTAGTAAAACACCATAAAATATTATTTTCTGTAAGTAATACCAGTTTTTATGGTACTTGTTTTGTATACTTAAACTACGCATGTAAACAGGTAACCCTTTTTATTATCACACTTATCACTAATTCACACTTCAATGCTGAAGACAGACCTATTTTAGAAGGACACACCTTATATGTTTTTGTAATTGACACATCTCGAATTTTCGTTATACATTATCAAGCATAATTACCCAGAGATTTTTTCAGAGGAGTTTTGATGTAAGTACCTAATATCTCACCAAAGGCAATTTCATTACAGAATGAGAGCCAGGGTTGTTACAGGATAACCCAATTACATTTTGTCCGTATTGTTTTGATCGGGGTGTGATTAATGAGAATTGTCTTATATTTTGAACTTCTTCGACAGCCAGTCTTCAGAAAGACTTGCGAAATGAAACGAACATATCGAGCTCTCTCTGTTATATTACGTTCACAAAATACAGTCTTCCTTTAAATGTTACGAGTGATATTATAGGTAAAGTTGTATAGATAATTAATACCTACAAGTTATTCGACAATGTTTTGGACGCCAACTTTTGTTAAAAGTATGTCGGTCCAATCAGTCAGTGTAAGCTTGTTATATGAATGTGTATGAATATTTGCGTGCTCAGTGACATAATATATGTACCGATTTGGTTCGTGCATGAGTTAATGCAGAAAATATATATGCATGACTTGAATGAGAACGTTATGTCTGATTTCCTAAATTAATTAGTCCTTAACAACACTATTTAATGAGGTGCTACTGTGTAAAAAATCAAAATAATAGATAATAATTTAAATAACACTTAGATCATACCAAAATTTTTTCAGAAGAACTAACAATTATTAAGTTAAGGATCACTTGTTCAACAAATTAGAAGTAGGGTATGAACTAAACGATTTTAATGTTATTGATATTTATGTGCTTAATATGTCTGCTAAAAAATCTCTTACAGGTCATCAAATTGTAGCTCTACTTTCGAAACTGAAGTAAACCGAAATTGTAAACGTGTGGTACCAAACAGACTGTCAACACAAGTAAACAAAACTGGTAATTTTTTTAAATAATGAACTTTATTAACTTATTAACTGTAACGCCTTATACTTATTACTTATTAACTTTAAGTCTCGCGTTTGCGACAAGTAGCTATACTTAAACGAGCAGGCGCTCTCAACATAGCAACAAGTCGTATTCGAGCTACTAAGAAACTTTGTATGGTCTCTCCAAACGTTATAAACACTTATAGCATATCCAATTGTTAAGTGACGACATTCTTCATTATTCTTAGAAGAATCTTATTCCAGATAAGTAGACTGAAATTAATTTGAGTAAATGTATTTGCCAATTCATTTATTATAATCATTTTCTCAACCACTTCCTTGTGAAAGGGGACTATAACGTCTATGAGGAAACACTGCATTATTCATATTAGAAACAAGGAAGCTGTTTGCATATTTCATTAAATTCTAATGGCATACTCCTAGGGATTAAACATTTTAGGTGCTAAAAGATTTGGGCATAAGTAATAGAGTTATACAGTTCCTGCAAAAAAATACGCTATCAATAGCAATCGTATTTATGCACCCTCTAGTGCCCAGATAGGAAACAATGTTTTGTAATTGGGTAAATTGGATCCTATTTATGATAGCCTAGAGATGAAAGTAACTAATAATTTAATGCAAATACGGGGTATACGTCAATACGGGGTAATATAATCATATAGCTGGACAAATTAGGGACCAACCGAGTTTCTCGAACGCTGTATTATTCGAGTTTCTAAGTTTTATAACTCCCTTGCCATGGACTCTTGTTTTGATTACTCTTTAGACCAATAGTTCCATTTAATCAATAATATGTTTGTATCACGTGTCTAAACCTGAATGAAGATGGACTTTATCAAGTTCTGATACTGCGTCACAAAGGGGCATTATGTGTAATGAATTTCGGTACTTTTGAATAATCATTCCATTACACTAAAAGCTTTGACAAACAAGATGATGGTTATATTTCATGGTCGTATTAAACTGTTTGATGAGGGCCTTAAATAGAAGCTGTCAATAAATGGTGCGCGGGCGTGGCGTTGTACCTCATACATTTATGTATTTCTTATGTCAGCGTGTTTGGCAAACGAACGTTTTTTACAAATAGATACCATAGAGCCCAGAAAGGTTCTTTTTGATGTATAATACTATGGAGATCGAGTATTTTTTGGGTTTACTTTTTAGAAATCGTAAGAAAATCATTTTTCAATAGCAACCAAAAGTGGCTTTATTTGTTTACCTTAGGTATACCTATTCAAAGATTTATTTTATTTATTACTAGCTGTCCCCCGCGACTTTGTTCGCGTGTTTTAGTTTTAACGGTTTTTCATTTTTGCAACATTTTTCATTTATGCTCCGCTCCTATTGGTCGTAGCGTGATGTTATATAGCCTATAGCCTTTCTCAATAAGCGGACTATCCAATACAAAAAGAATTTTTCAATTCGAACCAGTAGTTTCTGAGATTAGCGCGTTCAAACAACCAAACAAACAAACAAACAAACTCTTCAGCTTTATAATATTAAGTATAGATTCACACTATATGGTATCACATTAAACCCGTAAGCGATACTTAAATAAAATTACACAAATGAAACATTTTAATGGAGATTGCGTTCAGTGTTGATTATATCATTAAATATTGATTACATCTAGTTCGTGATGATGTTTTGCAAAACGTATTGTTAAAAATGAAGTACGTACATTGCAATACGTAACAGTTGATTAATATGCAACAAAAAGAATGCCTTATTAAAAATAGGCAATATCACAAAGTGATTACAACGACCCGAGTACACTGGTACCAGTTACAAGGAGGCGCAAGATATAAGTTACAGCGATTAAGAGAAGTTTTACTTTTAATAAAAAAGACAATATATTTATGTATATATTTTTGATAACATTATCGAGTGAATGAATGAAACAGTTTTACCAATCAGTTGGACCTTAATACTTAATCAATATAATCGCTAACCTGATTTCATTTAAGATGTATTTTTAGTAGTTACAGCTACATTGTTTATTGCACATACTATTATCAAATGAGTTAGATTGGTCATGTTCATTAGTGGCAAATTTTGCTAGTTTTAAACAACGGATAAATACTTTGTCAAGTTTTCTTGTGTAACATTAACTAACAATTTCTTGTCACCTAACAATCTATTAGCGCGAATAGGTACTAATACCAGATAACTAGATAACGAGCCGCAGTCATAACTCTAGCATACTATAAATTACTACAACACTCTTCCGGCAACGTTAACCACTTAAGTGGGTTCCTACAACTTAAACAAAACGTTAAGTAGACGGATTATCTTTCCATTTCTAGAATCAGGAAGTTGTTACTTATTACGCACTAGAACATCTTAAATTATAGCCTGTGTAGACTTTACAGCAATGCAACAAATTAACTTCAAAACCCTGATCTATTTTATTCAAGTTAAACTTATATTTTTTATACATTTAGTAAAATTAGACCCAAGCCTAAGCCTTCACAGTGCCAGTTTAAAATACCAGCAAAGCGGAGATTTGAAAAATCTAGAAAAGTAGTGAAAAGCATATTGCTGACGTCAAGAAGCGGTCCTAAAGTGCAACGAGTGCTTCTCTCCAGTATGTGGAGAAAAAAAAACTTATTTTAAAGGTCAGCACCGTATTCCCGAAACCGTTGGTGTGCGTAGGAAACATTTACACCCGAGTAGATAAACCGCTTTCTTGTTAACCCCAATACCATACAAATACTGGAAGTTTCCCGCTAGTCTCCTCTCTCTTGACCACTTCCAATTCGGATGGCACAAATAAACGTAATTTGTTTAAGCAACCAGAGTTGCGGCAACGCACCGATCGCTATGAAATAATCGCGTCGTGTATTCGAACCACTGCATCAATCAGGCCACGGTCCAAAACACATGCTAAACTAATTACTCCGACATCTTTAGGAAATGAATGACTAATTAAAGTTGACGATCAAATGATGAACGGTGCTGAACTATGAATTTGACCTGTATTATGGAACGTATTTCATTTTAATTTCGTTACTGACGTCAGGAAATGCTTAAGTCAATCACAATAAAGATATCTTCAAATTATAAGAAGACAAACATTGTTGTACAGTTTGGCACAACATAAATATAACAATACCTAATGAACAGAATGCATGAGCGCAGTCTTTTTAGCTACATATCTAGATTTATAATCCAGTTAAGCAATTTTGATGTTGTTTTATGTCTTTGACACTGATTACATGCTATTAAGAGACCGATAGCTTGCCAATGATGTAGGAGGAATAAGATAATAAATACGCTTTGCATTAAATGAAAATGAACAAGGAAGAGCTCAAATTTAAGAGACTTATTGACAATACTCAAATTTCGAGTTACTGTACAATCAATTGGGTTTATTTTCGATAAATATGAATTAATATGACGAATCGCAACGGATGTATTCGACGAAATGCACATACATTATTCATTTAATAAGAAATCACGCGCATTAGTTTGTTGAAATGTTAGAAACGATTGATCAACGCAAATTTTAAATTTTCAATAGATTGATTGTGTTTGAAGTTGTCATAACTTTGTAATTATTTTTAATAGTACAATTCGCGTCTAGTTTTAAACATTTATGTTTAAAAGCAGTTGTTGTAAATATGAAACACGAACGCCTTTTTGCAGATTACATACGATATTAAAGACATTAACTTAAGGCTTGTCGGCTAAAACTATAAAGGTATTAAGAGCAATCAACCGATTACTTATTTTTTTGCTGTCTTGTGTAACCAATACTTGAAATTATAATAAAAAAACGCTTACATCAATCGTAAAAACAACAACCTCAGAAAGACGTAATCTCATGTATCTTAAAGGTACGAGATGATTTAACAAAGACGGTCTAAAAATAAACAAATCTCGTACATTAAGCATGCTGAACGGTGTTTCAAAATGTACCGCTACCTGTCCTATATTGCTAGACACGTCAATCACTCTCAAAATAAACCACTATTTTCGCAACAACTACATGGATTTGGAGTAAATATTTGTCTGTTTTCTGTTACCTACTCTGCGTCTTTTATGGAATATTATTTGTTTTGTATTTTTCGATGTTAAGTATAGAACGAAAAGTGTTCATTTGACATCAACCATATACCTACAAAGTAAAATTTCATTGTATAAGTTTCGCTTTATCACGATCATAGTACGTAACACGTAACATCAAACTATCGATTTACAACAAATGTGCCCATCCTTTCACATCGAATCCAATTCATGCATGATTCAACAAAACTGTCCAAGAAGTGACCGAAGGATTTAAATCATTAATAATATGATTTGTTCGTAATAAACGGTCGTTTAATTTAGGTAATCGGTCCTCGCACACACTCGCCCAGATGTACATTCCCCTTACCCACTGACCCGGTTATCAACTTCCGCGCGCCACTTTCCTCCGTCCTAGTGTTGCCAAACGTGAATTCAGGGTACCGAAAGTAAGAACAACAAATAATATTTATTACTATTTATTTTGAGCAGTTGGTCTCGACTGTCATACCTCAATCTTTGACTGTCGTTATTTCATTAAATTCTGACAACCTGTCTTACCAAGGGATTCTGTAATACCCTGTAAAATGGATTGTGGAGGTCAGAACAGTCGCTCCATGTAAATAAATACGATATTCAACAAAATCCGGTAAGACCCAAAAGAAGCAGAAGATGACCCAAATAAAAACTTGGGAAAAGGTTAGGTAGAGGAAGATTACTACCTATTTATTTTGAAAGGAAATGTAGTATAAAGTGTTATAGCATGATAATTTTTATATTTGTATATACCTACCATTTTAATTATACTTGTTGTTCTGAATGGTTTTTTTTTTATGATACTATTTGCCTACAGAGCAATAAGATTAATAACTGACTTGTGCTTATTTACTAGCGGTTACGGGGTAAGTAACACGTCTTACAACTCTTACAAGGCATATAAATGGTTAGTAACTAACACTGTCAACAAAAAATCAGGTCGTTTTCGATCAAAACGACGATCATAATTAAATCTTCGAACGTTCGCTTACACAAGAGTCAAACTGTGCCGTTCCTAAGTTTAGTATTGTCATCATGAACGCCAAATGCAAGATGTGGTAACACTGGTAACTTGTAACTAATGCGGAATAAACAACTTTTCGTAGCCTGTACCGATCTATTAATAAAATTTGCCTATTTACTTCTAAGAAAATGATAGCTACTACGTCAATAGTATTAAAATATGTTGATGCGTAGAAAAGAAGTCTGTGTATAGCTTCAAAATGATTAAGTTATGCTAATAACGTGGTATTGGCTTGTTTACTTGATTCTAGTATTAAATTATGTTTCTTGTTTGCTATGTATAGCGAAAATAAATAGATTTTTGGCATATAATGTGTTTAGTTCAGTACCTAAAAAATTACTAAAACAGTTTATTTACGCAATCCAACTCTTTCTGTGCTTAAAATAACACAAAAAGAGAAATTCTGTTTCTAATTAATTACACTACAGTCAAACAAGATTATGTGAGTCGAAGAGCCATAATCATCTCGTATTGTGCAACTAATCAATGATACAATCGTTAACTTCTGTTGGTAGTATAAAAAGGAACACAACCGTGCTTTAGATCAGTGACTGTTTGACATTTAAGTCATTTCAGTATGAATTTATAATGGAATTTTAATTTTGTAATCTTGGTCTGAATTAGGTTTATATGGATAATTTGACGCAAGACATTTAAGAGGTAAGATGGGTGGTATTTTCTCCATACAAACGCTCTTGCCTGTTTTCTCGTTGGTTTTTTAACTTTTCTATGCCCCTATGTTTTCCCTTTTGATGATACGTTATATTTAAAAGTACTAGAACCCTCTAAAAAAGTCTATTTCAAACGTTGTTTTCAGAGCTGTACTGTACACATACAGTGTACGTTTCTTTTAAATACAAGTGACAGCATATCAGTGGTTACAGTTAGGTATCGATAGCTTCTTTATTGCTTCCAATGGCTTGCTGCGGGCCCCAAGTCTAGTTTTTAAGAAAGTAAAGCATTC
Organism: Diachrysia chrysitis; assembly: GCA_932294365.1. Taxonomy (NCBI): domain Eukaryota; kingdom Metazoa; phylum Arthropoda; class Insecta; order Lepidoptera; family Noctuidae; genus Diachrysia; species Diachrysia chrysitis. The sequence continues at coordinate 10,795,736 of OW028656.1, read as the reverse complement.
TGATTATTAATTTATCATTTATACAGGTTACATTCAAAGATCTTGTGACAAGGCTTGTTTTCATATCTATTTAACCAGTGGGAGTTCCTGCTTAGGAACCGCGTTGCGTAAAACGCTTTCGCCACGATTTCTCCTCGTTGCAGTTTGTCACAGCGGCAAGGGCTGTTATAGTTCAGTCGACGTAACTCTTAGTAACACTTATATTCGAACTGTAATTTGTTAAATTGTACTGTTATCATTAGTTGTGACGTTCATGAAAATAGATAGGCAACGATAGCAAGCGATACTGTAGTTATATCGGGATTTATCATTCGCCAAACTCACAAAAATATCAATACTAATATTATAAATCTCAGTATTGTTTAGTTGAACGCGCTAATTTCAGAAACTATTGATTCGAATTAAAACAAAATTGCTTTGTGAGGCTTATGCAAATGTTAGATATTTAAATAAAACTACGGTTTAGTGACATTTTAATTCCCGACGTTTCGACGCATTTGTAGGTGTCATGGTCACGGACAGACAGAGGTGGCAGTATTGCTCACTGTGTCTTGAGGTCTTGCAGCGCTGCTTGTGGGTTTGTTTATATTTGTAGCTGTTGGTTTGTGTTCTTTAGCGAGGATCTGTGGTTTATCAAATCTAATATAATGACTGGAGCCTTCAGCATGTTCAGCGACTGCAGACATCGTTGGGCGGTGTTTTACGCCAGCTATATTTTCTTTTACAAGGGTCCCTATACTGCGCTTTGTTTGACCGATGTAATAGAGACCCTAGACACAATCTAGTTTATACAATCCTGCATCTTGTAGAGGTATGTGACACTTGACAGGTGGTGAGGACTGACTGTGTGGGACTGGTGCGGAGTGACCTGAGATTTCGCTGTCTTGTCTTGGCAGGGGCACTACCGCGCCGCCAGGCTTTTTGGTGCAACATTAATAATCGTTTTGGTGAAAAACTTAAATATTAAACGACTTAAAGAGTTAATTTATTAAACAAGTTAAACGATTAAGTATCTCAACAGGGGCATTAATCTAATAAAGCGTGGCTTTAGCCATAAAATCAGATAATTTAGATCTCTAATTTATAAATTGGGAAAGTAGAAGCATAGAAGTATTTACTAACATGCGCAATCATAAGCAATCAACTGAGAAAATAGAAAGTAAACCACATTAAACCAGAGGATATTACACGACGTTGCATCCTGTAATAAGGCGTTTGAGTTTCCAGTAAACCTTTCCACAAGTCTAAAAAAAATAGTAAATACAACTACTTTAACATAGGTAAGACAACATAGTTATTTTTAAGTAACCAACAAAGACCGGTTCTTTTATCAGGCAATCGATACCCCGGAGTCCAAAGCCACAAAAAAACTACAGTTTTAATCATGACTCAGCGATATTATAGAGTCGTTGCCCACGCGTCACTAGCCCGTAACGCCGGTAACGTGTTTCTTTGGAAGCCGACCGTTAAATTTAAAGTAACACTTAAATTCAAACTAACTTGAATAAGTCCTACCAATTTAACTGGAGCTAATTGTTCCAAAACGCTAAGGGACCGGAAATTTAAAATGTATTTAGGCGAAAATTAGCAGGAAACAGCACAAACACCGGATTTTTATATGACAAAAAAAAGTAGACAGTCGAAAAATGAGTTAATATTTAAAATGTATTTAGGCGAAAAATTTGCAGGAAACAGCACAAACACCGGATTTTTATATGACAAAAAAAAGTAGACAGTCGAAAAATGAGTTAATATTTAAAATGTATTTAGGCGAAAAATTAGCAGGAAACAGCACAAACACCGGATTTTTATATGACAAAAAAAAGTAGACAGTCGAAAAATGAGTTAATATTTAAAATGTATTTAGGCGAAAAATTAGCAGGAAACAGCACAAACACCGGATTTTTATATGACAAAAAAAAGTAGACAGTCGAAAAATGAGTTAATATTTAAAATGTATTTAGGCGAAAAATTAGCAGGAAACAGCACAAACACCGGATTTTTATATGACAAAAAAAAGTAGACAGTCGAAAAATGAGTTAATATTTAAAATGTATTTAGGCGAAAAATTAGCAGGAAACAGCACAAACACCGGATTTTTATATGACAAAAAAAAGTAGACAGTCGAAAAATGAGTTAATATTTAAAATGTATTTAGGCGAAAAATTAGCAGGAAACAGCACAAACACCGGATTTTTATATGACAAAAAAAAGTAGACAGTCGTAAAATGAGTTAAGATTTATTATATCTAAGTAGTCCTTTATTTTATTTGTAACAATCAACGGTTGTAACCTACTCTACAATATTAAATTAGGACTGAAACGATAATAATCATTAACAACCATTCTTATTTACTCGATTAAGCGATTTAAGCATGTTACTTTATTTTTCTGGCATTTAAATACTTGTTGGTATTCCCAAGACTAAGCTGATGCAAATGTTTTCCTTGAATTTACAAACTATATGATTTACAATTTTAAAAAAGAGCTAGTTTACAGCTACAAAAAATGCTCTGTAGCAATATATTAGCTTAGTGTGTTCAACAATCTTTTGATGCATATTTTGCATAATCATGTTATAATTTATACCTACTACATTTGTTTTAGTTTTTTAAAACATAAAATAATAATAATAAAAATAACTTCGCCGCTTTTGATATTTTTAGAATAACACACTTTCTCGACGTGCCCCCGTGTCATGACCGAAATCAATAACACTGTTACAAATTAGCAGACAGCCAAATTACAAAGAACTTTGATGAATAATACACGTAGTTTTTCGCTCAAACATTTGTTAAAAGGCAAAGAAGTAGAGAGGTCACATTAGACTGGCACTACCCACTCGGAAGAACTTTGTCTATTGTAAAACGATTTCACTTAAGTTATTCATAGTGAAAGTGCAAAATACTTTTTGAACAATACCCTATGTAATAAGGCGTCTGGAGCAACTTAAGCGTATTAAAGGATTAATAGCAAGGCAAACCCGACAAACAATGTAATAATAAACACCTACTTGTGCATTGCAATACTTATGTAGCTTATTGTGAAATCTGGAATTGTGAAAACAATTTATTTTTAGCCGCTGCGAATAATAATGCACTTAATTAAAAAACCAGAAATGTTTTCCTTAAGTATAAAATATTGTGCTGAATAGATCCTTTAGTTTAGCATAGTTGTGTACTTCAATATCAATAATTAAGCCAGTAGTCTAATCTATGGTGGATTGTACTGTGCAAATGGCTGCGAAAGATTTCATCTTACCCTCAAACTAGATACTAGGTACAACTAGGTAGCTAGGTATATTATCATAAAGATATTTGTACGATGTTTACGACAATGGTTTTCCAACTAAAATTTATTTTTCGTGCTATGATTTTTCGTCTAACAGTGCGATGGGTTACAAGAGGTAGGTATAGGAAACTACTGAAGGACAGATAAAAAGATAAAAAATGTTTATACTACATAGGTATACGTAGATAGCGTAATCAACTCTGACGTTGTGTGATTCAGTCTTTTTACAACTACAAAAAACGGTTAAACCTAAATGAGTCACATGCAATTTTTTCTAGAACTATTTAGGTACCTAGGTACTCAAAATAGTACGATCAATAAACGATACGAAAATGAACCTTATCGCTTATCTCCTTTATTTTAAAGGATGAGATGTCAATGCCAAAGTCGTTTGTACACACCGTAATTAATAATGACCATAATATCATAACCGTTTAACTGTAAAATTCTTTAAGCCTATCATAAAATGCTTTTTTCAAGCTTTTGTTCGCTACATTTGTTTATCGTGGTCGCGAATTGGACCGTTTCCGTCCATACACGTGGGAGCCGACATTGACCTCTATTAAATTATCTTTTGTTAAAGTGAATCGTGTGCGACTGCCCATGTTACTGTAAATTCAAAAATGGTTTGTTTAAATATACGGCTACACTATAATGAAAGCATTAAATGAATACGAAGCGAAAATGTGTAAAACATTAAAACCAGTTCAAACCTGGGTAGGACTATTCTAATCTCGATAGGTTTAGTACCAGAAAGATGGTCTCAGAAGAAAGGACATCTCTTTATGCATTCGGACTAAGATCACAGTAACACTTCAGAATACACACCTATACTATTGGTCACTCTTTGCAGTAACGCATTTTAACTTTTACTGTAACATAAATAGGCTATTGTTGCAAACAATTTTGTAATAGGTCAAACTCACACGTCTGATGTGACAATCAACCTTCAAAATAAATCTAATACATAAATTATTTTTATTGAAAATTAAAGTTATAGTTCATAAGCAATTTTTACTTTCTTAAAAGCTTTTAAAATTCCTTGGAAATCTATATTGATGTGCTCGATTATCTAAAGTGATAACCTGAAACTTTTTTCTCATACTATCAGTAGGTCATAAATTAATACTTACTCCAGATAAACATTTGTCACCTAAATACTGTATGTACAAATCGACAGATGTATCAGCTCAGTGATAAAACAGACTTGGCACAGCATACAAAGGTCGCTATATAATTGCATGGGCACTACTAACAGAGCTGTGGACGTTTTATAGTAGGTTTGTTACCACTTGTACAATATTTGTCTAGTCATTTACCTCCACTACGAGACACTTGATACGTGCTACTGTTCTAAATACTCATGCTTATTATTGACGGTAAATTATCTGACGAATGTTAAGATTGATTGCCTCTATGATGCAGGGAAACCCTAAATATCAATACCAGCTGTTTACCCGGTATAACAAACCTTGGTAGATATTCATCTAGACCGAAATGATGCTAGGTAAATTAAAATTAGAACCTAAGTATTGACTAACTGTGAAGGAAGTCATTTAATTTTATTTATGAAGACATTAATCTATTAGGATAAAAGGCTGTAAATATCTACCTGACTTATTTCAGTCTTCAGTTCCATAATAGAGACCTTCGGGTGTTGTAAGAATACCTGTTATTATATTCTAAGGTATCCTTCTGCAATAGTAGATTTTTTTTTACATGAATCAAAGGTTTAAATCATCGACCAAGGTAATTCTATTTATAGAAGCATCTAGTGGTTAGGCGACAATATACTGTGTAGATGGTGTGGTGGTGGTTTATTAGTGTAAATAGATTTCAAGTGGTCATTATATACTCCATAACTAATCTATATAGATAGCGTTGTTCTACAGATTAATTCTGTCTATAAAATGTATTTTGGTTAGCTTTGTTAATTTAATTCAAGATATCTTAATGTACTCTAAATGGTACTAAGATTTATTTTTTGTCTTATAGCAGATTGCGTACTGAAAATGTAACTTGGAACACATAAAACTTAATTGTATGAAGGAAATAATTGTGATATCGCAGTGCAATTCTTATTGACTCAATTAGGTACAGCAAATGTCATCAAACTTTGATTTATCTTCACGTTTGTGCGGCCAATTTATTACTAAATATTAATCGAACGATTATATTACATCTTTGTAATGCAGAACTGAGGAAAATTTTAAAACAACAATCTATACTAATATTATAAAGCTGAAGAGTTTGTTTGTTTGAACGCGCTAATCTCAGAAACTACTGGTTCGAATTGAAAAATTCTTTTTGTATTGGATAGTCCGTTTATTGAGGAAGGCTATAGGCTATATAACATCACGCTACGACCAATAGGAGCGGAGCATAAATGAAAAATGTTGCAAAAATGAAAAACCGTTGAAACTAAAACACGCGAACAAAGTCGCGGGGGACAGCTAGTCTAAAATAAAACACCATCATTATACATTCAAAACGATTCCTTTGATAATAAAACAGGTATTTTACCTTTACCTTACATCGAGATTATTCCACTTAACTGATTCTCGTTAACTACAATTATGTATATGATGTAATAACAAACACAGCTTGCGAATGCTCTCTTATCTTCTTAATTTCGATAGAAAATTGATTTACTGTTGCAGGCATTGAATATTGAAAACGATTAATCGATTAACAATAACTTGCAGCAATTGTATTGGAGATATGGGAGTAAAATTTACCGTTAACTAGGACAAAGGTAATTTAATTTGTGTTATTTTAAGCACATAAATTTTATTCATTCAGAGGTTACAAATGTCTTTTTACTCATAGTAGATACATCAACAACATGATACAAAATTTAGAATTTAATGCAAAAATAAAATCATGGGCTTTTAACACCTAAGTATTTTCCCATAGCACCAAAAACTACAATTGTCCTATATAAAACATTTCTGGTTTATTTATTATCTCATTAATATTTATACTCCGATATTCTCAAGATATTAGGTATCTGATAAGCGAGTTAGAATTGCCAAGTGGCAAAAAATACATCTGACTGCGGAACTCATGAGCAAATATTGTTTCGTGACGTAACTAGGAACATAATAAACATTAAAGTATGAAAAAAAAAATCATTCAGCATGATTGATTGATACCAATGAGATTAACACTGTTGTTGTAGATCAGGTAATAGGTAGTAGAAAATTCCAGTTTGTAAAGATTTAACTTGAAAAGTCGACTATTCGTTTAAATCATCAAATAGAACTTGAAAATAATACATAAACAGAGAAAAAAGTACTTAGATAAGATCTCTAACTCCGTTTTTTTTTTTTGTAAATTTAACTGAAACAAACAACCGCATATTGCGATATGTTTCTTTTTTATTAAAACTTCTTTGATTTAGAGCCTGTCTAACATACATTTCCCACACTCATTGAGCACAGTGGCCCAAAAACAGACTACCTACAGTTGTTGAATTTACTGCAAGATCAATATCGTTATGTTTTTGGTTGTTTAATAAAAATAAACTCTTCGCTATTGACATTACCACTGGTTTTTAGGTTAAAAGTTTGTTAAATATTTGCATTTAGCAGTAACTGTAAAAAGTAAGTATACGGAATGCATTTATACTTTTTAGCGTTTACAGTTGATTTTTTACTGTTTGTCTAAAATATTTTTATGTGGCAACCCTATTTTTTATTCAGCATTGTTTACAATAAAATTGTGCTCTTTAATAAGTACAATAAACAATATTTTAATGAAAAAGTAACCACAAAAATTCAATTGTTCTACCTGGTGATGTGAACTGTTTTTCATAGACTATTTATCAATCATAAGTCTGTTTACAATATTAAATGGATTGTGGTTTTCCTCACAAAGTTTCCTCAAGGAAGGAAAATTAGGACAGCTTTGTGACGGAATTGTTCTCACAACCGTCACTGCTATTATAAACGTACAAATTATCAACAAACATACATCTTTGTTTACCCCTCTAAATTACTAATGAGTACCTATTATATTTAAAAAGTCTTATATGGAATCCTAGTACCTACTTTTTCTTATACATTTAAATGAATGAATTAGGTATATAAGTTTATTTACATATTATTATATTCTGCATTGGAATGCTGGCCAACTAGACTAGTTCACTGTTATAAAAAGGTTTAGTCACGCTTTTGTTTTAATTGCAATGAACATATTCCCATTACGAACAAAAGCAGTTATTTATATCGTTGTGGAAACGAGAATGAGGAAAATTCACAAGATGCATTATGTTATTTGTTCTGTTAATTCACGATTTATTTTTAAAACATTGTCAGGAGGAATACAACAGGAAGCAACAAGGCATGTTGCTGCACAAAGTGAAACATGATTTCGCATAAAATATCTTATGCGTTATATTTTAAGGTTAAATATCAATTAACGTGAGAGCATCCGTCGTCGCAAAAAACGACACCGGTAGAATTTTTATGTAAGTTTCTCACGACGATACTTCAACGGTCGTGTTTACGCGTTCACAATAAATTATTACTACAATCAATATGTATTTGGAATAACGCTTCTAATTTAGTAGTACCTATATTAACATTAAAAGGGCTGTTAATTACTGTTGACAGTTTTAAGCATTCCGTTACGACATTGTGTTAGGTTAAGCAGGTAACGATCAGGTCTTGTTTTTCTTTACACTAATATAATAAAAAAAATCTTAAATTTAATATAGAGACATTGTAAATATATATTAGAAATTGCTCCCATGGTTCCCAGGTTCCAATCCTACCTGAGGTTTAATATTTTACAATTTGTATTTAATAACAATTATTCGCTACGTATACGTATGAATTAATGCGTAACAAATAATAAAATTGTTCCCGTGTTGATAAAAAGTAGTAGGTACCTATCCTTCTCCAATAAGTGTAAATGTCTTCTCATCTGTTAAAGATAACTTTCAGATTGATCACATAGTTTCTGGCACACATGCTAATACTATTAGGAGATTGACTAAACATTTTTTAATGTCATTCAGTTATATTCGTAAAATATATTATTTACGTAGGTACTTTTTCTTTTCTTACGTAACCTAAAATTCACGACGATGCACTGATTTGAAATGTCGCATGACGTCACAAACTCACGATGTCGTACATTTTGTGCAAGATCGTGACGTCATTAGCCCCAACTCTTGAACTTTGATTAGCTTTATCTCCTTAGTTATTACATTAAAAAATAATCCAATACATTTTTTTTTCTTTTTTTTACCTAACTAAGGGCAAGAACATTTTTAATTATAAATATCCAGTACATATTATAACACAACATGTTTCTAAACTTGTAGTAAAATGCTAATTGGCGTCTGTTCAGCTCTTACATTTTAAAGTAGGATCGCTAGTGGCTCGACCTGTTTTTTAATTGCAGCACTCTTGAGGCACGTAGTAAGGAAATGTAGGATGAACTGCTTACTCCCTTTTCCGTCGTAAATGGAGACCGGATTTTACCTTATCGTCTTCCCAAGTTATTATTTTTTTTGGTTTGTCGAATTGGCAATCGTAAGACAGTCGGATAGAAGTTTTGGCTATCACTCGGCTTCGATAAGCAGCAAACTATAAGTTATTGATATGACTTATAGTCTAAGATCGACCTTCACCCATTAGTTTACCAGATGAAACATACTTTTTTATTGTATTTCTAATATAGACGAATACTTCCAAAAACACTTGTTTGCTTATTAAAATATATATGGTCATGACTATTATAAAAAAAATACGGGAGTTAGTCCCGTAACTCGACTAATGACTGATGCGCATATAGACAAACAATCTAAATCAAACAGAATGTGTATTTAATTCTAATTCTCGTAGTTCCTAGTGTCGGTACTTACGGTAGGGGATAGACGTCGTTGACCTATCTCACAAAAGTTCAGTTAAAGCAGTTTGTAGGTTGTCTGGAGGACAATCTGCGCCGACAAAGTTTAAAAGGTCATGAAATAAAAATGTTACACGATAATGCCAGTAACACATATTATTGTACGATGTGTATCAATAGCCATCAACTTTTCCCATGCCCCTTTATGAACCTGTACGGGAAAGCCTGCTAATGTCACCACTTCCTTTACGCAGTATACAGCAAATTACACCTTTTTTTTTTTTTTTTTTTTTTTGTTTGGGCGGGGGAATCCTCATGGACACCCGCTCACTCGGGGGAGCGAACGGGTAGTGTCAGACTCTTACTGACTAAACCTGAACCGCCGTGCTACGTCATCCGCGTGTTGTGTTGGTGCGTGGCAATGCATAGCAATTCATCACGCACCAACCGCGGGTCCGCCGGCCAATAGGGGCCAGCGGATCACTATCGTGATGGTTTGGAGACCGACGTGTAAAGAGCGTCGGCCTCTCCGCCTCATACTGGAGCCACACCCGTAGCACGGAATGCGGCCCCCCGTCGTAGCAAATTACACCTGCTTTTTATATCAGCGACATCATTAGTGTACACTTGCGTTGCAAATTTGAAAACTACGTATTATTTACGGGCCAGCATTAGACGAATATTATTCACATTCCTGCTTTAAAAAAAAAAAAAATATTCCTGGTCACCTCGCTGAGGGCCGACTCAATATTAAACATAAAACAACAACAATAATCTCAGTCAAGGTTATTTTAATGTACCTACACATAAAAAGAACTCCAATTAATGTCTGACGCAAAAAGATCTATTGAAAAACCTCGGACAATTTCTATTGGCTTCCCCAAAAAGAAACAAGAAAGTGTTGGCAAAGTCATGCCTAACACTTTAATTATGAATTCGCGTGGGCAAATTGTTCTGTGCGGCCATTTCCCATTAAACCAATGTTATCGCACGTGAATCGGTCACGTGTTTTAGAATATTTTCAACGAGTACCCATCAGACTGATTGCAACCAATTACGGTTTTAAATTGTAATAAAGATTGTATATAAATAAGCGTCTTTAATATTTAAATAAATGACTTGATGTTATTGATCTTTAGCGTTTTTTCGTCGACGATCAGGGATTGTATTTGTGTTTTACGCATCTAATTGTGTATAGTTGAGATAGTAAGCGATCATGCGTGTAATAAACACCTTTTTACGTAAGGTTAGTGACCGAAACGAATGGTGTGCGAAAAAATAAACAATTTTAGTCGTTTACTTGAAATCTGCTGAGTCAGATTGTGATTGAAGATGTTTAGAATCTAGAATTCAGCAAAAAATTAAAATGGAGCCGCAAACAAAGTTATGGTAACCTGTAACATGTGTTTTTTTACATACCTGGTTGCTAGATCTTAGTATCGTTTCTTAACGGTACGAAACCAGAGGTGCATGGGAACATCCAACTATTAAATAAACTAAGTAGTTAGTAAAGCAAAAAACTAAATAGGTTGTAAAAACTCGAAAGGTATTAACTAAACTGACCTGAGAGCAAATTAACGTTTTAAACTCTGAAATTCTACTAAATGCTTAATTGGTTATTTGTAGTAGTTATCTTTAAACATATCACAACCAAACCAATTACTTGCTTACAGTATGCTGTATAGTCACGATAAATTAGACAGCATAATAAAATAAGGAACTGAAAAGATTGCAAAAAAAAAACAATGGGCTATAAAAAAATTGGCGTACAAACCTATATACAAAACACAACGCAATTAGGTATATGGTTATAGGAAATATTTTTTTACACACAGAACACTACGCAGTAAGTTTGTTTGTTGTCCATCAAAATTGTTAGCTTAATGTTTAGAGTTTTTTGTTGTTTTCGTATCTCATACTACTAGTATTACAGATGTTGTCAGAAAACAGCCAGTTAAGCTTGCTTAAAGTTATCTGAATGAACTTATAAATTGTCACCTCTCTCAGTAATATAAGCACTGTATTCGTCGCTAACGACCAAAAGAACTTTCGCGGCGCCGAAGGTTAAGAAAATATTTTTTTATAACCCCACCTTAAAAGGAGCACATGTTACATTAAAACTTCTTACCTTATTATACACACAGTTAGAAAGTTAAAGCGCGACGCACTGATTTGTTTATGCTTTGATAAATATCCTACATCTGGTCTATAGTTTAAAAGAAAGACCAGCCATCTTGGTATAGGACTGCCCTATCTATACTTATAATAAATCTGTAGAGAGGTCAATTCTGTACATCAAATATATTTTCAAAATAACTATCAGGGGGTGATTAGTGATCGATACTGATGCCAAAAATGCAATCAGTAAAATTTTTGTCTGTCTGTCTGTCTGTCTGTCTGTCTGTCTGTCTTTCTGTCTGTATGTTCCTTATAGAAACGAAAACTACTTGACGGATTTTAACGAAACTTGGTACATTTATTCTTCATACTCCTGGGCAGGTTATAGTATACTTTTCATCACGCTACAATCAATAGGAGCAGAGCAGTAAAGGGAAATGTTGGGAAAACGGTATTTTTTAAGCTTCCGTCGCGTATGCAGCCTTAATGGTTAAAGCTACATAGAAATTATGTATGACGGAAATGTTCTACATAAAATTATCTAAAAAATATCCCACAACAGCATATGTCTATCTTTTATGGTTGACACACAATAACACGTGTAACTCCCGATAGCTTAGCAGTTCGGCGATTTCTGATTATATTTGTTTACTCTTACCCTATAATACTCTCACTCATCCCTAATTAAAAAAAGTTAACATTATTACCTATTCAATAAAAAAAGAATCATAGAAATCGGTATAGAAACACCAAACTTATACATGAAATACGATAATAAGCCATCGCGCCGTCGCGCCGAATACTGAATCATGCTAGAAGGATTATTTTTGTGTAACGTGATATATTATATTTCCCTACTAAAATACGAAAGTTAATCTGTCTGTTACATCAAAACCACTGAACAGTGAGGAAGGACATATGCTACTTTTTTACGAAAAACGACGGAAACGCGGACGAAGTCGCTGGCAAAAGCTAGTCTTTATATAAAACTGTATTTAATATAATTTTCTTTTTTTCGTGTCAATGACCCTTGAATTCTTATTTACCAAAGACGTCACCTGGATGGCTCGGTCGTTGACCTCCATCACGTTCAGGAGAGTAGCGCAAAAGAAAATGCCGCACTTCTCAGGTTCACTCTACAGTAACCCCCTTGGGTCCGTGATCAGTTGCGAGATTTCCAAATGGGCCACTGTTTTAAAACAAGTGAGCTTTAAAATAAATAAACCATAAAAAATTAAAGAGTAATAATCTCAATTAAATTCAATAAGGTGTAACAATCGACAACGGATCGGACCATCGAACTTATAAGGACACGTGAAACCGGATGATCGTATTATGGTCGAATCGACCCCCGATGTCAATACGTTAACAAAACGTGTTTTCACCATACCTGGTTCGCGGAAGATCATTATTGACGACCTTTCATTGTGAATCATAATGATGTTAATCCGAACGCCTTTTGTTGGTGATCCATTGATATGCGGAACTTTCGTACATTCGTTTATTTCATTTATTTATAGAAATCGCTTTCCTCGTCGGTCACGAACTTTACAAATTGTACAGTATATTGTATAGAACTGTTATTGTAAATGTTAACGCTGTAAATAAGTAAAGTGGATCGTGTCGATTCGATTTTTATTATAAGTAAAAGAACTATGGAAAACATCATGCATTAACATTATACACATTTAGCAAAAAAATACTTGTAACTTGTCTGTATTTATTTGTGTTTTAATAATATCCCTACTATTAGATGCACTATTTCCGAACTAAAAGATAAATAGGACAGGAACCTCCAACAGCTGACATATTTCTTCGTAGTCAGATTGAAAACAATTTGTCTGTTTTAAATACATACGATAGTTCTTATAGCAATTTAAGTGTTTTTACATTTCTCGCACAATTACATCCTACATAAACAACACATTTTTATGCTGTTTTTATACACGTTTCATTAAATAAAACCCTGAAATATTTTGGTATTACTATTTAAAATTACCTGTGACGTTTGGTGTGTTAGTTCATGTTTGGCACATATTCTGGGAAAATCTAATTGATAAAAAACACATGTTACATAGCACGTCCGAAGAAAAGTGTTTGTTAATACCGAAAGATAAAGTGACGTGTTTGACTGCCAAAAACAATAGAACTAACTGCATTGACGACACAATAATTAAATACGAAACTAATAATAAAATTTCAAGAATAGTATTTTCATTTTAAATTATTTGTTAGTACCAGTATGTCCTACCTTCCTACCATACATCTCCGATGTATGTTTTTAAGTCGTCATACTTTTGCATTACAGACGTCAGCAACACTCATTTCAAATAACACAAATACAAATATATTTCACGGTGAATTGATCAGATAATTACCATCAGATGACAAGAACGATAATCTGATTTATGGCATTAGTAATGCCAATGCCAATTACTAGAGTCGACGTCAATATATTAATTCATATACAATAAGAATGCTTTTAAATTTGCAGTCTAGCGCCGCTTGTTAACGCGACAACAACATTATTTATAGATAAAGCAATTACACTGATTTGTCAGGACTAGAACAATAGTTCTAAAAGTAGATATAACGTTATTATGTGCAATCCATTCCTGCTATTCCTAGGCTAAAAAAAAACAAGTGACGCGACAACAGCTGCCTCGTGGACTAAGTTTGAAAGCAATTAAAATAAGCCTCAAAGTTTTAATGAAGTTCTAAGATTAAGTGCTAAAACAGCTAGTCAGACTTATGGTAAATGTTCAGACCAAATCAAGTTGCTTCATTCTGAAAATCTGTATACCAATATAACTTGTTTAGAAACATAAATCGGTACTACCAATGGTTTCCGATGCGTAATAATCCATTACGTCGGTATCATTTTAATCTCTTAGTTATGACCGGAAATGAATCCGTAATTAATCAATTATTTTTATCACTGTCCTCGGTATAAATCTCTTTTATTTTCCCTCAATAGTATATTTTGGTTTCCTCATCTTTACTTATCTGTACTATATGACTGTGCGGATAAAGCAGCACAAAAGCCCATTGACAATTCCTGATGTATTCAACCCATTGATTGAAAGGTTAATCGTTCAGGAGATTAGAAGTCTATTGATTTCAATTTTGCATTTTAGTAGACCAAGGCCAGCGCTGCACGTTCGAACACTTGACATCGAAATGAACTTCTTGAGAAGAATGTCGAGAATTCTATATTTTGATTGAGATTTGAGAATTTGAACGAAACGAAATGCACATTTTGGTAGATATAAAGTCATTTTATGAACTTGTTAGAAGAAAACACTGACCTACAGCGAGAATCATGTTAAATAAGTATGATTTGATAATTAAGTTTTAGTTTTCAAGATACAGAGAACTTTTTAAGTTAAACAATTCTATCTTAATTGCGCTCCGTATTTTCTTTAGACAGGGTTCCTGGTTATACCCGGCAATCCGCTAATGGGATTTGGGGAGGTCATTTGAATGCATGTCTACCACTTTCCAGGAATTTGAGACAGCTATTATTAAGTATTATTTGCTTGTTTGAATTTCAATACATGATAATCAACCATATAATTATAATTATCTTCAGTAGTATTGGAATCAAAGTAGCTCTGATATGACTACGTTAAACTTATAACAATTTTGTGAAATTTTGTGACCAAAAACTTATATTTGTCAGCTCATGATTAGGGACTCCTATTGAGTCTGAAACTAGTCGGGCGATCCGTGATATACGTGAGTAAACCGTTTTGTTTTAAATAATTTTGCATAAAGTTAAAAAAAATCATTTAAAAACATTATTACCATTTTCGTATTCAGCACGTAAAAATGTATAAAAAAAACTACTTTTCTTAGATGATACTTTTTTAAAGTTAAATTTGTAGACTATTTTAGTGTAAAGTTTCCATCATACAAATCATAATCTTGCAAAGCAAGAACTTGATCACCTTTTCTTATTTTATGTACGATTTCATTAGAATAAAACTATAAAACTAGATACGTGTTAAAGAAGTTCAAGGATAATTATATTGTTATTACATATTTGATACGTGCTCGTGATCTCACGAGGCCTTATGTGCGAAAATGTTAATTGAAACTCATCTATATATCGCTATTTACCTTATGCGACTAATATACGTAATTATAGTTAGGTAATACTGGTCGACCGTCACTTATCCCAAAACTGTAGGGAACTAGGTCACTCCTAAAAATCACGGTGACAAAAACACGATTGTTTTGTATAAAGTTATGAAAAAAAGTGTCTCTCGTTCGGTAAGTTTCTGTTACATACATAATATATTATTTTATGTCGTTCACCTAATCATATAGCTCTAGACCACTTTCTCCTATCGAGAACAGCGGAAGAGTCGGAGCCGCGGCGAATCGATTCGATCTGTTACCGTGTACAAGTTTCATTTCACGTCTCGATGATTCTGTTTAAACGATACTTAATGTCCCGATAGTGTTTTCGATAAAAACTGTTGATGCGACACAGTCCGCTAAAGAAAAAAAAAAGAATAAAGATCCTTTGATGTGCGCCTGATTTCAGATCTGAAAGGATTTCAGTCCTTTCAAAAAAGTCCGCTCCGGTCGAGTTTCCACTGATGCGGAGTGGAGATTTCGAGCACTGTGATTAGCCAATTCACAGTCCGCTCCTCTCTACTCCACACAGCTCTGCGTCAATGGAATCGCGAACCCAAACGTTTCGAAGAAGTCGGCAATATTGGTAGATCAAAGCAATACCTATCTCATACAGATTAAATTACACTATTTCATAACGAACTTCAATTAGACCAATTTGCATCATTTAAGATTAAAACTCGTTAAAGTTATTTTAATTTAGTTAAACATAAATTTGTTAATAACCATACATATATGGAGATGATAATTAATATGTCAAATTTTGAAATAAATTGTATACCTAATGCTCGCAAATAAAATCCACTTCACTTTGATATATAAAAATAACCTATTAACCAGTTTCGTAATGATAATTCGAATTTGCGATAAGATAAATATTAAATACAAAAAATCTAGTTTAGTTTTTTGCACACGTCCTCAAAATATTTATATAAGTAACATTTATCTTTTGATTTAGATTTTTATTAGGTGTGATGAAACAAGTTTTGAGTTACCGAGTTTTAAAATAATTTCGCTAATGGGCAGTCGTTGCTAAAATGTATGTTCAAAATTTTGTTTTGAAGTAGAACAAATTAAAAATTAATTACACAACGAACACGACTTAAGACATAATTCATGTATTGCTGTCAAAATCATCATTATTTTAATGCTTAAACTTATTTTGTTCCGTAATCTAGAGCATAAACAGTTTTTATCAAATGAACTCTACGACAAATATAAAATGTGCTATAAAAATAGACACTATATATCCATTTTATTATAAGTTGTTTAGGATCATCAATAGACTTATTATTGATGTCAAAAAGTTAATGACATTGACAACTATAAAAAAAAATATCCAATTACGAAAACCAGTTGAGATTAAAAATAAAATCGATTTATAACAGATAACCATGTCACGATCACGTCAAAGAACAGAATAAAATGAGATATAATAACGTAAATAAATTGTCATTAACTAAGTTCATATCAATGGATGATCTTAAAAAGGAGAATTGCCTAAAAACGCCCTGTATGATAGGAAGAATGAACCTTTGTTATTTAAACATAGGTACTCGATCGAAGAATAATAGACGAGTGACCAGCTTGTGCTGGCTACAGCAATAATTACTATTAGGAAATATAAGTTATTATAAAGGCACTCAAGGTCCAATCGATAAATAAACTCTTCCGCGATGATAGTAGCCGTCTCTATTTCTCTTCCTACGTTGTCACATGCATAGGCGAAAGGGCAATAGTGTGAGAACTTTTAGAAAACTAGATACTATTCGTTCTCCTTTAAAGGAAAATGTAATTACGTCGTCTACCATTAATGTCAGTGAGTTATTGTGTCTGTAACGCGTGGTATTCGACTAGGAAACTAGTTTGTACGTCAAACGATTTGTTGTGAGGCAACAGTTTCACTTGTATTCAACGTTCTTTATATATGAATACTTGTTTTGTAATTCTTATTAAGATACATCGCACACAAGATACAAAGCTATTTTAAGGTAACGCAATATATACCACGAACTTTCTAGAATGGTTACTAGTAATTAAAAACTGACCTACAAATCGAATTTATTTATACGAACTCTGTATGTTAGATACTTTTACGACATTACTTAATTTAAACTGTTATATTATTTTGTTTAAAATACAAAAAAAAATACGAGGATGCTGTATTTTGTAAAATTGATAGTTTTAGTACTGGGAACAATTTTATAAGCATCCAAAAAATAAACTTACATTCTCGGTACAATCAACATCAAAGGTAAAAGAGAAAAAATCAAATAAATGATAAAAATATTTTCTCATTAAATACAACTTTTATAATACTTTGGTAGATTTTATTTTGTTAGTTCGTAATAACGATAACATGTCATACCTACAAATAGTTCTCTTTGTTTTTTACGAACAAAACAACACTATTCGCTAGTTTAAGTTAAAGAAGGTCAACAAACAAGCAGATATTGTACTTTATTCGATATCGTCTGCGTCACCGCATCAAGTCTCCCATTTCGGTCATGGCACGCGCGTGCAGGTGCTTCCGCGGCCCACACATAGCACGCTGACCTCCGTGACCGCGCCGGTTTATTTCCCACTGAGCATTGCACTCTACTACAAGTACTTTAATGGTTCACTTTATTTACGAGTACAAACAAAATAATGAAAAATCTTGGATGTTATGTTGGTTCCTAAAGTTTTTTTTTTTCTTGTTTACTGACGTGAGCGTAGGCGTGCTAATAGGTAACTTTATACATTTTAAACTAGTAACGATTAAACTATGCGATGTAAACCTTTTTATAATAAACGAGTATAATAACTACCATAGGGACCAAATTGTATTTTATGAATGTACATTTAGCTAACAACTTTTCCATCAGCTTTAAGTTTGATTAGTATTCTGCCTAGCCTTTTCCCAAGCTATGTTATGGTCGGCTTCCAGTCTTACCGGATCCAGCTGAATTCCGTATTTTACGTGGAGCGACTGCCTATCTGACCTCCACAACTTTATGATTAGTAGGTATATTTAATAAATTTAGACTTTAGAGCTTGACTGCCCGTTTTGCATAATTGCTTACACAAAATTATGTAAGTAGCAAAAATTTTGTTAAGTAATTGCTTTTAGTTAACGCTTTGTATTATTTGCATTTAGCAGTCTGAACTCTGAAATTATTTACTTAGTACTTTTGCATAATCGTAAATGTATGTGTGAGAAGCATTATTAGCTCCTCTTTATCATGCATGAGCATAATAATATATTATAATGTCGTTTATATACGCTTAAATGTGTTTATGTGGTGCATTTTTACTATTATAAATTTATAACGAATGCTCAGGGCTTAAACTTTAACACTAATCCTACCGTAACTCGATAGGTATTTCATTGCGTAAGTTATATCTAAGTTGCAATTCGTAATTTAATGCAATGAGTGCATCGGGCTATAAAGCTAATTTATGTAGGTATATTTACTGGATCGGATGGATTAGTAACAAGTTGTTATATAACCTTTGTGTGGGTATGAATGCAGTTCGAATCAAGATCACCTGATCAAAACTAATTTATTCCTAATACATGAAGCGTCTAGACATAATATAATTCTTGCAAATTGGACAACTAAATCTACACATAATTGGTTGGGTCTTTCTCTTTTTAGTTTATGGTTATTTATTCATCCATATTCGATCATTGATAGGTATAATTTTAAGTTAAAAACCGTCTTAATTTTAACACCCCCACGCAGTTAACATAATATATATATACCTTTAATATTCACCTGCCTGAGAATAATTTAATGGACACTGAAGACTCAACTTACCTGCAATAAAAGGAATACAAAAATTAACCTTCATTAAAACTACGAAAAAAACATGCAAACCGGTCATTATCTAGTGTGATGCGCAAGCTATTAGATCCGCCTCTTTTTTGAAATATATACTTGAAATGTATATCCCGTAAAGTAGGTACTGGTTTATTTTAATAATAATAATAACTTTTATTCAGATAACCAAAGATCCAAAGTGTTAGTATTTACAAAAATGACTTACAGCTATTGTTAGTATAAAAATTATAAAAATTTTAATCTATATACTTCTATACTTAATATTATAAAGAAGTAAAGTTTGTGTGTTTGTTGAATTGTAAGGGGTAATCTCGGGATCTACTGAACCGATTTTAAAAATTCTTTCACCAGTAGAAAGCCACATTATTGCTGAGTGTCATAGGATATATAAAAAACAGAAAAATAAAAAGGCTTTTACGTGGTAGTCCGTTTTGCAAAGTGAATCGGAGAAAAAACGGTCGAATTAAAGCGTTTCTTACGAACGCTGCCTTAACTATGAAATATATATTTTTGAGAAAAGATGTGGAGCTTGAAAATGCCTACAAAAAAGTCAACGACAGCATATGTCTAACTTTTATATTTAAGTTACAAAAAGTAGTTTTATATTATTATAGATAATTTAATTTTTAATATTAATAAAATAATTTAAATCGTTAGGTCATATGTACTAAAAAAGTATTATTAACATTATGCCCAACGAAGTGGGCACGGGTCAGCTAGTTGTATATAAATAAAATTCAATCGCCACAAATATGACGGAGCGATTTCGCTATTTTTATTTGTTTATTTATTTATTTAAACTTAATGCACACAAAAGCAGTAAAGTATTTGTTGTGTTTGATATTGTCAAAACAAGGTGGGTATGGAAGAAAATGTCAGAAAAATCTGCGCTATTATGTCGGGTGAGCCAGTTTGATATAAAATAGATATATTTAAATAATAAGTCGCTAATCTCGAAACCGTCTGTTAAAAATATTGGTATATCTTTTGGTATTTGGTAGACAAATTCTTGATGAACACCTGCGTCACGGCCTTTAAGAGTTGAGCAAAAGGCGGGTGAAACAGAGGAGCTAGCTACGCTCCTTCAGTTGGTTGGCTTATTAAGTTTCAAAATACTTTATTTAACACGTGGCTGTGTTACCATCTCTGTCTAGCACTTTTAGTTGAACCGGACAGGAAAAACGCTAAGCTTTTTGCTATATTTATTTTTTATATTAAATTTAAATACCTACATGATATCATGACCAGCCCAGCAGTGGTGCACAACACAGGCTGAATAAATAATTAAAACATACTTTGTGTTTTTATTTTGTCCTAAGAATTCATACATCATACAGATATCGAATTGCTACTTTTTAAAGGTACTACGGAAGATCCTTCCTTTACATTCCATGACCATTTTGCGATCTTATTAATTGATCTGTCACGTATTTTTTTCACAACAACATTGTTATAACTAGACATAAACAACCTTTTCGTATATACATTTTTGGGTCCTTCCCTGCGGTTTTATAAAAGCGTGATCACATTTAATATTGATGTTTTAAATTATTTTAAGTTTTTTATATTTACCTAAAAAACCGGCAAAGTGCGAGTCGTACTCGCGCGTGAAGGGTTCCGTACCACCGTAAAAGATTTATGACGTGAAATCGAGCAAAGACAGTCAAAATTTTACGATTGTCTACCTATTACGGTTCATGATATACGACCCGCTGACAGACAGATGAACGCACGGACGGCGGAGGCTTAGTAGTAGGGTCATGTTAGCAGCCTTTGGGTACGGAACCCTAAAAACATTTGGTATTATATCGATAGGTGAAGGAATCCAAACAAATACAGTCGCACGTTTGTGCCCGTTAATTATTTCAAGGTTATACTCTAGTTCAACAAAATAGATGACACAAGTTATCAAGCCTGGTATTATAATATTAAAGTAGACGTGGTTTAAATAAATTTACAAAAAAACCCTTATCATTACATTTTAGAAACCGGCCTCTGCATCCTGTTCTAAACATTCGATAAACAAGGTAAGTAATTATTAAATGGCAAGAATTTCCATTTTTCCTGTACGACACGAGGTTTCAGACTGACAATTCTAATTAACAATGTACAGAATTATCCTTTGTTTTATACAATATATTCGTAGCATCTGTGTATTACCACGTTTCGTAGTAACAGGGTATTATCCGTAAACATTCTTTGTCGTGGTCCATTTGAAAGCTTATGTGTAGTGAATTTTCTCGTCCAAATGTAATGAGACTAAAGTATAGTTAATCTCGTTTCGGGTAACCCAATTCTGGTGCTTTCGCTCAATGTTAGACGAAGGTCGACCTTTCCACCCACCTTATTCATAAATTTTGCGTTAAATTTCTATTAGAATTGGGTCTGCGACCTTCAAGCTCGCAAAAAAAGTATAACTTGGGATGAATATTAACATAATGAAAATTGATTCCTTATGTTTTTGAAATACGCCTTGCATACCACACATGGCAAACAACATAAACAGAATACGAGTCTTCAGAGAGATAATACAAACTTCACTCCATATTTATAAATTGTACCTACTAAGTTCCACAAAAAAAAATATCTTGGCTTGTTTTCAAGTATGCAAACGTAAGGTCTAGTTCTGAAGAATAGCGCAACGATTCTAGCAAAAGGTATCACTCTAGTTTTTACTACCCCGATTCTGTCCACAATAGGAACAATGCTATCAAAAAGTTTTAATACAACGTGTCTATTTTCCTAGTTCCGATGTATTTGATCTCATAAACCTTCATATTTAAGAAGGTCACCTAGCAAAAACTTGTTTGCTATAGCGCCGAAAATGCCCAGATTTCGGAGTATTTCACATACGCCCCATATGAAATAATGTTATGTTGGCATCGTCACGCGATATTCCATGAGGACGTAGGTACCTAGATGCTTATAAACTTTATGTTGATCGATTCGAATCCTTGGCATTGAAAGCACGTTTGACCTCCTAAGTTGTAAGCCGATTTTCTTAGTAAGGATTGCATGATAAGTTTTCTTAATTTTTTGCGTTCCGAATACTTACTTAATATTTATTCTTATTTGTTAATATATTTTTATTTTTTAATAGGTTACCAAAAACGAGGTTATAAAACGAGGCAGCAGCAGGTTCGTCATTTTAATTAAGTGATATAGGTCGTATTTAATTAAATTATACATATATAAATATGTAACACGAAAACAGGTTAACACTGACTTACAAAAAAGTTGTATGTCATCATTGTTATAATCGGTAAGATCTTATTCTAATAAATATTCTTTGTCATTTCTGTAAAAAAAGCAGCACAGGGCACTGTAACGTAATTGAGCAAGTAGCATTTAAAGGTCAAAGCTTTACTTACATTACCATTTACTCATCATACGAAAGCATGTTCTATGTAGTTGCTATAAGAGCTAAATTCGTGTCAAGAAATTTAAAGATGATATTTAAGCCCAAAATTATGGTCCATTCCTGTACTACAAACATGTTCACCTTTTTTCTTCAAGTCTTCATTATAATAAAGATAAAGCATAATCAACACTACAAAAGTATTTACTTACACTGATTCTCATCTCATTTAATACCATATTAAGTAGCTTTAAAACTTATTATTTGTGGCCATTGTGGTACTAATATCTACTAACAGTAACGAATCAAACATTTATTACATAATCACATTTATGTATGTACATTATGTAACACCGTAAAATCACGAGACGAATTGGTTACACACACTTAACAATAACCAATCGAGATTTTAAATTCAAATAATAGTATACCTTTTTTTGTCGGGTTAAAAAACTAACGACTTCAACCCAAGCCGAAGGAGCAGCGCAGGGATAAGTCGGACTTGCACTGACTAAAAACACCCCGGTCCCGTCCTTGCCTTTGGCGGAGCCGCTGGATCACTTATCATTTATTTACTATTAAATCGTTACAAGTAATCTAACTAATATTTAAAACTATGGGTATTGAACAGTTTTTCTCATGTCTCAGTGTCATGTCTGTAGACTCCTATGAGTCCAGCGACATGACACTTACGCAAGCCCTACGCGACTTCGGCAAAAAATAATATTTTCTCTGGCATATACAAGTAACAGCTCCACCTCATTGTATATAAAATTGTATCCAATTGACTCACAGCCGCTTCATCTTGTCTGATCGTAGTGCAATTTATAAGACAAATGACATGTGGATGAAATGCTGACGGTATAATGTAGATAAACATCAGGCGTCGTTCTTAATGACTGCACGGCATTACGAACAATTGCTGAGAGAGGGGACTGAAACTAGTGCAAGCCCAGTACACGAACACAAGTATGATGGATCAGACTTTGATAATAAACAGATGTAATCTTTAATTAGTTAAAATTAGCATCCGTTGGCTATTTCAGTGTAGAGTCCTGAAATTCTCATGTGTGGTTTGGAAATAGCGCTGGTTATACTTTCTTTTCATTAGTCAGGGTTTAAAAACTCAGTAGAATAATAAAATATAAATAAACAATAAAATAATAATGAGTAGACATTACATTTATGTAGTTAATTGCTAACGATAAAGCAACATTGTTTAGCAGCAACTCGTGGCATGATTTATTCTTTTAAGCGTAACTAATCCTCATGCGGGAGTTATTTACCCACGAACCCTTATCACAGCTCCGTAATATAGCACTGTCAATCATTTTTATATTGAAGGCAAACAAGCATGTGGGTTACCTGATAATAAATGACCCCCACTGCGCATTAACACCATTATAGGATTCACTGATAAATTATCGACCTTTGCTGACACTGAATATGAAGCAAGAAATATTGTTGAAGTATAGAAAATTAATTAGACTGCACTGTTGTCTTTAAATACACAAGTTTAGCTCGATCGTTAATAGAAAATTATTTGCATGTTCGTGCGTATTGCGAGAGTTGCTAATGGGCAATAGTCACTAAAGGTTATCAATGTTTGCCGTTTTATCAATGTATGCATTGACGATAATGCGAATGGAAAGTTGTACCTTTCAATAAATCATTCATGACAATGTAAAGATCATATGCAATTTTATTAAAATACTGCTAATATAAATAGGAACCTGTTATTTGTATGTCAAAGATTTCGATTAGGATTAAAACATGTTTTGAAACTCGTAAGGTTAGGTTTAAATATATCTGGGCAGTTCATGAGTCATATTAGTCTACGCACATCCTAAATAACGATTTCTGAGAATATCAAGCAAAAAATGTTTAGAAAAGTATCGTTATGAATTACGTCAGGTACTGAGAACATATATAAATAATTGGCCGACATTACATTCGTCATAATAATTATATAAGAAATCTTAAACAATATTACATGAACGTTGCTTCACATTTCTGATACGGTTAAAGCAAAAGCAACGCAATCTGTCTTAAATTAAGTTGACCAAGCGTTGGCACACCTCTCATTTTGCTCGTGCCATATTATCTTAAATACGTATCATTATTTAGTTATTTAATAACAAAAACAAAATAGACATTTCGTTTACAAAATATCCATTTGCGTATTGTGTTTCGTATAAGTGAAATAATTGATGTATTTTTTTATTTTTTTTACTTTTAAACGAGTGATGCCCAGAAATTAAACAACCAGAAGCGGGTTTCTGGGGTCTAATAAAAATTTAATATTATATTAAAAAAAGGGTCCAGGGGATAAATGTTACAGCGACCTAAAGATGTAAAAATTTTGAACAAACTGTACTGAATATAACATATCTTCGTTTGATAGATTTTGATTACCTATAGTATAGTTTGTTGGTCTCTGCCAAGCACCTAGATATTGCCAGGATCCCTGCTTTTTTCCTAGTTACGAATTATGGACTTTTTGTTTAATTTTTCAAATAAAATACGTATGTTGTGCCGCCTGCCACAACTTACGTTAAGTATTACGTTATGTATTCTAGAAACTTACATCTAAAGTTTAAAAAGGTAGCATTATGATCTTTTTATGAAAATAACAACTGAAACAAAAAGTGCATAATATTTCAATTGATAAGTTTATTTCTTACTAACAAAAGTGTTTCGAGTATTTTTTCCTCATGATTATCTTTTGATGCGCTTGGTAGGTATTATGAGTAGTGTTAGCCTAAGGAGCATTATGCAATTTATTTTCACCACACTTGGTCTAGTTTCCGTACAACGACTGGCATTCTCCTTTGCAACACATATTGCCAAATAACCAATATCGTGAGGCTGTTTTCATTCAAAATATTTGAAAACAATTTGATAAGATTATCTTGATGTCTATTAAACTTTGTAGTACAAAAATAGTAACATTGTACAAGTAATTGCAACTGACGTCCACTGAAGATCAAAGATTAGGTACAGGCCTAGATGCCTTATACCTTCATTCATCTTTACATAGTAGGTAAATCAATGTCGCTCCCACTGTTTGTCCGCTTGGAAAAATATAATATTTTAGGCTAGGTACGAGGAATTTAATGCAGTTTTCAGAAACAGATAGAGTACATGCATATTATACGCGACGCGGGTGGAGCCGTGAGCAACAGCTAGTTGAATATAAATGGCGAATTTTCTTAATATTGTTAAAAGTATATACTTACTACTACTTGACTATCATATCTACTCATATACATATAAAAATATGTAGATTATTAGCGGTTATACGTACAAAATGCATTGTGCAATTAATGTGTAAAGATATTATGCGCCTTTATCGGAATATCGCAAAGTAAACAAGAAGCAGTAATTATCCTGCATTAAGACAGATAACAAGGTTTATTAAATCAATGATCCCAATATTATTAAAGGTTATAAACAGGAAAACGATATCTAATTGTAGCAAATCAATTGATTAGATACCAATTCTCTAAATTCAAAAGAAACTATTGTCTATTTAAAAAGTTTAGAAAACCCATTGTTATAATTATTTTTTAACCAAATCTATCGAGAAGGGATCTTCCCTTCTCGATAGATTTGGTTAAAAAATAATTAACGACATACAATTTAGCGCCATTTTTAACTTATGTTTTTGATACTAATCTAACGATATCTTTAATGTCGAAATCCATCAAGCCATTTGGAAAAACGAGGTAGTAAAAATATTTACAAACATACCTAGACAATACGCGCGGAAAACATAGCCCTTTCTCGCAGTCGAGTAAATAGATAAACTTATTTTGTGTAATACGTTCACAACACAATAACCGGCTTACAACGTATCGGTTTACATCTTTTACGTAAATATTTAAATCCATTTTTATCGGTCGTTGGAAATCCAAAAATAAATCGAATTATGTGAAGAAATCAAGTAACAGCAACCTACGTTTCTTTACATCATACTGCATTTAACGACGTATCTTTCAACCGACGTGATTATGGCAATAAGCCAATCGTAAACGGTCTGCGAAGAAACACAAAATTCACCTTATATCGTTCATACTCAAACAATAGTAGACATTTACGGGTTAATGCGATGACAGCATAGAAAAGATAATTGCTGTAGTATTCCATGAAACCTTTGAACAGCAACACGTATTAAATTGGCTAAATAATGTACTCCAGAAGAAAACAAAATAATACGATGTCTATTTATAGACGCTGTAATAAAAGATTAATTGCTCTCATTAAAGCACTAATTATATTGTCCGGAAAAAATCTCTTTCCTTCTGATTTAGATATAGTAATTGCCATTACCCTGTCAAGTTTGTTTCATTACTTTTACAGAAGCGATAACTCTATCTTCTTTAAATGGTACATAAGTTTGCCTTATACACTTATCTTGACATGCAATGATGCATCACTCATGAGTTACACAAGAAAACAACCTGATGCCACGTGTTGTAGTAGAACGTGCTCACTTCAAATAGAATGTTAAAAGTTTAAAACTACAAGAGTGCTCGTAGATCGATCGATCGCTGCTTGTATAACACAGTCCGTCATATTATACTGTTGTCTTTAAATTCCCAAATAAAGCGAGTCTAGCGTTTATGTCATACCTATAATACCTAAAGCATTATATGTAAATAGAATTGCCACCTCAACCTCAAACGATATCAGTATTTACATACATTATCGCCGCATACATCCGTATATGTGTCAATTGATGAATTGCTTTGTTTTGTTACACAACGTAATCTAATGCATTGCGAGTAAATAAGCAGAACAACACGCAGACAGTTTTATTAGTCTCTAAAGAGTACGAATAACAAAGAGCTCCAGAATGTTGTGGCTTTATTTAGTAAAACCCAAAATCTGTGTTTTGGGAGTTTATAGATTGTGGGTTTATAAAAGCTTTTTCTGAAACATGATTCCACTTTTAAAACTTAGCGTTGAGGAAAGAAAACAAGTTTGGTATCGTACTTTCAGATGGCTACAAAGATATCGATTTAAATAAGAGTGTAAACAGCTTTAAAGAGTTCGAAATTAAGACCTTTGGTAAGGTCAAAGTGAACATTAAAAGTGACTCGAGACTAACAGTACTTGTATTGTACAATAATGTACAAAACCTACAACTAATGTAGTTATGAAAGATAAAACATAAAAAGCAAGTAAATTATGTCCTAAAACAAGAAGAGGAATCAATAAAATAATCAAATATAAGGTCCAACAGGCGGTATTATTTACTGAAAACTCAATTCGAAATTAAGTAATAACTGCAATTTTTAATAATAAAAGTCACTATTACAATAGGATTTTTGAAGCACGAATACTTAAAAACCTTCTTCATTATGACGCCACACCAATTATAAGATATTATTGTACTTACATTATCATACAACCGTGTTTAAATAATATTAATCATACAAAAATGGATATATTTCACCATCTATAGCAATCTTCTAATCGCTGAACAAATGTTAGCTAACTAACAATAATTGCAGTGAAATACTCAAATGTCATCATTGATGACCTAGCCAGGGAAGATTACTAAATGGGTTGCAAAACGATAAGATAATGTTTATACAAAAACCTCGCAATTAGTCTGAAGCTGGGAACTGAGAGATTCAGTTTAGTTGGCACAGTACAGTAAACTGCAGTCGCCACGGGGACATGTGCCAAAAATTGATAATCCACAAATAATAAAATCTTTAAATGAATGTTACACATATTTACAATAGCTGACAAACATTTGTTTTAGGTTGATTCTATAAGATATCAGATACCTAAGTCTGTAGAACAAGATACAGCCAAAAAAATATATATGTCTCAATAGCTGTCCATAAGTACTCCACTGTTACCAGCATTAAGCCTAGAGTTAAATTGCAACACGAAGCTGCAATAACGCTTAACATAGAACTAACGGTAAGGTTTTATAACGGAATTTTAATAGAACCACATACAAATGATCTCGCCATTCGTGACTCTTTGTTACCACTAGCATCACAATTGATGGTACATACAAACGTTACGATACATTTAGATAACAGCATGACCTAAAAAATGCCTCTCTTAAGCCCATCAAAACATTTAATCCGAAATAAAGATTTTATTTCCCATTACCCCAAAAGTGTAGAGAGAAGACACAAACAAAACGGTTTCGAGAAAATTTTGGAGCTGGTTTTAAACTGGAAGATTAAATTGCTTAAAAATATGGTACGAACATTTTGGTTTGAGAACATTTCGTAGTCGCACTTTTAACACACACCAAACTTTATCAAAAGCTTAAAAAAGAATTACTATATATATGTAGTTGCTATTTTTCGTAGCAAACATTTAATAACTACAAGATCGTGAGAGTAATTGAACTTAAATGTAGTGACAGTCGGCTGGACTACAGCCAAAGATTTTCATCATAACAGATGTTTACCTCTGCTGACCTGAACAAAACCTCTAAGGCAGGTGTTACATGGTACATTTCATGTTTATACGAAAACCAAAACAAACAAATCGATTTAATACCCAGTGAAGATTACAATACAACAAAAACATTACGAAATGCGCGTTTCATTTATTTTTTCGTACCATATCGATGTCGCGGAAAGAACAACGTCAACACATCAATCAGTCACACAACATATCGAAAACGTATACAGTGAGCATTTCATTATAATAAATAAATAACTCAAACAGTGTTTAACCTAATAAACTGATTCGAAACGGAATTGTTTTGAACTGTCGTCTTTATGCATTGTTTTGGCGATCGGCCAACAAAAACGCACAAAAAAATCGTTTTCCACGTTCATGAGTAACAAAGGCCTATTAGGAAAACATGTAAAGGAGCAACAAAAAGGTTGCACTTCCTCATTCCATCTTCCGTAGTAAAGAGGAGTTTGAGTGACCGAGTGAGTCACATCGGAACAAAGAACCGGCAATGACCGACGACAAAACGAAATAGAGAAAAGGAGGCGATATTGCGTGTGGTCTAATTTTACACCTTATTTACGACATAGTAAAATTATGCGTTGGTTTAGTATCAAGAATTATTGTAAATACAAAAATGCTAGCCTGTCGCACTTCAGGAAAAAAAGCCTCGGGCCATACTAAGAAAGCATTGGTCACCATGCTTGCTTACCAAAGATTGGCACATATATGCACTGCTTTATGATTACTTTGTAAATGATGTTCAGACACAAAAGCAATGTGTTTTTTAATTAAGCCCTAAAAAGTATGTTGTGGTAAAGTCTACTTTGTCCTAATCTCACTATGATATTTTATTTGATGTTCACAAAATTATGTCCATGGGTCTTTTATTTTATTTTGTTTTGAAAACCGGTCTTTATGTTTGTTTTAATTTGGGTTTTTCTTTGGTAGCCAATAAGGAAACTATAACAAGGAAATAAAAGGAAAAGCGTTTTAATTCTTGTAAATGAAAATGAAATTTAGAATTTCTTGAGTACATACATATAACGGTGATATAATATGTAATGTCTTCTTCAAAGTTATATACCTAAGCTATTTATAGTCAGTGTCTTCGTTAGTCTATATTGCCTGTGAAGGTAGAAAGTAGAATGCTATTTACGTCATCGTCTTATTTATAAGATAGAATAAAAGACATAAAAGCTCTATTTTACAACCTAGGCTAAACGGATATACATAAATACTTATATATGCAGCAAATTGAGTAGGTATATCGGTAGATAGACAAAACATTATAGATATTTTGGGTAACTTTTTAAATTGAGATCAATGAAAGAGGCCATTTTATCGGCCAACCATTCGTCCGATATCGTGCATCAAGGAAATGATCAAACTTATCGAGGATAATTGCTGTCTATAATTCTGTAAATTACTCGCTTGGCCGTCCAAATTGGACCATTATCCCATAACTGCGGTTTCATTTTAACGCGTCGCTTTGTGAGTAAACTAAGACGGCTGCAAGTTGCATTCGCGCATGCGGGATGAGTAAGCAACGCTCTAAATCCGTTCGCATACTTATTTAGAGTCTCATAAAGAGAACACGTGGAAGATATATCAACAACCAGATGCGCTGGAGAACTCAGCACGCTGCGTTCGCAGATATTCGATTGAAAGAAATTCAGTGTGGTGCCGAATTTTAAAACAGGAAAATTGAGAATATTCCTTGTTCGGTAGTGGTAGCAATATAATTAGAAATAAGAATGATGTGCGTCATGTATATTACAATCTGAAAATCCTATGAAACTCGAATATTATCACTACATATTGTTCTCATTTTTTATTTATTAGAATCTGATTAAGATTGTTTTTAAAGTTATACAGTATAATATCAATATTCAAGTTTATACTTGCATCACTAGGTATTTATTTATAGTGAATATTTTTAGGAGGCGAAATTAACCGCATCGAACTGCGTTATGTTGTTGATTTCTAAACGAGGCAAGATTAACCTTTGTGCTTGCATTATCGCAATTGCGTTCCGCTAATGAAATCGTTCAAATCCCAGTAGCTAATTAGACTCTTTGTTTCTCTTTGAAGATAATGTTAAAGTTAGATCGTTATATTATCATATTTACATCCGTAGTAGTAGCAAATATATTTATAGAACATCAGTCATCATCTTATTCCTCTTTTGCTGATTGAGGGGCTTGGCACTAGACGTATCCAAAATTCGCGAGTAGTTCCTACCCGACACGACAGGTGGGACTATTCTATAAATAACCGTGGATATACCTATAGAGAGAATTCATGGAAAAAAGGCGTACACGAGCAACGAAAGTTTATACACGATCTATAGAGCTGCTATGCTCCATCCTTCGTGCAATCCGCTAAAAAAAGTAACATCGCTTCTAGCTACTCAATCATCCGAAAATAGAAACTTGGGAGCAAACAAATCTGTGATTTCTCTTGCGCCATTCACTTTTGGAATATTCTAACACTGAATTTTCTTGACTCAATCATGAATTCTGTACGAGTACGTACGCCCACTCTGGTGCCTGTGAGTAAACACAACTCAAATGGGGTCAACGCACTGCCACCTACTTTCCCTACAGAGAATTATTGTTGTCCATCTGACAGTGGAATAATCAGCGCACATAGCTATGTAGATAAGCATATCTCGGCTGGTTCAAGGCAATCAGAGGCGTAGACGTCGTTGTAGTCAGCTTTATTACAATGTTACAACATTATACAATGTTCTTTCTAGTCACGGCTAATAGAAGGAAAGGCTATTTTATAGACATTGGTAAACACGGGCATTTTATGAAATGTGCATTTTGTTAAGACTATGATTGCAGTATTACATCAATGATTTTCTTAATAAATATTTGTGGTATGGCTTTTTGTAACTCCCATTAAATCAATAACCCGATATGTGAAGGTAATTGATTCCCTAAAGTCAGAGACAGAGACAGGTCGTTGACCGGTTGTGTGACTGATCAAAGCAACTGTTATTTTATTTGTACTGCAAGGCGATTTGATGACACAGATAGCCTCGATAATGAAGAACAGACGAACTAGATAGACCAAAATTGAACACGAATGAGTATATGAATACTTGCGAAAACAAATATCTTACAGATTTTGCTGCATGGAGCTTCTACCTACCCTTTGTATATTTATCTTCGAATAAAAATAGAAAATAAACCCGTACTAACATAGCTCATTATTTATTATATTACAAAAATACGGAACTAACAACGTAATGTTACGTTTACGTATGATGAAGACGAAAGAAGAAGATACCTACCAAACCTATTACGCAAAGGAATTCTAATTTCACAGGTCCACAAGAACTATTTACAAACTAGGTACCTAGGTACTTATATTACATTAGAGTGGAAAGTTCTATACTTTCGTCGTACTGAGGAAGTCGTTCCACTTCCTTGTCGTTTAGATAATGTAGGAAGTTGCAACTGACACAACCTCATTACGGGATAACAAATGAATCAAGACTAAAATATGAATGAAATAATTGATTGCTAACGTTCTGAAACATCATTAGTGTGGACTGTGGTATTGTATAGCATTATAATAAGCGCAGTTGGCAATACTTTGACCGCAAAAGTCGGATATAGGTTTCTTTTTTCAACCTGTCCTGACCTATACAGACTATTCTTCACAATCCGCTAAATGATGATTAAGAAAATGCTTTTTATAAAACCTGTCTTGACTAGAACCAGCACAAGTCGTTAGAGCCGAAAGCAATGAGTTTCGGTTTCCACAATTCTATTACAAGCGTGGATAGACATTGCTAATAAATAGTAAAATGTAATGTCGTATGGAAACAATATTAAGAAAAGTGGAACAAATACCTCTTGTACTACTAATATTTTTTTGCTGAAAATATGTGATTTTTTTCAATAATCCTTAATCTGAACAGTTGTAGTGGTGGCAGTGGTGACAATAACAAATAGGAGGTCACGCAAATGTAAATTTCAGGTTTCAAATAAAGGCACCGTCAAGGTCAAAGTGTCAACACTGATAGGATGTCGACATTACGACATACACGCGAATATGATAAAAAGAAGTCTTAGTATGCTCTGTATTAGTACCTTAATCTTGTAATCTAAGTGGCAAAAACAGGACAAGGTGTCTTAATAAACTTAATACTAGACAATTGTTTCATACACATTATAGCGGTATTTTATCACTTATATCATATTGGTAAGCGTTATAAAATGACTTGATAAAGTTTATAATGCAGGAAAAAATGCAATGGCGACAGCTTGACAAAAAAATAGTCATTCTATGAATTTATTTGGCTGTATATGCTGTAGAAAGTGACAGTTTTAAAAGGTGATATTACAGATTCCTATGTGCTTGCAGGTTATAACTTCAGAATCAACTCATTAAAAAATTTAATTAGAATTAATCTTCCCATTACAGAACATAGTCTTAGTGCCAGAAACTATGTTAAACCAATATAATTCACATTTTTTGTTTTATTATATTATTAAGTAAATATTGGTGTATATAATTATCTATCATCGTTTGCAAGAACAGCTGGATGACATTGTCAGATAAAATGAAGATAAAAGATAACATTGAGTTGTAATTATGATTATATAGGAAAAGAATATTAAGGGTTTGTTTTTTTAAATGAAATTGCTGACTTCATGAGGTTTCTGAATTAGTAAACTGAAATATTATATACCTAATAGTAAGCTGAATATCCAATTCCATTATTTTTATTGATCCTAATTGTATTCATAATAATTATTAACAAGGGAAGTCTTTACATAGGTACTTCCGAAAATAATACTTAAAAAAAAGTTGTTTGAATTCTAAACACTCAAAATATCAAAACGAACAATAGTAGAAGGAAATATCCAATCAATGACAACATAACTGGTAAACTTGTAAATATAGCCACAATGTTTTTATATTAAAGCAGAAAATTAAAAAAACATGGACAATAGCTAAGATTCTGCAGCTATTATAACTCCTTCAGTTTACCTACTGCAACAAATAATTGAAACACAGAGATCTACTATTTAACATTATTGCATGTGATAATAATCTTAAATATAGGTATATGTTTTTTATAATTATGACTATACTCTTTGGACTTCAATTTAACTGAGTATCTGGCAAAAAGATACACTGAACTAATTTAATTATTTTAGTTGTTTTTTTTCATACCATTTACTTTACTATATGATAAGTTACTTGGGTACTCTGAATTATGAATACAAGATGTAATAACTAATACAAGGTAAACTTCTTGTAGATTTTTTTTTATTTTAACCCTTTAAAATCTTTACTAATATGTAAAGCTGAAGAGTTTGTCTGTTTGTTTGAATGCGCTAATCTCAGGAACTACTGGTCCGATTTGAAAAATTCTTTCATTGTTGGATAGCTCATATATATAACATTACGCTGTTAACAAAAGGAGCGGAGCATATATGAAAAATGAAAAACCATTGAAACAAAACACACATACAAAGTCGCGGGGGACAGCTAGTAACGTAAAGAACATATTACAGAGAAACTAATTTCCCTTTTGGTTCTGTTGGCCCTATTTCTAAGACTCTGCTGTCTTTGCCTGTGTACTAATGGGCTGTATCTTATGAACCATAATAGATAGACAGATGAAATATTTACAGATTGTGTATTTCTGTTGCTACTATAACAATGTCTTGTATGATGGTATGGAAACCTTAGTGTGCGAGTATGACTCACACTCAACCATTTTTTTACTCTGAACTATATTTACATACATTTTGATTGGTTTTATGATGTTTAAAATCATAGATATTAGTTAGTGATCCATTATCAAAAGTTTGACTATAACAATTAGGTACTTACTTTGTACATAATTCTCAGAAATGTTTTCCATTAATCAATAGAATTCCAAACAAATGCAATGGAAAGTACCAGAGAGGTTTAATATCTAAAAGAGCCATTTATCTGATAAGATAAGTCATAAATGTCAACAATTTATTCTACAATGTATATGTTGTATCTCTAGTAGTTATGGAATTCCACTTGCTTTCACAAGTGCAAGAGCAGTGAAAGCACATGTAATATTCAATATTACCTATGTTGGTTTTCTCTGCTTAATTTGCAAATGGAGGATAAAACAAATGCATAGCATTGAGTCACTAATTAAACCGTGGTTTCTCAAATGGTAGGTAACATGCAGATTTCTATTTAAACATTTTATATAGGTAACTTTAACATTAGCACTACAAGTATATGCTATTAAATATAATGTAGTTTGTGTGAGAAGAGTAGCATAAAATTTTAAATGTATTTCTTTTATTTGCTTTGCTGTTCTTATATATATATTTTTTTTTTGGATGAGATTTACGCAGTTAGCCTGAGCACAGGCTTTGACTGCTTCACCGGACTTTTGGCGAGAACCTTAAGGGCCTCCAGCCAGAGCAATAGAAAAACTAACTACGTCAGCAACATTCAATAAGGGCACCCCTGTGGGGTTCGGACCTCGACTTAGTGCGTTGCTAACAATCTTAATAAGGCAAAAACAGCAAGGGAGGGCTGGAGTTCTTATACTTCAACAACTGTTAGATGAAATAGATAATATTTAAATTACTGGCACATTAAGTAATGAAAGATATAATATATTACTTAAGTATAAATCAAATGCATGGTATACTTGGTATTTTCTATTTAAGTAAGTTTATCAACAGAATTTCTTAATAGTGGCAAATTGCCAGTTTTTGTATATGGAGCATATTGCTGGAAATTATCTACAAAGAGGCTAAAGCTATTAATTCCAACTTTATGTTGTTGTTGTTATGAGACAGTTATAGGGTTTCCAAGATCATTAGAAAATATGAATAGTTTAAGCTTTTTTTTATTACTGACACATTTTTTATTACCTTATTATAATTATTAAACTATTTAACCTTTCTTGGGTCTGGTCTTTTCATCATAATTAGGTTTTCAAAGTGGTTTAGTGACATTTTAATAGTAGATAGCTGAATAAATTCAAATAAAACTGCACATGATAACTAGCAAAATATTTTTTTTACTGAGATTTAATGCTATCATGAGAACACATTCAGAGAGAGACGAAAAATAAATGAAGTCATAAATTCTTTATATTTATTGATAATAAACGATAAAGTAAAGAGACTTTTACTATAATTTTTTTACATTTTTTTTTTCACTAATCGCCATGAGGTCAAATCTAATAAACAATAGATATATGATTATCGACCTGTTCTCTAACCTGGTCTTGATCTTGTAATTTTTAGACAGTTTTATCGATATAGCGAGATGCAACGACAGCAAGTTATTCTAAATAGTAATTTACGCACGCAATATACGCAGATACGATTCAGAAGGGTTTATTATTACGACAACATATCGTAGATGAAATAATATCATTTTGTTTTACCCATTTTTCTTATGTTAAGTAAATCGATTTTACTACAAGGGTAATTCCTTTACATGAATAAATCAATAAATTGTCAATGGAAAACAATCCTAAATTTAAGCGTTTCCTGTTAGTCCATCTTTGATCACGCCGTAACAAATTGGCAATTATAAACGTGGAACTTACATACTAACTGTAATTTCTACAGTTAGAGAAAGAATAAATGCCAATGTCGTGGTAAGTGTATTGTACTATACTATGTCTTCCTTTTCATATTGCAAAGTACCATAAAATGTATATTTATAAAATACTTACTTTCAGTCTCGTAAGATTTCCATCTCGTGCAGCATTGAAAACGACTGTTTTGAAATCCATGATGGTTCTCTTCGTTACGTATAATAATTCACAAAAACAGAATATCACTTTAGGAACAGCACTTTCTTCTGAATATAATCATTGAGAATACACTGAATCACGTTTTAACAAAGCAACCAGTCAGTTTATTTCAAAACACTTCGACACTGCAAACCAAGTCGCTCAGCAAACAGCTGCAGCCCGACGACGATCTGCCAATTCTGCACAGAGTACAGTAATAAAATTAGAAACAATTATTCTGATTCTGACCGATTCTCATTCTGCCATATAAAAATTACCACAGACAAAACTATAACAGGGTTTAATTTTCTTATATGGCGGCCCAATTTTTGAATACGAGTCTTTTGATAATGTCATAAAGAAACTGTCACTATTATTTTGTCGCCGATACGATTTATTTTCATATTTTAATACATATAATTATATTTCAAAACTAGCTGTCCCCCGCAACTTGTCCGCGTGTTTATGTTTCAACGGTTTTTCATTTTTGCAACATTTTTCATTTATGCTCCGCTCCTTTTGGTCGCAGCGTAATGTTATATAGCTTATAGCCTTCCTCAATAAATGGGCTATCCAACACTGAAAGAATTTTTCAAATCGAACCAGTAGTTCCTGAGATTAGCGCGTTCAAACAAACAAACAGACTTTTTAGCTTCATTATATTAGTATAGTTTTAATAGAAGCTACATTTATTTCTCTACAAGGTTTTTTTTTATGGTCGACGTCACATACTTTGCTCTGAACCCAACGTGAGTAGCTAAAGAACTTGTGTTATGGAATTTAGAGACAACGAAACGAAGGTACTACAAAAACCCACACCCGAGACTTTATCTACATTGACCCGACTGGGGATCGAACCCGGGACCTCAGAGCTGGCGACACCTTGAAAACCGGTTTGTACGCCACTCAACCTCGGAGGTCGTTATTGCACTCACCAGTTGGCGCCAATGGCTCGTCAGCTGTCTAAGCCCTCCAACAAATATAAAGTTTAAAACATGTGGCGCGAACAATCGAAACGCGAAATGATTTAAAAGTTTTTGTTACAGGTTCCTGTGAATAATATTACGCATTTGATTATAATTAAAGCTGATTTAGGCATTCCCGTAAAATATGATAGTCAGGTATATAGGTATATTTATAGTCGTTATTAAAAAAATTACAATAAGTAACATAGATATAAACATAATTAAGTTCTACAA
Source organism: Diachrysia chrysitis (assembly GCA_932294365.1). Lineage (NCBI taxonomy): Eukaryota > Metazoa > Arthropoda > Insecta > Lepidoptera > Noctuidae > Diachrysia > Diachrysia chrysitis. The sequence continues at coordinate 10,757,726 of OW028656.1, read as the reverse complement.
AAACGGTTTAATGGGTTAAAAATTATTACTGTTGTGCGAGAATAACCACACATTATTTAATATTATACTGTGATACCTACTGCTTTACTCCTTGCATATCTTCAAAAAACCTAGCTTCTTCGAGGTCTTCTGTCAAAATGATGATGAATCAAAATGATTTGTTAAAATGTTTAGATAAACGCATTTTGTTTTATTCAAAAAAATATGTAGGTACACTAAAAATAAATGTAGATGATGATACCTGTTATAATTTAATCTAAATAGTATGTCCTCCTCGTTATGATACACAAAAATATATAAAACATATTTTTTAACTTATACATTTTCTATTTAACTAGGTTTTATAATTTATATTAGAATTAAATGAATGTATCATTTTATGCATTCTTATTCTCTTTTAAATGTTATAGTGCCCGAAAGGGTCCACTATGATCTCATAGTTTTGAGTTACCACCTAAGTTCAACATTGTGGAATGCAAATTAATATTAATTTAAATATAACGCAAACTTTCTTGGTTTCTTGGAAAACAAGATTTGCTTTGTTTAGTTTAATAACTTTCATGAATTTGCTGTGTTCTGTGGCCGTTCTACTTTAAAATAACCAAAGATATATATAAAAGTACTCTGTGAACCAAAGCGTGTTTTGAACATTCAAAATAAAATGACTGATATTCTAAGTATTCTAACTGATCTCGAATAAGAAAATAACTTGAAAGCCAGCAATGTACAGGAAACAAAATATGACGATAAAACTATTTCGAGAATGCCATTCTGTGATGAATGATGATGGATGACATGACAGCCGAACAAAAATTACGGCGTGGATTTATGGTTAAAAAATTTGCGAAAATCTGTTGACTGTTTCTCGAAATACATGTAAAATTACAATTTGCCGCGTTATTTGTATGGTGATTGATAATTGTTCTTTTAAAGAAGTTGATGTTAATATAATGACCGATAATTCAAAAGTTTCGAGGCAAAGTTTGTGCATATCATTGTCGTTAGCGCGTAAGTCGGGATCTCCGATCTTTGAAGTGTTATAGCAGTGGTGGACGGTATTATAGGAGATGGTGCCTATGGTATTAGCAAACGGATCAAAAGAGAACTATATTTGATTGTGTAAACTGGAGGTATTTCAGTAGCTTTTTGTTAAAATGTATCCAACAGCTACGCGGCACCCGGCGGCCGCGGTAAGGGTTTGTGTTGTTTTTCTACCTATCACGAGCTTATAATTATGTATAGATTTTACAAACCAGAATGAGAAATCTTTGAAAGTTGCTATTTTGAAGTAGATTCTGTTAAGACCCTATTATTGTTTGTGACTTGTTGTGCAGGGACCTCAGCCGCCAGCAGGGCCTATTAAGTTTACAATAGCTGATACATTAGAGCGTATTAAAGAAGAATTCAACTTTTTACAAGCCCAATATCACACGTGAGTACATGTTCTATTCTTATTGACATTGTAATCTCAGTCTAATCTGTAACATTATGATCTGTATTTATCCTTAATCAGTTATCTTATCTTATGTTTAAGTTATAATTCATTGTTTACAGATTGAAATTGGAATGTGAGAAACTGGCCAGTGAGAAGACGGAAATGCAGAGGCATTATGTTATGGTAATTAAACTTTTATGGCTCTAAAGATAAAGAAAGTTTGTTTTTGGATCATAAATATGATTTGTACATAAAATAAGTAAGTGATATATTTGAAAGAAGTAATGACAGGTGAAAAACAAAGTTATTGTTTAGTTTAGTTAAATTAGTGTAGATAATAATGTGGACGAAGCTTAAAATAATGTTCTCTAGTATATGTTGAAATGTGTTGTAATGATTTCTAAGGTTAACATGAATGTGGTTCATTTTAATAAGGCAATAGTTTTAGTATCTGTTTAAATATTTGTGATTTCAGGAGAGATGGCACAGCTACTCATATTATAACTGTTTTATCAAAAAAACTAAATAAGTCTGACAGATATAAGACAAGAGTACAACATAGGATAAAATTACTATTTTGTTGCAATTTTAAAACTAATTTATTTATCTCAAAAACAATAGTTTTAACATAACCCTGAAACATAAATTTTATAACCATTGTAAGTGTAGTAATAGAAAGAAATAGAAGGTTTGTTAGTAGTTAGGCATTATTAAGTAAAAAAAAAATCGAGGGCACTCACAGCAACAGGCTTAAAAATGGGTTTGTCATGTACTGTATCAATAAAAATATACTTGCATGAATTGCGTCACACTAAGGTTGGTTGGTAGAGAAAGCAATCACCATTCAGTTCTCTTGTGAATGTCTCAGTAAATAAAGTATTAAATTAATTAGTCAAAAAACATTTCATCAATAATTTCAATCAGCATCATAGTATTCATGTTACAAAATGTGGCAAATTATTGCTTAGTTCTTTCACACATAGATGTTGAAGTTATGAAAACACTATTGTCTTATTCATCATTGAATTATCATCTACTACTTTGCAATACTTTGTAAGAAGTTTTTACATACAATGAATAACTAAATACATTATATGACTAGTTGCATGGAAGTATTTTTATATGAATACTAATAACAACTCGACTGTTGGGTATTCTCTCATTACATTAAAAACAATAAGAAGTTTTGAAGTTGCAAGGTTAAAGTTATTAAGAAATAATCTTAAAAATTAATCAGTTCATTATTTGTAATACATGCAATGGTCCTGCCATGTATTTGTTCTATAGATATTTTTACAGAATCTTTTGCATCTAACATCCTTTCTTTCATTACAGTATTATGAAATGTCATATGGTCTCAATGTGGAGATGCACAAACAGGTAAGCTAAAACATAATTAATCTTATAAATATAATTATCAGAAACAATATTAAAAACACTTTATATTTACAGACAGAAATAGCGAAGAGATTAAGCGGTATAATAGGGCAGGTGCTCCCGTTCTTAGCCCAGGAGCACCAGCAACAAGTTGCATCTGCAGTGGAGAGAGCTAAACAAGTCACCATGTCTGAACTAAACTCCATCATAGGGGTAAGCTACTTCAAACCGGTTCAGTAGTAACTGCTGTAACTCATGCCCTAAAAAATAGGATATTAAAAAAATATTCACATTCAACAGCTTACATAGTGTTATGATTAATCATTAACTTAGACCATTAATTGTTTTGCTTATTTATTTTATTTCAGTTAAACTCATCTGGGTGGCTTTGAAAGTCATCCAGTTTGGATGAATAATTATCCTCACAATAAAGTATAATATATGATTTTGTCTAATATTTTCTGCAATTATTTAAATATACATAAGTTTTACTAAGTTTATTTTTTATTAGTTTATATTATTAAGATGCATCCCAGACAAAATACTATGCATCAGCTGCTTAGCCTCTATATTGAGAGTTAAGAAAAACTCTTTATGGGCCCGAGAAACATTTTTTAACTATGTTTTTGAAGACACAGGAGTGTGCTGAATTAAAGGAATAGTTTTGCTTGTTATGAAATAGGTGGTTCACCTGTTGAATTAGACCTTAAGCTTGTTAGCATACAGTACAGGTTTTATAGCCAAGAAGCATATTCACATAACTGAAATGTTTAATATATACAGTTTACTAATAACTAAGCAGTTTAGTCCGGTCTAGAGTGGAGACTTAGTTTATTGTGCAGCATATATATTGTTAATGTTGTCCGCAGCAACAACAACAGCAGGGTCTCCAGCAACTGCTTGTAAGTCAAATACTGTGCTTGGTACATTGATTATATGTTGTGATTAACATTTCGCATTATTTTATGTTGCCATAATTTCTTTTTTAAATTACATCACGGATTTTTCACGTTAGCTTCTGCATTCTCATCTCATTAATTCACGTGGTTTGTTTATTATTTTGAGCTGTAATCACCTGGAATTCTTTTCGGAAACGAGTACACCACATTAGAATTTCGGGCTATTTGTGTTCAGAATCTATCAAGCTGGCTTTAGCCCACCATTCTTTATTAGTAGTCAATGTAAAAGGCGGCAAAATTTTAAATAGGATGGGGGTACATCAACCGACATTAATTATATTGTAAAATTTCAATCAAAATGTTGGCACGACTGAACCTCTGCTCTCTCTCTATCAAACTAGAAGGATAAATGTGTGCTGTACATTATTTAGTGTAAAGTTCAATTTATAAGTTGTTAATGATAGAGGGCAACAAGTGGTTCACTGGTCGTATACAACTTTTAAAAATGAACTTAATGTTACAAATAATAAAGTCTATATCATTTTCTGTTATTGAAATAGACTTGGTTGCAGAGTCGGTAATGTGCGCCTTTAATTATTTATTGCAATGTTTTGGGTGATTAATATTCTACACTACTGCGCTTGCTGTTTCGATGATGACACGTTATTAGCATTTATGATCTTAATTAGAATTTTGTAGTAATAGTCGCTAATATTGTACCTGATAGTGCATGTTTTCATGTTAATTTTCGTATTAAAATCTGTTTCAATAAGAGAGATCTAACACTGAACCTTGACATACAAATATCTTCGAACGGATTTTATCGCCGTATATTTTTACATTTTATAGTCTCGCTATTTTGATCCACTTGTGTTTTCATTGACAAGTGTTATTTATGCCAGCAGTTTAGATGCTGGAACGTACGAACTGTAAGTTTCCGATTTAAACTAGAAAAAAAAGTTACAGAACAGAATGCTAATCAATACATATTCTGCTCTAGTTATAAAAAATAGTATATTCGATAATCTTTAAAGAACATGCTATTAGAAAATAATGTATAAAACTTTTCAACACAAAATTCAGTTATATTGTTTTAATCATCTCAGTAGTTCTACACAGCGATTGCTGTAATGCCATTTAACGTAAAAATTAATCGCAATAAAACGATACCAATCAAGAGAATGCACAATCTAACATACAGGCGTACGTTTAACATAAGTTATGTCACAGTAATTGGAAAAACTAATTGGACTTTAATGTTTAGTAATCACACCTTTAACTTCACGTTTTCATTGTATGCAAGCACATATGTTGCGTGTAGCTGCTGCATCTAACAGTAATTAGTGCTTATGGTGTGTCAACCACATATTATAGATTTATTTTATCACGTATCTTAGATAATCTCTTTGTATTAAGCGTTTGTAATTTACTAAACTTTGTTGTCTATGATGAGATAATGATTGTAGTTAAAAAAAATCGTAGGTAACCTACTCATTCCATTTCAAATACCTAAAAATTTGTTAATGTTACTTAGATTTGATTAGGCTGTAAGATATTTGAGACCATCATCATATCATCTGTATAAATTTCCATGGCGTTATTAAATCAGTGTTCTCTTTGTAGCTATGCAAGACTTTTCAGATTTTGTTTGGTTGTCGGTACTTATTTTCTGTTCAGTTTTATCACAAAACTAGACTAACACAATTTGGCTGGAGTCAACATTTTATTAGAAATCGACCAAATTGTGTATTATTTAGTCTTTGTATGCCTACCTACATATCTAGGAAATATCATGATTAGGTTTGCGCTTGCCTAGATAATTTTTTGTAATTTGAATGTGCGTATTCAAGTATAATTACTGGGTAATAAATTAATCAATTAGCTGGTACTTATTATTTTTTTAGTTGGTAGATTTTAATTAATTTTATATGCACGCTTATACCATTAATTTAAAGTAAATTTCCGGTCTCAAGTTTAAGACAATTTGTTTTAATGTAGATTTTTGCTTCATATTTGTTTTAACACAGATTGTATTTCTTTATCACTTTTCTTTGTTATATAGGGTTATAGAAATAGTTGTTATTTAAGGGAGGGCCAGCAGTAAAGCAATATGTCGCTGGCCAGGATTTTGAGATCTACAACTTTTTATACGGCGCGCGGCGGCAAGTGGCAAATGGCTGCGGTAAAAAAAGATATGGCCATAAGTGAAAGTTAATATTAATGTTTTTAATTATACTGTAATGGAATTTATTATGTTTTATCGCATAATTCCTATACCAAGATGCCAAACAAGAGACGAAATATGAGCATAGCTCCCCGCTGAGCGTCACCCTGTTAGGAAATTTCAATAATTCCAACTGCGATTTTTTGTAATGTACTTGATGCTTTTGTTTTTTTTTTGACACTTTTCCTAACCGTCAGGAGATGGCCATAATCACTTGGTGGCGATTGGGTTGGAAATATCACCATTTACTTCACTTTTTATGTATTAATATATTATAACTAAGAAATTTTATATCATTGTAGCAACACTTACCCCCTCTCTTTCTCCCTCGGTTTCCGTAAGGCTGCTCAACACCACTTGTCAAACCTCATGCTGAGCGCTGTTATTGGTTGTTAGTCCTTTGTGCAACCAATCATAGTCGTGAATAGTTGATATGACAATAGATTAAGTTAGTCAGGCTTTCAGAAACCGGGGTTTAAAGTTATGAAAAGGTTAGTATCAACTTTAAGATTATTTTGGCCGTAACTTTTGCACACAGCGATTCGATACTTGCCGCCAAAGAAGTTGTACAGTTCAAAAATTCTTTCAGTTAACCTTTAGTGCTCTCTAGGCCAGGCTCCGCATATTATTTCCGGTTGGTACACCGTTGTTAAAAACATCACAAAAAATAATGTCAGCTTTAACTATTGTAGGTATTTACTATTCTCATATTATACATACATACACTATTCCTAAACAATGGAAATGTTAATTATGAAATGTAAGAACAAAATGCATTTTTATGTTTGGTAAAATTGAAGATGACTTGCAAAAACCACATGGAATTATCATAAATTCAATTGCATAAAGTTTCAGTGGGGCATTGATTAATAATTCATCAATCTAATACCTCAGATGCGCAGAATTGGTAGTAAAAAGTTAAAGTCTAACATTTATATTGTAAAATGCTGCGCCTCATGTTCTGATTTATTATTATGTTAGAAAGGAACCCTGTTTTATATGTAAGTGGGTTAATGTACTTTGCTACAAAATTGTTGTATCAAAATGCCAATAATTACTATAATATTTATATTTAAGGACATACTTATCCTGAGCCCTTCTTTAAGCTTCTTGACTGAAAATACCAAAAGTCTAGAAGATTGAGACAGTGTTTTCTGTCACTCACTTTATTTCTTTGTACCCTCAATTTGCTCAAAAATCCTTCATGTAGACTTATGGAATGATATTTCCTCCCAATACAAGTAAATCATCTGATATCGATATACATTGTCGTATAGCAGCAAATCCACGCGAGTGCAGGGTTGTCGCATGGAGTGGCGGGCGCGGGCGGGCTGCTGGGCGCGGGGGGACTGCTGTTCGCGCCGGGCGCTGGCCCGCCGCCTCCGCCGCACTTACCTCCCCCGGCGCATAAGGTAAATATGTATTCACATTAGATATATTAAAACTTGGCTTTTTGCTCTTTGACTGATACAGTTTTTATTGTTTATCATATTGAGACAATATGTTAAATATGTGCTCAAAACTTACTATCATTTTGAGCAATTGCATTGTTGGTAATCATTTCTAAAAATGCTAGATTTAAGTGGCCAGTTGCCAAGCAACGCCTAAGGTACACAGCGCATACACACACCTATCATAGCCAGTGGCCGTCACTATAAACACATTTCTGTAGTTTGTGGTTGTAAAATATGTGCGTATTCTCATTGGTCAACGTAAGAACTTGGTATCGCATCGTAATTCTTCAAGTGTTATGTACTCTAAAAGTAATATTTGTTTAATATTGTGAAGGTGGAGCTCCCGCCGCCCGCGGACATAAAGCCGCCGGTGCTGCCGGGCGGGCCGGCGCCGGCGCCGCTGCTGCCGGGCCAGCCGCCGCCCCGGGACGACGATCGACACGGCGCCAGGGTATTACAACAGGTTGGTTACCTTCTTATGTAATTACAAATTTAATTTGCTGATTTAGTTTTAGCTATCCCATCATTTTTGTGGTATATTATTATGATGCCAATGTGTTTAAAGAAATTAAATACGTACCCACTTAAAAAAAATAGTACTAAGAAAATCGAAATTTTTTAAAGCGTATTTTTCTTGTTGTTACCTACGTGTGGTAGAACTACTCTCTTTGTCACTAGTTTGTTTTTAAACTCATATGTTTATCGAAGCATAAAGCAGCAGTAGAGTCGGAATAAAATATGTAGTCTTATAGATACCCTTTAAAAAAATAATTTATGAGGTGTCTTGACCTCATAAAGCTCGGCTATCCGTGCAGTCTAAAATTACTCTAATCCTTCCTTGACCAAAAGGTCAATAATCAAAAAAAAATCAAAAAAGGTAAATATACCTTTCTTTCAACAAATTGTTTGCTTTAAAATGTTAATACCGTACAGCAAAGGAGATCAGTATCTCCTCACGAGCGAGAGCAGAAGTACCGTCCTCGATCCCCGGTGGAGCCCGAAGCGCTGGACGTGAAGCGCAGAAAGGAGGAGAAGGTACTCGGACATGTGAGTCTATGTAGTGTATGTGTCGGCTTCTATTATAAATACGTTGCTTTTTGTTTTACACTCCTTTTGTTCGATTACGACGGTTGTTGCTGAAATCAAAAAATCAAATCAAAATCAAAATTCGTTTATTTCAAATTGGGCTTCTAAGTAGAACTTTTTGAAAGTCAACATATCAGAGCACCCCGATCCGCTCACCCTTCGCCAAAAAATATCAATCGAAATTATGGAGTTTTAAAATGTTACAACTTTTATAATCTATTTGCATATGTTACACCCAACTTTCGCATTTATAATATTACTAGCTGACCCGACAGTCGTCCTGTCAAAATACGATGTCATACTTAAGTTTTTCGACATTACTCGCAGATTTTTCGCAAATTTTCGTTCATACAAATCTTGTTCTGACAATTACAAGAACAACAAAAAAAAATAGCTAAATCGGCCGAGTCGTGTTTAAGTGATCCTCCGTCATACAAGTGGCAATTAACTTTTATATGTAGAAGATGTGTCGATCTAGAATTCTCAATTCAATTAAACTTCGAGTTGTGTAAGTGTGCGACGATTATAAAGTTTGTGATGAACTGCAGGGGAGATCAGAGAGAGAGAAAGGAGTCAAGGAGTCCTCAAAATAATGTGTCATCTTTCTAATGACTTATAAAATTTCCAGCTACAGAATGTAGTTTTAAATTTTACATAAAACGTTGAGATTTGTATAAAATATGATATAGAATTAAATGTAACTTAATACGATTCAGCAATAACCGTCTGTTCCAACGCTTGTTTGTTCAGATGCTTTGTATTATACATTGCTCATAATGATGGCTAAGATACTTTTAATAAATTTATTGCTGTTTTTATTTAATTAATATTTTTGTATAGTACTTTTATTAATCATAATATACATTTCTAGGACAGCGATGCTGAAAAGAGTGATCAAGATCTTGTTGTAGATGTGGCGAATGAGGTAAGATGGTGGCGATTGTGTATTCTGTTACTATGCAGAACTTCAAGGTTTTCACAATATGTTATTTGTGACTTTTTCCTGTTTTTATGAAATTCAATGTATTTTGTTCTACACTATATAAACTGATTACCTAGGTCCTACGGAAATTCCAAGGCGATAATGTTATTGCATTATGCAGTTGTGCATATGTACTTCACGTCAATCACAAGCTGTATCAATGAGTAGTGTTTGTTTAAGTATAAATTGTCTTCGCAATTATAAAAGTTATTGCACAAGACATTAAATGGATGCTATTATTATTATTATTGATAGTAAACCTATCAGCAGACGACATCCATTGATCGTTTGACAAAAAATAATTGCCTTTATTCCAAGAAAAATTATATACAAAATTTTGGAACAAATATACTTACTTACATTTTTCAACACACAGAACTCACATGTTAGAGTTCTACTTTAGTTTGTTCTTTTGTCCTTGTCATGTTTTTTTTTAATTATTTATTTAAGTACTTAAATTTATCTTTGTATGAAAGGTCGAAATTAGTTACCTTTTTGTCTACATAACTTTCTTAACGTTGTAGGAAGAAAGAGGATCCCCCAGTGTGCGCACGGAAGGTGGCGAAAGAACAGAGAATGGTCCGCGACCACCTTCGAGATCCGGTTCATCGTCCAGTCGGTCCACGCCCAAGAGTTCCAAAGACGTGAGTTGGTTGCCTTCGTATATAATATACCTACCTATTTTCTTTTTGGATATTTATTTATAGTTGTTATTAGGGCAGAAATTGTATTTCGACTTGTGGCGTATTAAATTGAATCATACACCAGATTCTAGGTTCGATTTTTAGCAATAAAACCGTAAAAACTGTATTGGTTTTCGTGCAGTAGTTCTTGCGTGAGGCAAGTACAAACACATAAATAAACAAAAATTATTACGTTTTTGTGCAATAGTTTTGCGGGATGCAATAACAAAATGAATATATATTAGCAAAGATACATTGCTATATTTGGTAACGATCGAAGTTTCGGTCATGTGTGTGATCTCCGGCCTGGTCGCAGGAGAAGCCGGGCACGCCGGGGGGCGCGGGCAAGGCGGGGCGCGCGCCCACGCCGACGCCGGGGCGCGGCGCGTACCCGTTCGGCGCCTACGCCGCCTACCGCGGCGCCGCGCCCGCGCCCGCGCTGCCGCTGCACTACGACTCGCACCACCGCACCAACGGCATCGGGCCCGCCAAGCCGTGAGTACATCTGCCGCCTCATATTTCATTATAAACTTCATGTTTTTTACCTACTCGATTTTATTGTGTACGATTAAGTAATCGGCTTTCAAAAATTTTGACGCTGAACACACTGTATTGTGATGTATTATGTTTATGGACAAACTCCGGAAAGATGAAGCTCAGGTTAAATAAGTATATAAATGGTTGATGTGCGCATGAAAGGGCGGCTTTGGGCAGCACGGTCCGGCCGTGCTTATGCTCGTGGGGCCTGGCGATCCGCCTTGCGTGGTTCGATAGTGGTAACGTAGTGTTGTGTGCGCAGCGCGTACTCGTACCACTCGTGCGGCGGGCCGCTGCAGCCGGTGGGGTTCCCGGCGGACGCGCTGGGCGGCGCGGGCGTGGCGCGGGGCGCGCGCGCGCTGCTGGCGCTGCCGCACGGCGAGGTGGTGTGCGCGGTGGCGCTGGCGCAGGCGGGCGCGGCGCGCCACGCCTACACGGGCGGCAAGGGCTGCGTCAAGCTCTGGGACATCTCCAACCCCTCCTCGCCCAACGCGCTCGAGCCGCTCTCGCAGCTCGACTGTCTCGTACGTATTACTCTTCCTGCCTCAATGTCACCTACAAATCTACTAAAACAAATAGCTTTACACAATGCACACATAGTACCATGCTGTCGGCTTTATACCGAACGAGGATGCCACCGACCAATGCCACTCAACGTAGCAGAGCATCATTTCAGTTGTGACAGTTATTTAGACTAGGATGACAAATCAAACGCCGGGAATGAAATACGTGCCCATGTCACCCTCAATCATGACTCGGCGGCGATTTCGCAAAAAGATCACACGAACTTACATCATCTTACATTAATTCCAGCAAAGAGACAACTACATCCGTTCAGTAAAACTGTTGCCGGACGGGCGCACGCTCATCGTGGGCGGCGAGGCGTCCAACCTGTCCATCTGGGACCTGGCTTCGCCCACGCCGCGCATGCGCGCCGAGCTCACGTCCTCCGCGCCCGCCTGCTACGCGCTCGCTATCAGTCCTGACTCCAAGGTAAATCTTACATACTACACATCTATTAATACACAGTTCAATAATAAAAGAACTGAAGGCTATTTTTTCATAATCTTTTTTTCGTTTCTTAACAGGTGTGCTTTAGTTGCTGTTCAGATGGTAACATAGCAGTATGGGATCTCCAGAACCAAACATTAGTTAGACAATTCCAAGGTAAGCTATTTTTCCCTTTCTAATAGCTTTTTAAGTTTATGCCAAATAATTACGAGACATGTTCCACCTTTATTCCTTAACCTTCTTATTATATACTTTTTTCCACCTTGACTCGTTTAGCTCGCTTCTTCTATGAGAGTTGTTCTACTAAAGGGCGATAAAGATATTGCGAGGCATTTGCCACGCACGCCTCGATATAAATGATCACTTGTCGCGCCTTGCGCGTGCGCAGGCCACACGGACGGCGCGTCGTGCATCGACATCAGCGGCGACGGCACGCGCCTGTGGACGGGCGGGCTGGACAACACGGTGCGCTCCTGGGACCTGCGCGAGGGCCGCCAGCTGCACCAGCACGACTTCTCCAGCCAGATCTTCTCGCTCGGATACTGTCCAACTGGTACCGAACGCTTCTTTCAATTATAACAAATCTGTCTATATAACTGAACAGTTCGAGTGTTTTAAGCTCTAATAATTTCGTAAATAGTCTAAATAGATGAACATGGTATGTACAAAGATTTTGCATGTCGCTGCATACCTTTGATTTTCTAACTGGATATATTTGGGAATTCCCAAATCATTTCGAATCCAAAAACTGTTTTTTAATCGCTATTGAAAACAATTTTTGGGATTCGAAAACCAAGCTCGCTAGCTTGTTTTAAGATCTCAAGCCAAATTCAATTCCTTAGCAACGATTCAATTAGACCTAATTGAATCATTGTCACTATAATTGTTTGTTTGTATTTGATTGTTACAAAAGCGTAATTGTTCCAGGCTCGTGGCTAGCAGTGGGCATGGAGAACTCTCACGTGGAAGTGCTGCACGCGGGCAAGCCGGACCGCTACCAGCTGCTGCTGCACGAGTCGTGCGTGCTGTCGCTGAAGTTCGCGGCCTGCGGCAAGTGGTTCGTGTCCACCGGCAAGGACAACCTGCTCAACGCGTGGCGGACGCCCTACGGCGCTAGCATATTCCAGGTAAAACGAAATACATTCAATAACAACACGACAATTTTAATATTTTAGAATTAGAAAGCTCAGGGCTAAATTTAAACCCTAAAGAAGGGAAAACAGACTAGAGACACCTTTACCTAGCGTACAGACAATATTAGATAAGAATAGTTGTTAGTGTAATTAAGTTACGATGTTTTCATTTCAGTCGAAGGAGTCATCATCGGTGCTCAGTTGTGATATATCAGCGGACGATAAGTTTATAGTGACAGGGTCTGGTGACAAGAAGGCGACTGTCTACGAAGTGATGTACTGAAGTGAAGTGAAATCTCATGCGCAATAACGTTGTTGAGGTCCAGTGTAGTGAGAGCGGTTATTATATCAAGGTTTAGTTGGCTGTAGCTAATGTTATGTTACTTTATTATAAGATTAACTCGTCGTGACTTAGCTCGTTTGATAAAAATGCCTTATTCTGGGGGATAGCAGTAATTGTAATTAAGTGACTGCAGGTCAAATAAGCAATATTTAAAAATCATACGGATGGCCATTATCTTGCATTCGTTCGTAAAATGATATGAAACTTAAGTATGTATAAGTATGTATATGTTGCCTATGAGAATAACAGCATCAGTGTTTCACTAGTGTAGATTTACAAGATCGAGGATATTGTGCTAGGAAGTACCTATGACGATACTATGACAATGTAACTTGTCTGTTAGTAACGGAGTTGTCACAAGAGTGTTGTTTGTGAGTTCCTCGCTAATAAATAAAATGTTCCTGTATAAAGTAAATGGCTATATAAAAAACCCCCATAATAACTTTAAATATATGTTTTGTATAAAAAGATTATAATGCTAAGCATGACTAAATGTAATTTTAAATCTCGATAAGACTAAACCTTCGTAATAAACATATTATTTCTAAAATTGGCTCGTCACTGCCGCTATGATCTCAAAATTTTCACGTATAATTATAGTTTTGCAAGTTGCAAAGATAATATAGTATTATAATACAGCAATAACAACACTTACAAGCATTCTATTGTATTAAATAATTTAAATAACATTTTCTACAGCCAACTAAAGATGGTTGAATTAAGTGTAATTTTATAATGTAACAAATAGATCAATGTTGCACCGTTAAACATGGATATTTTTAGTGTTATTATATATTTTTATAATGAAAAAGAAAATAATTTTTATTAATTTCAAGTTGAATCTTGTTTCGTGAATGGTCCATTAATTACGAGTATTTATTTTATATTCTGATTATAAGTTTCCAGACTGATATACTGAGTAGTCTTGCGATACGTCGCTATGCGTAGCATATTGTCAATCTTATCTTTCTTTTAACGAAATGCGTTAAAACGCGCACACTTTGGCTTTGCATTTTGTCTATATGAAGGGTCAATAATGACCCCAATCATGTTCCTAAAGTATATTAATTAAGGGCAATAATTCGTTTTAAGTACGAACAATGTACAAATAATGCCCCTGACATTGGCTCTATAATAGGGTGTCTATACTTAAAAAATAGTGCCTGTTCTAACATTTCATATTGCGTAGAAAATTGTGCTTTAAAATATTAGGTGAACAAGATTTTAATTATCAAAAATAACTAAAGTTTCTTTAATAAAATTGTTGACAATTTTAAGGAGTGGCGGGAATAAATAAGAGCGGTATTCGGAAGTATTTTTATTGTGTCTCATAAAGTTAAACGAATACAAGGATATCTCTTAATGTAGTTTCGTTTGTAAATACAGACTGGGAAATTGGTGAATGTACATTAAATGTTGAGTTCAAACTCTTTTTTATAGGAAAAATTTACAAAATTTACTTTCCATTTTCTTGCAATAATGTATAAAATATTTGTTTTTAATCTGACTGAAATTTTTATATCAAAGTATATTTTATTGTACTTAAAGTTTACAAAATAAAATCTTTTTAAATGAATTTCATTATAATAATGATCTGCTAATTGTGATATTATTTCTTCAATGTCATACGATATAAGTGTACCGAGTATGCGACTCCGAATTTGACTGTAAACAACTTATTGTTATTTTACTGCAAAATTGTATTATGTACTTTGATTATATTTATTATTTCGATAAATTTGTATTTTTATTGATTTACACTTACACGGTACCTTAAAAAACATCATTTTTTACGGAAATTTTATAGTGCTTATTTGTGGTTTGGCAAGACTTAGTTCGAACTGAATGAAGATTATCTCACAGAGTACTTTTATATGGTTATCTGTAAACTACACCTGCGCTTCCGCTGTCTAGTCTTGGCGGGGGTACTACCGCCCTAAACTCTGGTCCTATGACAATTTTATCCACTGTTCGATCCGTTTCTTCAGGCCCACATCTTTGCTAAACAGATATATTCTCAGAAATTAAGGAAATATCGTTGCATTTGAAAGCAAACTTAAATCGAAAATAAATTGGTCAAAAGTTAAACATTATTTCGGATGTCAAAATGTGAACGCTTCAATTTTTGACAGCTGTCATTAGGCGCTGGCAGACGGTCTGTCACTGTCACCGACTCCGATCTGTTGACTTGGCAATCAAAATAAATCAACAATTTGTTTATTAATATTCTAAGATTGTTTTCTCAACTATATTGTCGGTAATATAATAGTTGACGATCTTACACAGATGCTGTAATACATAGTTCGTAAAGTTTACATAAACAAAAATGATACAACCTAACCTATTGGAAATAATTCCTGAACAATTGTTTCAAACCCATTCCATTAGTGATATAGATCAGGTGCAGAAGAAACTCCAATATGAAATTGAAAGAAAAAGGGAGGAGTTGCGAGCTATGGTTGGGTGAGGCGCTAATTATCACTTACTTATAATAAACGCAATATTTTCAAACTTACCTATTGAAGTCATCATTTACCTTTAAAGATTTAAGAACTTGGTCTTGGTCAATTTTCTGAATTTTAACTCGATAATCGACACATTATTATCATAGTACAATTTCGCAAAAAGAATCCTTTTATCAGAGAAGTATTAGTGAAGTAAGTTGTAACTAAGAAAACCTGCCATACAATTTCAGTGAGAGATACCGAGACCTGATTCATGCAGCAGACACTATAGAAGAGATGAAGGACACAACAGGTAGTACTCTGAATCACATCAGTGAAATGATGGCAGCTTGTAAGAACTTGCACAACACACATTTGGTGGGCTTTAAGATTGATAATAAACCAACAGCTCAGAGGTAATTTTGTAGGAGGTTCTTACCTTCTTATTTATTTGAATGTTTAATAACTTACTACTATCTTCCTAATCAGTGATCCTGACTGCTAAGCTGGAGATTGTGGATTTGATTCCCACACAGGACAAATCTTTGTGTGATGAGCATGAACTTTTGTACAGTCTCTGGGTATAATTTATCTACAATATTTATGTATTTATAACTATATAAGTATGTTTATCAGTTGTCTGGTTGCCATAATACAGGCTCTGCCTAGTTGAGATCAAATGGACAAGTGCAAATTGTCCTAAAAAAATGATTACTTTCACTGTGTATGGCTGTCTATTTGTATTAATCCATTGAGTTGGCCCAGAAATTTGCTAATATTATTGCATTTTCAGTAGCTTTCATAATCTCTAACAATTAATTATATTAGCATTAAAATATTATCTGTACAAACTAATCAAATCTAATAACATCTAAATACTACAAATCAATATCCAAACTTCAATACTGAATGTATGTATCTATCCATTAAGTTAGCTTGAACTCCAAGAAAGGGCATGGATATTCTTTCCATATCTGAAATGAAACACAATATACAATAATTTACCAATATGTTATAATTCCTTAGTTTTCAGTTTAATACAAACCCAGTACATAGTTTGTCAGTTCAAGTGAAGCTGTTGATGGAAATACCTGAAAAGATATGGACCAGCATTGAGGCTGAGGACTATGTTAAAGCCACACAACTGTTTATTATGGCTCGCCATGTCAATACAGGTAGTCTAATTTAATAAATAACTGATTTTATTTCACTAAAAAGTCAATTATGAGATCAAGAATTATCACATAGTAGCATATTTGATATATTTGACTCCGTTGTACAGCTTCCTCATTTCTTCACATTGTTCATTCCTCCCACACAACAGAAAATTGGTGTAAATGCTCACCTTAACTATTCTATTGCCTGACAGGTTCTTAAAATCCATGTAGCTATGTATGTATATCCAAATAGTTGCACCAAAGTTTATTGGAGCAATTTTAATGTTTGTTAAAAAAAGAGCAATTGAAATGTTTGTAAAAAGAAAACAAGTTTTAGAAAAACATAAATTATATTAATTTAAATATCAAATCACAAATAGTTTTGTTTCAATATTAAAACATTTTTTTTATAACTTGGATTTCAGGCCTGCAATTACAGATAGGCGGCAAGAATGTTAAGCCTGGCTTGCAGTCACTACAGAGGCTGGTACAACAGCAGTGGAACTCCATATCTAACTTCAACCAGACCATCATAGATGTGTGCCGGCAGAAGCTTCAGGATGTTGAAATTAGTGTTGAGGTAAACCTTTTTTTCAAATAAGAATTGATTTATTGTTTAGTTAAACAATAAAAAAAAACCAGAAAAGTGGGATTCTGACTCACGGACAAATTTGTACACATTTTGCTGGTTGTCACTGTTAATTCTCCAAAAACAAACAACTGTGTGGTAAAAAAAATGCTCTTTTATACATCGATGTATGAAATTATCAAATTTCCAACTAAAATTTAAGTTTCTAATCGCAAAAACGTGTTTGTTATGTTATAAAAATACAAATTTACAATTTTCGAATTTTTTCCATTACGTGGCTTTAGACCTATCATCGTGCCGAATTTATGTTCTGGGTCGACCGGAAGTACCCTATAGCTTTTGAGGTTCCCAAAAATGTGTAGCAAAAACAAAACTAGTTGTATTTTTTTTAATGAGTTGACATAGGAGCTTAATTTTTTGGACATCCTTAGTATTTGATAGAATAGAGGTACATAAGGTGGACTTACTGTTGTTAATAAATCATTTAAATCTTCATCATCTTGTGTACTTCAAAATACTATCGCTAATTATTGATCTGCTTCTGTCTAGCCTTTTCCAAGCTCTGTTTGGTTTGGCTTCCAGTCTTACCGGATTCAGCTGAATACTGGTTTTTTACATGGAACGACTCTCCAAAACCCATTTTACTGGGTAACACACTATCCCATGATAAAATTGGTTGTCAGAATTGTAATAACTATACAATGACTGGCAAAGACCGTCGTAGGACAGTCTGGACCAAAGTCTTAACGTGGTATGTTTACAAATGGTCACCCATCCACGGACCTACCGTGGCCAACCTTTGTTATCGGTCAAACTGTACGGTTTACACTTGGCCAAAAGCCTTTCGAAATAAAATATTATTTATGTTGTTTGTTAAAAAAATAAAAACAAAGAAGTGCTTATTTTTGGCATGGTATTCGAATCTTGTAACTTAGCTTAGCTTGTAACTCATGACAGTACCTAAAATGGCTCGAATATTATTTTATTTTCATCTATTATTATTTTTAATATTAAAAAAAATATCATTATTGCTTCTTACTCATTACCTGTGTGTATCTGATATCTCTTACTCCAAATTTTACATTGTGTTGTGCCTCAATTGCAGGTCGCCTGTTCCTGCCTCGTGAGCCTATACCTGCTTGACTCGCAGTCTATGGTAGAACTGCTGAACACATTAATAGGTCTTCACAGTAACAGCAGTCTTAAGTCTACATTGCAGTTTGATCTCGCACAGATATTAGAAGGAGATGTTAAAGCGCAGATTAAAGACAAAATTGTTAATGGTGTGAAGATTGTTTTGAAGACTGTTGTGCTGGTGTATTCTTGTTTTGTTGGTAAGTGTAGTGTGTAAAACACGTTTGGCGTTATAATTATGTGACCGGATGAATTTGATCGAAAAACTATAATAGAAAACCGATTGCTTATTATGTAATTATTAATTAAAAGTAAATAATTGAATATTGCAACTTGACGAAACGATGGACCATGGTTGAAATGTGATAATGAACCAAAGATAATCGCGATCACGGAAGCTTTTCACAAAAATGGAAAAGAATCTATCGTTACATAATTAGATATTTAAATCTATATAATATTTATATATAACATGTTCTTTACAGATAATGATGGTGGCGCAGTTCTAGCAAAGTTACAAGGTTTGTTTCGGAGGGATTCGCAGCCGTTAATTGAGTTAGTCAAGTTCAGCGATCCTTCGTCTTTAAAGCTCCTACCTCCTGCTATTTGTAATTACAGGTATAGTTTTAAAAAGCAATATTTTATATTAAATTACAATTAATCAGAAAAAGGGCTAAAACAACTAAACTAAGCTTATCTCTACTGTACCTAAATGCGCGTCAATTACATTTTGATTCGACTGCTGCGAAGCAAAAAAGGATGGCTATGTTTTTTTGTTAAAACGATTCTCTTGCCACATTATAATGATTGCGAGCATTGTTAGTAAGTATCAATCACCCTCTGAATATTATAAACAGAAGATAAATTGTGAAAATTCTTGAACTTTGGTTACCAGGCTATCATCAACCAAAGAAGTCCAAGCACTAGCCAAGGAAGAGATAACGAAGAGCGTTCAGGACTGGAATGTCTGGGTGAAGTCGTTCATAGAGACCAATGTGCAAACGTTACTGCAGAACATAACGAGAGTTAAAGTGCTGCATGAGATCAGGGAGGAAGCTTTTAAGATCGGTATGTAGGCTTCTCTCTTATGCTCAACTATTGTTATGATAAAAAGGAGTTTTAAGCCGGAAATTCAAATCACTCAAAATTAAGCCTTTTATTTTCTTCTAATTTGAATAGCCTGCTTCTATAAACAGTACTATATTACAATATTTTGGAATTTGTGTAAGAAACATTTTTGTTAGCAAGAATTAATAAAATAAATTGTATAAATTTGTCATACACTAATCAGATGGTAAATAATTGTATCAGATGCTTAAATGCTTATAAAGCTTGTAGCTTTATGTTTGACCTCAAACAATTGTTTATTTGGCATGGTCCCCGTTTAAATTTATTATTACGTAAACTCAGAGACAGAGTGCTGACGAGGAGTTTGTGGCTCCGTTTTTTCTCCACAGCCTGCTGTATAGGAAGCGGTGAAGGGTGGGCGATTCGGGCTATTTGATACTGTTTGTTTATATGATTGACCTACAAAAAGTTCTACCTAGCAGCCCACATTAAAAATATTTTTGATTTTGGTTTTTTCTCGATAAACGGATTTTATATAAATAATCGTTACAGACCAGACCGATAATAACTAGTTGTTTTTTCCTTCTTTTAGAAACTCCTACAAATTGGTCAAGAATATGCACGTCACTCGACATACCCGAAGTGCACGTGTGGTGTCACTACTACCAGCCTTTGCTGACGTCACGCGTCCAAGCGATCATAGACGGGCGATGGGTGAAAGTGTACGACGCTTTCAAAACACAACTACTTATAGATTTAACGACGGTGTCGTCTGAAAGTGAAGTGGAAAAGGAGGCTGATATCAACTGGTTTGTTTGGAAAGACCTGATCGGTGAGACGGTGATTGAATCGAGAGGTGACGTCATTAGAGTCATGAATTCGCTTTTGAAAGGTGAGTTTATGATGTGAAATACATCCCTGTTCAGACATACATATGGAATTATCTATTAGGATTACATTTCTGACCTGATTAGCATATGGAATTGGGCATCACATTCTTGTAGTCAGTGTCTTATACAAATAAATAAATAAATAAATAAATGTGGACAACATCACATACATTGCTCTGAACCCAAAGTAAGTAGCTAAAGCACTTGTGATACGGAATTCAGAGACAACGAAGGTACCACAAACACCCAGACCCGAGACAATGTAGAAAAGTGGTTTTTCTAAATTAACCCGGCCGGGGATCCCGGACCGGCCGGTCGAACCCGGGACCTCAGAGCTGGCGACACCTTGAAAACCGATGTTTATGCCACTCGACCACGGAGGTTGACAAAGAATCTATACTATGGATATTTCTGTTTACATTCGACTAACTGGCGCACTCAGAGACGTTAATGGTTACTTAAGGGATCCCTTATCGATTTACGTAAGCAACATATCAGACTTGAGTTTACTTACATCAATAATATGGATTCCCTTAAGTAGCCATAGTTGTCTCTGAGTACGGCAGTTTGTGTGTTAATGCTAGTTTGAAATGGTAATAAATATTTTAAATGTATATTTAGAATAGGGCCGTATAAAATACACATGACTTGCTAAATAAAATACTGCACTCCATGTTACGTAGGTGTTATTAAAATAGGCATAAAGTATATTATGGCACGGCAACAGATACGACAGAATATGCAAAACACAACGTTTGAGTTAGTAGCGTTAAAGTGGACAAAATAGAAATCTATAAGTCTATGGTCTAAATAAAACATTTTTAGGGGATTTTTGAACTTCTAATTATATTTATCGTAGACTAGCTGTTTCCCGCGGCTCCACCCGCGTGGGTGTCGGTTATCGTGGAAAAAAGTTGCCTATGTCCTTTCTCAGGCTCTAGACTACCTGTGTATCATATTTCATTTAAATCGGTTCAGTAGTTTTGGCGTGAAAGAACGACAGACAGACAGAGTTACTTTCGCATTTATAATATTAGTAGGGGTTATCTACAATAACAGCATTGTATCACTCTGTTCGTATTCAAACATTCTTTAACGAACAAAATATGTGATTGCGTCAAACGTTTCTTAGTATTGATAATTTCATTGTCACAGTAAGGTAAGCTGCGACACTGATCGATTGTCAAACACAAAACATTATCGTGAACGCCGTGTCTATGATAGGCGTAACACAGTAGTTATAATATTATGTTACGAATTATCAAAGAATGTTATACACAAATATCCTTATAGTTTGATTGTTGCAACCGATTAGTAAGAATTAGAAAATAATCATTTGGTTTTATTTTGATTAATATGTACAATATGTTTTTTCTAAGAATTTAAGTATGATAATGGTATACAAACGACTGTAATAAGATTACAAGTCATTTTTGACGTATTAACAGCTAGAAAAACATTTATTTATCAATATTATCAAATAATAAATATATCTATGTATAAAGGTAATTATTATTATTATGTATTTCTTTGTCTTTAACGGGTATCCTCAGTAACGACACACGGTCCTATGAAAGGCATACGTGGGGACAAAGCCCCAGCACGCAGTGGCCTTGTTGAGAACTTTACTCTTTATTATTATTCTTTATTCACCACAAAAGCTACAGCATTTTAGGATATAAAGTTATTAAGGGTACAATTTACAGATGCTAAAGCGTGATTTTGCAGTATTGTATTTGACATTTGTGTCTGGATATCGACATAGATATAATCTTTTTCTTCGTAATTTTATTACTATCGATGTCGATGACAGTTAAAGGGCCTAGAAACCTGTTAAGTAAAGATAAGTCAGGTCTTATAAAACTGTAATATATTTTTAACAAATACGCATCTGTAGACTAAGCTCTTGATACCACAGACAACAAAAATTATAGAGCTTACATATACTTATAGAAGTGAGATAACCATGACCACTTGTTTGTATGCCTATCTAAAACTGTTCAAAATCTTAAGCAAACACTTTTATCTAAAGCCCGGCGAAAATCCGGATAGATTAATTTTATTAACTAGTTATTTAAGTTTATTGATATGTATTATGTTTTATTTTTTAATTGCTATCAATTTTTCTGTTTACTTAAAGACCTGTTTATTTGTATACAAAAATATTTTATTCCCCAACCATGGAGGTTAATCTTCATTGAATTTCAATTCTAATACAATACCAATGCAAAATTGTTATTTATATAACAGATACACAAATAACAAACAGTATAAAGAAGTACTGTCAATATTTAGATTCCAGTTAGTTCCTTCCATTGTCAGTTTTTTTAATCTGATTCACGTGTCTGGTAAATTAATATCAATTTTGCATTGGCATTGTATTATATTAATTGAAGAGTAAAAGCACTGGTCAATACTGTAAAAACCTACATGACACGTTGTTAGTACCTAGGTATGTCAAAAATTTAGTTAAAAAAAAGCTTTTATTAAAGTTGTTCGCTATAAAACGCTTTAAAAGGATTTAGACATTTAGGGCGTGTAGAGTTGAGAGCTTGAATCTCCATAAGATCTGATAACTTTTTTACAGTGCCAGCATCATGTTTATTGGTGTGTGTAGTTTACCTAAATGTATTTATTAGCAAGTTGATACAAATATCATATCACAATTACGTAGGTATGACTGCCCTCGACATTGCAAAGGACTATCGCATGCGTAACTTACCGCTAGACACGTATCCTGCAACAAACTATAGAACAAAGATATTGATCTACTGATGTGGACCGATAGTAGATAGGTAGATCTTTAGATTATCAGCCCTGTTAAGACTTCAATAGGTCCGCATAGCGCCATTTATTTTTGAATAGAGTCGGCGCCATTTGAATCATTCTACCTATCGAACTCGATCCAAAAGATTAGTTTGTTTTAATATCTTTCCTTGCAGTTCTGTCTGTGTAGAATTCATTTCTAGAATGCTTATCGAACTATTTTTTAATTTTTATTACTTGTAATTTAATATAATTAAAAACTATTAAATACTTCCTACGCACCTCTCAATTTTCCGATATGTGACAAAGTTTTACCGTAAAATGTAGATGGCGCTAGTTGCTACATAAGCAAATGAACAAATTTATATCATACCTAAGAAATGAAATAATTGTCGATCAAACAAAATAATCAGAACGATTTATTTCTATTATTACATTATTAAAATGTAAGCTTGAATCTGTAGTTATACGGTGCCAAAATGTTGTTCATATATCAAAGAACCGCCAAGAAACTACGTAATAAGCCCCCATAACCGTTACCGTTCAAATAATAAACGTCTACCTGTTTTTTGCTAATAAGTTGCGAATTGTAAACTATTTCCATTTTTAGGCATGGCCCGCCAAGACCGCGGCTACTCGCCGACCTTAGAAAAGCTTTGCAAAAGTTTAGACGACGAATTGCAGAAACTTCTCGAAGATTTGAAGGTATACTTGTACCAGGACAAGAAAAATGCAGCCAACAAAGATAAGCTTCTGTTTGCGTACGACGAGGAAGACGATAGCGATCAGATTTACAGCGATAAGCATCAGATCGAAACGTATTTGAGGGATGTTTCCGATAAAAATATACAAAGGTATTATTTGTGCGTGACTTAAATAGATGTAATTAGTTGTGACGTTTTCATTTATCGGGTTTGGTAATCTCTATGACTAACGCTCGTAGGTAGCCAGAATTGATGTTTGATGATTATTTTACCCTTGAAATCAAAATACTGCGATCTAATTAAGTTACAGGGTGTTAAAATTACTACCAAAACAATTGCTTTAAATATATCAAACCACGTAGTCTATAAAAAAATTCCACTATTAATATATTTTTATTTACAGTATGCTCCAGTACATAAAGGCGTGTTTCGAAGAGCCAACGCTGCAATCAACGGAACTCCAGAAAAAGACAACAGCTATATACACTGCTCGGTTCACGCAAGCGATTTCAACCCTTATGGTACATTTACGCAAGTGCTATATGCCCGACGAAAGGGACAGTTTAGGGGTTATTAATATAGACGATAATGCTTTGAAGAGGTGGAATGATATGTGCGTGATACTGAAGGAGCATTGTCAGTTTTGCTGGGGTAAATGGGTTGATATCGTTATAGCCAAAGTCGAAGATTTTACCAAATGTCTGCCGCAGTCGTTTACTTTAGAAGCTAATATTGATTATTTGATGATGGTGCGTTGTTCTTTTATATTTTTTTAACCTTTTTATTCATAATGTGGTATTAAACCTATGTCCTTCGGTCTTTTTAGCAATGGGATGTTATTAAAATAACTGAAAAGGATGAGGAAGGTAATCCAATTGAGTCCACTATAAAAGTACCAGCAGGGCCGTCTTTAAAACTCCAAGAATATTTGTACTCCGCGAGCCGAATACTGGACGAAGTTGCGCCGCACACACTGCCAATTGAAACTCATTCTCTGTTCATAGAAAAAGTAGTTGCCATCACATTCGCCCACTACAATAAAGTTATAAAAGGAAACGAGACAGATATAAATCAGAGATGTGCGCTTCAACTCCTCATGGATGTTCGCCATTTGACTTTACTCTTAGTGCCTAGAGAGAATAAGAAATCTATGGAGTTGTCGCATGAGATATGCGAGTTTTTGAGACAAAAGATAGATCCATTTGACTATGACGTATTTTATCCGTACATACAGACTAATTTGAAGCGTTCCGTACAACGGGTCCAGGTTAGTAGACAGATCGAATTTATTATTTTTAAAACAATTTGATACTTTATCTATTTCTTCCCTCAATAAAACATTCCGAAACAAGGGTCCCATCCTTTGTTCATGTCCCTTTCGCATGATTTGATTAGCCATTAAAAACGTCGCTTAGTCAAATCGCCACCAACGACATGGGCACTATATTTATTTACTTAGTATATCTAGGTACATAACCATGGTGTTTATGAGACACCCTATTTATATGTATATCACACTTATTTGTTTTTAAAATATCTGTACCTTCATAGATTTAAGGTCCAAATTACAAAAACAATATCGTACACACATGTATTGTTTCCTAACCTTACCCTAGCTTAAAACAGTAACTACATGTAGTTCACCCCTACAGACTCTGCTAGGCAGCCTGGTCCTGCACCACGGGCAGCTGTCGGGTGTGATAGGCAGCAAGCCAGTGGTGTCGGGCGGCAGCGGCGACAAGGCGGCCGCGCTGCTGGCGGCGGCCGACTCGCACTGGTTCTCTTTGCTACCCGTCGCTGCGCCGCCCAGCCATCTTAAGAAACAAGATAAACCTGTAAGATTTGTAATTAACTTATATACTGATAATGGTAGTCTAATTTTCCCAGACCAGTACTCAGCCACGCAAACAGTGTTGGCCGTGCTCTTGTACAAATTCTCGCGAGTGCAGGTGGTAGGGCATGCTGGGCAGCTCATTAAGTAGGCCATCGTTTGAGGGTCTCATGGTTCAGGTGTATTGTAAACCCATCGGCACATATTTTCATTACTCCGGCCGTCTTGGGTCCGGAGTAATTAAAAAAAAAAGAAAAAAAAAAGTCTTCCACGTCGGCCATGTTTATTTACTAGAAATATTGATTGTCTATTTAATAATTATTAAACTCGCGGCTATTGAGAGAGGCAAAAGAAAAATGACTGGAAAGGCTGCTCAGCAGTGGGATATTTCGGTCTAGTAATAAAAATAATTTATTTGTAATGTCTATGGTAGACCAACCATTGTTTTTAATCTTGAATGTTTGTTAAAAAATTGTTAATTAAATACAAAATCTCATGTTGTTGTTCATTGCCGTATATGATCTATCACTTATGACAGCATAGCCGCCCGGCCCCGCAATGTACCGTACTCGCACGACATTTCTCGCATCGTCTAAATCAGGCAATAGGATATTAACGCTATACTGTTACTGTTTCTATATGGTGTTATTTATTGTCCAGAATAAACATCTCTTCATACTGTACACTGGTATGATGGTTCAGTTATTTTTTGTCAGAACTAATATAATTTAAAGTTAACTTTCACTCATCATAGTTTTTAGTTCTAAACTTCATTTTTAGTATATTTTTACTCATTATTATTTTATGAAGCATCTTAGATAATAGACTTAAATATACTAATGTGTGATTTAGGTTTTATGTGTCTTACAAATTCATACTTATGTCCATGCATGTCATTGCGCACACTAGATTAAAATTTTAAGCATTGTTGTAAGATTTTATAACCAACTCTTTGAAGCTGGAAATTACAACATCTATATAAATAATTATAACTAATTAACAAAATTTATGGAATGAGCAATGTATGATGTGAGAAGACAACATCGCAAGTGACAGGGTCCTACGCGGCTTGTAGATTTTTTTCATACCCGCCATAAGCTTCGATTTTAGATACATAAAAAATATTACCAAATTAGCTAATAACTAACAATATGACATGTTATTTCTGTAAATAAATAAAGTAAAATAAATCTCTCTTTCCAGATTAAAAAGAAGCCAATATCTTCAAGTCCAAACAAGTCTAGATCAGACATTTCAGAGCTGATGACTAATTCTTTACCAATCAACTTCGCGAACGCAAGATCTGGGGCAGCATCTTTCTTTAACTCCATATCATCTGATTGGTTTAGTGGTTCCTAATATTATAGTGTTAACATGATGAATCCATATGTTTTTAATTATCTTCAGTTAAAACAAATGACTGCCTACTATTATGTTATTGGAGATTAATGTAAAAAACTAAAGTAATTCTTTTGTGACTTCTTGTATGTATCGTCATTGGAGGGGCTCGTGGCTAAGTGTAAGCCGTACGGTTTGACCGATAATGAAGGTTAAGCCGCGCTAGCCGCGGTTGGTCCGTGGATGGGTGACCATTTGTGAATATATCGAGACCGCTACGTGCTTCGAAAAACACGTTAATCCGTTGGTCCTGCCTGACATACGTTGAATTTAGCAATTCTGCCAACCAGTCTTACCATGGTCTTACCTATTTTTCTGGGTTGTGGAGGTCAGACAGGCAGTTGCTCCATATAAAATATAGTATTCAGCTAAATCAGCTATGACTGCAAGCCGACCTCAACATTACTTGGGAAAAGGCTAGGCAGAAACAGAAGTATGTATTTCATTGGAGTGATAAGAAGTCATTAAAAAAAGGCCTTGGTAATAATTATTGAAAAGAATATTTAATTCTCCCACATTGTACAGTATATTCGTGTCTTTATTAATACCAATTAAAATAATATATTATTTAATTATGAGTCATATTCGACTATCTTAAAGTATAAATCCAAATGTTTATTTAAATGTAATATAAAAATAATTTACATATATGACGTTTTATTCCCATTGTTTGGGATTGTGCTATTGAATGTAGATCACCGATGCGTAACGCCGTATTCGTTTCCATAATGCAACAAACGAATTTATGCATGTAATGTATGAGAGATATATCAAGAATGGCATATAAATACGTGTTCGTAATTTTCAAGTTGGGTAGGCAAAGTTCTCACATACATTAAAATAACTATAACATTAAAAATATCTGTCCAATCTGTTGTAATACTGGTAAACTATTGAAATTGGTATTTATTATTTCCGTATAGGTTACTACATAATAATAAAAAAACTTACTTAAAATAAAATCAATTTGCAATAATTTTCTTCTTTTTAACTTGGGAAACTGCAAGTTTCATCATAATAAGTATAAACGTTTTTAAGATATGGATAGCATAAGTGCGCTTGTTTTTCGTGTTTTTCTAGACTGATAGGAATGTCTTACTAAAATAATGTGATGATAAAGAATTAAAAAACCTTCAGAAATGAGTCAGTGTTCATTTTAGGTACAAAATGCCATTTACCTTTCAAACGAACGTGTTTTCATTTGTTAAACACGTGTGTCGGAAACTTCAAAATAAGTAATAAGCAATCTACACTTTGATGCAGTGTTTGTTATCCTTAGGTACGTTCGGCATTTCGTCATGATTTGTTATTGTTTTAGTACAGTCATATTTGGATAATAAAATAAACTGAAGGTTGTATACTTTTACCACCTAGTTTGCGGATGTGTTGTGCTTTTAGGTACTTACAATATGATTTAATAGGTATTTTTATCGCCTTCAAAAGTGGGTAAAATCTAGCCTGACCAGATTAATTTCTTAAAATTATTATTTGTATTTTGTACAGTCAATAAGGCCTCTATAACTATAACTACACAAATACCTTTTGTTAGATTAAATTGCACAAGTACTCAATATGAATACTATGCCATAGCACTCCTACCTACCTGTCTAAGCAAGAAATGTAATCTGCTTATAGTTATTTTGTTGTAAATGCAAACAGTGGACTAAAAAGGCCTTAATTTATGCAACTTAAAAAAAACCTGAGGAATGTAGCTTGTATGAAAACTAAAAGATCAGAACAATTTATCAATACATTTTTTTATTAATAAAATCAGTGCAACAATAAATTCAGATCTTAAATATTAAATTATTAAGTACTTAAATTAATTAACTACGACTTTTCATCACTCTCCTTAATCTCACCGGCTTTTCTGCCGAGAAATCTGAAGTTGTCGCTATAACCGTCGCCATATCCGCCAAAGTAATTACCCTGGGCGCCGGAGTACGGCCGGTCGAAACCCGGTCTGTACTGGTTGCTGTAACTACCGGGCCGGTAACTACCCGGGTAGCCTAGGTTGCTGCCGCCGTACCCGGGTCGGTTATAGTCGAAACCTGGCCTGTTGGGGCGGTAACCTGTAAAGACAAAAAATATTGATTTAAAAAGACTATCTAATTATTTAAGTACATATGATTATAATAGTTAATAGAGTGGGGAGTGGCTAAGATAACGTTGGTCGTGGATTACATTAGGTAAGCTAAGCTTGCCGATGACCATCTGTGGACGGGTGACAATTAATTAAAATGACTACCTCCGGGGAACGGAGTTCAACGGAGAGCATGTTAAGTTGCTGATCCCGCAGCAATTTTTTAAAGTCGTTAATTACCTTAAACTCTACTAAGTGACAAGGATAATATGAGTTCACATATTATTATTATTAGCCATTAGTGTCCCACCGCTGGACAAAGGCTTTTCTTCCCTCTTCCCATTTTTCTGATCTAGATCTCTGTTAAAGGCTAACAAGGGCCAGTTCCGCGCAAAGGTGTCGTGTTCACATCGTAAAATCTATTTTTGTTGACAAGTTCTGCCTTTTATTATTTCAAATACAGCCTTTACGGTATACCTACAAAGGGTCATAGGGAATAGATACTACAGTTGTCGAGTGAATATGTGGATAAAATATATCACCTAAAACAAGGCTATCACGTATCAAAGAGAAAATATTTGCGTACGTAACTATAATATGACTACAAAGTACAATTTTTAGTTTTACCCAAGTAGGGAAGTAGATACTTACTATCTCTCAAAAAACGTGACCAATTTTAGGGTATTCAAAACAGTAGATTTTAATAGGGAATGCCTACGAAATAAAATTTAAGCCTACAAATAAGTATTATCTTCAATTGCGACTCCAACTCAGAATTGCAAGCGATTGTATTTGTCACAAGAAAAATTCCAAGATTATGGAAATTACCGTATTAAAGTGCGATGGCCGTACAAATGGCCACTGACTCGTGTTGTACGTGATCGTTTTCCACGAATATAGCTCATTAGACTTTGATGTGAACGACTTCTGTTGCTTAGCCTTTGTTAAAAATACAAGTGTTTTTATACCTAGAATATACTCTATTACAGGATTGTATTGCATTTCGATTCAAGGAGTTGGCTAACAATGACATTGGAGACCTTTTTCGTCGCTGGAACTGAGTAAGTTTGGATGTAAAAGATACGTAATCTTTGTTTTGTTTTTTTTTTTTTTTTTTTTTTTTTTTTTTTTATAAATTTATATAGGGTTTGAGAGTTCCTTTTTTGACGGAGATGTTCGTTATGGCTGAGTCTCATAGGATAGGTTTAAAGTTAAAAAAATAAAACAGGCAGAGCCTCTAATAAAAGCTTGTCAGTAATATAAAGGACTACCTATGAATAAAAACACGATTTAGTCGTAACTATACCTAACTCTGTTGTGATGTATACTGTTCTATCTTAAAAAGTCATTCAGTAATAACTAGTAAAAACATATTAAACATTGATTTAACTACCTACAAATGCATAATTGGGTATGATCTACAAGCGATTACTTATATATAATACATGTAAGTAAGTCACATAACATATAACTGGATTATAATGTACTAGATACAATGATCAATGAAGCATGCTCACCGCTGTACCCCGGATATCCTTGTCCGTAGCCCCCGTAGCCGCTCGGGTAGCCGCCATTGTACCCGCCAGTGGCGCCAGCACCTACGGATAATTTGATTAATAGTTAGGTTATATTATAGCTCAGTGGTTAACTGAGCAGGTTTCTGTGCATGTGCAAAGAAGTGACGGAAAAGTTTATATTAGGTAGATAACACTACAGTAAGATTTGATAGTCCTTTTTTTTTGTTTACTGACAAAATTGCTTTTGCTTTGCTCCTCTTCCTACTTTCTTTTGTGTTTACGAACATAAATGGACAATACAACTCAATAGAAAAGAAATCCCTTAGAAGAGAGAGTCTACAGAGTATAAGAGAAGTCAGGAATTATTACTTGTACTGCTTTAATAACTTTGCATTAATTTAGAAGTAACTAAGATGTATTTTGATTACTAACCTCCAAATCCACCTGGATATCCACCTTGACTCTGGTATCCAAAGCCAGGTCCTCCGAACCCTTGGTTGCCGCTGTATCCCTGGTTGTAACCTCCGTAGCCTCCTAATCCGCCTCCGTAGCCCCCTGCGCCGCCTCCGTAGCCCCCTGTGCCACCTCCGTAGTAACTACCCCCGCCCCCGTTGTAACTATTGTAGCCCCCGTAGCCACCCGGATTGTACCCGGATGATATACCGGGTCTTAATAGCCCATAGCCCCCGGTACTCCGCCGTTGTCCATCTAAGATGTCATTACTTGTATCTCCAACTTTTTGAGCGACAGTCACGGCCAAAGCACATGACAGCAAAATTATATTCTAAAAAACAACAAAAAATACCTAATTAATTTTCTTATCTACAATTAGTTAATCATCGATGCGTTTATTCACCTTGATTTTGCCAGAAATATTTACATGATAGATCTTTTAAATGAAGATATTATCGGGTTTGTTTTAATTAGGTAGGTAAACACATAAACAATAAACTTAAAAGAAAGAATACCTACATAGGTACAAAGATATATTATAACTTTTTTCACATATTGTATGTGAAAATAGTTATAAGTATATATGTAAGTACGAATTAGATTATGAATTTTATAATTTAAGGTTTAGTTATTGTTAAGGTCAATGTGCCTATGACAGAGAAGTTCCTTTGTTCAAATTAGTTAGTAGCTGCGAGTACATTAAAGGAACATTTTATATCTAGAAGTTTGGTCCTACATTGATAGTTATTTAACCGCCTGTATCATGCAAAGTTTTACACATTCACATGTCTATGATACTATGATGGTTGAACCTATTGTGTCTCAGCTTCTTTAATATGTAAAGTTATTTGTTTTGCTAATCGTGCCTGAGTATATATGAATGTCATGTATTGTCAATAGCAATAAGTCCAAAGGTAAGTAGTTGAAATGTCTATATAACTAGATAATAATCCATGCTGCATTATTTTAATAACGTCTTCACGCCTTATTTCTTATGTCAATAAATAAATAAACAAATGTGGACAACATCACATACATTGCTCTGAACCCAAAGTAAGTAGCTAATGCACTTGTGTTATGGAATTCAGAGACAACAAAGGTATCACAAACATCCAGACCCGAGACAATAGAGAAAAGCGTTTTTTTCTACATTGACCCGGCCGGAGATCGTACCCCGGACCTCAGAGCTGGCGACACCTTGAAAACCAGTGTGTACGCCACTTGACCACGGACGTTGTCACCTCGTCGTCAATTACTAATAAATAAATTGTAGTAGGATAGAATACTTCCATGATTACTTTCCTAACGACAGGACAATCAATAGTGTTTCCTAAAAAACTAGCTTGACGTTATTATTATATCTAGCAACCAGTTAATTAATAGTATTAAGAAATGTTAAATTTGTTTAAAAATTATTTGTAGGTACCTACTTAATTTATGTAATTGGGTACTTAGGCGTTGTAAATAATGTTTTCGCAAGGTTTTCGTCTAAAATTATAAAGGAATGAATTTTACAAAATAATGCTTATAGCTAGATTATTCTACATGAACAATCACGTAATTTTATACAAAAACGTATTTTTGTTCAATAATTATCTACAATTTAAAGTGATAGCGGCAAACTTTAATAAAATTTGAATAATACCGACTTATCGTGAAATCATTCTAGCGCCCTTATGTACCTACCTATGTGAATACGCGTCGTACATAATGTAATGGAGGTAATGATAAGAAAACAGCGTTAACAGTTAAACTATACACCTAATTTAATTAAGGAAACAAATGAGTAATCACTCGCTATTGTATTTTGTAGGCTATGAATGAATCATATACCTAGGTAGGTACCTAATAGGAATATCAGCGCGTTTGGCAGGTACAGGGTTTTACATACTTATTTTTACTTTCAGTAAAGATTTAAAAGGTAGAAATACAGGTATTAAGTTTTTAAATCTAATGATTTGGTGCTAGATAACTAGTACATCTTTAACTGAGCACAATTTATTGCCAATTTCAATTATTTTCCAAAAGATCTATAAACGATCAATTATTATTTTTCTTTGGGAGCGTATTTTGCAACAAAATCATTGTACACTGGACTGAGCTCTTGTTAATAAAAATGAAAGGCCTAGACATGATAAATATAACATACTAGCTGTTTCCCGCACCTCTAATGCGTGGATATCGGTATCCTATATATCTTACTCAGGGTCTAGACTATCTGTGTACCAAATTTTATTTAAATCGGACCAGTAGTTTTGGCGTGAAAGCGCGACAGACAGACAGACAGAGTTACTTTCGCTACTATATTTATAATATTAGTAAGGATTTCCAATGCATCTATCATAGGATTTATTCTCTAGTTTATCTATTCAAGTTAATATTGAAGGTAGTAAAATACTTGAGGTATTTATTTTTGTAATAACTATATCGTTATGCACATAAAGTCTTTAACTACTTTACATATTTTTTTATATCGGTTGATAGATCACATCACAAACACCATCCCCAAAGGTACAATGGTAATACAAATAAATAACTAGATATTCAACAAAGATAATGCTATCTAGTTTGATGATCATCGGTAATAGATAACTATCTAAACAATCTATATTATACGCCAATCTTCATAATCGAATCTTGATAACGCTATACTTAACCAAAGAGGAACCGCCTAAGTTATCTAAGATATAGATTCCGTCAAGTCTAATTCTGAATTAATATCGTGATGAATGGTTTGTATCTATGGTATTTGTGTTTTTTATTATATTGCGTTGTAAAAACCTATGGCATAAACATATTAATTTGCTTATTTTATTTTAATATTAAGCAGAGTCTTGTATGTTATATCAGTCAATTGATTTGCTTAGTCGCGAGATAAAGTTAAACAGACCACTGTTTTTACGATCTTAGTACGGATTTATTACATTTCCTATAGGTAAAGGCTGCTACTGCTAATTAAAAAAACAAGTTCTAAATAACACCAACAGTCGAACATATAAAACATTTAAATATTCTTTTTGACAGATGCTTACGTAAATAAGATAACGATTAAGCAAAATTAGAAACGTTAATTAAAATGATTACAAGTTAAAGTGCTATTTATAATTGTATGCTAATTGATCTTACAATAACTATGTAGTTTTTAAGAATATCTAATGCAAATCTTCGATAGCCTTGATTAGATTTATTAAAAACTAAAGTATACTTTTTTAAAACACAATAAATCATCGCAGCCCTGTTACAGATAAAAAATATCAACTGTCATTATTACACTATACAAAAAAAGGTTGCGATTTAAAATTAATTTAAAATTAAATGTTCACTGCACTATTTAAAAAAGAGAACGCTCACCAAGTTATTCATGATCACTGACCCACTGTGATCCGCACAACACTGTGATATGTTTAACAATGATCATGATCAGTTGATCTCACCATTTATATTCTGACTTCGGTGTAAGGTTTTTGTCTTACAAAGACAAACGTAGATTTTAATTAATGCGGCTGTAAATTGTACCGACGCATTGTTTGGGATTGATCTTATGATGTTACGTGCGAAATTGATGATTAGATTAATGGTGTGTGTACAAAGTATTTTATTGATTGATTTAGTCAAGACCTATAAAATTACTGAAAGTTTATAAATCAAGGTCATATAATATACAAATATTTTAGAATTACCTAAGTAGGTAGCATAGTACTTATATTCACTTAGGCAGGTATGTACGTATAGCTCATTAACATACAAAACATAATTATTACAACCAACATTCTTTTCATAGTTTATTATCGCATTATAATGATAAGGCGGAATAAATATTAAAGTAATATAATCTAGACTTAGGCGACGAAAATTATATCATTTTTCATTGGAATTCGAACACCTTGACCAACAGAATTCTAAGAAAGAGAATGTAATAAAATTATAAACACCTCTTTACATCGAATACTGACATGTTTTCTGATAAAAATACAATGCGTATAAACTGTATAGCTATAAATAGATAAATATTATTGTGTAGATGTATATTATATTTTATTGATAACGGTTTAGATATATACCTACATGGTTTGTCATTTGACGGAGGCCTTCAAACTGCTATGCTTGTATACTATGCTTTACTTCATTGGGAATTATATCTAAGAACGAATTGAGGAAATACAGAGAAATGTTAGGAAGCAATTTAATTACTCTAATCTACGGAAGCTAATTTCTTGTTGGTTCAATATCCTATTTAGGTTCTTTAACTCATCTTTGTTCTTTATTTATTAAAACAACATTAAGTACCTGTAAGTTTAGCAAAATAAATACCCTACATTATAAACTAAATGGAACCATGGCCAAAAAATCATGGCCATTCATATTTACAAACACAACATTTAGAATAAAAAAGATTCGAAAATGGAACGAAACAAATAAAACAGGAACGTCTTTTTGGCGGCGAGAAATGTGATTTGTGTTGGTGTCATTTTTATTTTATTTAAAGTTTTAATAAGTTTAGGCTGTAAATTATAATCTGTCAATGATTATAAATATGTTTTAATAATTATAATTGCGAAAAAGTAAAGTGAATTGTGTAAGTTGTAAATTTTTTAACTTAATATCTCAAAAGGGTTATACAATACTATGATTTGATATTTTATAATAATGGACGATGGCGTCAGTACCTATATTTGTTATTTTTTTGTGGTATTTATGTTATGTTAGCTGTTTGTGTTAGTTATAGATTTCGAATTTCTTTTGTTTAGGTGTAACGTGAAAAATAAGCTGGAAAACAAATAAGACGTCTCAAAGTATTTTTGTGGCGCAACCAGGTAAGTACCTACGTTCTTTTCACTTTAGTAGGAGTTAAGTACGTCTTTATTAAGTAGTAGTGTAAAAATATTTGTTTACTAAAATTAAAAAAACAAAAATACACAGTAGGTAACAATGTTCTATAATTAAAATAAACTTATTTACAATTTATACTATGTGCCTTATCTAGGCACAAATACCGTTTTACGCAGTAAATAGGTAATGGAGAGACGCTCCATGTAAAATACTAATAATCAGCTGAATACAGTGATACTAAAAACATAACCACGATACAGTTTAGGAGAAGGCAAAGGTAAAAATAGGACTTGAAGACTTTCGTGCTTATTTTTACCTGACTGCCAAAGAACGGTTTTGTTTTCGCGCGTATCTTGTATGTATGTTTTTTGATAGTTGTAATTTCTCATCAATAACAAAACACGGATGTAGGTATTATCGGCTTTTGTTTCTACTTTCATTTATATAGCAATAGATGTCGCTATGTGTATTCAACACAACCAACTTTTTATGTCAAAGAAAATATTTTTTGTTTTTTATCTGTACTTAATGTATAAAGCTGAAAAGTTTGTTTGTTTGAACGCCCTAATCTCAGGAACTACCGGTCTGATTTAAAAAAATATTTTAGTGTTGGATAGCCCATTTATTGCGGAAGGCTATAAGCTATATAACTTTACGCTGCGACCAAAAGGATAAATGAAAAATGTTGCAAAAATGAATAACCGTTAAAATTAAAACACGCGGACAAGTTCGTGGGGGACAGCTAGTTTGAAATATCATACACACATAAACTAACGCACCTTCGAGGTTATGGCAAATTATTCGAACCTACTGCCATTCAAATTCTAGAAACTATTTACTAGGCATTCTTAATTTGCTAGTGCGACATAGGACTCGTCTTTGACGAGTGTCATGTGTAAGTCTTGCATTTAAATAAAATACTTAACTGCACCTTTTTTAAATATATATAATCCATGAATAACAATCCAAGTCTACGTACCTAAATTTTCCACAAACCTGCCATATTTCTACGCGTTTTATGCGATGCATGTGTCATTTCTTTGTTCATTCTTGAATTTTTTAATAGTACAATTCAACATCCCATACACAGTAAAACTACTGCAGTATAAATCTACGTAGTTATTATTAAACACATTATGGTAATGCATTACCAAACAATGATATAATAAAATGTGAATATCTTATTAGGTCCTTGCGCCACCAATTAGCCTTGGCCGCAATGGTCAGAATATACTGGACTGTCCAACCGATTAAGTCAAACCATAACTGTTTTATTATTATTTGAGTCAGTGTCTTCATGTTTAGCTTCCGGGATAATAATTTGTATTCTTAGTTGTTATATTATCAGTATCACAAAACATGATATACATTACTGAATTAATAAAAAGGTTCTTGTGTTAATTTTACTTTTTAGTCATGTTTAATTATTGATTTAGTTTTTTGATTACAAATTTTTAAAGTAAGTTGTATTAAGTCTAAAGGGTTTAAAATATTATGTTTAGCATGATAAAAGGAACATAGTATAAATAATATATTTATTTACAAGAAAATAATTTAGAAATGTAGCTTTAGGTACATGTATACCCCGACACGACTTTTATTTTAAATTCTAAACATCGGTCCGGTTGGCGAAAAATGTACAAAATGTAGTTGTAATTAGAAAAGTGCTAGCCGTCCAAACGACGCGACGGAGCGGTCCCGTGTACATACAATCAATTGCATGTACAGGTATTGTTTCGTTCAAACGAAACAAGTAAATTATCCAGTTTCACAATTATTTAGAGGTTATTAATTCAAGAGACGACACGCACACACATATACTTTTAGAAGACAATTAAATTTTATAATTTGCAGGAACATTAACTATGCCTACTTTGTTTTAAGACAATAGTTTAAAGAATCTAAGTATATCTCTAAATTGTATCTAGAGTTTATTTGGCTTGAAGTGATTGTAATTTTGTACACCCGTAGAGGCCGCTACGTTTTGAGTCCATATCGTTAGTGCACTGTGTATGTTGCAGATGAAGAACTCAGAAAGT
Organism: Diachrysia chrysitis; assembly: GCA_932294365.1. Taxonomy (NCBI): domain Eukaryota; kingdom Metazoa; phylum Arthropoda; class Insecta; order Lepidoptera; family Noctuidae; genus Diachrysia; species Diachrysia chrysitis. Next base: position 10,719,659 of record OW028656.1, on the reverse strand, counting down.
CAAGCCTCCTTTTCTGTTTACTACTTTTAACCCAAGGTCTACTCCGATATGAAAACATAACTATATCTATATCCTATAGGTACCTAATCTAACATTGTCTACCGGTAATGTAGCATTGATGTGAATAATCATTATCCATTATTCCATTTTACGTTCGAACGATCCCTCGAGAGGATCGTAACTCCCCTATGCATTGGCGTATCCGGAATTAGTTTGACCTCATCTTTTGTCTATAGGAATTTAAAACAATGACTGCAATTTTTACAAAGACTTGTACTGCGGAAGCGTGTACAATTAAGGAAGAGTTGAATAACCAGTAGTAAAATTGTACCTCAATTCTGAACTGGTACGCAGTAGACTTATATAAATTTGTCAGCAGTTTTTTAAATGCATTATGTTTAAATGTCTAATTAGAATGAACATGAAGGCGAGTTTAATTATAAATCCAATTATCAAGTGCATTACCTAAATATATAAAAAAAAACAATTACATTCCACTTGTATTAGATTGAACTATAGACATCTTCTTTTTTTTTTCGCATTGAAGTAGCAATGACCTCAAGAATAAAACAATTTGTTGAGGAAATATAATAATAGTCAACTTTTATAGTAACTTCCAAAATATTATCTGAATATTAGGTTTTTTTTTTTCAATTGTTACCTAATTTATAGAATCATTCAATCGTAATTAGCTTAAAAGTCTCACTGAAAGAGAAGATCATAAACTACATTATGGATATTTGAGTCTTGCTTTTCATTTTTTTTCTTGTATTTTTATTTTATTTATGTTAATAATCGCATATTGTTTGATTTACATTGTTCAAGGATTATATTTGTATTACTGACCAATGTTTAGAATTTCTTCAAAACAAAACTACTTTTTGACCTAACAATTTTGTAATTTTTTTTAATATCGATATCTAGACGAAAACAAGTACTGGTTTTATTTTTTGCCCATTTTATGTCAAATGCATACTGTATGGCTATAGGTAATAGTAGACTCGTAGTTGTAACTCGTTCACTGTAAAAAAAATGCCCCTCATGTGCATATAGAAAGTTTATTAACAGTCTATATTCAAATAAATATATTTCTTTATTTTGCATGACATAGATTTACTAGCTGTTATAGGTAAAGCTAATAACTTATCCAGATATCTTAATTCTATATAGGTTAATATTTAAAAAGATAACAAAAAGTACGGCCAATCCGCGGTGTTGTGACGTACCATAGACGCACGACATTGGCTAACATAAACCGTTTTGATTAGCGTAATTAGCTGTTCTTTGTGTTATCTGTCGGAATGTTTCTTCCTACTATTTGATATGTCAAGATCGAAATAGAAAAATAAACGAAATTACCTAACCTGACCGCTAAGCTAATATTTTATTGTATGAATCTACGTGGATGTAGATTGTAGTTTTCCAAGATTTAATTATTTCTTGAAACTTTCTTTATATGAAATAGGAAGAAAAATATCAAAACTAGACCACACAATACGTAGGTAGATAGATTGATAAAATATTTATTATTGTACATCATGAAAGTTACAGCATTAAAATAATACAGAACAGTGAGAGTACAATGGCGGTTTTATCGTTAATAGCAATATCTTCCAGACAAGCTTTGGATGGACAGGAAAGATACAAAAAATACGTAATATTTCTTTATGACTTGCTGACCCAACTGTCGTTTAAACCGTGTCCCAACAATTACAAACACTACACCACATAATTCAGCCAAATCGGTCGAGCCGTTCTTGAATGTGGCAATTGATTTTTGTTTAGGTATATAGATGAGGGGTAATGAAAAGGATACATTTTAACTAATTTGCGTAAATTCTATCTAAATATAAATTAAAGTTAATTTTACTAGAAATTATAGTCGCTTTCTAGAGCAGAGATGCGTTTTAAAAGCTTAAAAAACGAGCAGTTTTTTTACTTTATTTAGGTGTTACTTTTCTTTTATGTTCAATTGTTCGATCACGGCAGCAAGCATCTTCGTAAGCTTGTTTACCAATTTTCTCTTATTTTAAGAGTTATTATATGGTTTCTATAATTATAATGATTGCCTATCGGTTTTTCTGTATTCCGTCGTTGTTGTTTAACTTAAAGTTTCAATGCGACGGCTTTTTTTTCGGTTAATGTAAAACGCTGAAAAGTATCTGTTACTTCAACAAAAAATAATATCTAACGGGAAGGGAACTCTAATTTGATAAAAATAATAAACAACAAAAATTGTAAAACAACAATTTACAGCATTGAATATGGATTATTCGCATTAGCTCTCAATTTCTAAGAATTGTCCATAAGCTGTAATGTATATCGCGATTACAGTTACCTATCAAAGATAACATTGAAAACAGATCCGTCCGTCTAGTTTTGTCACTGGCCAAATTTACAAGCACATAAATTTTATTAAAAATATGCGTAGGTAATTACTATATTCATTGCTTACAAACATGAAAATATATCAAAACCGATTTCCTTTCATTAATTCAGAGGTGTTTACTTACAAGCAAATCCTAAGCCTGAAGCATTTAGTAGACAGATTACCATTTTTATTTATGAAACCCTATAATTGTACTTTAGGCTTTTCATTCAAAATTTACTTTATACACTGTTAATATGACCTTGCAAATTGTTGCGTATGTTTTGATAAATAAACCTACCTAAATTCTTGAAAACAATAACGAACGTGTTCGTGAATATTTTTTTTTTACAATCTTATTTAGGTAGGTACTTGGCTAGTAATAATATGTAAGAACGTGTATCGATATTACATTTAAATATTTCGTAATCAAATACGTTATTAAGATTATGATACACTCAATTATTGGAGTATTTTTTAGCGACAGACACTATCAATAATTATACAAATACTAATATTTTAGTAGGTACTGTAAAAGATTACGTAACTACCACGAAAATTCTGGTACTACATAGTTGACATACCTACCTTTATCCTACGTGGAGACCCGTTACTGTTAATTCATACTAGCGCAGAGTCGAAGGACATCGAAGAGTTAATCTTAAAGTTTATATAGCAAAATCGCCTTTACGCGTATTTGGTTGTGAAGAATTTGACGCTTCGACGCGCTTCGACTCTGCCCTAGTATGTATTAAACCTTATACTGGTTTTACAAACACAGACAATCCAGACCATTCTATCACAGTAAAGAACTCAAGTCGGTGGGTAGATACATAGTTGAAGTATTATCTGAAGTTAAATAGGCCAGAAATCTATTTAAGGAAACACAATTTCTTATATAAGTTCACTAAAAAGAAAAGAACAAAGTGAAGGTTGTCCATGCAACCTGTCAAAGAACACTATTTATAACTGCAGAAAAATGTGACGTTGATCATAAATAAATACTCCAATGGAATCACAATGACTGAAAATGAGTCACTCATAAAATCATAATGCAACCGGAGTTTTATTGTCAAGGAAAATAATATTATCAATAAAAAAATGTTGAACAAATGTAATTACTTCTCTATACCCTTTTCAATCAAAATCAATGAAATATACTATTTTTAAATTGTGTAATTTAATATTCTATTAAAGGTGATAACTTACTCGTACTTGTAAAAAAAGATAACTCAGAATGTCTCTAGGAACGGATTCTATAATTCAATTTCTTTTTTAACTATGAAAGACAAGCAGGTTAATAGATAGAAAACGGCTTAGTGCTGTAAAGATTTATACCTCTTGCCCTACGAAAACAATATTATGAAAATTCCTGAAAAAGCAGATTAAGTATATATGTGTTTAGACTGTAGAAAGAACGGTTTATTTATTTGAAGTCAACAATAGCTTTTTGTTACGCAATCTCTTTAAAAGCGACATACTAAATCTTTAGTCTTAGTTTAATACTACCTACTAGCCATAGTACCTGTGTTAACAGATATCATTACAATGGAAAATTTACAAAGCTTTATTTATACCTCATAATGGCCATGAAACTGCACATGTCATCATATTTTTTCATTATCATAATTCTGCGTATGATATTGAATGACGGTTCATTCTTATGTTATTTTGCAACCGTTTAATCTTAATAAAGCGGCTTATCACTGCTTAACTTGGCGACCTCCGTGGTTGAGTGGTGTTCACACTCGTTTTCAAGGTGTCGTCAGCTCTGAGGTCCCGGGTTCGATCCCGATTGAAACCTTTCTACCTGGTTTCTTCGTTGCCTCTGATTCCATAACACAAGTGCGTTAGCTACTTACTTTGGGTTCAGAGGAATATATTGTGATGTTGTCCACATTTATTTATTCATATTATTTATTTATAATAACATCAAGGTATAATAAAATTATGTTATCTGCTTTACGAAACGTTAATGCGAAATTATAAAGTAGGCGAAGTCCTTCGAAGATTCCGAATCTTAGCTGTGTTCTAACTTTATGGAAGGTAAAATTTAATAAAATTAGAGAATACATGTTTAATAAATGTGCCTACTCTTTAATCAAATATGGTACCTGTTGTTAGTTCACCATTTTTTTTACAAAAATGATAAGGCATCTTCATTTGTCATCAATGTTAACGTAAACCTGGCGATCCGTGCAAAGCAATCGAAACGTCAGGAATTAAAATAATAAACGAATCAAATGCTTTTATTTTATTTAGGTAAAATATTCGAGTAAAGTTCGCGCTATTTCCGCCTTTAGTTGGTATAGAATTCAATAAGTAGGTATATTAAGTAAGTAGTATATTTTGTACATGTAGGTTAAACAATATTTTTTTCAAGTTGATCTTTATCGATCGATTACATAGATTTGCTATCGATTGATTGATACCCGATAAAAAAACATTTCCTAACGTAGTCAGCTACCGGATCGCATTCTTGGGTACTTCAACTGGGTCATTAATAAACATTAGTACCTATTTAAAGTGATTACGTTTGATTGATTATTTCGATACCTTGATTTTTCTCTATCTATAATTTAAATCAATTAATCAGATCTATGACCTTATTTCCTGCCGTGACGTTTCAAAGATAGTCCTTTTTTCATTCCAATCGCCACGTAAAAAACAGCCTATTATAGGATTTTAGTCAAGCTTATTAAACTACTTTTAGCCGATTTAGGCTTTGCTATTACCTACAAAGTTTTTAAGTAAAAATTCTCAATGTAAAAATAATATAAAGAGCAATGATTAAAAAAAAATCGATATTTGTTGTATTTAATAAATTTCATGATTTTCATGTAAGTTTATTTATTATGCACTTTGTGGTCTCTATTTTTTAATATAAATATAGAAAAAATTTTACTTTTTCTAGAACCACTTACTACTGATGGTCTGTATGTTATACCTTACGTTTACTGATTCAGTCAACAATTACGTCTGATTTTCTCTGGAAACAGGTTACAAAGTTAAAAGAATGGTTTAACAGGTACGTACTATAGAAGCTGTACTATTACCCTGAATAGAATCCACTTAATTAGTTCCCACGGAGGAAATGCGCCATCTACGAGTCCATTGTTCGTTTGCTCCCGTGATTTTTGTCCGGGACACATCACAGTAGAGGTTCCAGGTAAAGCCGAAGAAATCTTGGGACAGGAAAGTAATACATTACATGAAATTTAAAGGAACATAAAATAAGAAAAATGAGTAAAAAAAAAATTTTTCGGAGAAAGTATTACTACGGTATCTCCTAAGATATCCATTAAATTCGAATTACGTTAAGGGCAATTTGGTTGAAAATTAAATACTTTATATGAATATTTATGATATAAACTAATAAAAAGTTAATTAGTATTTTTTGGATAAGGATTAATATCATGTTTATTAGAACACTTTCGCAAATAATGCATTATTTTAGAACAAATTTGATTACCATCTTTATTAATATAGTTAGTGAGTCAAAAAGATGAGACAAGAGGGGAACAATTCCTTGATAAATGATTTTTGCCTAACTTTCACCATTTAAAATGCAATAATTTTGCCTGTTTTTGCAACATTTTTCATTGATGCTCCGTTCCTATTGCGTAATTTTGTATAGCCTATAACTTTCTTCAATAAATGGAATATCCAAGACAAGAATTTTTCAATTCGAACCAGTACTTCCTAAGACAAGTGCGTTCAACCAAACAAACAAAATCTTCAGCTTTATAATACCAATACTAGTGTATAGAGTTAAATAAATTAAACATGTAAATATTCAGTTTTTTTTTAACTTACATTTCTAATAAAAAGCGTGAAATCCGCAGCATGTTCCAAGATTTTGCTTTAACTTAATAACATTGCAAGAGTCTCAGTAAAAAGCTATTCCACATTAAGTTTTTAGTAAAACTTCTCTTCGCCGTAATTTAACATGGTCACACTCGTGGCAGTCTAGGTCCCGCTAGACAAAAGACACATTTAGGTTCATCCGGGCGCACCCGGATAACTAAAGCAAAAAACCAGGTAATCGTTCACGTTACTACGTATTGTTCTGTTTATAAAGCTAATACTCTCTGTAATTGTTCTCAAAAATTGCCTCGTTTGTATATATATATAAATAATTAAATATTGCTAAAATTATGTGGAAAATGTGATCATAACCTGAAAATTAATGTTCCATTCGTGTACAACTGTACAATATAATAATCAGAGCGATCTTATGTAGGTAAATAAAACAGTTTGCCTTTGTATTTTAATAATTCATGCACCCCAAAAATGTAGTTAAAAATACAACTTTAAGGCGGGTATATTTGTTCGTCTTGTAACATGTTACGTCCCGTCACGGTTAGGCTGGACTTTATACACAGTACATTATATATTAATTAATATTATTACTACATTATAAAATTATATGCAATTCTAAACTAGAAATACTCAAACAAAACTATAGTACGGGTGTTGTTATACCCGTACGATAATTTTGTTTGAGTCCGACTCAAATATCAAAGTAATAAAGGAATTATAGCTATTCCTAGCAAGCCACGATACGAGAGCATCACAAAGAACAAACAACTAGAAAATAATATGTAGTTGGATCGTAAGTGTAAATAACTGACGCCAACAATGTCAGCTCATATACGGGTATACGATGTGACTTTTACTCGATACGGCAATCATTTTATGTGAACATTGATATCCATTGTACTTAATTAGAACCTAGTTTAATAACTTCCTATTTGTTGGCCTCTTGCTCTTTTTGCTTATGAGTGTAGTTTGATATTAAACGTCACTCTTAATTTGCTCTCATCTTTAATGAAAATTCAACACTTTATAGGACGACAAGAGTTTTTATTGAGAGCGAGTTTTTTTAGTTTAGGTGTTTACTGACAAAATATTATGTTCTATTTATTATGTGCCTAGTAAGTTGGCTAGATCATTGTTTTTTATATCAGTGTTTCTTTTTGATAACATATATTATGTAATTTTTCTAAAAATATCTCTTTATTTTTGAATATATTGTATGTTCTACAATAGTATTGTTAGCTTCTGATTGTAAAATTATATATATTCATTTTATCATTAGGGGGATCGAGACTAAGAGTAAGCTGTACGACTTTTATAATTGCGAACGGATTGATTCCATAATAGTATATACCTACTAACTATTATTTTTTTTGCAAATTAAGCCTTTCCAATGAATCTCGGTTTTAATATGACTTATACATAGATTATTTTATAAGTGACAGTAATCCTGCTAATCGAAGCATTACACATAATAATCAACAAAATCAAATTTTTGCTTATTTTTATTCGAAGAAGAGTAATGTGACTGCATAATCCGTGCATTTTAATCTTTTATGGACTGGACTTTGAACAATTTAATTAATAAAACCAATAGTTTTATAGTTTATTGTAGCTATTCCCGAGTATCAGCCTTCATTTGTACATATTGTAAATTTTTGCGTTACATGGTCTATGTTTTAAGATTTGCTATATGTAAGCTACTTACATAATAAATTATGATCATTCATCATTATAATAACATAAAAAATATAGGTACGAGTATTTTTTCTCCAACTAATGTACTTGACATCAAAAAATTAAGGAGACAAGGATCATTTTGTCTTCTAATATATTCTTGCTGCTGCATATCTATACTATTAATATTATAAAGCTGAAGTGTTTGTTTGTTTGTTTATAACGCGCTAATCTGAGGAACTACTGGTTCGAATTGAAAAAAATCTTTTTGTATTGGATAGTCCGTTTATTGAGGAAGGCTATAGGCTATATAACATCACGCTATCTCAATAGGAGCGGAGCATAAATGAAAAATGATTAAAAAATGAAAAACCGTTGAAACTAAAACACGCGAACAAAGTCGCGGGGGACAGCTAGTACCTGATAAAAATGTAAATAGGTCATGCTAGTGTGTTTGTTACTAGGTTTAAATAAATAAATCACGTGATTGATTTGTACGTTAATCAAGTCATTTCTCGTGTATTAAATGCAATTTTAAGATTTAAGTTGATATTAATCAGTGTGATAATATTATGTTTTAATTTGATAATTTCTCGAATTTGATTTGACTTTAAATATTTTAATAAGATTATATTTTGATAGCTAAAATATTTGCAATAATTGGCATTAAGTTATCTTAAAAGAGAAGACAAATATGCATGGTAATCTGTTTTTCCCCCCGGTAAAAAATTATTAGGTATAAATGAATTATTAAAGAAAAATAATCTTTTGAAATACTACTACTACTGTATAGCTTCGCAAAGTAACTTTAAGACGTTTCTAAATGTCTACCTGTTACTACTTTACACCTTAAACTTAAAGTAACAGAGACAGCGCGGCTACTTTGATTGAAGTTTCCGTTTCATTTTGTTGTACAGTGTTTATACATTTGTCTTATTTTTTGTTTTATTTATTTTAACGAAGCATTAGATGACTATTATTATAAGAATTTGTAGTTTTCCTCTCGCATAAGTCAGGATTTTGTATGACTCGTTTATATTTTTGTTCCCAAAATCGAATGTCAAAAAAACATTATTAGAGGTAATTTGTTCAAAAATTAAATAAATAATTCTTGGAACACAAGGACAAACTCTAATACTTTATAACTACAGCATCCTAGAACAACGAGAAGACTTTATAAGCTTGTAAGAGCCTGTTTAATAAGTATCCACATTTAATGGCCTCCACTGTCAAAACTTTTAAGTAGCGTTAATTCTTTTAAGACTTCAGATTAATGCGTCGCCTAATTAAATATAAAAAAGATATTAAACACTGGCACCAAGAAACACATTTTCTTTGAATGGAAAACTGCTAATTTATTTGTAGTCTGTAATCTATAGAATAGGAAAAGAAGCGTCTGGGTCAAACCAATTAATAAAAAGTTGGAACAATCTGTGTAATTCGTAGACAAACCTGTTTTGTAAGAATCAGTGATTACACTTTTTATCATATTTTTGCCAAAATATTGTTTACGTAATCTTTTAAGATTGCATCGTAGCTTAAACAGGATATCTAGTCGGTGAAGCAGTTACCGCTTCCTTTTCTCTAAGAATTAATAACATAACGGATGACATATAAATTACTTAGGTTAAAAGCGGTAACTTTTTACTCACATCAATAAAACTAAATGGGGTAAAATACTACTAATGATGTTGCGGAGGTTCGTTTGTTATGTGTAGGTTTTAATAAAGCGACAGTCATTTGTTTAAGTTGTGGGTCGTCCTAATTTTCTTTTTTTGTTTGATGTCGTAGCTAATGACCAGGACAGACTAGTAATGTGGAACTTTAATTTATTTAAACGATGTAAATCGAATATGGTTTGTACATTCAATACCTTTGCATTCGACCATCAAAATGTTGTCTAGGTATAAATTAACTAAACAATTGACCTAAATCCTATATAATTTGTTAACCAGGCTTTTTACTTACTTAGACTTAGATATTAGTAACAAGTTTCCGTTCTTAGGTTTAGAGTCTTAACGGTCTTAATAGGGCCTAATCCAATTAGCATTAGAGATCCTAAAATACTCTAGCATGCTATTTGTAACAAATAATTGGATTAGGCAAGTTCTTAGGTGACTATTATGGTTGATATTGCGTGGGTGTCCATATTAATAGGAATAACACCTTTAAATTTTGTTTTAAACGATGCATATTATATAAGAGTGGTTTGTACGTTTTCTCAGGCAAAAAGAGCATTGATAAAATTTCATGCTCTTTAGAACAAACCTTTGTCGCCCACCCTCTAAATATATTAAAGTGAAACGCATCCCCAACTCTGTATAACAAACAAAGCGTCCTAAGTGGGTGCTTAATTAAGAAATGCTGAAGTGTTTTGATGGTGGCACATTAATTTTATCTTGTTTTTCTGCTTTCGCGACCAATTATCTTGGCGAGTTCGTGGGGAGTCTTCGTTGGGAGTTTTAATTTTATTCTCTTGCCCCAATTATATTTCGCTCAGCGATCAACATTCATAACTACCACGCATTCAAGAACTCGAACTGGCGTGTCGTTTTATTTCTGAGAAATGTACTATGTCGTATTTCAAAAGTTTGTAGCGAATGTTTGAATTTCATACTACATTGTTGTGATCTACCTACTTAGATGATTTATCTTGTAGAGAATTAGAAACTGCTTTCGTATATATGTTCTATGTTTTTTTCCATTATGTACTCCGGGATACGAATTCTGCGATAGGATCAGATCTTCAGGTAGATCAGTAACTTAATGATAACCTATTACCAGACTTGACCAGTATTGAAAAGAGACTTTCTTTAAATTATTTCGCTAAAGAGAAACCTCTGATCTGATGATAAGACACAGGCTGTGTAACTTTTTAAATTCGGTTTATAACAGAAGCAGTAAACATGTCGCACGTATTTGACATTGTTTAAAAAAATCATGTCCACCTAATTGGTTCAATATACTTTAACTTACCTATTATAGTACTTACCAGTTATTTATTGCGTGATTCATTTAACGTATACAACAATCCTTCTCAGTCTCAGTATTTAGTCAGTTCTTTGTCCTTGACTTCTCGTAAAAAGTCCTAAAAGTATTTATAAGGCGACTTAACTGATTCTTGTAGGTTTATGAAGGATTTTTGTTCTTTTTCATAAAAAATTGACATCTTTTGTTGTGATGACAGATATAAAGTAAACATATCTGTCATATCTCATTCCTCTCAATTCTATCAACTAATGAAAATTAATAACAAAAATATGATCATCTATTACTGTAGTGTGTGTCTGTGTAGCATACAAAAAAAAATACGAATGTTTTAGGTACTAACATGATCGCAAATATTTCTCTAAGCATCTTTGATCGAAATCATAGTACCAGTTCTCGATAATAACTCACGATATCCGGTTTCAGTGGTAGAATCTCGTCGGTTATTTTGTGGTCGGCCTCCTCGCTTTGTTCTCCAATGCTCCTAATTTCCTTTTGTCCCAAGTTACGTTTAATGTAAAAAAACCTTTGCTGGAGAAATTTTCTTAATACTTGACGTTCTAAGCGTTAATTAAGTGACGAGAGAATAATGTGAAAAAAAAAGGAATATGATATTTTCACGTTTTATTTTCACGTCAATTGCAATTTACTTCGACGAAGTTTAATTTCGTTCCGAATTTTTTGCCATAAAAATCTAATTATTTGCAGTAACAAATATCCGCGCATTAATTGAGTACCAGCCCACTCCGGAAATTTAAATTGGTTTTACAAAGGACACATAAATTTGTACAAAATAAAATTGTTATGTGTTATATAAAACCAGTAGTCCTCATGCAGCCATCATCTATTGTCCTGTCTTATTTTAACGTTGAACATGAAGGCTATGTCTGTGAATTTTATGATTTTAATGTTAGGGTTTAAAGAAAAGTGTAGGTCAAAAACCATTTATACATCAGCATATGTAGGAATTCCGGCACTGCTCCAAGGTTTTACATTTGCATTCAATTTAAATAGTCTCTATTACCATTGGTTGGTTTGTTTAAAAATAATTGATTCACGTACTACACCAATTACAAGACTACCCCAGGCAATTCTTTTCATCTGTCACACTACATGTCGTCATAACCCATTGTAAATTTTTAAACGAGCCTTGCCTTGTCAGTTATTATCTAAGTCCCATTATACCTTACGAATATTTGTGTCAAGAACGCAAGGTATTGGGTTTTTATGTCTTTCTGTGTATAGTCATCAACACATTATAATCTTGGTCACCTAAATGTTGGTATACGGAGAGTATGACACATTTAGTTCAGGGTTTTCAAGGTATGGTATAGTTGCTACCCTTACCCTTTTCATGTGCATTACTTTTAATATTTTTTAAGGTGAATTATAATGTGTTTTACTTGTTAATGTTGTGAGACAGTAGTTAAACGATTTAACGTTGTATGGCTGATGCAGTCGTATTTATTGGCTTTATTTAAGCATAATAAATTTTGTTTAGTAAACGCACGTTTCCGATGTAGGTACATACAAAATTATTTTTGAGAAATACAAGGCTATTTTGGCCCTATTTTGTTTTCGCAACATTGGAAACACCATTTATAGGCTTCGGTTTACTATAAATTTATTCTTTTATTGAAACCTGTTTTTCTATTTTAAGCGGTATCAAGATCGTATTACGAAAAATACAAATTTACAAGGCCTTTAAGGGGAGCTTCTGATACAGGGAAATACCAAATTATCAATGAGTCAACCAAGTCAAGGCAAGTTTGAATGCGACCTCTTTGCACCCACGCGTACAATACGCAAATCTTTTTGCAGAAGGTCAACGAACATGCAAGAAAGAAAAGTAATATTTGAGAAGATAACATTTTTGGTAGAAATACCAAATTGTTTTACTGGTATATTATTATTATTATAAATGTCGTGGTGGCCTAGTGGTTCAATGAACGGATTTGTGTGCACAAGGTTGCAGGTTCGAACCCATTACAAGCAAGTACCAATGTGACTTTTTCAAAGTTATATGTACTTTCTTAATTATTCTAAGACATCATTGACAAACGGTGAAGGATAACATCGTGAGGAAACCTGAATTCCAACAATTGGAATCTGAAATCGCCAACCCGCAATGAGCAAGCGTGGTGATCAATGCTCGTTCCTTCTCTATATGAGAAGAGGCCTGTGCCCAGCAGTGGGACATTTATAGGCTGGTATGATTATTATTATTATGTATATATTGCATAGCGTTGGTCATAGTAATTCCATCGTCTTTGTCAAGGCTAAAAATTGTATCAGAGGTCATTGTTGTTTTGGTGAGGTTCGTCATGCTTGCCGCACCGTGACCTTGATATTATGTTATGTCCATGGCTTCTATGATTTCTTTGTTTGACATTGCGTTTATAAACTGCACATTCCGCATTTGTTTAGTTTGGTTGATTATTCGAAAAATCCTTTTTTTTTAAATGGTAGTTTATACGTTACCTGGAACATTTGGTAATTATAAATTTAAAAAACTTATTTTGGCAGCATTGCACTGTCTTGCTATTTAACAAAGCGTAAAGCGTCATGTAATTAAGTACCTAGTTAGTATTCTAACTGAAGTTTCCTATCAATTAATATATTTTGTATAGATGTGGTTACAAACCTTGCCTCTAGTACGGTGTTTGATGTTGTCAGCAAACTACACAATACGCGACGACAACTCATCAACCTATATTATTAACTAAGACCTCTGTGTTTAGTTTTTCCAAGAATATCCTATATCTTACTATTAAATCTATTTTTTTTATTGTTAAATGCCCAGTTTCAGCTAGGTAGGTACAAAAATATTTTTGTCCTGAACTATAGAAACTAGAATAAGAGCTATTTTCAAATCTCGAAAAGCTAGGAAAAATTGTTAACACGTTTTAAAATATCGCCTGTTTTTGCCAGCAACCTTAATTTTAAAAGCGGTTAGAGGTTCATACCTTTATTCACGTCTCCTTGTGTTATACGTGATCCACTTTTTTAGTGTTTAAAAAACATTATAGCATAGCGAGTATACATTTCCAGTCACGTAACATATTTGATTTTGTGTAGGTAATGACAAGGATTGTGATTCACGTCAAAAAAATGTCCAAAGTTTAAAAATTATATCGTTTTTTTATTGGGTGTTTGAAAGATATTATGCTGATTTGCAACGACTTATATTTACCTACTTAAATTGCTTGTAGAATCAATCAGGCATGCTCGCGCCCACATTGTTATGTGATACCTATAAGATTTTCTGTGATTTTTTACAGATATTAAATGCTTGCACTCTCTATTCTTATAGTCAATTGATATACAGGCAGAGAAATACCGAAAAAAGTTGGGTGGATTGTGTGAAAGATTATATGAAAAATAAGTGAATGCAGGGATGACGAGTAGTAGGAATGAATGAATGGAAGAAAACTAAAGTAATTATTATTGAGAACAGGGCAGGAAGTAGAAGAGGCTCTTAATTCTTGTAGTAGTTTGGCCACGCTGTGGCCGCACACGCTGTGATCGACGCAAGCGAGCTAAAAAAAGTGATTGTATATCTTAATTTCATTATAAACAATTTTATTTTATTTCGGGTGTTTTCCCTTTAGACTTGTACGCTCCAGGAAACACCGTTCTTTTTTTTTAATATCGACAACAAGCGAGGTTGTCGCTATCTGTCATTTAAGTTAGTTGGAGAGCGGGAGAAGACGTCTTACCAAACCTATATTTTTTTAAAGTAGTAGATATTCATTCATTTTATTTAATGAAGTTCATTACTTGCTAGAAAAATTTAATAGGCATTTAATTTTTCAATACTTTAAACATGACTAGCGGTGTCAATGCTGTCTTATCAGCTGCGTGATGATAATCAAAATACTTTACATTATGCATGTAGAGAAATATTTATTACACTAAAATATTATCTATACTAATATTATAAAGAAGTAAAGTTTGTGTGTTTGTTAAATTGTAAGGGGTAATCTCAGGATCTACTGAACCGATTTTAAAAATTCCTTCACCAATAGAAAGCCACATTATTGCTGAGTGTCATAGGCTATATAAAAAACCGAAAAATAAAAAGGCTTTTACGTGGTAGTCCGTTTTGCAAAGTGAATCGGAGAAAAAACGGTCGAATGAAAGCGATTCTTACGAACGCTGCCTTAACTATGAAAGATATATTTTTGAGTTCTAGAGAAAAGATGTGGAGCTTGAAAATGCCTACAAAAAAGTCAACGACAGCATATGTCTAACTTTTATATTTAAGTTACAAAAAGTAGTTTTTAATATTAGTATAGATAATTTAATTTTTAATATTATCTATACTAATATTATAAAGAAGTAAAGTTTGTGTGTTTGTTAAATTGTAAGGGGTAATCTCGGGATCTACTAAACCGATTTTAAAAATTCCTTCACCGATAGAAATCCACATTATTGCTGAGTGTCATAGGCTATAATAAAAAACCGAAAAATAAAAAGGCTTTTACGTGGTAGTCCGTTTTGCAAAGTGAATCGGAGAAAAAACGGTCGAATGAAAGCGATTCTTACCAACGCTACCTTAACTATGAAAGATATATTTTTGAGTTCTAGAGAAAAGATGTGGAGCTTGAAAATGCCTACAAAAAAGTCAACGACAGCATATGTCTAACTTTTATATTTAAGTTACAAAAAGTAGTTTTTAATATTAGTATAGATAATTTAATTTTTAATATTATCTATACTAATATTATAAAGAAGTAAAGTTTGTGTGTTTGTTAAATTGTAAGGGGTAATCTCGGGATCTACTGAACCGATTTTAAAAATTCCTTCACCAATAGAAAGCCACATTATTGCTGAGTGTCATAGGCTATATAAAAAACCGAAAAATAAAAAGGCTTTTACGTGGTAGTCCGTTTTGCAAAGTGAATCGGAGAAAAAACGGTCGAATGAAAGCGATTCTTACGAACGCTGCCTTAACTATGAAAGATATATTTTTGAGTTCTAGAAAAAAGATGTGGAGCTTGAAAATGCCTACAAAAAAGTCAACGACAGCATATGTCTAACTTTTATATTTAAGTTCCAAAAAGTAGTTTTTAATATTAGTATAGATAATTTAATTTTTAATATTAATAAAATAATTTAAATCGTTAGGTCATATGAACTAAAAAAGGATTATTTACATTATGCCCAACGAAGTGGGCACGGGTCAGCTAGTCATTATATATACCGGTTTTGAATAATTCAAGCATTATTTAATGTTAATTCTACAAGTATTTTCATTCATAAGTTATTAGTGATGTTTTTTTTTTTAATTATATGTGATATAGAAATTTTATGAAACTAGCTCAAGGTCAATGATCTTAAATGGCTTTTACTTAAGTAAGGATGCAGGCTCATAACCCTACTGCTTTCAAAGTATTTGCGTTTATCCAAAGATATGTCTTTTGTATGTACTTCTAATGTATAGGTGCCTATTATTTACCTATTTTAAGGTAAAATCATTTTACTACACGGCAACCTTCTTTACTATTGACTCTTTGTATTTATTGCTATAATATCTCCACTTTACGTAATGGTAGGTACGATAATTGTTATGTTTGATAGCCGATTATTTACTTCCAGTTATCGCTTCGATCATTTACATCCAAATAGTAGTTGCACTTGTGATTTCTTCTTTGTCATTTAATAGGGACTTTGGTTGTGTTGATAATTTGATCTGTGTGGCTTAAGCTCAAGAAAAGTGATAATTTTAATAATACCGGTACCGGTAATAATTTTTGTCGCTCACATATTACACGAGGATGTAAAGTTGGATAAAATATTAATTACTGAGTTTAAATAATGTTTACAACACAATTAAAAGTCTATATAGAACATAATTAATTTATATTTACACACATAGATAAATTATTATTTACAAAAAGATATATTCGAGCACATAATGATTTTAATTAAATTATATAGATTACATGGTTGATATAGTACTTATGCAGTAGTACACGTGTTTTAATTAAAGTGACATTTATGATTACAATAATTGGAAACTTAGGTGTGGATAAGATGCCGTTGCAAGAATTAATTATGATAAAACAAATTATCAATTTTAAGATTACATCCATTCAATTGAGGCAAATTCCAAGTTTTCCGTTTCCTTCATATCATGTTTATTATGATGTAAAATTACAAGCTATAATTAAGCTAAACGCATACTTATATCTAGCTCAACTATACAGCCTACCGAAGCACAAGCCTTATCAATTTTTCTATATATTATAATAGATTACTGTCTAATGGTGCAGGTAGACCACGCCGATAGTTATGTAATAATAAATTACAATTTGACCTATATCGGTCTACAATTACAAAGTGTTTAGTATCAAGTTATGATATATGTAGCGTGGATTGCATTTAAGAAATAAGAGACTCCTATAGTATGAAAAATCTGCGTCATTTAAGTAACGCATAATTTGTTATTGTAAGTATGTAAAACTGACATTGACGTTCACTGATGAGTTAATATACTAAAAAAAAAGGTTATTTTTAATAAATAAGGGCATGACAGCTTACAATATACAATAATTTGGTTAAAGGTAAAAACAAAAAAAGAGTTATTTCAATGCAATGACATGTAATAAAAAAAAGTAAATAAGGCGTTTATTGGGTTACTACTTCTAGCTTTGTTAGACTTAACATGAAGATTAAGAAAAAAAGATAGTAAATAAACCAAATGCTTTAATGCAGATTAGATATGTTTTAAGGTGTGGGATATCTGATATACCTACTAAGTAATATCCTGATCAAAGTAAAAGGAATTAATAGTGCGTGATCCCCTATTCTATTTTTAATTTGCATAGATGGTCAAAAAAATGCTTTACGATTTTTGTTTACGCATGAATAAGAAAAACGTGATGAGTGTAGATTCTTTGGTGATAGCCGTTATGAGTTCGTAGGGTCAAATCATGGGTTTATCTTTCTATGTCCAAAATACCTAGTCGTTTCTCTTCGCATATGGATTCACGTTGTAATCAGGATAAACTCGCGTCACTCTTGGTACTTTCAAAGAGCTGGGCAGGTCTTCCACATCAGTATCAAGAATAGTTTTTGCAGCTTTTCTTCTTTTTTTTCCTAGCTCATAGAAAAGCCTGCATATCAATGCTAAGAATATGAGCCATAAAAGAACGACCATTGTTATAGTCAGCGGGTTCCAAAAACCGGAACTTGGTGGTGTTGCTGGGGGTGTTATGGGCGCAGTAGGAGTTGAGCTGGTTATGTTGTCGTCTCCAGCTGTAGATGAAGGTACCGCCGTCGTTGTGACTTCAGGTGCGGGTGTAGTCGTCGGTGTTGTGATTGTCGGTGTTGTGATCGTCGGTGTTGTTACCGTCGGTGTTGTTATAGTTGGTGTGGTAATCGTCGAGGTTGTGGTTGGATATATTTCGCATAAATCTTCGTCCATATCTGGCGGTATGTAGCGAAACGAGTCTACTAGTACGATAGAATCTGGCGCCGCCGACCCCATAAAAGATAACTGCAATACAAGAAACTTTTTAAAGGACATGTTAATATTTTTTATGTTTTAGATTTTTTAGAAATTAAATAAAAAATAGCATCTTTTGATGATCGGGCTAACTAATCAGCCTCTCAGGGAAACGACATTTAGACGCGTGATAGAATAGTGTTGTTCGATGAAATTGATAGCCGTGCATTCAAACGCTTATTTTTATTTAACTACCAAACAGTAGCGGCCGAAAATCGTCCATAATTAATACAAAAAATTTAGATATGATAATACTGATATGATATATGATTTACTGGTACTTTATGGTTCGGATGGTAATGGTAGCGGGAAAACAAATACCGTGATAGGTATCAATTGACAGAAGCTGTAAATATATATTAATTATTATGTAATATTCTTTGGAAATAAAAAAGCATATTATAAAAAAATATTAGCTTTCTGCACTCTTATTTCAAAATATCGCCCTCAATTGCTAACCACATATTTGCTATTTTTATGATTTCAACATACGGCCCTATGCTACAGGATAGTGACAATTTACGACAACAATAAATAAGGCAATATCATTTTTAAGATAATGTTTTATGTCGATATGTGTATTCCAATTTGTATAATATCAAGATAATAAAATAAAAACTTTGCAATTGTCATCAAATTTTTTAACTAATAGAGCTTGTTTAAAAAGACAAGACACTTTTTTAGTAGTCTAAAATCAAGAAAAATTTCCTCGTGGAAAGTCATAAAAAATAAAGCATAATAAAATTAGTATTGTAAACTATGGGTGTTAGATAGTATTAATTTAGTCAAACGTGTTTAGATAAGTATAATATCCACTTTAGGAATGTTCGTGTCGTCATTGATATAATGTGATAAAGGTGACACTCATAGTTAGGACAAGGTGATAATCAATACTGCTATATTTTATGCACAACGAAAGTTACATAGAAGCTATATATCTGATATCTTCTTCTACCGAGAAGAATGCCTGAGAGACGTATATTTAGGTACAAAAATTGAACGCGCTCTTGGGAACGAAACAAAACGTTATAAAAAGTCGAATATAAATTTTTCATACAGTTTTTAAATACTTACATATCCCATAAACGGGACCTCAGGTACTAAATCATCGTTTAACTCTATTTTCAAATCATGCCAACGCGTTGCAAATGTTCCGTTCATGCCACTGTTTATTGCACTTGCCACACCTATATTACTTTCTAATTCATGAACAGCAAGAATTATTGAATCAATAGATTGTAATCCAGACTCCGCGTTCATATAAATCGTCGCTTCTATCCTTCCATTCCAAGACATACTTATCGGGGATGATGCAAAACAACTAAATCCAGTGGTAGGTGAAATAAAAGTAGTGCTTAAGTCATCCGGACCAGACATGCCTAAATCACTATAGCTTCCAAGAGCCCAAGGTTGTAGCATTTCATCACAAAATTGAATTGTAAACTCATCGTTAAGCTCTTCTTCAAACTGGTTTGTAACACAAATCTCATTGAACGCTCGCTCATTGAACGCGTGTGACACGAAAAACAACAGAATAAATCCTTCGCGAATCATTTTTTGTGCACCACAAAACATGTACAAATTACAGGTTATGAAAAACTTTACTGTGTTATATTCACACCTATCTTATTTATTAAAATTAAGATTAGATAACCTTTTTATAAACGATACTTATTTCATAGCTATTGAAATTATTATTTTTTTCGGATATTTTTTATATTTGTGTTTTTTGCATAAGAGAGTTTTACTAACCAGTTATAATCCAATACCTACCAATAAAACTTTACATAGTCTAATTATGTATTGTTAATATTATCATATGTATTGCTTTAATGGTATATGAGTTAGTTCATGACATTATGGCTGTTGATTACTCATATTAAAGTCAGTCAAGTAAATTCAGTATAGGTACATATATACTTATATGTACCTATACTGAACTAAAGACTACTTCAATAATGGTAATTATTATAACGGGTTTCATGTCATAGTTCTTTTTTATCAATAAACAAACAAACAGGCAGAAAACCCTAAACAAACAATAACGTTATCGTAATTCCTGAAGAGGATTACGCATAATATTCGATTACACGAATTGAATATTTGTAGAACTACTAATAGTAGGTATTACATACACGGAAAATTGTGAAAAGTATAAAAACTAGATATTAATTAAATTATTTAATACCTAACCAGTTGCGGTCTAAGTAAACTGCAACATAAAAAAATTATAATAATTTAAGGTTTATTTGGATGAACTACATCGCGTTTAGGAAGTATGCATGCGTTTTATTTTATTTCGAATTACATATCAACCACTAGATCAACAGGCCAATGATTATGTGTATAACTATAACATATTGAAATGTAGTTTTATAATGCAAAAGTAGCTATGTCAGTATGTATATTAGTGTGCTATGCTCTCATGGCTAAGTACCTATAGATTTAAAGTATGTATGATTATAGATATCTCTAATTAATAAAAAGAAATAATCGTTTTCCTAATATACATCTACGAATTTTTTTGTTCATTCGCTTTATCTATTTGTTTACTGTCTAATGTAGGTGTTCCATCGACATACGCTAATGCGGCGACCACTTATTTAAATCTATACTATACTAATATTATAAAGCTGAAGAGTTTGTTTGTTTGTTTGTTTGTTTGTTTGTTTGTTTGTTTGAACGCGCTAATCTCAGGAACTACTGGTCCGATTTGAAAAATTCTTTCAGTGTTGGATAGCTCATTTATTGAGGAAGGCTATAGGCTATATAACATCACGCTACGACCAATAGGAGCGGAGCATAAATGAAAAATGTCGCAAAAATGAAAAACCGTTGAAACTAAAACACGCGGACAAAGTCGCGGGGGACAGCTAGTCACTAATAATTATAATTATCAGTGTATATTGGAGCCATCTGTAGGTATATACGAAATCAACTACTAGAGAAATGAGAATTACACTATCGATAGTACCTAGTTTTCTAAATAAGTACTACTTAGTATTAAAGCAATAAATATATAAGCCGCTTTTATCGTAGGTAACTCTATTGAAAATCATTAATAGGTACACGTGGAACTAAATTCCTGCCTATAAGATAAACAGTTCCAAAGGTAGTAGATTTGTATAATTCTGTAATATCATCGTGCTGTGAAGTCACAACTGAGGTGAATAGTCAGGGAGCCTTTTATTACTGCTCTCCATTTGTTGTACCTATGTAAGTTCTGATTACTCCCTCGGGTAATCTGTGTGTCACATCAAGTAAAGGCAATCACACGGATCATATTTCTTCAAGATTTATCCATAATATTACAAAGATGCTAATGAAGTAATTTTCGTCACTTATTTTAGGGATGGTTTAAGAGATAAAATCTAGATTAGAGCATTCTACATACATGTCAGCTGAATGCCCGGTAGCTGTGGTGTACCCTGGCCCGTACTGCGCAATGCCGCCGTTGCGCCGGCATTACCGACCATGGATAATTTGTCCACCGGACATACAGGACTGCCTTTGACTATGGGTTACTATGGGCAAGTTGAGTACGACTTGCCCATAATGTTGTGCCTTTAATGTTAATGTGATCATGGCGCCCGATAGCCATAAACGGTCAAATTGTTTATTGCCACTTCTGCTAGGCTAATAATAATTAAAACTCATAATTTTCTGATCAATCCAAAAGTTAAATTTAAAATCACAACGTTGGTAGGTATAGAGTATAGAAGGATTTAAACTTGCTACGATCAAAATATATAGAACAATCTCTATATATATAAAATTCTCGTGTCACGGTGTTCGAACTTGAACTCCTCCGAAACGGCTTGACCGATTTTGATGAAATTTTTTGTGCTTATCCGGTATCTATGAGAATCGACCAACATCTATTTTTCATCCCCCTAAATGTTAAGGGTAGTCCACCCCTATTTTTTTTTTTTTATTTTTTAGGCAAAATTTTTTGTTTTTATTTTTTTATGACACAGCATACAAAAATACATACAACCCTAAATTTTCATCCCTCTACGATCAACCCTTATATTTTATTTGTTAATTAAAAACTTTAATTTTTTTTTGTAATTTTTTTTTTTTTTTTTGATGACTTACAATAAAAAATAGGGTAAGGTAGGTAGGGTAGGGTAGGGTAGGGTAGGTAGGGTAGGGTAGGTAGGGTAGGGTAGGTAGGGTAGGGTAGGTAGGGTAGGGTAGGTAGGGTAGGGTAGGTAGGGTAGGGTAGGTAGGGTAGGGTAGGGTAGGGTAGGGTAGGTAGGGTAGGGTAGGTAGGGTAGGGTAGGTAGGGTAGGGTAGGGTAGGTAGGGTAGGGTAGGTAGGGTAGGGTAGGTAGGGTAGGGTAGGTAGGGAGGGTAGGTAGGGTAGGGTAGGTAGGGTAGGGTAGGTAGGGTAGGGTAGGTAGGGTAGGGTAGGGTAGGTAGGGTAGGGTAGGTAGGGTAGGGTAGGTAGGTAGGGTAGGTAGGTAGGGTAGGGTAGGTAGGGTAGGGTAGGTAGGGTAGGGTAGGTAGGGTAGGGTAGGTAGGGTAGGGTAGGTAGGGTAGGTTATGTAGGGTAGGTTAGGTATTTTTAATTTATAGGGCAAAACAACGTTTGCCGGGACAGCTAGTAATTATATAACATCATTCACGATTTTATCTCAATCTCTATAAATAAGTTCACTATAATAATGCTAGCGTATGTATATTCTTTAAGGTTTTTACCTATTTATTGTATTGATTTTAAATCTATTCTATATATATAAAATGCTTTGTCCTGAATGACTGACGGATCGACGCACAGCCTAAACCGCTGATCGTAGAGATCTGAAACTTGGAGGGCGAGTTTTTTGTATGACATAGGCATCTGATAAGAAAGGATTTTCCGAAATTCTACCCCTAAGGGGGTGAAAAACGGAACCAATGTTTGTATGGGACAACGTGATTCCTTGGTCCTATCTTCTTCAAATTTTGCATAATATTCTTTAACAGAATTAATCGAAGACGTATTTCGTATTTTATTGAAACTCATCGCGGTTAAAAAGGGGTAGAAAGTTATTTTGGGGGTGATTAGCATCGAAGTTGATATCAATACTCCTTAGTGCTTTTGTTTTAAATTACTTTTAATTTTGACACATGTTTGAAAACTCAATTCGATTTGTGCACACCTTTTATTGAAAGATCTGGAAAAACGTCTTGTTGACTCCTCGCGTGACCCAAGGGCTGGCTTTTACCTTGGACAAAGAATTAGCATTGCCATACAACGTGGCAATGCTGCCAGCCTTTTGGGTACACTTCCAGTCGACAGCGACGTGGATGAATTTTTTGACGCAATGTTTTAGAGATTTTTTTAGTTTAGTTTAGTTTTGTTTAAAGTGTATATATATAGTTAAGTTTGTAAATATTAAGATATAAATAATGTCAAAAACAATAAATAAATAAAATTATTCGATTTTATTAAAAAAAACGTTGGAGTCACATAAAACCTTGGTGCAATGCAACTCACAGAGTACTTTTATATTATATGGATGCAAGTCTTTAAATTTGAATGTCTAAAAACATTTTCGACTTCTACACGGACGAAGTCGCAGGCAAAAGCTAGTTACTGATATTTTTCAAAGTGTAGTTTTAAGCACAATCAACTTTATACCATATGAGATGCTTCCTTCGGTACGTTATCATCGAACATTTTCTAGAACTGATGACATTACGAAAGGGTTGGTTGAAGAACACTCGTATGCTTTAGAGGTATTAACCATACAAATAAATTCACCATTAAAGTTGATACCTAAGGTCTTTAATTATCATATTATACCTATACCCTGTAAGTCATGAGTCAAGGCACAGATTACTTAATAGTACAAGGTCGAGGTCAATTTTTTATCAATTATTCGTCTCATCTAAAATAATATATTTAAAAGGATTTTATTATTACGTGAAATAAAGTAAATTGGATGAGATATATGCATTCACCAAGAATGCATATATCTCATCCACTTATATACGATTATAAAAATAAATGCATTACTTTGGAAAAAGACACACGAATTGTTTTTTTTCCATGCCGGTTTGATCTTGTACTTATGTCTAAACGGCACGCTACACACAGTGTATATTGCAATAACTACAGTTAATAGAACATAAAAAAATAAAACTCACGTAACCATCGGATGTTGCAGAGCTGCTCAACTTAAATCTTAAAGTATGCCATCCTTCCTTAAAATCAGTGCGTGGAGTTAAAATTATGTTGCCTAATGCTCTATCAATATCATCGTCGTCTGTAATCTGGTATGCAATCACCCCTATAAGATCATTCACCCCGACATTAGACATGTAAGCTATAACTTCTATAGTTCCATCATGTGCCATTGGAAACGTAAAAGATAAGACACAGCTATGTTCTGGTAAAGGCGAAATAAAAGAATTACTAAGATCATTCTGACCGGTGACGCCAACCGTATCGTATTTTCCGTGATCCCAAAACAGCGGGATAGGGTCAGGAGGATTCGAAGGACACAAATTAAACAAAGTATGATAGTCTTCTTCGAATGTGTATCGTACGCACTCACTAGTAAACGCTGGTGATAGAAAATATATGAATATAATATATGGTATTCGTATCATATCGTTTGAGCACGCCGCGCAGTTCGAAACATGTGTTCAAACCAATAGTCACATCTATGATTTAACTTCAAGGTGTATCGATCTTAATTTTTCACAATTACTATCAGGGATAAGATAGTGTTCTTTATAAATGAGAATAATCTATTGATAATTAATAGTAACGATATTATAAAAGTATAACACTTCCTCTTCTTTCGTCCGTTTGTACATTAGGCTTGACGCGAGCAGACCATTTAACCGCATAGTTTTCCAGTGCATTCGATAGAGTCTAACTTTAGGTGAAATTTGATTTGTGTAATTTATTTTAGAAGTGACATCATATTTCTGTAAAAACCATCTCCTCTGTTTGTGGTCGCAGAACTCGAAAAGTTGGTGATCGTCTAACTTGAAATAAACCAAACCACCGTAAAATTTTCAGACTGAACTTCGCGTATGGTATTTTTTGCAATAAACAACAAAAGGCAACTCATGAGAGGCCTTTATGTGACACAATTACAAGTATATAACCTTATAATATCACGATAGAGTTATTAATTGAATTATATTAAAAACTTGTTGTTTTACCTTCCAGTTTGAAATCGAGTTTAAAATACATAATTAGAAAATAGTAACGTCGAGAAGAAAGAGCTTCCATCTGTAGTCGATCCTAAGTTTTCCGGAGAAGTATCAGCCGGCCAAAAAGTACTACAGTAAGGACTGTCGCTCTGTCAGTGAATGCATGTTATGCAATAGTATTATAAATGATATTAAATCAATGTCAGTCTCAGACAATTTAAATCCCGAGAATTTGAATCTTTATAAATATAAAATATCATACAGGCACTTTTTTAATAATTAATTAAATTTAGATATTTTTTTATATATACAAACAAGCACCGAAAACGAACAAATTAATAATAATCATTTATTGTCAACTCAGAAATTCGATCCATTTTTAAATTTAAGTTATGCAAAAAGAAACAACAAGAAGAAATCTTCTAAGGAGTCAAAATAAAATATGTTTTAAGTGCTCTCCTTTATTAATCTGGAAGGTATAATCACAACTGTATTAAATACGACTGAATATTTATTATATTTTTTAAAGCCGTTCGAGTACACGACAGTCCTGTGTAATACTCATTTTTAAACTATATCATGTGGGAGGATTTCGGTTATCGCGGCAAAAAATAGCCTATGTTATTCTCAGGACTATCTGTGCACCAAATTTCATTTTAATCTGTTCAGTAATTTTGGCGAGAAAGCGCGACTGACAGACAGATTAGTATATATATTATAAAGATTTATTTTCGCATTTATAAGATTAGGATTGACGTTTCGACGGTCGTTGGTTATACCGACCGTTATTGCAAGGTAATTCCTCAATTATGTTTCTTTTAACCCAACTCATCATATTATTATTATTATATATGCATCGGACTCTTTGAGCTTTTCAACTCTCATATATTTGTGATAACGGTATTGTCTTTTAACACATAACTGAAATGTACTTAGCACTCATTTCTTATATAAGGGTCGTGGCATAACTAATTCTTATATTTATTAAAAGTTAATTCTGGTATTTCATATTCCTAATGCACCTATTATATTATGTACTATTAATATACTATACCATAACTCATTACAAGGCAGAGACTTATTTCATAAAAAAAAAAATTCAGCTCACTGTAATGACGCACTATCAGGTCAAGTAACACCGCAGAAACAATGTTAATTGTAATATCTATATTTAATAGTGAATATGAATTAAAACTTACGTAACCATTGGCTGTTGTAGTGCTGCCCACCGTTAATTTTATAAATTGCCACCCTTCCTCGAAATCTGGTGCTAACGGTGTTAATATGATATTTCCTACTGATCTATCAACGTCATCTTCGTCAGTTATTTGGTATGCTATCGCTCCAAAAAGGTCAGTATTGTTGACGTTCGCCATATAAATAATAATTTCTATTATTGCATTGGGGGCCATAGGAAATGAAAAAGACGAGACACAACTGGATTCAGGTAATGGCCAAATAAAAGAGCTACTGAGAGCATTCTGGCCGGTCACATCAGTTGTTTCGTATTTTCCAAGATTCCATAATGGCATGTCAGTCTGGTCACACTCCTTAAACAAAGATTCATATTTTTCTTCGAAAGTGTATCGTACGCACTCACTACAAAACGTTGATGACAGAAAATACGTTAATATAAAGTATAATATTTGTATCATATCGTTCGAGCACACCACGCTGTTTGAAATATGTGTGAATACCAATAGACTCAAAACATCTATGATTTAAGTTTACGTTATATTCAAATATACCTATCTTAATTTTTCACAATTATTATCGAGGATAAGATAGTGTTCTTTGTAAACGAGAATAATCTATTGATAATATATTAGTAATGATATAAAAACTATGACTTCGTTCTCTTTCATGTCTTCCTACATTAAGCTTGACGCGTGCGGACAATTTGCTAGTAATTCTAAACTGAGTAAATACCAATATTGCGAAATTTCTTATTGATAAACATATACAAGTAAATAATAAGTTTTAAATGTGTAAACATGAATCTTTTGATAACCATTATTATTTTCCCATATCGTTGTTACAACGAAGGTAGGAAATTAATTTTGAACACGCTATTATAAGAAAATATAGTCGCGTATAGTTTTCTGAGCTGATTCCAAGTTCGGCGTGGATGTGGATGGCAGAAGGCCGAGTGCTGCGAGCTATGGCGCTCCTTGCGGCCAGATGAATATACCTGCAATAGACAGCCATAGTTTGAGTTGAGTGATTATAATAGTAACAAATGCAAACCGTCTTGATTTAGGGCCTTCTCTTCCATAGTTTTCCGTATAATAAATAAACAGTGCGTCTAAGCCGATAACCGGAGATATAAATATATAGATATAGAAACCTAAGAAATATGCCATTTCTTTCTGCTTTCCTTTCAATGTAGTATATTATCATATAAACTTTAGTAATTTTACTAATGTCATTTTTATTACACAAAGGCAAGGCACGAAGGCCTTCCTTTCCTCTTTCTTTCTCTTTATTTTTCTTTCATATTAAAAACGATTTCGCTAGGGTGCAACTACGGAGTTTAATCCTCGTATCGCAGAGGGTTTGACAAACATGCAATACACTCGCACTAAGAACATCCGGACTTGGAACAAACATTTGTGGATCACACAAATGTTTTGTCATATGCGGGGTTCGAATTCGGAGCACGTTGCGCACAGTGGTATGGCGTGGTGACCTATACTACTCGAAAACCCCCTGCAGTCAAAGTCAAATATCCCACTTCAGTGACGCATGTAAATGCGTCTCTTACTTAAAGTCTAATTTATATGACACTAATGTCATAATTTGATTTAAATTTATAAACTAAAATGGTGGCCACTTCTCTAAGTTGATTTTAGACTTAACATGCCTTAAAAGTTTTGGTCTTAGAAAAATATTACACAATGACCTCAAATCTTGAATACATAAACAACACTAAATACATCATCAAAATTCATGTTTATAATTGGATAGTGATAAGGTTGTGAATGTACTGTATAATGTGTCATACTTTTTTTTTATTTTGGCCTTTCCAATAATATTTGTTAGACAATCTTTGGGAAATCTAAATTAACTGATATGCATTATTCCATACGTTATTTAGATAAATAATTATTTTAATAGTATCATGATCACCGTGATACATCAACATCCGCATTCAAGTAACGATATGATCTAATGTTAAGATGATTAAAAGCTGCTGCTCGCTAATAAGTCGTAATGCATGACCAAACGGCGCACGGGACACGATCATGGTGTATACTTATTTCATCACCCATACAAGCATCAATCTCACCAAGAGTAGCTTTGCGAACGATAGAATGAATTTCATTTAAACATAGAACCCTTAATTTTTTTTTCAGCAAATCATATATTATATAATATTTTTACAATACAATAATTTATTTTATGAAACGGTGGTCACTAAGCAGACTATACCTTCTATCAAAAAGGCGCCTGCTAAATGTTTCAAGCAATCCTGTGCATTAGCGTAGGCCACTATGATTTGACAGAATAAAAAAAATGTTATCTTAAAAAATTATCATTATTTAGCTTTATTATCTGACTTCCTAAAAGGTTACCGATTCGAGACGTTTATTTATAGAATTAGGGTTTCTCAATTTTTATGTTAGGTAGGTATATGAAGTTCACGTAACTTTGAATCAAATTTTAATATTCCGTTTAAATTTTAAAAGTTTTATTATGTCTTTAGTTTTGAAGTTATGTACAGATAAGTTACGTGTGTGATGAATGAAGAGTTTGTATCTTATCTTGTAATGATGCGGGTAACAAATACCTAACACACTTTTAGATTCACACTTTACCCAGACAAATAAAAGTTTTGAAGAATAAAATAAAAAAAGGAAATATAGTAATATATTCAAATACCATTGAATGCTTTTACAGCAAAACGGTGAATACGACACTCTAGGGACGCGTCACAACTTTTTAAATAAATATAGGCAAATAAATAATACTGGTGTGCGACGATGCTTAGGGAGTTAAAGGGAATATTTCATATCTGTTACATTCAAATAATACCACAAAATATTATATAAGTGGAATAATCCAAGGAAAAGTGTTGTTTTTAACTATAATAACAATAAATGGATATCGCTCCAATTAAATTTTATATAGGTTTTAATTTGTTTTTAATGTGCCTTAAGAAAACTCTATATATTATTTAAAACTTTTGTGTAGGATCAAGCTCAGCGAAAAATAAGTTAATGCCTTTCTTTTCCACTAAAGCAATAGTGATGTAAAGAATAGGTATGAAGTTTATTTATTACAACGTCAACACTTACATATTTTTTACTTAGTCAAAAGTTTATAGTAAATATTAATATATTATTAAACGGTTGCATTTCTATTTACAATATAATAAATATAAATTATAAGGGAATTGGTATTTACCAGTGTTTGCCAAATAATAGGCGTTTCTAAACAGAAACGCCTATTATTTTGCTAATAGCAAAGCTTTTTTTGTTCTAACGTTTTGATAAGCTCTTAGCTATCAGGCGCTTGTAAATTTTCCTCTTTTTGGTGATGCAGAGCGTGACGACTACTACTTGTTTATTGACAACATTGTAATAAATGCATGCAGCACGATAGTCAGAGTTCAAATTAAAACCATTACAAATTTGCGATTACAAACTTAGATATACCTACAGTTAAAAATTTGAGATGCTGACGACCCGGACACAATCTGTCCGAATAGACACATACACTATAATAGGCTATTTGACAACATTAAAAATATATCCCAAATTGTGGTCATCATATCAGAAAATAGCGTAAAATAACATCTTTCATTTAATTTTAGACAAAAAAATGTATTTTTCTTGCAGATTACACGAAACAAAATATAATATTTTTTGAAACTTTATCTGTGACGGTCAACGCCCTGTGATTGGTTAACATTCTTGTGACGTCACACGCAAGTAAACATTGCTTTCTTGACTGAGTCTAGTTCGTGTTTTGTGTTTTATCGGTGTTATATTCGATTTTTGAGTGATTTCTGAAGGAATGTTTGATAAATCTTATAACTGCTGGCATAAATATTCGTATTGAATCTCAAAATGGAGGCAAATTTTGTGCGAGCTGACAGCAGCAACCTACCTAAGATAGATGCATTTATGGTAGCACTTTTTTTTAAGAATAATGCAGATTACTATGCTGCGGAACTTAAAAATGTAAAAACAGTAGTGTAAGTACCCCATAGAAATTATTTATTTTGTATATAAATGTATTAAGTATAATAAGTTTGGAAGTTTTATGAGAGCTAATTTTAGGTTATGTTGATGAAAATTGTATGTGGTATGTATAAAGTTAAGTGATACTTACATCAAAGTGATCTTCGCCCATAAAGACATTTGAATGTGATTGAATGGCATTTGGATCTCTTCGAGCTAACTGTAGCCACATTTTTCGCCTTTTGCGATTCGTTGGTACAGAAATAAACAGTTTCTGTGGACTTTTTATAGAAGTATTTGTACATTGTGGCACTACACACCACTTATAGACCATTGTATTCAATAAATTTGAAGAAAGTCAATGAAATGCACTGTTTTACAAACTTCATTAACTCTGTTTACTTGCATATGACGACACGCATGTCACGAGACCGGCGTCATTACAGAAACAGCGTTTTTGCCGCGGTTCTGGAAATTTAAACTTCAATATTGATTTTTACTCATAATACAGAAGATTTCCCGGAAATATCAATGACAATAAGCTTAATATGTTATAAAGAATAATCTAAAACGATTCTTAAAAATAGTCAAATAGCCTATTGTAAGAAACCAGAATTTAACTGGGTTTTAACGAAAGTAGCCGTTTTTTATTAAATATTTTTTTTTAATTTTTGGCTTATATATTGTACTAGCTGTTCCCCGCGACTTTGTTCGCGTGTTTTAGTTTCAACGGTTTTTCATATTACATTATTTTTCATTTATGCTCTGCTCCTATTGGTCGTAGCGTGATGTTATATAGCCTATAGCCTTCCTCAATAAACGGACTATCCAATACAAAAATAATTATACAATTCGAACCAGTAGTTTCTGAGATTAGCGCGTTCAAACAAACAAACAAACTCTTCAGCTTTATAATATTAGTATAGATTGTATTTTGTATGTTGCACACTGTGTTTAACTTGTGTTTTGTGTCTATGTTTCTTTTAAAATATCCTGTCGCAGGTCTGCTGGTAGAAATTTCATAAGAAATAAGCAGTACCTTTGTACCTGTTTGCTTTTTACATTTTTTTTACTGTTTGTCGGTTGTGTGTACATAAATAAATAAATAATATTACTACCACTAATAGATGCATAGAAAAGTTACTTTTTCAGTAAAACTGACAAATGATTATGTAGTAGTAATATAGTATTTAAGCTATGTTTATTATGTTATATATATTTTTAAGATGTTGATTTTTATAATAAAACTAGCTGTCCCGGCAAACGTTGTTTTGCCCTATAAATTAAAAATACCTACCCTACCCTACCTAACCTACCCTACATACCCTACCCTACCTACCCTACCCTACCTACCCTACCCTACCTACCCTACCCTACCTACCCTACCTACCCTACCCTACCTACCCTACCCTACCTACCTACCCTACCCTACCTACCCTACCCTACCTACCCTACCCTACCTACCCTACCCTACCTACCCTACCCTACCTACCCTCCCTACCTACCCTACCCTACCTACCCTACCCTATTTTTTATTGTAAGTCATCAAAATATAAAAAAAAAATTAACAAAAAAAAATTAAAGTTTTTAATTAACAAATAAAATATAAGGGTTGATTGTAGAGGGATGAAAATTTAGGGTTGTATGTATTTTTGTATGCTGTGTCATAAAAAAATAAAAACAAAAAATTTTGCCTAAAAAATAAAAAATAAAAATTAGGGGTGGACTACCCTTAACATTTAGGGGGATGAAAAATAGATGTTGGTCGATTCTCATAGATACCGGATAAGCACAAAAAATTTCATCAAAATCGGTCAAGCCGTTTCGGAGGAGTTCAAGTTCGAACACCGTGACACGAGAATTTTATATATATAGAGATATACGTTTAAAATGCTTTTTTGTTTTTTCTTTCTTATGTATGTAAAATAGTCACCACATGACTTACACTCATACACTTACATAAAACAATTGATTACCGAAAAACAATGGTAATGTGGCAGTGTCCTTAATACATCGATCTATGAGAGAACATTAATTCAACCGCCCTTTTTTTTTTGGAGCATATCCATGCCCATTATTAACCATGACGATAAGTAAACTTTGCGCGCGATGACCCTTGGTGCGCGAGTCAGACTCACACTTGTTCGGTTTTTTTATGAGAAAAGTATCGCATTGCACAGCACAGTTTTATTAATTGCTTTCACTCATGTATAATTGTTTTAGTCTAAAACTTGTGATGCTGTTTCTAATTATCAGTAGGTATACCCTAAATTTATGGCTAAGAAGTACTTAGCAGCAGCCTGGTTTTAAATATTTGGTTGTTCGATATTTACCTTGGAGAGTACGTCATAGCCCTGTGCACAATAATTTTTATGGGTATTTAATGTGTAGTAATAGATTAATAATAGATTACTATGCAAAACATTGATAAAAAAATATAAATTCTTAAAGTTGAACGCGGTTATCCTCTATTTTATGCTTCTAATCTTGGTTGTAATATTAGACACGCTGTAGCTCTGCTACCTACTAATAGCGAATATCCAGTAGGAAACTTATCAGCTTACTTTTGTGGTGTATCAAATTTAAAGATTTTATCAGTTTTTATAATATCTACTTAAAGGTTATCTTTAGGTATCAAACATATTCGAAGAATTTTAACGTAAAATGCGTTATCAATTCTAATGCGCTTATAATTTGCAGCCTGCATGGCGTCGTTAGGCAACTGACGATGATTTATGATGATAGCATTTGTAAGGTCGACCGCTCACCGGTAGGTAGGTACATCTTTAACATTGACGAGTTTATGTCAGAGCAGTAAGGTTCAGTTTGGTATTTCCTTGTTACACCTGACGTGCTTTTTCACCTGAGTTTTCTTATATACCTACATCTTTAAAAAGATTGTTATCTATACTAATATTATAAAGCTGAAGAGTTTGTTTGTTTGTTTGCTTGTTTGAACGCGCTAATCTCAGGAACTAAAGGTTCGAATTGAAAAATTCTTTTTGTATTGGATAGTTCGTTTATTGAGGAAGGCTATAGGCTATACAACATCACGCTACGACCAATAGGAGCGGAGCATAAATGAAAAATATTGCAAAAATGAAAAACCGTTGAAACTAAAACACGCGAACAAAGTCGCGGGGGACAGCTAGTTTATTTATATAGGTACGTTTTTTCTTCCCTTACCAGGGTTTAATTATACTCACGTTTCAGTCGTATTTATACCCCATATAAACTTAACCTAACCGAGTAAAATTTCACATTCCTTCCTGCTCGCAATATGCTTGAAACCAGTGTTAAGGTTATTTGCACCAATCTGATCTCCATACAAATCAGATTGGTACCTGTTACCTTAACTCGATCTACTAGGATTAGTTGACACTTAGTGTGTTTGTCTGCACACCGTACGAACTAAAACAAATGTTATCTGCGCAGTTTAACGATGTAGACGAGAAAGTATCGTTATCGTTGATCGTAAATCGCACGGAACGATCGTCCGATACGTAACTATCGCGTTCGGAATGGATTCCGTTTTGCATTGATCGCCCCAATACACTGCATATTGTAACGCCTTTTTATATACGAGCAGCCCGGAATTAAAGTGCGCAATATGTGCTAAGCAATATTAGCTATATTTCAACCCCTTTTCCTCATATAAGTATTCTTCTATTGAATGTATTTTGTCCTCTTATACCTTGTTTAATTACCAAGATAGTTCAGTAGATGTATTATTAATTCTTGGTAAAGAAAATTTCATCGTTATTTTTCAAGAATTTAATTGATTATGAACTCTAGATTCCAAGAATCTGCATATTACAAATGGATGGAGCTGACCAATTAAAAACAACCATAACTTAACTTAGAACTAACAACGTTCGGAACGGCTACTATTTGTGGTAACACAAAACCAATATAAACTGTTACAGTTAGGTGCAAACTAAAGTGTAACACCTGACGTAGAAGTTCACCCGCCGCGCGCCGCACCGCGCCGCGCCGTTGACGCCCGCCCTCGAATTAGAATTAGAATAGAGCTTGATTGGCGGCGCTGAGTTCTCAGACAAACTTCCCAGCTGTTCCAACTTCTTGCATTGATTATATAGATATGTTGAGATGACGTGGATACGTGATTAGATCATGCTCTTTTGAATCTGATGAGTTCTCAACAAATCCTTGTATCCATCACAGACCAGCAAAAGAGTACAGCGATCTTTGCAAAATATACTTATCGTAATTGTTTTTATTTTATTTTATTTTATTCAGTAATAAAACTATAAATCATTACATTATATTGATTAGTTTGTGCTATAGCATGAATAAGGTAGGTGTAATAACACAACATTTTTTATAGATTACTCTCTCTACAACAAGTTGAAAAAAAAAACAAAATAAAAATTGCGTAAATAAAATATAAATTATTATCACCATATTAACTTTTACTCCAAATTCCAAGTCATTGTAAAAAGCTACATGAACTTTACTTTCTTTTAAAACACATTTAAGACGTTTAATACAGAAAGTACTTACAATTATTGTATTGTATCTCTGCAGTCAGGTGTAGGTACCGTGTCTTCTAATAAGAACAGTGGGACAATAACTGTCACACGGTGCCATTGTGTAACCGAAGGAATCGGAAACGCTGTTTGAAAAGCTTTCCAAAATTAAAAGCATGTTATAACTTACCTTTCCGTTGACTGTACTCATTTACCGTACCGATTTATTCGAGCATCATATATGTATTCGATGGAAAAAAATAATAATTTGGGCAGTAGATACTATTTTTTTTTATGATATTGTATTAACCATCGACAACTATTTTAAAATGTACGGGTAGGTATATCTTATCTCAGTTAATTGGGATACAGAACAAAAAATGGCAAGACGGGCTCATGATGGTCTGATTTCAAATTGATTGTAATCTAATGAAAGAAAGAAAGAAAAGAAAGAAAAAACATTTATTTAAGCGCACGCGCACACACAAGATAGGTACATAATAGTAAAAACAGAGTAAAAACACAACAGAACGAGAAAGATAAATAATAAAAAAAAAAACAAAACTAATTCTTTATTCTTAATTCTTTATTGTACACATAACACATAAAACAGTAACATAATAATAAATTTTATGTACATAGGCGAGCTTAACTCAAAATTGAGTTCTCTAACAGCAAACCTTTGAGTGGTAGAGTGAATAAAATATCTAATGAGGATAGGAAGAAGTGTACAATCACAATAAAAAAATACACATACATAAAAATAATACTTAAAATACACAT
This sequence comes from Diachrysia chrysitis, assembly GCA_932294365.1. Classification (NCBI taxonomy): domain Eukaryota; kingdom Metazoa; phylum Arthropoda; class Insecta; order Lepidoptera; family Noctuidae; genus Diachrysia; species Diachrysia chrysitis. The sequence goes on along the minus strand of OW028656.1, from coordinate 10,683,678 downwards.
CATAATGTCATATATACTGTAATTATATAAAAATACATACACTATACACTAACTCATGCTGTAAGGAAATGTTCCCTGATTCTTTTCCTGAAGACGTCTGACGAGGGGCTATCCCGCAAGGCATGTGGAAGCGAGTTCCACAGCCGCACGGCACGAATTGTGAAAGATTCACCATAGCGACTGGTGGAGTGAAGGGGAGTGCGAAGAAGAAGAGAGGAAGAAGTGCGGCAAGGATTTCCCCTAGGAACCAGGAATTCAAAACGCTCCCGCAAATAGTTTGGGGTGTTGGGATTATGAAGAACGGAGTATAAAAGAGAAAGAACATGTGAATCTCGTCGTCGCCGAACAGGCAACCACCTCAACTTAGCCCGGCAGTCCGACACATGGTCATATTTCCGGAGACCAAAAATGAAGCGGATGCCTAAATTCTGCAGACGTTCGAGTTTGTTGAGAAGTTCCTCCGTTGCATCAAGGTAGCACACATCAGCGTAGTCGAAAAGAGGTAGAAGAAGGGATTGGGCTAGAGTAATTTTTGTTTGAAACGGCAGGAACTTTTGAAGTCGTTTGAGAGACTGGAACGAGCAATAGACTTTCTTGCTTACCTCAGCGACGTGTTTTTGCCACGATAAATTGCAGTCCATGTAGACGCCTAAATTCTTAACCGACTCTACATACGCTATGGGAACGGAATCAAACACTACTGGAGGAATAGATTCAATATCCAACAAAAACAGTAAACAAAAAATAAATAAATAAAAATGAGCTTAAAAAACTAGTATCCAAATGTCCGGTCCACACTATCGCAATATCGGGAGCGCCAAGCGCTTTATGAGTTTATACATTATCTGTGGACCGGAATTTAGACATAATCTACTAATCATAGTACTTGTATTATAAATATTTTGGACATGTATTTCTTGCATAGATCATCAATCATCACGGATCCCAGTCGCTTAAAATCAGCGTTTATCCACATTTTCTTCATGTCAGTGTGTTACGTCTTTTTACATTTATATGTATATATACTTTTTACATGTATATGGTACAATTTTTTTTGTCCATTAATTATAAACTAATGTTACCATGACATTTCATTGTGTTGATGTAACATACAATATATCTGATAAGAAAAATGATGTCCGATTTTATTATCTGAAAGGATTAACTATTTCTTAGATTTACTTTATCAAATCGCAACAATTTATAGCAGCTATAGTTATATGAGAAGCTTATGTTGTATTGTAAAATATGTTATAAACTAAATTTTATGATAATTAATTATATAATTAGTTGTATGAAACCAAAAATAGCTTGTCTATATTTCATATTCACATTTGCTTTTAGTTATGTTATAACTAAGTATTAATTAAATCCTTTGAGAAAAATGAAATTTTAGCATTTATAGTCCAGGAACGTGACTAGGATAAATAATGGTTAGTACCTATCTTAAAGACAATTATTTTTTTAGCGGTAACTGTTTATTATTAAGTCGCGCGCCACTTATCAAGAATACGTTTAGCGCTTGGTTTATCAACACATGATTTATGAATTTAGGTTAGATGTCTTGTCAAAATATTGCCTCTAAAATTGTATCAAAATCCGTTTTCATATATCAACGTGTGACAATTGCCTGCGTCGAACAGTTTGGTAACTCAATGGCCCACTATACTGACAAAAATTGCGAAAGTATAGATATATCACAATTAGTGTTACGAAGAACGTCTAGTAAACGAATCTGCTATTTCAATCTGCTTTCTGCTATATCATTTCATGGTATAGCAGAAACACTTTAAATAACAACTACATAATAACGAAGTCACCTGACATGTATTTAGGTAGGTACGTTGTACGTACGGAAATAAACAATTAGCATAAATTTATGCAAGTTTATAATGAGTAAGGACTGCAAATTCATGTCGCTAAGGTAGGTAAAAATAGTTATTACAAAAGTGTCAATGTCAATGTCAGTTGGACTCGGATATTATTTATCTGTTCTGTTTATATGACTTATATCTAAATTATTTTCATGTAACAATTCATTATTAAGAAAACGCGAGGCCTAAATAAATGTTTTTAAGAAAACCCGTCTCTGATGACATCACCTTGGTGTAAATCAGACCGAGGTGACAGGTTATTGCCTGCACGCAGTTAACGCTTGCGTCCCCTAAATCCGTATGAATTTATAGCTCCCTCCAGTGCAAATGTTGGCAGGGCTAACTTGTTTGTACGGGACATCATTGCCTTGCTGTTTTCGTGACAAGTGACATATAGGGTGTACCATAAATCTGGTTTTATGATAAATTCGCGAGTTTTAGAATTTAACAATCTTGTGTTATTGTAGATATATTTACAGTAACATTCTGCTTTACATAAATCATTTAATGAAGTAACGTATGTAAATCCTAAATTAAAGTGAGCTTAAATTATAATTATTTAAACTTTAATACCTCCATTTATTATTGTTTCTCGTTGCATCATCACGTTGTTGACACCAAATTACTAAAAAAGGTAATTAAATATAAGGTGCGTCCTGAGTTTTAAAATAATTATGTGGAGAAAGGAGAGGCATATACATTGTTTTACAAGTAAAAACTATGCAATTCTATATTTAAAGGTCCAGGTTTCAGACAGTGCTATCGTACGTAAAATTATATGTTTACAAAATTGTTAAATGTATTAGAATTAAAAATCGCACGAAAAAGATCAGACGAAGTCCAATGACGCGTAGTTTGGTCCTAAATGTCTATCATTTACAATAGAAAATCCCATCTCTTACAACACAACTGATATATCAGTGCATAAGGTTATAAATGCCTTAGTATAACCCACCGAACGCATCTTTTATCTTTTCACGCCTCATATAAGTCGTTCAATAAAAGCCACTTCTCATGATTTTGCAGAATGCCATTTGCCGACGCTCGGGCAAGCGGAATAAGATGAAATATTTCTAACCACCAAAACATAAATGTTTGACATGTTTAGTTGATTTTTAATCATTTTATGAATTAATGACTAAAACTTTTTTTTGTATGGTTTAGTCGACAAACAGATGAGCTTATATCACCTGACGGTTATTGAAAATTATGGAAGTCCAAAGCCTGTCTGTGCATCATTGAGTGGTTTTGGACTTACAAATGGGCCTCTGCTGCTGCTGATCCAAACTCAAATTCGAATACTATGCTAAAATAATTGATGGAATTCAAATCTGATCAGAACATCAAGTTGTGGTTTGTGTTTTAATAGAAGAAATTAAGACAAACAATTTAAATTTATTGGGTGCTTGTTTAATAAAATAAGTTAAAACTGTCGTGTTCGGTTTACAGTTTACAAAATAGCCAAAATAACAACTATTGGAATAAACATTTTTTTTAGTTAGTTTTGAAATTTTGATTTTCTCCTTTTATAAATACCTAAAAGATAATTTTAAAAATAAGTAATTTAATTTAAGTAAAACACATTTCTTTTTTTGCATTAAATTTTAAGGTAATCAAATATAAACTTCACTTTCAAAATACTGCGCCCCTTTAGAAAGTAGATAACGGCAACGTAAATTTAAAAGTAAATCCATGGCGATGTTTTCCATAACATGAAGTCAGTTTAATATCTGGCGGAATATTTCGTTCTCAATAAATTTCGCAATTCGCTGTTGAGTTAGGTGGTATGTATCTGAATGAGTCGATTAAAACTATGGAGGTTTCATCAGTCGAGCCAATCAGCGTTATCTGAAATTAAATTACAATAAATTAATGTATGAGGCGCACATTTCGACCTAAAAATATAATTTCATTACGTATTTAATAATTCGGTGACTAAAAAACTTAAGGATATTACCTATTCATAATAAGGTATAGAATAATTTTAAAACAATAAAGCTAAAAAATGCTGGCTAGACAAGACTTGCTATTAAGCGTAATTTCCTTAAGCGACGTGCTCTCTGGAAATGATTTTTTATAGTGAACAGAAGGCAAAGATAGTCAATCTGTGTCATTTTCTTGTAAAACGAAATTAAATTGTTATTTCTGTATAATATATTATTATGATTATCGTATAATACCGAGAACTTAAATTTATCGGATTACAAATCTTTACATACGTGATATACAGAAATAAGCTAATGTAATTTATTTTATCGCAATTTGCGATCGTTGATGGAAGCAACCTTTACAGTAATCAAAACATGTCTGATTAAGTGTGAATACTTTGACATTAGAGCTAACATTGTAAAAATATCATTTAGAAGGAAGTTAAATCTAAGTGGTAGTATCTTAACGCGTTACACGAATAATTATTTTGTTTGCGAGTAGGCGGAGTCTAGCGGACTGATTAGCCAATCCGGAAATGCTAGACAGAGATAATACTATCTGCTTGCTTACGGGATGAAAAGAGCTAAACATATGCTAAGATCGCGATAGATTGAAAGCTTAGAAATAATAAGCGACAAAATGGAAAATCTCATAATAATCGAAATCTATCGGATGGAATCAAAAATTAATCGCCATTAATCTAGATATTATGATTATGCATCAAATAGCGTGAAAAAATATAATTAAGTTTAATAGTTTGGTGGAATAAGCAAATAAAGTGTTTTTATAGAGCTGATTTCAAAAAATAAAAGTATCGTGGAAAGTTTCTTTACCCGTGTAACTGATAGACATTTATTTTCATCATATTCTCTTCTATCTAAAAACTAAATTTCAAATCAATAACTTTTGTAGTTGCTAAGTAAAACCGAAAGGAACATAGCTAAAAAAATTGTGTATCGCCTTAAGAGAAAATTCTGTTTTGCCAGTTTAATCAACAATATTGTAAAGTTGAATGTCGTGATAATATATGGCAAAAACATCAATAAATTATTAATAATAGCTGTCCCCCGCGACTTTGTTCGCGTGTTTTAGTTTCACCGGTTTTTCATTTTTGCAACATTTTTCATTTATGCTCCGCTCCTATTGGTCGTAGCGTGATGTTATATAGCCTATAGCCTTCCTCAATAAACGGACTATCCAATACAAAAAGATTTTTTTCAGTAGTTCCTGATATTAGCGCGTTCAAACAAACAAATAAACAAACAAACAAACAAACAAACTCTTCAGCTTTATAATATTAAGTATAGATTTATGTATAACTTAGAAAAAGGTTCAAACCTTATGCATATTATGATTCTGGTTATTGAACCTTTAGGCTGCCACGACACTTCGCCTGTTAGTACTTCATATGGTAGTATTATAAGCCACCAGAGGTGCGCTATTTCGTAAGCAGCATTCCAGATGGCACAATAATTGCTGTTATAAATATAAATCAAAACAACGCTACTGTTGCAACGGTAACTTTGTTTTGGTTCTCTAACTTATCAAATAATTCTGCTTATTATTATAATGAATAACTCTTCTCTCTTCTTCAACTTATAACCTAATAGTACTTACATAGCCATTAAATGTTGAAAAGTCAGTAACAGAAACTTTCAATACATTCCATCCTTCGACAAAATTAGAATTGGTAGCGTAATATAGTTGGAAACCAGCCACTGTGTCTATACCACCCGGTACTCGTTTCTTCGCCAAAACTATGATGTAATCGAGTTCTGATACTGATTCCATGAACACGTTTACTTCAACAGTACCTCCGGGCATCATTCTAAAGATAAATGAAGATATGCAGCTCGATGTGGTATTTGGAGAAATAAAGGTTTTGCTGTCATCATCAATGCTTCCAATACCCAGTGAATAGTAATTTCCCAAGTGCCAAGAAGAATACCCGTTGCAAAGAACATTACTAGTGTCAAACGTTTTTTCAAAGTCAGTTTCGAAATTATAAGAGATACAGTCTTTCCCAGTGCCTACCGGAGCGACTGTTGTGTCAGGTACTGTGGTTGTAGTTTTAAAGTCATCTTCGTAAATTGTGCATTTTTCAGTTGAAGATGATGGTGTTATATATCTGAAGGAATCAATGAGAGCTATAGATTCTTCTGAAGCTAAACCAAGGAAAGATATCTGAAAAATGAAAGAATCTATTCATACTCCATTTTAAGAATATACAGCAGTGAATAAATACATTCAAGCTTTGTTCACAAACAAAGCTCATTAAAGATTTTGATCAAAGTAGATTGTGGTTAGTAGGTAGTCGTGATAAGTATCAAAGATTGATAAATATTTACTTTGATAACTAGTCGTTGATAAAAATATCTGTTGTATAATCACCAAATATGACGGAAGATACTTGAAATAATGAGAATGTGAAGAAAAGAATATGAGATCGATTTCGCTTTCTTATTGTTGCCGCAAAAATAAGCAATCAAACTGGTCAATTGCAATTTGGTTTATTTAGATCTGTTGTCAAATAGATAAGTGGGTAATGGCTAAATTATGTTGTTTGATCAATTAAACTGATATTAAATATAATAAATTGGTTGATATAGCATTTTTGTGAAAGATAAATAATTTTCATTTTTTTTAAGACGACAGGTTAAAAATTGTTGAAAAGTTTAGAATAATTGTCTGTTGCGTTTCTTGTAATAGAATGCCAAAATAATCATACAATTTATTAAACAAAGTAAATACATAAAGCTTATGTCATAAGCTGTTATTTTGTTTCAGAGGCTTATTCATCTGCCGTTAAAAAATAAATGACGATTTTCAAATAAAAGAGTTATAAAATTAAATTAAAACCTATATGAAACTTACATATCCTTTGTAAGATCCGTGTCCAGTCAGGTATATTTTCAAAACATGCCATCCGTCAACATAGTCTTCATGCAAAGGTGTAAGTACGTTGCTTCCTGTTACCACATCATGATTTTCATCTTCTATTTTATTTACCAGCACAGTTATTTGATCGGATGAAGCTGCTGCTTCCATATAAACATTTACTTCTATAATACCATCGGCTACAGCGTCAAAAGTAACAGAAGATACACAACTGATATTAGTTTTTGGTGAGATAAACTTTTGACTGTATGCACTAGGTGGGTCGACAGGCAAAGAGGAGTAACTGTTCCAATTCCATTGAGTAAAACTAGTACATAGGCCTCTTTCACTTTTAAACAGTTCATCATATTTACTTTCAAAGTTGTATGAAAGACAATCCTTAGGAGCTATGGGTTCTGGTGTTGGTGACGGATTCACTGTTACTAATTCTCCATCATAAATATCACAATCGTCTTCGTATTTCGGTGGAATGTATCTAAACGAGTCAATTATTACTGTAGAACCGGGTGATGCCACTCCGAGGAATGTTACCTGAAAATAATCGCTTGATTTATAGTAATGCCCATTTTAGACTAATATGTATACAACTCAATTTTCAGTAACTTCATAACGTGGAGGTTTAGAAAGTAATTTATCTAGTAAGTTTAAATAATAAAGGTGGGAAACATCACATACATTGGTCTGATCCCAAAGTAGCTAAATTACTTGTGTTCTGTGTATGTGTACCATAAGCACCCAGATCCAAGACCGGCCGGGAATCGAACCCAGCAGGGTTTAAAACATCTCCGTAGCGTTTGTCTCTTGTCTCCTAAATATTCAAATTATGAAAATACGTGTGGTCCTTGAACCAGCTTTCAGACGTAACGCTCTCAGGTAATACTAATTTTCACATTTTATATTAAAAATATTAGGAATAAATAATCCGATTTGTTTTCATTGTCTAACTCAGCAAATCAGGCTTGTATATCAACGTAATCCGTTAATCAAATCATATCGTAATACTTAAAACCATAATTATTTTTAATTTAAGATAAATTGGAAATAACAAATGGTGATTACAAAAATAACTCACATATCCATTAAAAACCTCGGTGCCGAACAATTTAATTTTCATGACGTGCCATCCATTTTCGTAGCTAGAACTGAGAGGCGTCAGCATTGCGGTACCAGTGACGACGTTCTTGCTGCTGCTAGAGAACTCGTTGACTAGTACCACGAGCTGGTCTCGCTGCGAGGTCGACTCCATGTAAACAATAGCCTCCAAAGTACCAGTTGCCATCATCTTAAAGCTATACGACGACATACAACTCAAAACATCAGAAGGTGTTATAAACTTATCCGTGTCTGGATGGGGGCTGGGAACGTGTATCGAGCTGTAGTTCCCCAAACTCCAGCCGGCCATCCCTTCACACATGAAACTCCCATGATTAAAGGTACGGTAAAAGTTGTCTCCAAAATCATAAGTAACGCAATTTTCACATAATACTGCTGAAATCGCAAACAGCAAAACAAAGCTACATTTAATATAGTCTACCATAGTGACACTTACACACAACTGATATATTTTCAACTGTCTTGTAAATGTAGCAATTATAGGAATATTAAATTTATCTAGGATAAGATTAAACTATACGTATATATTGATAAAGTGCAATTGTTTTCTTTTTATCTTTGACTAGACGTTTGCTTCGTGGTTTTGTTTGCTAATATACATAACTTTGCGATTATTTGATTTTATTAAATAATTTTGTAAAAATACTTTTTTTTTTATCTTGACTTTGAAGGTTTTATAACTATAAAGGGTTTTCTGTCAATATAGTGTTTAATAGTTATGATTTCTCATGCATGCCACTCTAGTTTGAAGGCGCTGTTAAGTGTTATTCGTTCTCAGTCAATGTAGGTAGGGTGAAATGTAGCGATAGATGTAGAGTTTAAAGAACGTCTTAAAGTTAAATTTCGTTTGAGTCACGGGTGTAAACGTCCTTGTTAGGCAAATGCACGTTGGAAACCTATATAACTGTGGTTACATAATTCTTCCTTCAGATATACAAGTGTATTAGGTTCTTTTTTAAACGACTAAGTACCACACTTTTCTGGTTCTGGTTATTAAATAATACAAAACACATACGAACTCCCAATCTCGATATAATCAAATATAAATAGGAAATTCATAATTTTATGCAAAATGCATGCTTGTTTAAATATACCTAGAGATTTATATCTAGTACCATGTAAGGATACCCACATTTCTTGATCGTTATCTCTTTTCTAAGAACAAATACTGCATTTATGATTGTTAATCACCTATTTTTCGATTATTTTTATATTTGAAAATATATTGCAAACTTATCTTTTTAAATTTATCATAGCTCGATGTGAACTAGCCTGTAACTTTCCTCTAGATTTGGCTATAAAATTCAACAAATAACTAAATACCAAACCTGACTGCATTTTTGAGAAACTGGCAGGTTTGAACGAACAAATTAATTTGCTTTATTTAATTACATTAATAAAAATAAAGAATGTGTGTCGAGCCTTTAAAAACGCAAATTTCAACTGTCTTATTTTCTTTACACTAGTGGGAAATAAATCACAAATTAGGGCAACATAGACCAATGATATTATTTATCGAAATTCATATTTTTTTTTAATAAATAAAATAATGCAGAACAATAATACCAAACAACATTTTTCTTGTGGTCTTTCAAATGTAGTCCTGCGTTTTTTATTAGTTTACTAGATGATCCGGCGAACTTCGTATCACTTGCATATATATATGCGTAAAATGTGGTTAAAACTGATACTTAAGCCGAACAAAACGACCACCACCTACTTACCACCTACTCGTACCTACCACCAACCTACCACCTACTTACCACCTACTCGTACCTACCACCAACCTACCACCTACTTACCACCTACTCGTACCTACCACCCACCTACCACCTTCCTACCACCTACCTACCACCTACCTACCACCTACCTACCACCTACCTACCACCTACCTACCACCTACCTACCACCTACCTACCACCTACCTACCACCTACCTACCACCTACCTACCACCTACCTACCACCTACCTACCACCTACCTACCACCTACCTACCACCTACCTACCACCTACCTACCACCTACCTACCACCTACCTACCACCTACCTACCACCTACCTACCACCTACCTACCACCTACCTACCACCTACCTACCACCTACCTACCACCTACCTACCACCTACCTACCACCTACCTACCACCTACCTACCACCTACCTACCACCTACCTACCACCTACCTACCACCTACCTACCACCTACCTACCACCTACCTACCACCTACCTACCACCTACCTACCACCTACCTACCACCTACCTACCACCTACCTACCACCTACCTACCACCTACCTACCACCTACCTACCACCTACCTACCACCTACCACCTACCTACCACCTACCTACCACCTACCTACCACCTACCTACCACCTACCTACCACCTACCTACCACCTACCTACCACCTACCTACCACCTACCTACCACCTACCTACCACCTACCTACCACCTACCTACCACCTACCTACCACCTACCTACCACCTACCTACCACCTACCACCTACCTACCACCTACCTACCACCTACCTACCACCTACCTACCACCTACCACCTACCTACCACCTACCTACCACCTACCTACCACCTACCTACCACCTACCTACCACCTACCTACCACCTACCTACCACCTACCTACCACCTACCTACCACCTACCTACCACCTACCTACCACCTACCTACCACCTACCTACCACCAAAACTTTCACTTACGGTTATCTTCCGTGATTGTGTTCGTGTTTATTTTCTATCCACCCGCATTCTCCAGTCAACCCGACCATGGCGCTTGCAACAGCGTCGAAATATCGAGAGCTCAAAATTATGAACCATCACGGAAGATATCTCGTTAAGTGACATTATAAGTTTAGTTTAAAACCGTGAAACCTTAAAACCGTGTTTACCTACTACCTACCTACATTTACCTACTTTATATTTTAAAAGTACCAGGCTGCCATGAATTCAAGGTAGTAATTTAACAGAATAAAATACATATTTGTTTTTGCTACTTTCATTGCAATCCAATATACCTATATTTTCTCACTTTTCAAATCTTCCTTCAAACAGAACGCTTTTGTATTCCAACAAAACATACCAAAAAGACCTCATACTACAGCTACTAAACAGACAAATTTCTGAACGCACCTATAAATATTTGACATCTAAGTGACACTATTTTTTTTTTCTAAATGATAAAAGAGATCGGAAATCGAAAGTTAAATGTTTCATAGGTAGCAGCAACAGTTTGTATTGGAAAATTAAATTATCTTTTTTAGTATTTTGCTTTACTTATTATTTATGTTTCTCACCGTGTAAATCGGTCCAGACATTCTCAAGATTTAGCGAGACAAAGGAACAACTATTCAATTTTATATATATGTAGATATATATTTACGTACTGTACGTAGTGGATTTTACAATTAATGATTTATTGAAAAAAAATATGCTATTATTCATTTATAATCGCCAGACTAGTTTCAGACTCTATAGGAGTCCCTTATTATGAGCTGACGAGGCGGTGGCGGTCTCGCGAGTCGAACTCACGTCACTCGCTAGTTCGACTGGTAACAAGATATAAAGAAAAGAAGAAGAAAGTTTTTGTCTTAAAATAATTATTAGACTCCAGCTTGTCTGCAAATAACATTACCAAAATTTCGCATTAGTAATTGTAAGCAAAAATCCATAAATCGCTGAGGGTTTGTTGTGAGTATGTGTGTGAGAGGGAATCTGATGAATTCCCAGCGTATCAAGCGACCGGATGTAGGTGGCGCCCGCGCGTGACGTCACCAACACTTCCGGTGGCGTGCCTTCGACGTATTTTGTTAACCTATTTACACACGGTTTATCTAGAGAAGTAAAGGGTTTTTTTTAAACCAATTAAGATTGTACAGATTTGTATTTATATGGTACCTTAAGTACGATAGAAATGAGTGTATTATTAGTGTCATAAAAAGTAGTAACTTTTAAGCCCTTACAAGAAATTTTACCACATACTGCATTTTTTAGAAAGATGAACTTAAAACTTTGTCATAGTTTATACACATTTGTACAGGCCAAATTTTTTTTGGGATGTCACAATTATGGTGGTGGTGGCTGACCACTTGCACTCCATTTCCCTTATTTTGATGAAAATTATGTTTTAGAATTAAGTTTTCGCAAATCCCTAGTAAAAGTTAAAAATAAAAGCTGTTTGCGGTAACCATTCTTACTATATTTTACTACGTATAATTTTATGATTGGAAAAAAACAAACAGTGATTACGGTAATATTAGATATTTACGTACAGCAGGTAGTCAACGGATCTTATCTACTGTTAGAAATAGTGATTGTTAAAAAAGACCGACTGATTTCAAGCCTATTAGGTATATATAGTTGAAATTAAATAAATATATTCAGAAGGTAGGTCAGAAATGAAAGTGACTTGATTTACTTTCTGATTGTGGGGCGTAAAAATACAAGTGAGTTATTAATATGAGTAAAATTTATTTTGAAAAATAACTGGTAACTTTTGTTTTAATAACAGTATGTATGTTGACTTGACAACATTTTTGTTCGTGTTTAAATGAAACAAATATTAATTACTAGCTGTCCCCCGCGACTTTGTTCGCGTGTTTTAGTTTCAACGGTTTTTCATTTTTGCAACATTTTTCATTTATGCTCCCCTCCTATTGGTCGTAGCGTGATGTTATATAGCCTATAGCCTTCCTCAATAAACGGACTATCCAATACAAAAAGAATTTTTCAATTCGAACCAGTAGTTCCTGAGATTAGCGCGTTCAAACAAACAAATAAACAAACAAACAAACAAACAAACAAACTCTTCAGCTTTATAATATTAGTATAGATTTACGAATTAGACTTAATTAATTAAATTAACTATGTCCGCCTGCGCATAACTTGCATAAATAATAAATACTCAAAAAATACATAAATTGGGATTTTTTTGTGTAGGTATGTGATTTGAATGTTTGTCACACCCCCCGCGACATAAGGATTAAAATACTTAGTGCGGAAGTCGTCATAAAATCGAAAAACAATTTTAGAAAAGACGTGTAAAATAAAATACAGTCAATGAATCATCAACATTATCATTACAACAGTAGCGAAATTTAGAGGCAAACCCCATAAACAACCAGACTAATACTAAATTTAATAGGTATTGTAGGCCATTATCTAAATTTAACTGACAACTCTAATTCAGGTTTCATCTGTGGACACCTGCAATAGCTTGTGAATTCTTCCTAACTTTAATAAATTATAATCTACAAGTTTAATTGGTGCCTAGGAGAGCTAAGGTGTTAATTAAGTATTTGCATATTTAAAGCCTCTAAGTTTGTTGATAATCGTTTAAGAAGTTTAGAGGAAGCCAAAAGGTAAGTTCAGCCAGATCGTTATGCATTTAAAATAGTTTTATTAAACTATGCTTTAATAGACTAGAGCTGAAGAGTTTGTTTGCTTAAAGGGCCCAATATCGAGTGTTCCACAATGGTACCTATGACATTTCAAAAACCTGAGCGTCTATCTGCTCTCCACAACACATTTTACTGGGTAACCACAGTAGCAATAAGACTGATTGTCAGAATTGTAATGACTTAACTACTGTCAAGATAGACGAATGAAAGGTACGCAAAAAGGTAAATTGCACAATACATAATTACCTATTCTGAAAAAACTTAATTAAAAAGTTACTATTAATATTATATTTATAATTTAATTACGACACAGCTAAACTGTTACAACTAGGTATTAAACCTTTGTTTTATGACCCGTTCTGAACTAAATAGTTTTGGACTTTTATGACGAACCTGTTTCGTTAGTTTTATATTTAATGTTTAAAGGTCAAACGCGTTTTCACTCTAAATTATAGTAATATGAGTAAGATTGTTTATTACCGGCAAGAAATGTTGCCGTAGAAAGGTTAGCTATTATTAATGGTAATTTTATTTTATAGGTAGGTACCATTATAATAATATACTTTTAAGTATTTTACATAACTGCCCGGAAAAGTAAAATCGAATGTTAAGTCTTTGCACTACATTAAATATAGGCACACACCCTTTAAAATTTTAATGGAATGACTTCAAATTCAACTAACAAGAAATTAAGAAAATCCCATAATTAAAAAGTACTGAACCAATTTTGATGAAGCTAGCAGTGTTACTTGTTGTTGAAGTTACTAAGAAATTTGTGGACAAACATTTATTCATGACACTTATTTTCTATAATTGCTTGGAATCCCTTATAGATGATATGATTATACGGGAATATGATGCAGTTCCAATATTATTACATACATATGTGTTAAATTGAGAAGCTCCTTTAAAAATGTAAAATAAGTCTGCAAGTAACAGATTCTGATTGTGGGCAATTTGTTGTTAAAGTGAAATACTTTAAGAGTAATAAATAAACGTTATTCCCTTTGTCTCGAGAGGGTTATTTGTAAATGACAAAAAAGAGAAATGATGACAAAGATTCTTTAGAGGTGCATAAGAAACTTCGCTCGTAAATCCTTTGGGTACTTTGACAAATTGACGTGTTATTCAAATAAGAAGATTATTCGCACACATCACGCAACGTTTTATCGTAGGCAATTTGATTAGATTTACTTAAAATAACATATGACTTGCAATTTGAATAGGCAATGTCAACGTTTTTTGTGTGAACAGAGGATTGAGGATCACATTATAGACTACGTTTAGTGAGATATGAGTTTCCACGTATACAAACTTTTTTTTTTTTTGTTGGGTGAAACTCAACCCACTCTGAGGGCACGGCGTCGGGATATGTCGGACTTACACCGACTACAAACACGCCGGTCCCGTCCTTGCCTTTGCTGGAGCCGCGGTATCGCTTACGCAAGCTCTGCGCGGCATCGGCAGATACAAACTTTACCAAACAGTTTTCTTTTGGCCGCAAGTGCTGTATTTTGTTTTTTTTTTCTTGATTGTTAATATTGAGCAAAAGGGTACCTACGGTACGTAGAACATTTAAATATGGTTAGGCATATACAACGATTAGATCACAAATTAGATAAGACTATTAACTTACTAGATACATTGATAACGAAATGTTCTTAGTAATCGAGTATATCTTGACGGTAAAGACGATTTACTAATAAATTTGATGTTTATATGATTTGCGATAAGCATATTATTAAAAAAATTCATTACATATCATTTTTAATCAAGTTTATTGTTTGGACTCTTGAATTAACCAAGAACCCAATGCGTCTCTGAAATTTATTAACATAATAATATCATGCTTGATAGCAGTAAACTTTTATCTAAAAGTATTTTAGTTTAACAGAATATTTATGTTAAGTGAATCTTCTGAATTACATACACAGCTATCATTGCATTAAATTGTGTCCGATAATAAGACGAATAGGTACTAGTAAATACGCAAAAGAATTTTAGTAGTCATGGAGTCTGACTCGCGCTTTTAGAATAATTTTCTTAGGGCTTATAGCTGCGAGGATTAGGCTAACTACTTCGACGAAAAGCAGCAATAGCCTAATGGTGAGCTTGACGGCCTTGTGATCGAGAGGTCGCAGGTTCGAACCCTACCCATTGCACTATTGACGTGAACCCACTCTAGACACAAGCATATTTAGCTTAGTCAGAAGGGTTAAAAAGATTGATAGTAATGTGAATTCCACCAAACTGAAAAATAGCCAACTAACGAGCTCAACTGTACGGCGCGTCCGACGCGCACGCGCCGTACGTTTTAGCATAAACAACTTCATTCTAAAACGTTCCGAATGTCTTGAATCCGATTGAAGCAACGGCTCGTACAGTACGATGCATACATAAAGGCGGCTGTGAACACGAGTCGAGTCGCTGCGCAGTAACAAACTTTTGCGCCAGCTTGTGCGCCACTTGTGCGGGGCGAGGTACTGCGCAGCGTTTAGCGCTCTTCACAGCCGCCATTAAGTTTGAATTGAACTATACCCGCCATGGCCTAGCATAAATAACTATTTAATATCGACATAGTTTTGGGAGATAGGTGTCCAAACGCATTTTAAAGGCATTTCTAAAGTCAGTGTTAGAGATATTTATGCGCGTTCTATCCGGTCAACTGCTCAACAGCTCAACCGCTTGTCGGTTTTACTATAAAATATATAGGCATATTTTATTGAAGAATCAGACTAATAAAGGTCATCCGTCTCCTATGGGTGATGAAAGGCAATAAAATGTAGTTTCACTAAAATCATTACGCTTTACAAATAAATAACATTGTTTTAAGCTCATTAGCGGGGTGTGATTTTATCTTGACTTATAATTGCATCAAGATCGTGTGATTAAATTTATCACGTTCGATTGTTTATGATACGTACGATTGATCACCTTAGCTATACTGTTACCGATGGTATTGCCTGTATACGTGCGTCATATTGGTGTACTATACATACTTCGCCATACAGTAGTTACTTAGTCTTCATTTCTTATAATCTATACATATAAAATGCTTTGTCCTGAATGACTGACTGACGGATCAACGCACAGCCTAAACCACTGATCGTAGAAACCTGAAACATGGAGGGTGTGTTCTTTGCATGACGTAGGCCTCCGATAATAAATATCCCTAAAGGGTCGAAAAACGCTCTTTAAAATTGGAATGTCAGAAACCATTTTCGACTTCTAAGCGGAAGAAGTCGCCGGCAAAAGCTAGTAAGAATATATTGCCAGTTGTTTAGAGGGCAGAGGGTAAAAACGTAGATAGACTTTGGAAAATCTAGGTAATATCGCTATGCAGATGACGCTTCGTTAAAGTCCGAAACTATTCAAGCATTCCCAAATGGCAAATAAACCTTCTGAATACACATAATGAAATATTAGTAGTTTTTTTCATTATAGTAAAATAACTTACCAACCTGTAAACTGGTCACGGGCTTATGTATAGTCTCAATACCACCTTAATAATAATTATTGTGTAAAAGGAAACAGTTGTTCCACAGAAGTAAAGAAGATACCCAATACAAAAACAACATAAATAAGCAATACAAATAAACAGGTTCATGAATAATACGGCCTGGGAGGCAGGTATTTGCCTTGCTGACGACAGTCGTTCCATTTGGGCACACTCTCAACAGACTTAAACTCTCATTGAGGTAATAGCACATAGTTTATATAGCGAGGCGGTCAGAACCACGTAATGTCTTATGATATTTCATAGAAATTGCCTTTGGTAGGGTTCGAGATCTTTTTATTGTGATTATAACGAGCTATTTGTAGGTAAGCTCCTTTCTTTTATCAGCCCGTAAATGTGCTTCTGAAAGGGTAATTTAGTCAGTGGTCATGGTTGCTTAGATAACCTAATCTTGTTGAAAGTGGTGACATTAATTTGTTTGGTATTCTCAAACATTCCACTACGATTATACCGTGATACTATGATTGAACTGTATCGTAGGTACTCGTAATATTAAATGTTTATAGAGTATTGAAAGATATTTATTTCTTTATACTTTTTGCACATTGTTGCACAAAGGCGGACTTAATGCCTGAAGGCATTCTCTGCCAGTCATAGATAAGATTGTTTAAATTTCTGATAACTATAGGTGTAGGAATACCAGTAAGTAGTAGTATAACCATAAGCAGAGACTAGTATCATCGATTATAGTGTGCCGTGGCAAAGCTGTCAATCAGCTGATTGCTCAGATTAATGCGATCTCGACCACAATAAAATTATGGTCACTCGTCATTGTACTCTTCATGTAGAATAGAATATTCTTTATTGTACACCACGAGAGTAATTGTGTCGGACTCAAGCTATATCCGTAGATATACTTACGTATACCACTATTTACGTTGGTTATGCTATCATAATTCTTAAGTACTGCATTGCATCTGCTTGAAGATCCAGATTTCGATTAAAAATACTGGAAAAAGAAATAATTATAATGTAGCGATTTTTTAACATGCAAACAAGTTTGAAACATGTAAAAAGTAGTCGAGTCAGTCAGAATTTATGTCCGTTCAAATTCCAACTTACAAGATAGCCTGTCCGCTGCAATAAACTCCTTGTATTAATTATTCTTATCAAAACTTCCACTTCAATTTATAATGTTATTTCCGACACTAACGTAACATTATTTTATGACTTTACACATACCTATACAATATTCGTTCATACGTATTGATACTTATGCGATAATAGTAAATACAGGCTGTAATATTTTACAACGAATTCTTTCAAATGTCTTTAAATTCTTTGTTTCGTTCATAGTGATTGGGGAATTTAACATTAGTCATTAATATAAATGGGCTGTAATAATTATCTGCGTACGTACATTTATGACTGAACAATAGTGACTTTTAATCTATATTTACTCTAAATTACTTTTTGTATATTTAGTTTGAAATTCACGTTTGTGAAATAAGTAAAACCTAGCTCACACCGCTCAAATATAACTACACCCTACTAAACACTATCCTCAGATCGGTATATCGCACAGATGACCGAGACAGTACCTGTATAAACCATTGCATCGACTAACTTTAGCCTTCTTACGTGATCTTTTACAGCGCATTGACAGCTGCATAGCCGAAACGCCCTTATCAAACGAGTCAATTCTATCACCATAAACGTTGTGGATCACATTGATCTTTACGATCAGATGGCTACCTAATGTTGTTACATCAATACTATAAATCCGTTTTAGTACAGGTGGGCCTCTTGCCATATTAAAATGTAAATCACACGGCCAATTTAATTTCAGGGTTGGAAAAGCTTTAGAGAAGGTTGCAAGTTGAAAGGGATTGCGTATTATATAACTGTATTCCTGTAAACATTAATAAGAATATTATAAACAAAAAATCTAACTTATCTTCCTTAAAAGGAGGTTTGATATGAGCGTAAAAGTTAATATTTGTCTATAGATTAACAAAAGATAAATTATTTATAGATTAAGATGATTAAATGCTTCTGTATATTAATCGTGAAGGCGGATGAAGCGATTAACTTATCATATTACATTCTATTTTCTCTTTAAATTAATATCTACTTACGTATTTAAATATTTTATCTACAACCAGGTGTTTGTACGTGGTCATAGAATAAAAATCCTAAGTGGTATAAGATAGGAAAAGTACTTAGGTATCCGGAAATTAGTTATAGCTTGTGAAAACTCATTACTATACATATAGCCAGGTAGGTTTATGAGATACTAGCTGTCCCCCGCGACTTTGTTCGCGTGTTTTAGTTTCAACGGTTTTTCATTCTTGCAACATTTTCATTTAAGCTCCGCTCCTATTGGTCGTAGCGTGATGTTATATAGCCTATAGCCTTCCTCAATAAACGGACTATCCAATACAAAGATAATTTTTCAATTCGAACCAGAAGTTCCTGAGATTAGCGCGTTCAAACAAACAAACTCGTCAGCTTTATAATATTAGTATAGGTATATAGGTACATAATATTTCAACTATAGGTGAGAATATATATTACAGTTTAAAACTTATTGAAATATAGATACTATTTCAAAAGCTGGGTGTGTGTATAGGTACCTAATCTATATATATATACATATAATAAATCTGTAGAAGTGAAAATTCTGTACATTGAAAATATTAAAAAAATAAATGGCAGGGGGTGTTACTAGAACGAGACCGAACCCAAAAATGTGATTAAAAAAATTTTTGTCTGGTTGTCTGTCTGTCTGTTTGTTCAGGCATCACGCAAAAACTACCGGTTCGATTACCATGAAAGTTGGTATACTTATTCTTTAATATTCTGGGCACCTGACTGGGTACTTTTTATCCCGGAAAAGTATATACAATATAAAACAAACTTAATTTTGCGGTTCGATCCCTAGACCCGATTACTGTACCAACCGCAAATAATAAGTTTGTCGTAGGTTACGTCGCCCGGCCGCAGTGGAGTTCAGTTGGCGCTGCGCCCCAATTTATGCTGTAAATGAAGTGCCGAATTAAAGTCCGGTGAAGCAGTCAAAGCCTGCGCTCAGGCTAACTGCGTAAATCTCTTCAAAAAAAAAAAAAAAGTAGTGCCGTAGGTTGAATTTTGCTTGCACCGTTCGCAGCACACGCGTGGCGCGCGGCGGCCATGGATCGCTACCGTATATAAGAACGGCCTCTGAGCGCGCGTGCATTAAAAGTCCGGTGAAGCAGTCAAAGCCTGCGCTCGGGCTAACTGCAGTAGACGTTTTGCAAAAAAAAAAATAAAGCCTGCATCATAAAAGTCCGGTGAAGCAGTCAAAGCCTGCGCTCAGGCTAACTGCAGTAGACCGCTTCCAAAAACGCGCGTGCATCATAAATTTTTTGAACTTTGATTTGAACGGACGTGTCGAGTGGCGAGCGGTCGGTCTTATTAGCATTCTATAAATTGTATGTTTTAAATACTCTTTTTGTTTTTATTAAGTACAGTTTAAGTTAGAGTTATTTAGGTTTATTTTTAGGGTTCCGTACCTCAAAAGGTAAAAACGGAACCCTTATAGGATCACTTTGTTGTCCGTCTGTCTGTCTGTCTGTCTGTCTGTCTGTCTGTCAAGACCTTTTT
The DNA here is from genome assembly GCA_932294365.1 of Diachrysia chrysitis. Classification (NCBI taxonomy): domain Eukaryota; kingdom Metazoa; phylum Arthropoda; class Insecta; order Lepidoptera; family Noctuidae; genus Diachrysia; species Diachrysia chrysitis. Next base: position 10,663,360 of record OW028656.1, on the reverse strand, counting down.
TCTCAGGAACGCGTGGAGGTATCAAGCTGAAATTCATATCAAATACTCAAGTCTATGGTCTCTTGGAGCTGTGAAAAAATCAAACTTCTAAGTCAACGCGATCAAAAGATACTCCCGTTTATGCCGCAAATTTTCGACACTCGCAAGGGAATCAAAACCTACAGGGTACTTCCCGTGAACTCAGAATCTTGAAATTTGGTACGAAGCAACGTCTTATAACACAGATAAAGGAAAAATTGCGAAAAGCATAAATTTTTAGTTACATCATATAATAAAAATATTTTTAATTATGGATTTCATTTAGCAATAAAAATACCATAACTTTTACTTATATACCTACAGGTTTGTACGGAACCCTCGGTGCGCGAGTCTGACTCGCACTTGGCCGGTTTTTTTATAAGTCGTAGGCATAGATTTTAATTTTAAAGTATATATATGTAGTATATTTGATAGTGTACGTTATTTTATGTGTGACTGTAGGTTATTTTATAATACTGTTAGGTAAGATTAGTCATTACAGATATAAGTTTTTAGGGATTTTGCTTATTTATTGGGTTTAGATTTGTTATCGGTAGGTGTTTTATTTTCTGTTATTGAGTTTTTTTTTAACTAGGTAGGTACTTAGGTTTTTTAATAAGGCGTAGACCGTATAGATTTTAAGTATAGGTAGTAGTAGTGTGTAACGTAGGTTATTTTTAGTACTTACTCTTAGGTAGTAGGACTCTGAGAGACATCAGGCTCATTGACCAACCCATGGGTGGTATTACAGTAGTTTTTGTGGTGATTTTAGGCAAATTTTGCCAGTTATACCACGGGGAACACGAGCTGACGAAATCAGAGCTTGCCTAAAAAGGTCAAGTTTATGGCCTCATATTGTATCCATGCATTTAACAAAATATATGCGGGTGAGACTTGGAGATGACCCACATGCACAGCATTTTTCTGATTTATTATTAAAAATAGGCGACGGAACTTATCCAAATGATGAAGGAAAATTGCTTTTAAATGATAGATTATGTTGTACGGTTTCGTCCGTGCAGGAGCTAATATTTTCAGGCAGGTTATATTACTTACGGCGACGTAAGTAATATAACACATCAGCACAATACTTGGTTATGTAAAAGGTCTATTTTAACTCCTCAAAATGATCAAGCATGTGCAATAAATAATGAAATACTGTCGCTTATTCAAGGAGAAAGTCGAGAGTATATCTCTATCAACAGAATGATTTGATCAAGAAGAATCCACTAATTTATCCAACAGAATTTTTGAATTCATTAAATGTTCCTGGACTTCCCTAACATACAATTAAGTTAAAAATCGGTGTTCCTATAATTCTTCTTCGTAATTTAAGTCCTCCTAAACTGTGCAATGGTACTCGATTAAAAGTCGTAAATCTACAACCTAACATAATTGAGGCAGAAATTTTAAACGGTTGTGGTGCCGGGGAAAGTGTTTTGCTTCCTAGAATTCCTTTGATTCCGAAAAATTTTCCATTCCAGTTTAAGAGAGTACAGTTTCCAAAAGGTTTATGTTACGCCATGACAATAAATAAGGCACAGGGTCAGACTCTAGGCGTTGCTGGCGTCGATCTTACCGTGAGTTGTTTTTCACATCAGCTCAGCTTTACGTCGCTCTGTCCCGTGTGAGCAGTCCAAGAAACCTGTATGTTCATATTCCGGACGGGCTCAATGACAATGTCGTGTATACTGAAGCACTCAATTAATGTCGTACGGTGACTATCTGTCGTTACTATTATCTTTGTGAGCATTCGTTGTAATGAACGTCAGCTTCGCTATTGGATATCCTGCTAAAAAGGCACCAAAGTAGAAGTCTACAGAACGCGAGCGATGCTTCGAGCAAAGATATCATTTACCCTCTTAATCACCGCTAATGAGACACAATTGGTTTTCTATTGTAATTAGCCACAAGAGAAGGCCCAAAAGTATTAATACCGGTATGCTCCATAACGTTCTACACAAATAGCACTTTACACAAAAAACTCATTGATAAGTTTCGACATCCACGCGAACGAAGTCGCGGGCACAGCTAGTTAAGTTAATAAAATGAAGTTTCTTTGAAATGGTATCTAATTCCATTATCAATGGTATCTAATTACAAGATTTATCTGCATTTGTATATATCCGTATATTATCGGTTATTTCCTATCGCAGACTTGGACTACTTGTTCCATGTTCCTAGTTGAGGCGTCTCACCTCGAGGCGCTGTGAATGCCTCACCAAACAAATCGCGTTAACTGACCCCTCAATGAAATATTCCCGTGCAGGACAGTGTTTATCTTCAATCTTAACTTTGTCGACACGTGCAAACTATAACTAGTTCGGTACTTGCTAGTTAGTAACTTAATAGTAGTTGTGTGGAAGCAGTTGATATGATTGCTGAATAATTTGTGTTATTGGATTAGGTTGTAGTGCACTACCGTGTACACTGTACACTACTATGAAATTTGGATAGTGTGTGTGAAGTTGGATAGACTGGAATTTGAATGAGTATGTTGTTACCTCTAGCTTGGAAACTGTATTTCTAAATACCTATATATGTATGTAGATATTAATAATTCGTACTAAATTATGCTGTTGTTTTTTTCCATTTAATAAATGGCTTTTATTACGATCTACGGTTTAGTGCAAACAAAGGAATGACACCAGTTACGCTTACCATAGGTAATTATCGAATTAACCTCAAAATATTTGTCAACATTAATACAATTATAAAGGATTCCAATAGAAGTTCCTTTGGTCTAGTAATTTAGTTGCTTCGGGTAGACAAATAACCGACTCTTAATGTTACTAGGAAACTACCAGCCAGGTTGTTAATTAAATCAAAATCCAATTTTAGCAGTCAAGACTTTTGAAGTTAACAACTTGGTAACTCTGAAGGTTATTTAGAACTTTGGTTTAAAATGCTACTAATAAAATTCTATTTTTTTCTTGCATCTTAGGAAAAATACACGACAATAGAGCTATTCATATTATGTGTGTAGAGGTGAAATATTGTCTATATCTGGGTAATATCATCATATATCATATATATAGTGATGTAAGTAGGTAGGTAAGTATTGCCCTTTGAGAACCACACTGGTTTAGATTCGATCAAGCATTCATGATTGCCGTGAAATTAGAAAAGTTTTTCTAAAAATAAAAATATATGTGTCTAATATATTATATATCCTATACCAATTTTGTCTGCAGTATGAAATCTAGGGCTGTATAAACTTTTATGAAATACTATTTGATAACAGAATTAGAATTCTAGTCGATAAAACGATGTCATTAGTGACATTATTATCAAAATTTGCGACATCATGTCAATGTTCCACTATTCCTTATTAATGTCAAAGATCTAGCAAATTAATCAATTGACTCTTTGTAATAATCACATAGCGTTATATTCAAAATATTTACCAATCAAAGGTACCGCCACAAATGTCAATGAATACTTAATCACGCGATCTAGAAAGCATTTTATATCGTACTGTAAATAATAACTTTATCTTTCTTGTTATACAAACAAACGAATTTAAATCTTTAAAATTATTTGAAGCAGAGCAATAGGTTACCCAAAAACACAGTCTTTAGTTTTAATGTCCATAAACCAGACAGAACGAAACTATTTTCGTAAATTTTTGTGACTATTAAACACCAATGGCCTTATTAATAAAAATCTTGACTGCGATTAGCGATTGTTTAGCAGATTCTTTATTCAATTTTTCTATGGAGAATTTAAAATTAGAATCTGTTAATCTGTTGTTAAGCTCCACCGCGACTTTTATTAATAAGGCCACAAATGACTGTATGTACTCACGCGAGGATATTGTTTTGTAAAGACGTCGCAATGTGTAAGTTGGTTAAGAACCTGTTTTATAGACAACTATGCGCTTTTAAAGATCTTTTTATTTATTCACGTCTTGGAATTTTTAACTATCTATTTAGTCGTGGTAAGCAAACTTAAGGACAATGCATGTCTAAAAACCTGAATGGTTGTACAATCGCTTACCTTCTTCATTTCGATTATAATTTATCTCAAAGAAAAGCCATGACTGACAGTCAAAACTGATATCATTCTTCCCTTATCTGAAGGCGGTCCAAAAAATTACACCTTAATAATTTATACTAGCGTCTGTTGTTGTCAATCTTTGTTTCGTATCTTGGGAACGGCAAGAGACAGCTGTCATTTGCAGCCGCTTTTATCTCTCTTTGTTTGCTTGTTTTCTGTGACGTTAGGGAGACTGCACACGAAAGATAATTACGTTAAATAAGACCCTAAACAAATTAAACCATATGTTCGTTTTTAAACGACTTCAATCAAGAAGAATTAGACTGGCGGATAAAGCCTAGTGGCTTTAAGTCCACCTTGAGTTTCATGGTGTACATGAAGTTAAGTACGGGGACGGAAGTTAAAAGGATCGCAGTGACAAATTAGATGACATCACAATATGTTCATTCTATCAATTTTCTTTCTATTTTGAATTTTAAAGTAAAAGTGGTAACTACTGTAGTCAATGTATATATAATATTTTGATCATCAGTTTATTAAATGTAAACCTATGTTTTTTATTGTAACCCCTACACTTCTTGACGGTAGCAGTCAATTTCTTGTTCATACGTTGTAGGTATAGTTTTTTTAGAGTCTTTCAATGAAAAGCACTACCAAAATTGTGTGAAATCTCCTTACAATTTTTTATATATACAAAACTGTTACTGAAATTTCTTTTAGATTCAAATCTGTACGCGCGGACAACGCTGCTAATAGACTTAAATTTTATTTCCTTTTATTATTTCAACTGTTCTGTTCGCTTCAGTAGATATTCCTTATAAAGTTTATTTAAGTGACGTCGCATTGAAATTCTGTAGAAAGCTTATGTTCATTGAACTAGCTCTGCCGTCTTATTTCTTTTAACGTCAGCTCCAAAGACGTTGCGTAGGATAAATTGCGTAGGATTTTTGTTTTGAGATTTCTTCAATAGATTCAATAGATAGGTGAAGGTTAAGTTCGATTAACAGTGGTTTTGTTTTAATTCGATTTAGTTCATTACATAAACAGCCTCAAATTCACAAAGCTACTTATAAAAATAATTGAATACGCATGTATGTTCGATCGATATGATTTATATAAAGGTTTACCTATATACGTGTAAAAATAAACTGTTATGTGCGCTTTATAATATAATATTATATAATATATATTGTGCTATTATTCTATATCATATTTACGATCTACTGCAAACATTCCTACTCGGGACAAAATATTAATTATACTTACAAACATTTGTCTTAACAATAAAAGCATTCAGTGACTGCATTAGTATAATCATCATATTTGATGGGTTTAGAAAAACGTGCACTTCGAAATGCCCACAATTATTATTGTTGGAGTTTTTATGGAAAGGTATCAAAAGTAACTATTGGTCTGCCAACAGCGTTCTCTCACAGCCATATAAATGCATTATGCACCTACCTATAAATATGATATTAATAGTTACGTACAAGACTGAAAAATTAAAAACATAAATAAAATCCCTACGCTTAAAATTATGACGCAGTTACTTACCACTTAGTCGGTATCGTTTTATTGTTTTCTTAAATCTCAAGAAGGGTGGACTTTTTGCCAATCTTAAAGGCTCTTAGCTAGGCTTAAATCTAAATTAAATTAAGCAACAAAGAAGCTACGATCATCCCACAGTTAGGCTCAGGCAACAGCTTAGCGTCGTGCTGGAGATGAAGTTATAATCTTGTAAACAAAAGAATATGCCTTTTAGTTTCACTTTATTTAATCTTAAATAGATACCTAAGTGATTATATTTTTCATATAAAAATACCATTAAATTTTCAACATTTCCTGCGTAGTTTTCGCAAAATTTCGTTTAAAAAAACCGAATTGACCTGACAATAAAAAAAATTGCCATTACATGTGGCTATTGATTTTTGTTTATATAGGATTTTTCATGGACCCGGGTAAAGGTACATTTTTACTTTTTACGTTATCAAATATAATTTTCTGTACTCAACCTTTTTAATTCTAGATTTCGGCATTCGGCAAAAAAAATACAAAGCAAAATACATAGGTATATGTAAGTAAGTTATACGTAATTCAGGAAGTCTCTAATGGGGGTGGTTAACCCCGCTACCATACTTGACACAACGATGTACGGATCCTCACACTATGAGAAATATATTTCCAGGTCGACAAGACAAAAAGAGCCAATAATCAACTCCTGTTGTATATGTCCTTTCTTACAACGTATAATCATGATCATAATACTCATAGTAGTTTCCACTGCTGCTAACTGCAATGCTCAGTACTGCTTACTTGATATTTACACTAAAAATCTATTTACTCACAGAAATATTCAAGAGACTATATCTCCGCCTTTAACTGTACATCCGTCAACAACACCCCAAGTATATTTTCTAAGAACACATCATCTAAGAGGCGGTAACATTTATCAAATATTATTGGCTTAGACCGCAAACATTCCGTACGTGTTATCTTTGTACTGTCGTAACAAATTTGTGGTGTTAATGCATTTGCTGTGTAAACTACACCCGGCCGACATTAGCAGAGTAGAGGTATAACATTTGAACGAGGAACCGAGCAATGTATCAAATGTATTGACAATCTGCTGAAACTAACAACGTAAAGAAACTTTATTGCATTCTTTCTGGGGACCTCAAAGTTATATGTACTTTAGGTCATTTTACTCTCCTTTTATGTCATTATTATTAAAAAAACAGACAAATATATATCATAAAAAAAAACAACTAACAGTTAACAAGATCAGAAAGAAAAAACTGAACTAATTAAAAAGTTAAATAAAATTACACAAACCTTCATGATTTGTGTAAAATATCTGATCAATCTTTTGTATTAGAAGCAGTTGTTTAGCAATAGAACAAAAATCGCAAAGATCTTTTTTAAATAAAACTGAATTACCTTAAATAAATTGGATTCCATAAACAACAATAAATTGTCCCCAACTTTAAACAATGTCTACAAATTACTAAAGAAGGCGATGAAAAAAGAGTAAGGGAGCAAATCAAATGAACGATTAGACCCTTTGAAATTCCACTTAACCGACAGTTCCTTAGAAAAAAGTTCCAAAGTCACAAACAATCGTGAAGCCGTTACAAATAATCTGAATGTAACCGAAGATTATTTTAAATTGACGTTAAGAAAAGTTGGCGTAATAAAAATCGCTTTAGCCCGTTTAATACGTCGGCCAGAGGATTAATGACTGTCCAACTTTCTTCTTAGACGTAAAAAACGTACAGACAAAACTTTGTCTCCTTAATAATTTATTGTGGGTTCTCTAAGCCTTGGCCTTTTTTGCTCCCTCCTTCTAATTGTTACATGAAATGGAACGGCGCTCTTTTTTATTTCTTTCCCTGTAGATGACATTTAAGGTACTGTGGCTGAGAGATAAATGGGAAGACCTTTCGGTGTCAAGGTTTCTAGCTTTTTAATTGCCTGCTTGCTTGGTTAAAATCAGAATCTTGTTTCTACGTAAACAAACAAAGGTCTAATAAGGATATAAAATTTAGAAATCCCGACAGTTCGATTACAAAGCTTTGTAAAAGTACGCATCAAACTGTTAAAGTTCGAAATAGGTATTAAAAGTTAGAAAACAAAATTTATTTAAACTTTTCTACATCAGCTGCCGGGAGCAACTGTTTCAACTTTTAAATATTGAATGTTTTTAATACAACATTGGTATATAACCTTACTGAATTTTATATGTGTGGTGCTCAGTTACCGCCACACAAGCTCGTTATTCATTAACATAAAATATATGTTAGTGTTTTCTATCGAAATAGTTAACCTATTTCTGTCCAGTATTCTAGTTAGAGCTAATGACTAAAGGGTAATGTAAGTTTTAGGGCTTAAATCTTAGCCTTGTGACGTCTTGATTAAATCATTAAATTGAAATTGAAACTAAATACGTGAATCAAGTTTAATCTTTATAAAAGCTGCTAGGTATATTTGCAACGTTTTATTATTTATGATATGAAAACAGTATTCAAGTATTAAACTTAGAAAGTAAACACTGTTGAACCACGCTCAATGTTCAATACAAAAACATTAAGTTTCAAACACCGCTGGCATGTATTAAGCTACAAAGTTAAATAAAAACTAACACAGCGAAACGCACCATGTATACGTAGATAGTTTTATAACAGACTATTATAAACTAGAAGAAGTTTACAGAAACAATTGCGAACTAAATTTCGTTGAATCTAATATTAAACGAAGCGTGGAAAATATTCGCGTGTATTTATTGCTGCCAGTTGAACGGAGTTTTGTGCACTTTATTGTGGAATGTCGTGGTGTTTAGGGCAATATTTGGCATCTTTTTGTTTCTATAAATTTATTGCTGTTTTCATGCTGGTTCGACCCGGGGGATTTGAGAAAAATATACAATAATAAGCTGCTTATTTCGAAGACGCAATTTCACTTGTAGACAATATAAAGCTTTTACTTGTTTACAATTCAAGCGTAAAAGAGAAGTATGGTGGTAGGAAATTGTAGCAATTTTAAAGTATTTAAAGAGCTTTTCAGACATTTTGAACCATTTTCTATTGATTGAGTTGACTTGCATCAACCACAAGTATCTATAATTTTAGAATATCCTTATACTACATTGAAACAAAAATTTTATATAATTTCTATATTTGTTCTTTGTTATAAATATCAATAAAGAACGTAAACGTATGTCCTACGACGTTGATTATATAACTGGTACAGATGACTTTTGTTCTTCAATATGTTTATGTTCTACCATTATTTTAAGAACATACTTTTTAGTTTCATGTTTTACATGTGTTAAAAATACTGTGCCTGTGTTTTCATTAGCGATATTCCTTTTTAAAGATACATATTTATAGTAATTTAGGTGTTTGGGTCATGAGTGTGCTGTGGCAAAGCTTTATCTTCAATGAGGGTGCTTGCAATTTAAAAATCCGCTAGACTTCCTAGTTTTTCATGTGGTCCATCTGTCAATTTCCATCAGCTACAAGCCAGAACTTGTCTCTCATTGATTAAAATTGTCAGATGCACCACATGCCAGACAAGCGAACATAGCGGATTTTTAAATCGCGAACACTCTCATTTTGACGATACCGTTATCTTTAATTGCTGTTTTATTAATAAAAGTATTTTTGGTTACTTATAGCCTACTAAAAGTAAGTAACCAAAAAGCCTTTATATGAAAATAATATTGGATAAAATTATAAAAAAAACATGTTCGCAATAATAGTCACGCAACTTTCTTTCAATAATGCTACGAGGTCAATCATATTCACGAGCTTTACCGGTCATCTCTAGTACTACCATATTGCCTGTTACATAACATTTTCCCAGCTTTCCGCCTTCCACATCCAATCTACAGATTGTAATGATATTCTTTATCATAATCATTCTACATCATTAGACGCTGAAACTTTTTCTCGGGCCTATTTCAGAGCAACTTTAGCCAGTAGCTAGCGACAAAATTGGCCAACAAAATAACAAATCGGCTAATATAAAGAGTAACACGGTCTGAACTATGTGCCCTCCAATGTACCTACATTATTACACAGAACATTACCCCTCAAAATTGTAGTTTGATGTTGAATAATTGACTCGTGATTGGAATAAATGTTCCGCCATATTGCTAAACCGATTCGTTTTATCTCTATTTTATATATATGCTGCTGAAAATTTGTATGGTAAGGCATTTTAAACAGTGTACAGTGCCAAGGTTTGTAAATTTTCTGTAAAATTTGAATAATTACTTAGTACAAGTAGTATTAAGTAATTTATTAGAACAAGGGATTAGTTTTAAAGAAATAATTTATTATATTAAATTGTTATTAAATTTTGCTAATATTAGGTATTATTTGGCTGACACTTATTTGCATTCTTAATAGTCATGTCTTCGTGTGTAATTATGTGTTAAAACGAAAATTTTACAATTGACAATAAACTGAGTAAATATAATAATGAATGATTTTAGTAAATAAACTGTGAGGGCACTCGTTATGTCTACGACTACTTTCTTTCTTTAAGTAAAACTAGTACATTATTCATAATAAAGCTTGATAGACGAATATATAAATAGTCTTAGATATTGTAATCTGGTATGCACTAAAGATATAAAAAATGGTACACTAAATAGGTCGTACCTTGCCTACGTCGAAGCGTCGTCTACCATTCAAAGTTTTGGTTTGAGCTTACTAACTTATAAGAGTAGTGAATTAGGAAGTGATCTTTTAAACTGAATTAAAATAATATATTACACCCGTATTTCATGAAACTTTACAATCGATCAACATTTTTAGCGTGAAATTTGACCTAAAATCACGTAGAACGTCCCATAACCGTAGACGTGATCCCAAGACATGTTCATGTTACAATATTCTCAGAAAATGGAGCGTGAGAACATGGTTTAATGCACCGCAGCCAAAAACATGATGGATCTCATAAAAGTTGGCCACCCTACGTGACTCCATTACCGGCTGTGTACCATGCCTACAATGTTACACTTTTTAGAAAGAAACAATAGGTTTACTGTGCGTAAAAGTTATTTATAATTAAATTAGAAGTTCAACAAAGCATATGTCAACATTGGGTTAATGACTATAGATACAATATTCACAAAACATTTATAGCTTTGTAAATAATTAGCTATACAATTTTAAAGGGAATACGGTGCTAATACTTAGAGTAGGTACAGAGACAAAAACATGTAAAGTTTTCCAGTAATTCAAAAGAATAACTAAGACAATGAATTAAGTAGTTACGTAGTTACCTTTTATTTGTGTGTGATATACGGTGTTAGTTGGTCGTTGTCCAGCTTATGATAGTTGACGTCAGCGAAGTCAGAAACTTGCTGCGACTTGCACCGCCTGACGCTGCCGGCATGCCACCTGCTTCAAAAATCATGGAACCGTACTAATATTTCGGTATGTAATAATTCTATTGGATAAATTAAACTAGGTGAAGTATAGGTTCTTAACCAAAATTCTAATTCATAAAACCATTTGGCTTTTTAACAGATATGATGATAGGCGTATACTGTGTTTCTACATAACTTGGTTTTTCTTCTTGGTATCTATGCAACGTATAGAAATCGTATCTTTAAGTGTATACCTAATGTGTAAGTAAAATATACAAGTTATTGAAACGTCTGCTACTGCCTCATCTCATAAAAGCATGATAAACTGAGAACATGATCACCGGTTGCAAAAATCAAATAGCAAATTTATTTGGTATACGGAAGTATCAAACATCAATTTTTGTACCCTACAACACTTAAGCAAAACTTTATTATGTCTTAACTAGCGCTCCGACTCTTATTACTTAGTTACGCCTAAAACTTGCACGGTCTAAACTATGGCTGGTGTTGTAATAATAAACAAATTTTGATTAAAACAATTTTGTACGTATCTTCCTTCATAATGAACATGCGGCAGAGTGTAGTTTCACATGCCATGTGAAAGATATTCTACTGGGTTATTTTCTAGTTAAATTCTTTACTGGCTTTATTTTCATATTAAGTGTTTATTTTCAGATCTTCCTCTGTCTAGCCTTTTCCCACGCTATGTGTGGATCGGCTACCAGCCTTACCGGATTCAGCTCAATACCGTATTTCACATGGAGCGACTACCTACCTGATCTCCACGATCAATTTTATAAGGAAAGTTTTATTTTTAGATATCAGTACTATATTATTGAAATAATGGTGAAGAGGAGGGCTTTGAATTCTTTTATTTGACTTACATATAATTAGCAACTTGGTTATGATTTAAAGTTGCTATAAACAACAGCTATAACTTTTATAATAAGTCATGCAGTTGTAATTATAATTTTTTAAATAGTAGGTATGTAACTCCTTTCTTTGTAATAATTTTAATTTGTGTTTATTGTAGTATAATAAGTAATTTAAAAATCACAATTTAAATGTTTGGCTATGTTCTTATAGTTTTATAAAATTAATAAATCAATAAATTAATAGATTTGACAACTGGACTTTATCGTTGACATTTACTCTGCCTAAAATTCCAATTTATATAGTGCTTTGATTAATGGTTGTTGTTCGATATTACAATTAATTGTATCAAAAAAGTACATCTTATGTGTCTGCGTATGACATAAGAAATTAAACCATCTTATTTCTTGCTTCAAATTTCTCATTATCCTATATTACCGCTTCCTCGAGAATTAACATAGTCATAACAGCCCACGCTGCTCATTTTTTCCTCGTCTCATCTTGTAATGATAGTGTTAAAAATATGAAATAGCTCATAGGTATAATTAAAGCAGACATAACGTCCATAATGTCTCGTCCTAGTTCCTTTATTGGACCGTAAAGCAAATTTTCAGTAGCCATTAAATATTTTTTATTCGTTCATTGTCTAGTTTAATTAACACCCTCGTTAATTTTCGTCGTAATTCAATTCTTAATTACATTGAGTTTGTTTTATTATATACTTTGAGTTTTTGGTTACAGATGCCAAGTGATGTTTGCAAGTAGTTTTTGAGAATCGATTCATGGTTCCCAATTTTTATAATAGATACGTAAGCTGGACTAAGTCAAAAATAAATAATAATATTTTCCTCGGATATTCTTAATTAACTTATTTAATACTTCCAAAAAGACAATTCTACGTATCTAAAGGTTAGTATAAGACGTGAAACATTGCATCTTATCTTGAGTTTTCCGTAACATGAGGCAAAACAAATCATGATGCGGAAATCTAAAAACGATATCCGCTAAAGCCGCCGGCAAAAACTACTCCGACATAAGTTCGTACTTCATAATTTCCTGCACACATAAGGCTATGTATTCACTTGCAGATAATGTACAGATATTTATCCAGTCATTAATATTTAACTAATGAAACTCGTTCAAATGAAATTGTAATAAAATTTGTGAATGAGCTTTTTTTGTAGAAAAAGTAAGGGTTATAAAATATTATTAAAATAATGTAGTTAGCAATATGTCAATGAGTATTTTGAATAACAAAATGAGTTCTTAGTTCTTAGTCTTTGTTATAGTTCAGAGCATGTGTGTACTTACTGGGCGTCATGTATGTTTATCACTTTAAGTGGGTACTTATGTGTGAAATAATATATTTGATTTAGATTACCTCGGATATCTTATGTAGGAAATTTAAACCTATTCTCTCAAACTGTCTCAGGCACAGCTGGTTATTTAAATTAACTACCGCGAATAGTCTAATGCCTAAACTAATTATTTGGTCTAGCAATCTAAATGAATCAACGGAAGCTAACAGGAGGAAGACTTTCGGTAGGTACATCATCATAGATCAGATTGGTCTCGTATCTGTACTTAATGAAAATTGACACTAACAATAATAACGGCTAGCTTATGCAAATTATGTTGTAATGTTTTTATAATATGTAATGTAAATGAAAATAATATAATTTGGAAATAATGATTTGTTGCATTTTAAAGATTGACAATGAGGTCATCTGTACCATGTCTTTCATTGGTGGTAATTGGCAAATGAACCACATGCCAAACTAGCGAATCTAGCAGATTTTTAAATCGCGAACCCATTAAGAGCAAAGCATGATTTAAAAGTTAATCGCTTCTTTATAAAATTGTGTGTCTCCATGGTAGCTAAAGAATATTTCTAAAATTTCACAACACGAACATCTGTCGCAAGGCGAATGGCCAGCTTTATTACGGTTTATTTTCTTTACACATCGTAGCTGCGGGCCGCAAGTGCAAGTTTATCGTTACTCCAGATTTTATAGGCGATAATAAATTGAGGGAACAGTTTCAGTTAATTAAATTTTCTTAAACTTACAGACCGCTGCGGATTTATACCGGTAGGTAGGAATTTTACAGATAAGGTTTTTAGAATCTTCTAACTTATTTACAATGTTTGAAATCACCGAAAGTGTCTTGTTAGTTACGCTATTGAGCAATATGGTCACTCATTGTTGATATGCAAATAGTGCTCTAGTAGGATTTGAAGGAATAGGTAGTCAATAAAGTTTTGGTAAATATAAATACTAATATTTATTTAAGGTATCTAATCTCCCCACTTGAAACACATTTTCATTTTGGCTCAAAAAGGGATTATCTGTTTGTTGAATGTTTTATTTTCTGCATTCGCATTACGAAGTTCCCAGAAGTGTTTAAAATATCTACTCATAGCGTTTAATCCTTTAATAATCTCGGTTTTATGTGATGAGTCTTAAGAGCGTTGGGTAACCCAATTTCCACGATAATTGTTATAATTCATGCACGGATCTACCTACCCTGTTTGTACATGTATTTGCTTAGTAGTTTGTTGTTTTGTAAAAGCCCGTGGGAGAAGCGAGATGGCCTAATCTATGACCAAGAACCAATTGCAATTAACATACATAAATAAATTGAGTTCAGTGGCGGTGGAACTCTAGAACAATAGGCTACAATACTATAGCTGTAGTCTATGTTGATATTGTGCTATTTCAAAGAACTTGGAAGCCTACAAAAGAAGTAAGTCAACAGTTAATTTGCAAGTACGTCACTGCAACTTTATAAAGTCCTAAAAAATGGCAGCTAATTTTCAAAGTCGTTCGACGTCTTCCCTTTGGTCATAATCTGATTGACATATTATCCGTTTGGTTCGAAATTCCTTTTAGTTTGTATTAAAAAAACATTCAAAACCATTTATTTCTGTTACACATATACCTAATCAACTTAACAAATTAACAACTACACAATAGCATAAAATATAGTATGTAACAAAAGAACTAGCTCAGTATTTGCGGTGCTGATGCACCGCACTGGTTTTCAGCTAGCTATCATTTGAAATTACAGTTAAGTTAACGTATTACCATTTTTCTGTTAATATAAATATTAGTTTTAGTATCGAACCATATAAGTACTAACTACTATAGAGATAATATTAAGGAAACGAGTTTAGTGAAGTTCAAACTAACGCCTGAACTCCGTACCTACATAAGAAATTTAATGAAACAAAAGAGTTTCTTTCTTCGGTGAATTATTATCGAATAAAATACTGGTGACAGGGAAGAAAAGTTACAGCCCCTAAAGGGGCCAAGGGACAGCGTCGGATGGAGCGTCACACGAGATTTTATTACACGAAATACAAAGAGCCAGTCACGCTATCCTTATGGGACATATACAAACAAAAAAATTGCACCTAAGATAAATGTGGATGACGCAAACTGTAAGGACATATCACTCTTAGGGCGGCTTTCACGAGTGCTTATAAACGCGATCATTTGAAGCTAATCCAAGCTCGATTCTTAATTTTAATCACACAGAACATAGTTATGAATGAGGTAAAATGGCTATTAAAAGAACAACAATAAAATTTAACGTAATTTTTTTTTAAACTCGATTATGGTTAGCTTAGTTACTGTTAACGCGTTTTTAATGTAACTAGTGAAGTTTTCCCTTAGTTACTGTTGTGAGATTGGTCAGCTTAACAATCTGGATTGTCGCGTCGGCTTCCTGATATGCGAGACAAACCTCACTTACTGTCAGGCAGTGACGTACACAGGGGTATCGTGTGACACCAGCCATATGTTTGTGTACGTAGATTTTACTCATACTCACATTTATTGATGTCGCAGTCTTCTAACAGGTGATTCAGATCTTACAGAAGAAAGATACAACTAGATTGTTTTATTTGCTACGTGAAGTATATGCCACTAATGACAGCTAAGTGATTATGCATGTACCATTGAATTTAAAAAATATGTCAATTTATATATCAGTTAATCTTAATTCATCATTATGAATTTTATTAGCTATTTATTGTTTAAAGTAATCGACTATTTTTGGTAAAATTTCATTTATACAGGTACCTGGTAAGTACCATCAATATTCCAGCAAGGAGCAAAGAAAACATAAGAATAAAAAAATGTTGAAAAGAATAAGCTCATAATCACCAAGTTTTAATAAATCTTCAGAATGATTCCGTGCGGATAAGTTTCTTGTTCCCTCGTTTTTCTTCGCACCAGTTAAAATGGAAATTACAAGTACATCCATTAAAACAAGATTTATGGAACAATGATTACCTTTAAAAGGTGCTTCACTATGCACTCTGAATACGCGTACGTAAAGCCATTTCAATAGCACATTTATCTATGCCGGAGGGAAATCTATTCCGCATGTAATATGTCAAAGGAAGGATTTCATGCCTTGTTTCTGAGGCTGGAGTGGATTGTAAAAATACATTAAACGCACCTATTTGTTTGGAAATACGTCATTTTTGTGTCAAATTTTATACCAACCAGGTCTGAGCATGGCTTTAGTTCACGGACATAGCCAGGAAGAATACGTAAAAGTATGTATGGTCTATTTAATAATTGATTTTTGAAATCGATTCACAAATATACAAATATAACTTAATACACAACTATTTAAAGTCGATTAAAGAGCGTAGTAGGTTCACCCTTATTTTCCAAAGGTTTCATAGATTCAGAAATCGAAGACTTTTGATGTTAGTTTTGTAGTAACATCTTGTTTGTGTGTATATATTTTAAACACACAATAATTCAATTACACAATAAACATTGCCATTAAAGTTCATGTTTACTGTCCTTTGTATTAAGTAATTCAATTATAACCCTCTCTACATATTTAATTGTTCACTCAATACTACTAATGTAAAATACATTATAATATATTCACTGTATTGACTCGTCTAAATGAATTCATTAGGTTTATAATTCCATTCGGTTTCTTCACAAAATTTAACATCCAATTAATATTCATCTTCATGTAAAGATAAGTAAATATTTTGGAGACAAATCTAATTTAGCGTCGCGTCGGTTGTGCGTCGGCGTCAATTTGTCGTGCGCGCGATGCGTGCCTTGATGACGTCCCAACTAAGTGTATAATACTACGCACCCCTTAAAGGTCTGTGCGCAACGAAGATTGTTTAGTAATTTATTTGAATAAGCTAGTTGCTCAGTAGGTATATACCTAATATAATGTAAATTTAATATTTATGGATTCATGTAAAGCTGTTATGTACAAAGCGTTTTGATATACCAATTGATAAATTAACCCACTCGACTTAATACTGTTTCCTGTTGTTTTTTTGGTTTCTAATAATATTTAAAGCGCAGGAAGTAGGAAAATAAACAGATATGTACATACTCTATTTCGAAAATTTCCAGAGAATAGCAAAACGGTTTCAAGTCTTTTGCAGGAATTCAGTCCGTGCAGGTGGCCGGTCTACTAGTGTAATCTCTTAATTGCCTCTCACGGAAACGAATGGTCAATTGCTAGTCCAAATGATACAGTGGCGTCCCTAATCTTTGTTGTTGTTTGGCACTTTGAAAACGGTCCTGTATTGAAGACAATTTATTCGTTATTATGTATCATTTAAAATTGACAATACACTGGTCATTAGAAACATATATTTTAAATATAGCCAACTAGCTTATAGGTTGATGATTACAAAAGATATTTCTTTTAAATAAATTCTGCATGATTTCACATCACTGCAAGTAAAAGAAAAACTAGTGTTAAAACGTGTATTTTCGTCTAAAAGAATGTCAAACTAGTCTCTACAAATCGCAGAGGCGCCCGGGGACTTTCAGTACTTAGTGCTACTGAATAAGTCTGGTGTGCAGTGAAGCGAGTATTAACACCCGCTGATGTAACTTGTGTGGACAGTAAACAGTGTTATGTAAACCCACACTCTAAGGCTCTGGAGATTTTCTTTATTATTACTTAGCGGCAAGAGAAAAGTTCTGGCGTTGGGTGTCAGAGTGCAACTATTTTTATCTAAAGGTAAATGTATTTTTGTACCTGGATTTTGTACACGTGTATTGGAATTGACGTTATCTGTAAACTGGCTTGTGAACTGTTGTGATTTTTCCATTTTTGACTAGAATTTTTCTATGATACGTACCAATATATGTACTGATTGTTTTTCGGCAAAATTTAGTATTACCGCTATAAAGCAGTTTTCTAATGAATACAAAACTACAGTCATATTGTGAGTTAGTGCCACAAATATTATTCTCTATGTGTTATTTCAGGGCATCAGAAATTGATACTTGTTCAATGTTTTTGTCAATGAAACAGATTGCATTCAACAAAAAGCCAGATATTTTAATGGTTTACAGCAACAGTCACTCACACTTTGTACAAACAGACAATTATTTCATTTACAAGTTTTGTTTCTAAATAAGTACGAATTTATATACACAAGTACAAATAGTTCATCTTCCTACCAATTCCATTACGAACCCTACAGAAACCTGACTGCCAAGTAACGTCTTACGCAAATTTAATATCAAACTGTCTGTTGAATTAAGCGCCATTCATATTCAAATTATTTCAAGACGTTGCGAGCTAGACATACCTCTCAATTATGACGTTTCAAAACTGATACCTATGTCTGGTTGGCAGACAGCTTGCCCACGTATTGGTAACCCGATAATAGATATAATAGGAAGTTCAATCGAGTCCGTTCTAGATAGAATACTAAACGATTGGTTTATTAATTATGAATCTTGATTGGAATTTCTTGCCTTGTAATTTTTGATTAGACTTTTAGGAGCGTTCATGAGCCATTCGTCTGCAAAGGCGTCGTCTAAAGAAAAATACCGAAAAAATACTTGATTTGATTAAAGTTTTGAATCGCGTATATGTACGTTTTGAATAATCATTCCCTGTACGTCATACTTCGTTCCATAAATAGCTCTGAGACATCTCTATAGTGTAGTAATTGATATCAATTGTTAAAATAATTACTACATTAATGAGCTTCCCGTCATTTTGCTCGTAAGTTCAGGAATATTAATTATCGTAAGCAACCTCGGGCTCAATTATCTTAACTTTATTATGTCAATAAAAGGTCGTTTGAAATAATGTAATGTCTATATAAAATTGAATACAATTTAAAGAACTTGTAGAGCAAGTGGCGGCAGCAGAGTACTTCAAAAATAAAACAACATCCACGTTTCACTGCCTGTCTGTCATAAAGTTTTGTTAAACGGAATTCAAAAAGAGGATTTATATCTCACTGTATTTTTGCGTATGTCACTTTCACATCTCTGGCAATTCTGTGTTGATTATTTTTAACTTTATTTAGGTTATTTAAGTTGTGCTTATGAAGCAAAACGTGTATTTTTATTTTATTTTATCTTACTATGAACTTATTAAATGTATCAGCCAAGTCTGATATTCTTAATTATTTTAAAGCAATACGCTACTAAGTATGCATTGCTTTGCTCCTATCATCAATTTTATAATGAACAGATCTACATAACCTCCAACACATCAGACAAGCACGTATTAATAAAAAAATATATATATTCAAGTCAAATCTTCTTATCTGGAATTGAAAATCATTCGTTGCGTTGAATCCAAGTAGATCCTACGATGCAGGGGAGCCGGGATCCGATTTTAACTAAATTGAGTTTTATAAGTTTTCTACCTCCAGTCGAAATGGGACCATACAATATTGAGTCTATAACATTGAGTTTTTATTTCCTAGAGACTTTATTTAATAACTTGTTAATGAGTATTGTTATATTGTCTAAACTTAATTTAGTCTTAGATATGTCGTCACGTAAACTCTTAAGATTGAATGTCTAAAGAATAGCATTTTCCTATTATTATTAATGGACTGATTTTATCAATTTGTAGTCTAATTAAGCCAGGATTATTAATTTAGTTAAATAGCCTTACATAGTTATACATGTTGAACAACAATACTTAAAATTACTCAATTTAGCTTTCTATTATATTAAGTTTAGTTTTGACTTTAATACTACTTTCGTGTTATAATTTCATTTAGCGTAAATTTATTTTTACTGAGCCGAAGAAATTGTATTACCATTTTGTGCATTTATTCCGGACTCTGCCTCACTCTAACGCTTCAAGCATCCAGGTTTAAGGTGAATTTCCGTTTAACATTATAATGTTCCGAAGTGAAGCTAAGAATGTAAATTGTTTTAGAAATTTCTAAAATGCTAAACTTAAATTGGTTTATATTTTATAAAACATTTTAGAGTTATGTTGTATAAAACCTGTATTTATTGCAGTATTAATAATATTAATTAGATATATTTATCTTGAAGTTATTTTACTTACTGCTTTACCTTTATTGAAATATATTTGACTAAAGGAAACGGAGCTATGATGAAATCTGCTTACATTAAAAAAAAATCCTAAACCTTTTAAAGAAGGTAATTACATAGGTAATTAGATATATTTAGCTGCTTAGTGTCGTGATTGATAGATATGGGCATAATATACAATAGACTAACCGTTTAATAGATTCCAGCTCATAGCTAGCATTCCATCTGGTCGGGATAATCCTGGCTTATTAAGCTAGCAAATAACGCAAATTACCTACGGCCCGCCATTGGTTTACAGCAATAACATTAATTGATTTCGATTGAATGCACCTGATGCCTCCGTGCTAAATTACTCTCTGCATATTGTTAATTAGATTGTTATGATACAAATTAATCAATTATTCGCTCATAAAAAGCTCTCAAGGGTTTTTGAGTTCGAGACAGGCATATACAAGAATGGTAAGTAGGGTTGATTGGCTTCAGTGAAAATTTTCGGTCCATAAGTTCTAACGGCAACTGCCGTTAAAAAATGTTGTCAGCCCCGTAACATCCATTGTGCGATTAGCCTTATAATATAGTGTCGAGCCTCTTTAGTTAAATTTTCAAAAAGCCCTAATTAACTATCAGTTGTTCATCAAATATTCAGTTTTAACTGACGTTAATTACCGTTTTGTGAACACGCGTTGTTAACTTAGCTCAATTAAGTGAGCCTTTGCCCTAACGGCTCATTGTTGCGGCTCCATGGCCTCCTCGTACACCTACTTAATGAGTTATATTACGGCCCTTATGCTATACACATTGTTGGATAAAATGGAAGACAAGAGATGTTTCAAGCTTCGTATTTTAAAGTCCTGTACACGCGTCTCAGTAGGTACCTACCTACTTTAAGTTGAAGAATAATAATAACAACCCTTTATTGCACACTAAGAAACAAGTTAATAGCAGAACTATGTGAATAGTAAGTACAATGGGCGGTCTTAGTCAAGAATATTAGAGTTGAATTATTTGGCAACGATAAAGATACTTGAGCTTCGAAAAGAAATTGACTATTGAATAACGCATAAATTTCAAAAAATATTCAGTAAATTTCTTTAACTTTTATGTATGCTAACGTGCGGTAAAACTCTCATAAGAGGGGTGAATAAAACTCTAATCGACAAAGCCGAAATGAAATTACTGTTTAAAATCAAATTGATTTTATTTCAAGTTCCCTCGGGATATTTGCATGAGGGGAAATTACATTTACTATCGCATACTGACAAAAATGACAGAGATGATCATGATTTAAATTTAGCAACTAATTTAAAGCTTGAAGAGTTATCAAAATACAACTGCATGTTTGAATTTGACAGCCGATAGGAAACCGGGAATATTGTATTTCATTTCATATAAAAAAATACATTTTCGTGTAACGAATCAAAGTATTACCTACTTTCATTATAATGAATATTGCTGACATATGATTTAATTTTAGGCTATGTATATATTGTATATGTATCTGATTTAATTTCATGTTGCACAACCGCGACGTTCGTGCGAGATGTTGGTACTTGTTTGACTGTTATTAAATTTCCGCGATAACGCTGTCGGCTCTCCCTGGTCTATTAAAGAAGAATTGTTGGCAGCGGGTAAATTTATTTCAAGGTGTTTATACACTAAGGATCCCTGAAGATTGCTTTTAATTAAATTTAAATGTACGCCTATTGTTCTGTGGGTTGATAATGCTGATTTTCAGAAAATTTTGTCGTATGTGAGTTACCTGCGTTTATACATGCTAACCTATTTTCCGAAATTACTTATTTTTAATTAATTTATTATCTGCTACATAAACTAAAAATTCACAGAAAATAAAAAGGCAACTTTTGTTATTAATTAATTACTTTTGTAATTTTTTTGCGTACTATTGGAATAATTACTTACTCTCTGGATCTTAAATAAAAGCTAAGGCGTTGCAAATTATGAATGATTGTTGTTATTTGTGGTTTTATTTTGCTTCCATTCGTTTCAACTCTTGCCATAAAAGCAAGCATCGGCAACCAGGGAATCAAAGTGTTGCGCAAACTACGGTAGGAAATAAATTCTGGATAAAATTCGGCTAGACACTGCGACAGGTGAACGAGTGATTTTAGATTCGACAATATCCCGAGGGGTTTCATAAGATTCTGATATTTATGTGTTCTACGTAAAATAACTGGGTTATTAAAATATATTTTTACAACAAATACCGCATAGTATCTTGTTTCCTTTACATTCATAGTATTTTTTGTAACGTATCCTAGAAAATACTTCAAATATAAAATTGGATAAGACTAATATAGTCTGACGTTCTGAACATAATCGCAAGGCAAAATGAAAATTTGCATTGGTTTAAATTAAACTTTGTTTGGATCATAAGATAGAACATGGGCTACTTTTTGCCGCGATAACCGACACCCACGTGGGCGGAACCGCGAGCAACAGCTAGTATCGTTATAACTATATTTAAATTGACACTTATACATACTTATTGTTAAACTGTATATAAGCATGTTATTAAAATAAACCACGCGCTTTAGTCGCGATTGTCAAGTATAAATGAGCTCCAATCAAATTAATAGGCCCTTCAGGCGTTGTTATTGCATTTCACTGAGATGAGGAGAGTAACATCTGAGTCCCTTGTAATGAACACTTTGTATTATTATGAAATGTATTATTAATCTGAGAGAGTTGTTCACTTAAGTATTAAAAACATTGAGATCTTTGAGCAGAGGTTTGATGGTTGCGTAAGATTTTGAAGATGTACCTATTAGTTTAATTGTTTTTACTTATGAAAGCAGAATTAGCTTACATCAAAGCAACACCATTAATATTTTGTTTTGTAAGCTAATAGATCGTTTTGAATAAGCTTTGTGTAGCAAGTGTCTTTTTTGAGCTAATTTTCAAACATGTTTTATGCTTACAAACTTTCAAGGCCAATATAGTTCAGATTTTTTATGTTATCAAATCTGTGTACTTAAATTGGTGTAAATAATAGGGGTGTGGACTGGGTATAAAAAGGAAATATCCATTTAGTCCGCCAGATACATAAAAAAAACTTGATATTTTTTAAACCGTTTTAATAGTTTTTCAGGATTAGGGGCTTGTGACGTCTCTTGTGGGTAATAATTGGTAATAAATGGCTACAACTGACATCACGCGATATTTCCATGCACTGTATCTTCCTCATTGTTTGTTTAATTAGAAAAATAAAAATACGTGTCTATTACTTTTTAATAAACTACGTGACGCGTAAAATTTGTCCGCTAGTAGTAACTCTATAATGTTAAATTAAGCCTTGTGTGTATTTGATTTGTGAAAACGATACGAACCTATATTTTTTTTAAATTAATATATATCCTATATATATACCTATATTTTTTTTAAATAAATTCGTAACACATATTGTTACGAATTTATTTAAAAAAAATATAGGTTCGTATCGTTTTCACAAATCAAATACACACAAGGCTCGTATTAAGCTAATTATCATTATTAATTGCATTAATATAAAATTTCATTTTAGTTATTATAATATCAAAAGCGTTTTGTGTGATATTTTAATCATCCCATAATGACGGCAATAAAATGTGTAACGGTTTGTGTAGTTGATTGTTTGAGGTCCGGCGAGCTCGTTGATTTAATACATTTTATTTTCCAGCAAATTATATCGACGTGAATGATGCGTTGATGACGTAATAGAGGCTCTATTCTTCTGATCTGATTACGGCTGTGCATTTTTAATATAAACACGCAAGTTATTTTAAGCTGTTCAATTTAGTCCTAAAGTTATTCCAAACTATTGAAATAAGAAACACTTTTATTTATTTTTAAGTAAACATTTAAGAATTGATCAAATTAATAACTGACCAAATGTAAACTTAGTTTTTTTTTTAATTTACTTATAAATATTATTAGGTAAGTATAATTATGTATAATATGGTTAGTCGTTGTCAGAGGCTTACGACACGATAATACGTAGAAAGATAAGCAGCTTATTCTGTTATTATAGGTTGTGGGTCCACAGTATTAACATATTAATGCCAACCCACTTAGAGTTCTGTTTACCCCTTTGAGGGAGACTGCTTGAAAAACTAAGTTAACACAAGAGTATAAACTGCAATGCGGTAGCACACACACTTTAAAACGATAGCGATAATGAATTCCACGTAATATGCGTCGAGTCTATTGCAAATATCTAAATCCCCAAGTTCTGAGAATTTTTTGCATCATCAAAAATATAGAGTGTTTATAAAAAATATTGTTTAAACAGTATTTTTTGTCTAGTTATCTACTAGTAATACTTTATAATGTGTTGTTTACAATTTTGCTTATGTTTACAGTTTTACAGATAAAATAAAAAAAATAAAATAAACACGCGCTTAGTTACAATAAAACACACACATATACTAATTGGTAATATTACTAATCCGTACTTATATTATAAATGCGAAAGTAACTCTGTCTGTCTGTCAGTTGCGGTAAACCAATTTTAATGAAACTTGGCATGAGGTAAATTTCGATTTAAAGAAAGGACATGGCTACTTTTCTTGCAAAAATAGACACCCACGCGATAACATGTTTATCATAAGTATTCGTATAAATATATAAACATATTCAATCAAGCACAACATTTAAAGATTTGTTACAAAACACGCACAAAGTATACAAATAAGCGAGCTCGTTCATTTTCCAAGTTAAATCAAATTGAATACTCATGCGGGGAGAATTACTAACGTAATTTTCAAGTATTTGTGATTGTTAACTGTGAATTTACATACGTAGGGCGTTCGCACAGCAATCAGGGGTTGGGTGACGTCACGTCAAAGTTTGTGTTACCTCGGGCGCGAAACACGTAACTAAAGTGTCTGTTTGCCAAGTTTGGAAATGCGTCTCATATCTTAACTGTCTGTCTTGTCTCTTGTAAGGTTATTCAGCGCTAGATTTAAATGCCAGTCATGGTCGAAACAACGTTCTTAGTACATTCCAATGCCTAAATCTCTTCTAGAGCTAAAAGTGTAATTTTGCGAAACAAAATTAGGACGACTTCAGTTATCTAAGCAGCGATGTACTAATATTGAAAGTTAGTAATATATTAGTCAAGTGATTGGCTTCTTCATATTAAGTTCGGAAATATACCTATATACCTACCCAGAATTAATTAAAATAAACCTGATCGTTGATGACAAAGATCTAGTCTTAAATAAACTATGGAAAAATAAGTACATCAACATATTTTATTTTATACTAGCTTTTGCCAGCGACTTCGTCCGCGTTTCCGTCGTTTTTCGTAAAAAAGTAGCATATGTCCTTCCTCACTGTTCAGTGGTTTTCATGTAACAGACAGATTAACTTTCGTATTTTAGTAGGGAAATATAATATATCACGTTACACAAAAATAATCCTTATAGCATGATTCAGTATTCACGCGCGACGGCGCGATGGCTTATTATCGTATTTCATGTATAAGTTTGGTGTTTCTCTACCGATTTCTATGATTCTTTTTTTATTGAATAGGTAATAATGTAAACTTTTTTTAATTAGGGATGAGTGAGAGTATTATAAACGTAAGAGTAAACAAATATAATCAGAAATCTCCGAACTGCTAAGCTATCGGGAGTTACACGTGTTATTGTGAGTCAACCATAAAAGATAGACATATGCTGTTGTGGGATATTTTTTAGATAATTTTATGTAGAACATTTCCGTCATACATGATTTCTATGTAGCTTTAACCATTAAGGCTGCATACGCGACGGAAGCTTAAAAAATACCGTTTTCCCAACATTTCCCTTTACTGCTCTGCTCCTATTGGTTGTAGCGTGATGAAAAGTATACTATAACCTGCCCAGGAGTATGAAGAATAAATGTACCAAGTTTCGTTAAAATCCGTCGAGTAGTTTTCGTTTCTATAAGGAACATACAGACAGACAGACAGACAGACAGACAGACAGACAGACAGACAAAAATTTTACTGATTGCATTTTTGGCATCAGTATCGATCACTAATCACCCCCTGATAGTTATTTTGAAAATATATTTGATGTACAGAATTGACCTCTCTACAGATTTATTATAAGTATAGAAGATTTCATTTAGCTTAGGGTTGGAACTGAATGTACCGCAGACAGTGGGGATAAAGTTCGATGATGATGATCATGAACTGCAGAAAAGTCCATCCCATTGTCCAAATATGTGGTAAAAT
This sequence comes from Diachrysia chrysitis, assembly GCA_932294365.1. Lineage (NCBI taxonomy): Eukaryota > Metazoa > Arthropoda > Insecta > Lepidoptera > Noctuidae > Diachrysia > Diachrysia chrysitis. Next base: position 10,637,049 of record OW028656.1, on the reverse strand, counting down.
TATTTTCACACTTGCCTTTGAACATTCCTAACTCCAGAAGTAATTATAAATACTTTAAGAAATCTTTTCTCGTAACTTCTGGAACATATATAATGAAAAATACAAGGATATGGGGCTGGAGAGATTAAAACTAAACTGTGTAACACAAGATGCGTTAGCTAACGCCGCCTAGCGTTTAAGATAAAACTTTTAGAAAGCAGTATGATAATAAATCGTCAAGTTTCCCTTCTCGTTGGCAAGTCTCAGATCACAGATGTTAAAAAAAGTGAAGAGATGGTTATTAAATATATAATGATAACGTGTCTTCAGCTGAACATGTATTTTGGACCAGAAAACTAATCAAACTGTTGGTTTTTGTAAGGTTAAAGAACTTTAAAATTACGGAACAGAGCAAGTTTTATTTGAAGCAACACGGTTATTTTCAAGGTAATGGTTTACTGGTCTAGCAACAATTGCAATAAAATTAATATATATTTTTTTACCTATAAGGATAAATTAAATAAATGTAAAATTCGGAAACTCATTTTCCATGCTTCAATAGCGTAGGTTCGTACGATGCCAAGCTGATTAATGGCACCATAAATCGAGTTGTCATTACGTGCCGTATCCAGTAAATCAGCATCCGTCTGCCTTGTCCTACCTTATGACTTAGCAACGGCATAAATTAAGCGCTGCCAAGTAATGGGGCAATATTAGAGACAAGCCTGTTTTATTACCATACTTGGGTGCAAGTTTTCTACGTGTCCTTTACTTGATCGGGCGCTATGTCACAGTTTTACTGAACATGTATCGGCTTCAAGATTTATGGCTAACGTGTTCAATTTTGTGACGTTAAGTTAGAATTTGCTTAAGGTTAAAGGAATTTTGCTGAGTTCTCGATTAAGCAATTTGAATCGCCATTCGATGTGCTTTAGATATATGCTTTAGCTATGTGCATATTATTAAAATTATATCAGTTAATGAAAGTTTTGGGAATGATGTCTTTTTTTGTTTAGCTAATTTGCCCTTTGTTCTATCCTTATATTTGACAACAATATAGGAAAAACCACACTTGTCAACACACCCTTGGTTAACTAGTAAAGAATGCCTAAAGCATTAAGACCGCCTTTGTAGCATTTTTGGTGCACAAAGTTTAATTGTATAAAATTAGAAGATACATCGTGTGCAGTATGGAATTATTAATTTACAGCAATTTTGTAATATTATTGTAAATCCAAGTTATAGAACATGCTTTACTTGATTTAATTTCGATGGCATTGTAATTTTGCGATGGTGATAACAATACATTTTATTACAGGTACCAAATGATCGCATCGTCTGATAACGTTCATATGAAATGTAAAAGGACAACATATTATCTTGTAATCTTTGAGGGTGGGCGAGGTTTATACTTGCCTGATTATTTTATCTTTTAATTCTAATAAGCTTCTGATGACAATTCGTGGCGTTACTTTCGAAAGAATCCTAATTAGAATTTAATACCTAAACCAATACATATTTTTGTATAAAAAACCTTCTAAATTCACTTGGTCCTCGCAAATATATTGCCCAATTAGTTTGTTCTAAATCATACCATCTAAATATGTTGAAATTAGGCTGCCTTATTTTAGAAGACAAAAAAAAAAAGCACTGATTATACACGAACAGGTAGAAAAATAATTATCAACGCGTAAATATTTATTACATCCACAGGCTTGTACACACATTACAAATTTACAAATATTCAGAGTCCTCAAATCGATCTGCGGCTCGAATGTAAAGGCACGGTCCTATACTGACGACTGTCAATGTCTCGTCAATACATCTCATGCAGACTTTATTGCCATACGTTTTACCGTCTGAGCCACACACGGGATCGCGAACCTTCGGACAAAAACATTGGTCACTTTCCATCACAGAAATAAGGATTCCAAAAATTAATGGTAAGTTAAGAAAGTTCATAGTTGATTAAAAAAAGTATCTATGTTTATAAGCAACTAAGTAACAATCACAAAATAATTATGTCAAATTTATTTAAACGCATTGAAAAAAAAAAAATTATCGCAAACTTATAAACTCTTAATCATTATCGTATATATGTAGTTATTTTTAATGAAATTGTATTTAATTTTAGAAACTTGTTAATTAATTACTGCTTTAATTGGTAATTTTCATACACAAAGTTTTCGATTAAATTCTGTATAAAATTATAAAAATTGCTGATATGATGTCGTTTAGGCGATGTCGATAATTTTATAATTTTAATGTAGATATGATTAATGCATCTGTATAGTTTTCTAATCATGTTATGCAAGTGGCATTTTCACAAATTTGCTTTAGCGATGAAGCTACTGACGCTAATCTAAAAAAACGTGTGTAGAACATCACATACATTCCTCTGAACCCACTAGCACTTGTGTAAAAGAATCAGAAACAATGCAGGTACCACAAACACCCTGACCCGAGACAATGTAAAAAAGTAGTTTTGTACATTGACCCGTCCAGGGATCGAACCCGACCTCAGAGATAATGAAAACCGGTGTGTGCGCCACTCGACTACGGAGGTCGTCATATAATCAAAGCTTAGTTGAAATAGATCAGTCAGGGTTTAAACACTTGTTCTTACTTATTTGTTAGTTTATATAATTAAGGGAATATTAAAAAAAAAACATTCAACTCATAATTATATACAAAATTATAGTTGTTTTTGTTTACTGATCATTTATTAATAATAATCGTAGTCGTGATCTTGTGCCATTAATGCGTTGTACGCCGAACCACGACACGGACCTTTGTGGGCGACAGACAGTGAGTCGTCTAAACACATCATGCAGTACTGATTTCCATACGTGACGCCGTCTGAACCACATACTGGAGAGAAATGCATAGGACACACACAACGATAGTCACCCTTTATCATAGAAATTAGAATACTGATAATTAACACAACTAATTTCATTCTTAATAAAAAAAGTTTAGTTATGTCCACACTCCACACTATTAATTTCCAACTAATATTAAATTCACTGAAATATAATAAAATGCACTGAAATAATAGAATTCATGTACGTATACTGCTGTGTCGTAAACTTAATCATTGTATACCGTATTTGATTTAACGCATCGACAATATAATTATTTTTAAACCTGCCAATTAATGGATACAAAGAGGCAATTTGATACGCTTTTAATTCAGTTACCTTCGGTATGCTTAATAAATAGCTAAGATTAATATTATCGAAGATCAACAGTAACTGCGATGATTACTACAGATACATATATTTGGTACAGTTCATGTGAGCTACCTTTTATAAAATTGATATTAATTATATTCATACACATGACTTTTTACATTGATCATCGCAACAAAATATCTGTGTTCATGACCTGAAGTGTAAGTAATAGTTGCTGGTTTCATTATCAACCAGAACGGTTAGTAATCTGCTCAAAGGGCTACAATGTTTTAAAAACCTTGTTTGTGTTTAAGTAGTAACAATAATAGATACCTAGCCACAAATGTTAAGAAACTTTCATCCTTTTGCTTAAATTCTTCATGCTATGTTAAATCTCCTGAATCTCCAAGAGGAATTATTTAAGGTAAAAAATACTTATAGGAACCTGGTTTCACAACTAGGCTCACGCGTTAATTCTGTCGCCACTGTTTTAGATGGAAGGAGAGAGGAGAAAACTAAGGAGTTTTTTCGTAAAATAGATCAGTCAGAGATAGGTTTTCCTAGGTGTCGTTATAGGTACCTAAAACTAAGGGAAAATAAAAAAAAGAGATACAGTTCACCACATCATATAATTTCAGACAGACGATTTTTGGGTCATCTTACGGTCTTTCCTCGGCCAAACCTTAGGAGACAACCTCAAAGCCCGTCGTTCATAAGAATCGGATTCCTCAGCAGATTCTGATTTTCCATCGCAAGTCCCATAGCTGGCGACCATGACGGTTTCATCGGTACACCTCATGCAAATTTCATTCGCGTAAGTGATGCCATCATTACCACACACTGGTGAATATATCAAAGGACACACACATACATTTCCGCTTCTTTCTTCAATTAAACTTAGGACAACAGCGAAAGTAAGGAGTTTTATCATCTTCTGCGCTATTTGTTGCTGTCAAAGTTTATTTAGGCGCTCATTACACGGTCAATACGCGTCACAATTCGAATGTGATGAATGGGATGTTGACTAACATTTTTTTAATGATTCGCAAATAAGCCGCCACTCATGCTTTGATTCGGTTTATCTTCTTAGTACTTATTATTTATTATAAAAAGTAAAAAATAAGTGTCTAATATTTATTAATTTACTATCAAGGTCTAGGACTCAGTAGATTTTTACTCTTCAAATTTTTACTCTGTCAACATCCCTATTGGAATCATTGGTGTTTGTGGAACATAAAAATCTATTTAGAATTAAAAAGGCCAAATAAGTTATTTTTTGAGAAATATTGGATAGATTCATTCAATAGTGATATCCAGTTTCAATATATCTTGGTGATATTATACCTATAATGAAGTTATACAGAAAATGACTTTTTTTATCACGTTTCAAAGCCTTGATAGAATGGTAAACATTAGTTCATTGACCATGTAATGAGCGCCTTATAAGATTAATTTAAAGTTTTTTTTCTTCACTGATAATATGTTTAGTATCGTAATTGAATATTTTAACACCACAAGACTTACGCAAAAAAGATTTAAATCTCACAAACTGAAAAATGTATTTAAGGAATAAGTTAGTAAATTTATAGTCTCAGCTTGAAAGTTGTTAATTATAATCGGTTATTACGTGTTTATTTGAAGTGTAATTAATTACCTAAATAAATGCAATTGGTTCTGGAAATTTTCAATTATTTGATAGGAAATTGGAATTAGATACACTATGTATAGGTAGTGGTGACTAAAATAAATACTTTTAGAGTAATTTTAGAATAATCGTCTCAGTCTACTATATCTAGGTTTTTATATAAGTTTAATACCAAATAACGTGGTGGCTTAGCTGTTCAATAGACGTATTTGTGTGCACAACGTTGCAGGTTCGAACCCATTAATACAAAAAAGTCACATTGGTAATTGCTTGTACGGCAAGTACCAATGCGACTTTTTCAAAGTTATATGTACTTTCTTAAATTATTCTAAGACATCGAGTGAAGGAAAACATTGTGAGGAAACCTAGATTCCAAAACTTCCTATCCACGCTCGTACCTTTTCTATATGTGAAGAGGCCTCTGTCTAGCAGTGGGACATTTATAGACTGGTATTATTATGTATTAACACTATTTCAGAAAAATATTTTTATGTTACATTTATTATGACTTATACTTTATACAGCAAAAAATCATTTATTTTAACAATTATTATCGTTATAGGTCGGGAGGTGATCAGTGCCCTTAGTTCCTTCAGGAGTGGCTCTGCTGGCGGTCTCGACGGCCTGAGCCCGCAGCACTTGAAGGACCTTGTCAGTTCAGGAGCCGGGGAGGCTGGTGAGTTACTTTTGAAGGAGCTCACGGCCCTGATCAACCTCATGCTCTCTGGCAAGGTTAACGATGCCGTCATCGACGTCTTGTACGGGGCCAAATTATGTGCCCTGCGCAAGAGGGATGGCGGCATTCGACCCATTGCCGTGGGAACCACATATCGTCGTATGGCAGCCAAGATCTGTTGTAAATTTTATGGTGAGGTCGTTTCGGAGAAATTTCGGCCCCTGCAACTTGGTTATGGCTACGCTTACGTTACGCTTAGGCGCTGCGTGTTGTTCCCCGCATCGCTGCCACTGTGGCGAGCTTGTCAACAGCCTCGGACATCACGGGCTGTCATGTAGCCGTAGCGCAGGTCGCTTGGCGCGGCACGCGAATATCAACGACATCATCCGACGAGCTCTTGTTGCCGTCGGCGTTCCGGCTGTACTAGAACCTAATGGCCTGGCACGCGACGACGGCAAGAGACCGGACGGCATGTTTTTGTTCCCTTGAAAGATGGGTAGGCCTTTAGTGTGGGACGCTACTTGTGTCGATACTCTTGCGCCATCTCATATTCCTAGTTCATCGTGCTGTGCTGGCGCTGCTGCTGCGGCTGCTGAGAACCTCAAACGGCGGAAATATAACAACCTTATTGGAAGTTATACATTCCAGCCGTTTGGGGTTGAAACACTTGGACCGTGGGGTCCGAGTGCACACATATTTTTTTTTTATTATTTTGACGTTTAAAAAGTGCTACTTTGTAGCCTAATTTAAATAAATGAGTTTTGATTTTGATTTGACATATTATATAAAGATCTGGCGAAACGCCTTATTGACTCCTCGCGTGACCCAAGGGCTGGCTTTTACCTTGGACAGAGAATAAGCATTGCCATTCAACGTGGCAATGCCGCCAGTCTTTTAGGTACACTTCCAGTCGACAGCGATGCGGATGAATTTTTTGACGCTATTTTTTAGATTTTTTTTATTAGTTAAGAGTTTAGTTTTGTTTTAAGTGTATATATAGTTAAGTTTGTATATATTTAAAATTGTAAATAATATTTAATAAAAACATTATTATAACCATCGACTCGGAAACTAGACACAAACACTTTGATCTTATCAACACAGAAGAATCAAAACTTGAAAAATAAATATCGATATCCGTTGAAAAATGCTCGCATTACTTAACAACGGACAAACAAACTCAAAGAAAAGCAAAGAATTCAAAGCTAAAGTTACCGCTTTGGTTATAAAGGGGAGTTAAAAAGATAACGACGTCTCTGACTTAGTATTGCCCTTTGACGCTTGTTACAAGTTTCTTCTTGTTAAGCTAACTGGAGGAAAAAGTTCTGTGACAACAGATATGTCTGCACGATGGGGATTTGATATCCTTTGTGGTGCGCTTTACTGTCCACCATTGTTTCCGATACTGTTGTAAACAAAATGGGAACGTTATTAAATATTTTCTTGGTATATCAGACTTACATAAGAGCGGTTTAGTTCTATAAGAATAATAGGTAAGGGAAAATATTGTAGTTAATCTCACATCGATGAGGACCGGTGCATATAATAATATAATAATATTTTGGACAATTAAGACACGGCCATCTGATCCCAAACTAGACAGAGCCTGTACTATGGCAACCAGACACCTGATAAACATACTTATATATTTCTAAAAACATACATATTATAGATAAATTACATCCAGACACAGAACAAATGATCATGTTCATCACGCAAAAAATTGTTCTGGGTGGGAATCGAACCCACAACATCTGGTTTAGCAGTCAGTGTCTCTAACCACTAGACAAACAGGCCAGTCAAGAATACATTTACACAATTACACATACGACTTCTAATTTATACCATATCTCAATCAACTCAGCCTATTGCGGTCCACTACTGGACATACCTCTCCCAAGTGGCGGCACAATTCTTGGTCCTTCGCCTTCCGCATCCAGTCCGACCCAGCTATCTTTTTCAGGTCATCGGTCCATCGGGCTGGGGTACCATATTTTTCTGCGTTTTACTCTACCAGGGTAAAAAATTGCCATTGTCTGTTTTTCGCTTAAATATGATATTCCACCTTAATCAGGGAAATTCATTGATAGATAAATTTTTAATTTCACACGTTTTTGAATAAGGTTTTTTTTCATGCTGATTCTTTTTCGTAATAAGAAAAAAATATTTTAGCGCATAAAGATTTATTAGAATTATTAGAAGTGTTTTCTTATCAAGGCGCAAATGATACATAACTCTGGACAAAATATATGTTCAAATTACATACTTGTGGTGAAGACATCGCGCTGCGAGCTGTGATCTAACTTTAAATATTTTGAAAACAATTTGAAATATTCTTTGAAAATAAGTGGTGGTGGGTGGCTGGATTTTAAAATTACGGAGAGGTTAAATTAAAATAGTATATATCTGATACTATTGGTAATCTGTTGAAATGAAATGAAATGAAACACAGGTAGAATTAAAACTGGGTTTCTTAATTTAGTTTGAATTTTATAGAATAAAGTGGTAATTATAAAGCTTCTCCCAACTTAAAATGCGGTAGTTATGTTTATATTACAGTTTGTTATTGTATTCTGCCATCTTAGAGTGCAGTTATTAAATACTGTGTACTCAACCAATACGTCTGTGACGGATTAAATCTGATATCCTTTGGAACGTTGCTAGGTGCCATCGCTGCTGTCATAGGGAGAGAGAGAAAATGTTTTTAACTAAACGCTATGGTTTCTAGGCTACACATTTATGTATAGGACAAAATATTTATATGTTGTTTATTTACACATAAATATTCAGCTTCATCGACTGTTACAAAGTCCGTGATAAATTACTGTTTTGCCACAGGCTTTTATGTGCAGAGCATTTGTTTTTAAGATAATTTAATTTTAATTTATAGGTAGTTATTTATATAATATCGTATCTTGTCGAACTATTTATAAATAGTTTATCGATACTTTATAATTTTACTTTAGTGAGTTATAGGTTCAATGTGGTTTGTATAGATTAGTGTGATTCAAGGTGTCAATTCATGTGACAAAATTCTCATAATAAATAGGAAACCTCAGATGGTACATGTCTGAGTACCTTCGGGGAATGTAATGTAAGGTAAGTAACGATATTTATTAAAATCCAACACCTCAACAGCGAGTGTCGAGGTTTCATAATCTGATTCTCGTTAATGTCGGGAATAATGTTAATAAAATTTTTTCTTCCACGTTGTAATATTTTGGCGCGAACATTTTATGAATTGAATTACTCAGAAATATTTGAAGCATAATAATATAAATAATGTCTATATCTATATTTGCCCATGCCCAGTTTTTAAATGTTCTATAAATACCTATATCTGATAAATATTAAATGTTCTTTCAATCCCTTTTACTTAGAAATTGTGAGTAGTTAGGTTCAGTTGCTAGCAAGAGGTGGGCGTATACAAGAAAATCATCTCTATTTAGCTTTCAGAGAACTCAGGTGCGATGTACACATGTAATGTATGTAAAACATTTACTTTACACAATATAATAATGTCAAAGTAGATTTTACTTTAATGATTGCTTGCGGTAGCAGTTGGCTACACATTGACTTTTTTTTCACGTGTTTGATCATCACTATGGGAAACCCAAATACGTCAATGAGTGACAATAGTCTTTGTTGAAGATTTTGTTTTGTTTCTTTGATAATCATTCTCTGTAATACTGTACTTATTAATAAAACAAATAAAACGAAAATAATTGACTTAAATAAATAAAGCTCTTAAGTTCCATCTCACAATTTGAGGCCTTGAAAGACATCCATATTTCAATAATAAATGAGATTTATAATAACATTGTTCTCTCTATTCGCCAATAAAACAGAAATAAACAAATCGTTTGTACCGTAAACAAGGGCAGGCTGATAAATAATCGCGGTGATCCACTACGGATGTTGTAAATTGTTCCAACGATCGCTGCTTTAGATAAATCAAGTTCCATGTAATCTTGGGCTTGTGGCCGCGAAACCGGCGGGTGGTGACGTGGAACATTACATGTAATACACTACATTTTACGAACATTACCTACATCTTAGACCGCAACCGCAGCATGATGAAGATGAAACAGATTATAAATGAAGTGCGTTGTTAGGCCATAAAATAAACTGTTATAAACATGATAAATCTTTGTTATAAATTATGTATTTGACTATCTGTGTATTTTAGAGATTAGTGTTAACGTATTTACGATGACGAGATTATTATTAGATATATCCTTGTGCCTAAAGTTATTCACATTTAAGTACTAAAATATTCATTAAATTTTTTATTTTGAAGTCTTTTGTCGATTTCCAGTCTTACCGGATTCAGCTGGATTCCATATTTAACATGGAGTGACTGCCTATTTTACCTCCACAACCCATTTACTGGGTAACACAGTATCCCATAGTAACATTGGTTGTTAGATTTTTCAAGGGGCCTAGATATTTCTATCCTGCGTAGATTAAGCGACTTCAAAAATAGGTTCTTCCCAATTCAACAAGCATGTATGTAATATTATATAATAACAAATGATGGTAACAAGTTTTGGTCTTTTTTGCTTCTCGCTGCCTTTATGTCTGTACAATAAGGATGTACGTAGAAACGATTCTTTTGCCCACTGATCCGAAAGGAAGGGATCAGCTGTATTTTGTTTAACATCCCAACCTTAAGACATGAGGTCTTCCCCCTAGTTTTACAATAGGTATGTTTACGTGAGAATAATAGTCGTTTTGTTACAAGCAAGTATTGCCAGTTAAATAATTCCAATGAGTATTCGATTGTATCACAAGGAAGGAATCGGCAGGAGAAATAACAAATTTATTATTGCTCCTTCCAATAATAATTACTTAAGTTGTATTGACTACACTTGTAAACTATAAATTACCTGTATCGTAATAGAGGTAAATAAACTGGTAAACTTTACATTTACAGTTAAAATCCTAATCGTTGAATAGTTTTTTTTCTATCAACACAGATCAAATGAACCTAACTCTCGAATTTATGTTGAATCGCCCATATTTAATATTCAGAGAAAAATAAATGCAAAAATCTTCTATTTTCCTTATAAGCCATCCCCAAACACAAAACCATTAATAAAATATAACAGCTCAATTCCCCAAGCCATTGAGGCATACATCACACAATAACGCAAACATCTAACGGGTCGGTTGCCATCACTTATTGGCGTTACGGGGTATAATCCGGTAAAATATGCAAGGCGCCTCGGGAGGCGTTGTTAGTGCGAGATTTGCATAATGGCCAATCAGTCGACAGGCGACGATTTGCGCCTGGTTCATGGTATTCGCATGAAGTTTTGCGCCCGTTGATATATACCGCCATCTTGTGATGTACGATGGAACCTGAGGTAAGGAATCAGGGAAGGGAAATGTGATTTATGTAGACATAAAACATTGAAAATAGTGAATATCATAGCATAGTTATATAATCACTAAATTTGTTGATACGGAATACAAAAAACATCGTTGCTCATTGTTGTTCTCTATTTATCATATAATCTGTAGAGTTGCGACACTTTAAAAGTATTGTTGACTTTGTACGGCAAAGCAACGATTTCATATTTCTCAAGTACAACTCAAATAAATATGAAACTCCATTCTGAGACCGTCAGCCGCGATCTCAAGTTAAGCTATGAATTGCAGATAGTAAACTCATTTCAATTTCCCAACTTCACGGCTTTTAACTCAGTGTGCGGTGTTGCCAAGCGTTCGCCGGTAAGATCCCCATCGATAAATCTGGCCACTTTTGCCTAACTTTGTTACAGAGGTGGGACAAATTCGTACCAACTTGGAGACCGCCATTTTTCATTGTTACTTTACAACACGTTGCGTCGCTGTACTTACTTTTTGTTTTGTCCAATTTTATTGTGGTGATAACTCGCGCTTTTTGTGAATTTATCGCTTGATTTCTTTTGTAATGTCTCGGTTTATATTTATAACTGATTAAATTGCGGATTGTCTTGATTCTTACTGTATATAACAAAAAAAATGTTCAATAAACACAGCTTTATCTTCGTTGTATCAGGTGCAGAATGAGCAAAATTTTATCGAGATTGCCACAAAAATGGGAATTTAGGAGTACTGTATTCTGCTTTAAACCTATTTTTATTAAAATCGAGATTATTCTAGAACACATACTCTTGCCGTACTAGTTATATATGCTTAAGAATATTAACTTGTTCTTAGAGTATATTCATAAAATATATCTATTTTATTACCCCTATGCTGTAAGTGGGTAATATAAACATTATCCTACAGACGACCCCGGGTACATAATTTGTGGTGCAATAAAAGTAAGCATTCTCAGGTTGATTGCACTATGATTAAACTCGAGGTTAAGTGCTAAACCGGGATTAACGTTAATTCTGAGCTCTCTGTATGAACCGAACTTTCTCCTAATCGGTTCGAATTAAGTTGCAATGGATTATGTAAATTCGAATTACCGTTAAGTTGTTTTTGATTAATTTATGTTTAAAGCCACTTATTTTGTTTCAAAAGGTTTTAATGATGAATCAATGTAACAAGAAGATAACATTAGTACAGTGTAATCTTTTTATGGGCTATGAAGACAAAAATATAGACACCTGTTTGCATAGGTATTCAGTAACATTTCAACTAATATGGATGTTGGCTAAACCATTTTTTGATGGTCGTCAGTTAGATTAATAATTATTTTCTTATCCAAAAACTCATGACGATTGATTTGAAATATCGCAAGACGTCACGATGTCATACGTTTTGTGCAAGATCGTAAAGTCATTAGCCCCCAATCCTGAGTCTCCTTAGTTTTTATTTAATTTGAACAACCAAAAAATTAATGCCTTATATTTTTTTACTATAACTTACGGACTAAATAGTTTTACTTTTCATACCCAGTCAACATTCCTATCGTACTTTATATTTTAGCTATATAAAATCGATCTTTACTAAGTATTTAAATTACCTTAAGACCGTAGTTGTTAGGTTTTTGCCTTTTGTGCCTAGAAGAACGAGCAAAAGATCGAGGTGTATAAAGTAACTGCAGTTAAACTCCGGTGTTACCAGCCCCATAGTTTACAGGTAAAACAATGTAACAGACACATTGCACTATAAAAGAGAATAATTGGCTTGCTACAGTAATTATGCCGGTTTAATTAACTGCTATAATAATTACCTTAAACCTTGTTAGTTTCGCTGTAATAGTTTTTTCTTAAGTTTAATTTTATTTATGAAACCAAAGTAATAACTGAAAATTGATAAGATTGTAATCCGATAGTTTGCATTAATGATCCGACGAACTGACTGAGATAACTAGCTAGTTATCTATTTATAAAGCACACAGGCTAAATCTAAGGTTTCAGTATTAATCCTGTCAAGTTATTACATACATAGACTGGCTTTGTGATAAAATAACAGTCAAGTTATGTAAGATATCTTATCATTAAAATATAATAACAATAAAAAAAAAAACAAGTGAGTACCCGGGTTATTCTTGAGAAATTATAATGTTAATACTATTTTACTCTGATCTTCTAGGACGGTTTGAAATCTTTAGCAATAACATTAAGCTTAGGCCATTAAAGTGGCGTTAAATTGATAAAACAAATGGAGAATGATAGATAAAAATAATTATTTAAAGAAACAGATAGACTTAAGAATGAAGAATGTTACATAATAGACAAGTTCAAATATTTTCTACAATAACTATTTTTTATTTAAATTTTACTAGGGTAGTGCTAGGTTTAGGTACACGTATCGAGGTAGTTTCTAAAAAACAGAAAGAAGAAGGACTCCGATGGTTTAGCTAGCAAGAGTCTGACATACTCCTATGTCTTCCCCAGGTCCGTGATCAATTCCCCGGGTCAAATAAAAAAGATACGTACATGTAGATTAGGAGACTTATTAAACCGACAAACTTGTAACACTCATACATTTAAAGAATAAGACAATGTACAGCTGTTGCTCGCGATACTTATGGCCCCCAGCGTCACTCACAAGTATACATAGCTCCTGAGAGGACGACAAACAAATACACTAGGACACAATAACGCTAATGTTTAGTGTTGTAATATTACTAAGATGTTTGTATTACGCCGCGATATAGGTACTATGATATATATTACGTATATAGGTTCTTGTTGCGTGTGGTTGTGCGAGATACGTATCAGGACTACTTACGTTTGTTTGGTATCTGCCTATGAGTCGTTCACTATGTTTCAGTTATATTTTCTATTAAGTGTAGTTTAATAGGGGATGGAAAAATAAAACATATTTTCGCTAAGTTTAATCCAGAAAAATGTGATATCTTTTCTTATAAAGTTTTTATCGCGTTCGTTTAAGATTAGCGCACCTGGAAAGGGCCAAGATATGCTACATACATATAATGTTCTTGTGCAGAATGATTTTATTAATTCATATTCATTACAGTCGCTACAGAAAAGCTATGAATGCATATGGACTTTTGGCTGGTCATCAGTGTCATCGAGATGTGGAAACATTATGTACAACTTACGTTTTGTAAAAGTTAACTACGATGCTCTTGGTGTGCCTACCAAAATTGCTACTTACTACATAATTATTATGAATATTCTTTGCGATGTGAATACGCGTTATAAGGTGTATTGAACTGCTACTACAAAAATCATAAAATTTTAAACTTTTAAAACTGTTATTCATTTATTCAGCCTTTGCGCAACTCCGACATACATGCAAAATATTAATTATTTTCTTTTTTGGTGGCCCGTACTAGTTACAAATTGTAAAGCCATTTTGTAACAAGTACATGACAACGAGAAACTTCATGGTTACTTTTCTCAAACTTAAGCTGGCAGTGAGTCGAGAGTAAGAGGACTTTGGCGATGTCGCACTGCCCTTTGCAGGAAACAACTCGAGCACTTCTCACACCCTCTTTAAATTTTCAATGGAAACTGGGAGTACAAATTTTATATTAGAACAATCTATATTATTTTAATAAAAAGAGTAATAAGTAGGTACTTAAAAACATAGGCATATTTATAAATTATAGCAGATTTTTTTAAGTTATTACCTATGGCTCATGTGTAGCTTAATATTTCCTAATTATTTATCTTTAACATAAAATTAGTTTTTGAACCACTTGAATATAACGCATAACGGTGCCAGTTTTTATAGATACCTTATAGATAAAATAGGTACCCTATTTTTATTCAAATTAGCTAAAATTATTGATGTAATGTTTAAAAATAGACATAAATACCCTATATTAATTCCAACAGACAAATACAACATTACAAAACCATCAGCAAGTCTTGCAGTACATTCCAAAGATATTAAAAGTCAACTCAAACCGGGATCAAGTTTTACATTATATAAAGGTTTTCACCTTTTCAACGCTGTCCGAGTTCTTGTTATTTGAATTGTAAAACACGCTCGTAGTCGATTTAAATTTGAAACGACTCAGGATTGATGTGCTGTTGTGGGCTTTACTAGTTAAATGATGGTTTTCAACGCTTGAAATGCTGAAAAATAAACTGTTTAATTTCTGTTTGTTTTTTATTGTCATTTGAAATTTTTGCTTTTGTGGCAGACGTTTTGTTAGTCGTAGTAGGTTATGTAAACTGTAGAGTAATTTGTTATTGTCTTCAATTGGTTTAAATTATATCTCACTTAGTATCATTATGACTTAATAGAAAGAAGACTGTTTAACTTTTTCCTTTAATTCAAAATCTTGATGGTGTTCCAATATATATATTGTTCGTTTATGTAATTTAATATTGCCAATATTTTTGTTAGTAATTCATTTTGGCGTGTGCCAGGTCCGTCGTATTTGTCACCCTTTGACGCGGTGACGCTAATTGAATAACATTTCCTGTTATTCCGCACGCAAGCCACAATTTATACATCTGGAACATGAAGGCAAGCGTGAACATTTTATTGCTTTTAATAATTTTCTTTACTATGCTAATGTTGGATCGTAACCTGAATTGCTATAAGTATTTCATTATGTGCATTTAAGAAAATTGTTCTGTTTGAGTCGTAAAATTCTTACTGCGATTTTTCTAGTGTATTTATGTTGCATAAATTCCCTTATATTTTATGCTTAACTGTAAACTGTCAATATCAAAAGTATAAAAACAATTTGAAATAGACAGAATTGTTTTTTTTTCATTTTAGATTTAAATCTGGCGTTACGACGTCCGACTGTACTGAGTGCCTATGGGTACCTAGGCTAATCTGCATTGTTCCCATTACGTATGTATTTTTTACTTTCGCGAACATAACCGCAACCCCTAAACTTGTTTTTCAGTTTTGACGCGGAACGTTAATAAAAAATACATTTTCTGCCTCTCGATACGAATCTCGCGTTAGATGCTATTGACATTTGCCCCCGGCGCCGCTTCATCTGATTGGCTTTTACAAGTTATGGGTAGTGCTGTCAAAATTCTATTGGATTTTGAACATGCTATAGTATTGCGATATTCCTAGTAGGCTTGTATTGGTATGTGGCAGCTGCGGGCCGTTGTTTAGACGCTCCTGGCTATATTTGAAACAAAATATTAACGTATGTATCTCATATCGTTTGGAACAATACCGAATTTTAGCTATTTGGTCGTCACTTTATTTTTGAAGAACGTTTGTTGTGAAGAATGTGTGTTGAGTTAGTGTAGAAGACGTTAATAGAAATAATGTAACTAACAGCACAAGTAATAATAAACATAAAGCACTCGCAATAACGATTAAGCAATATTTAACGCTTTTAATTTAATTTGTTTATTTGAGTAACGGAAATAGTTTTTATTGACTGATAGATTAAATATATCCTTAATGAATCTGGTATTCGTTCACGCTACCAGTACTTCAATATTAAATGGTACAACAAAAATGAAAATCTAATCGACGTTGACCCAAATATTCTCGACGAATTACTCTTTGTGATAAAAAATAGTTTGGTTTAATAGTTACAAAGAAAATTCTATAAAAAAAATAAAAATATTTTACAATTCTTCCTTTTTTATTTACTTCTATCTGCATGCAGTCCTAAAATAGGCAATTCAAAAAAATACCCCTTTTAAAACAACAAAACGTAACGTGAACCTAACGCGCGTCAACTCTAACTCAGCTAACAACTAAAAAAACTCGCAGCCAACGTACATGTCGAACATTTTTAAAAAGAAAACATGTTTACCCATAGTGTTGCGAGCGCAAAAAATAAAATAATTGAATCGGGAAGGGGTCGCACCGCCCGTGCCGTCGCGCGTTGATTGGCCGATATTCAAATTGAGAACTAACGAGATATCGTGCGGCGTGTGCGCCTGATGACATTTCTCAGTGCGGCTAATATATTTCCTATCGCCTAAGGGAAGGTGTTAGGGGTAACGAGCCGAGGAATCGAGGGAGTGACTTAAAAATTTCAAGATCATATTGGCTGGCGAACGCTGTAGGTAAGAAGGTATACTTTTTCTAGATAATTTTATTTAACTTAGTAGGGATAATCTAGTAAAACCTTTTATTATAAACATGGAATATAACTTAATAAAAAAATGTTGGATCCGCAAATAGGGGCAACGAATCTGCTGGTCTTTTAGCAAGGACACACTTGAGTACAACGATAAATAAATTCGAGTAATGCAGCGTCATAAATTAAAAGACGACTAATGAGTTGATGAAATAAATTTTATAAAACGTTAAAATGTTTTGAGAAAACATGGAATAAATTCTTCCATTACAATGATAACAGATTGTGCGCTTAATATATTTTTTTAGAATACACACATTTTGTATTTATGTAAAAAGAAAATACATAGTCAATATAAATTGTCTATTATCCATCATATTTACCAGGCTCTCCGAAAATGGGTATAGTACATGCTTACACGTGTATTATAGGAAATATGTGTTGGATCAGAAAATAACGTAATTTATTATATAGGGCTCTTCCGTTGTTGCTTTCATCTTTCACAAGATACAGATTGAGCATGATTTGCATATTTCCTGGTGGGATCGTGTTCCCGAATCAACATGTTGTACCTAAAATGCTGTTGCTTGTGTGAATTATCTTGCATACTATGAATTTCACTCGTATTCAAAACGAAAACGTTTCTGGTTCGAGACTAATTTCTATGATATTATATTTTAAAGTCGTTCGTTTTCTTTTTATGTAAAAAATATTAACATCTATCATAAAACACGAGAAATTGTAAAAAAATAAACTGAACTATTTTTTACTCAGAAAATTAACAAAAGAATATCCAAAGGTAACATAAGCTAAGCTAAGAAGACATGGTTAGTGTTTAGAGGTTTACAGAATTGCTATTATAGCATTTCGAGACAATAGGTCGACCTATCCGAGTGACGCCACAAACAAAAAAAGACAATGTTTAAGTGAAAAAAGGCGACATTAATCACTTAAACTTGTAAACCGTTTGTGATATAGCATTTTTAACTGACATTCGCGATTTCCATGGGTTTATAATCAGCTGCTATATTACCTACCTATTTAATCTTTCATGGTGCCATGAAAAGTTTGGAAAATACAAGTTTTTATATTTCCTATAAAAGCCATGGATTTGATGGCGCCATAAACTGTCGGCCCTTAAGATGGTTGTCTATGAAAATGTGGCGTATGTTTGTTACGAGATGATAACCATTATTACTTCTATTGTTACTTTATTATTATATAGAGTCTAGTTTATATTGTTAAATTTATTAGGAAACTGCCATGGAGTCAAAGCCAGCAAGAGTAGGAAGCGGTGACCGGTTGGATTTCAGGGTGGATTATATATTTTGTGAAGTTTAATAAGTGTAAACTAGTACAGTTATTTTAATTAATGAATTTTTGTGTTTATTAGTAACAATAATTACTTTTAGATTTAGATAACAGGCAGTATTCGCATTGAGAGATGTCGAGATTGATAATGATTATTTTTATTCGGATATAGTACTACTGAAACCACTATTGATAATATGCTGTCGAGCAAAATGAGGTCTGGTATTAATAGACAAAAACTCACGGAAATGTTACTTACATATATTTAGTTCAAAATAAACATTACGCCCCACAAATCAAAGCGTCTCTTTCGAAGATTCTCTGAATCTTTGTGGAATTTCTTTATGATACACTACACGAACAGTTTTGTTAACTCAAATATTGTATACGCTTATGCGTTTCTTTTACAAAACAGATATAAAACCGTAGCTGTGCTCATGCAGATAATGTACAAAAATGTGTAATGTAAAATAAAAAAATTACGTTTGCAACTACAAAACCCAAACACAAACTTGATCCTACTATGGGTATAGGTATATAGGTGTATACACGTTTACCCTTATTGCTTATTTCACATCGCATTACCTACCTTTTAGGTCTGATCACTATCTTTTTCAATGGCTTCCTCAATAAAATCAGATAATAAATAATGTATAACATTGTTGGTTAAGAAACGACACTGTCAGTTGCTTTTCTGGTTAATTTAAAGTAAGTCTCTTGGTTTAATGGCGGAATTTATGTAGCGGTTTTTATGTCCCAATAAAGTTTCTTTAGAACGAAGCAACGTCGTTAATCTAGACATCTAATAAAAGTAAAAAAAATGGTACCAATGACGTTGATAGCGTGAGTGTATTTTTATTATAAAACTTCATTTTTACTGTCTGAAAAGTGTGCAAAAGCTCTTAAAATAAAGTCAATACCTATTTCTTCAGTTTTTAGAAAATAAATTTATTTTATGATATTATATATAGGTATATGTATTAACATATAATACTTAGTATAAGCAGATACGGACACATTAAGTGGCTACCTTGGTCGGCCTAGCACCCACTAAACATAAACTTTTGGTTTACGCCGCGAGATCACGCGAGTTCGTACAGCCGGACTTATTACAAACATCGCCATAAATATTACTTAGTTATTACTTGTTTTGAATTTCGAGTGGCCAAATGTTTTCCCAACTAGACTTACGCAAAAGAGCTGTAGAATCATACCTTATTTGTAAATATTATATGTCATTTCCATGTTTGAAGTATTATTTAGTTAAAGACATCATTTATAAGGTTTTGCTTGATGAATAGAAGGTTATATGCTTTTACATCAGTATCTTCGCAATTGAATACAATTAGTAGAAAGGAAAAATTTAAACATCAGGCCGGACTCGAACCCACTTCTACTAGGTAAACGCACCAGTCGCTTTGCCAACTAAGCTACAGAGGTCACTGACTGATGTTCAGATTTCCACCTTTACTTGTTAAACGTCTTATAGACGCGTCTTCTAGTGAACCGATCGTTAGTTTGGGTTCACCGATTTGATTAATAAAATGCGTTAATTCAGAAGTCCGAGAGATAAAGTAGCCCAATACTATTATTTTTTATCATTTATTACGCTTTAACGCATGCAGAGTCAAAAAGTTAGTTTACAATTTTCAGCTATTCAAAGATAATGAGGGATTAATATTTTCTACCTATAACATAAGTAGTGCCTTATACTTCTTATCTCTCTTTTCAATGGTTTAAAAGCATATTATGAGCCATTTAAATGCACTCAGATCTGGTTGGAATCACGTTTACTTCGCTGTTTGACTTCAGCTAGAAGTTAGTCGGACATGCCAAGGAACTGTGAGACGTTTAGCATAAATGCCCTCTGAAGTGTTAATTACTTCAAATGTAATGATTGGGTTCATCGTTTACAGTTGAATTTTGAGTTTTGATTGGGAATCGAAAGTTTCAAAAACGTATGAGCATTTTGTAATTGTGCAAATTGCTTTTGAATTATAAAGGTAGAGTGGACAATTAAGAATAACTTTTCTATTTAAAATAAATATACTAATTTTTTGTTGTATTTCATTATCATATTATACCTAATTACCCCAAAACAATTGGAACTTTGGACTTGGCAAATATAAGTGACTTAGAAAATAACAGTATACAAGGATATCACATAGAAACTCTTAACACTTAACTAACCAGCCGAAATTAGTAATTTAGAAAATGAAATAGGTTATAGGAAAGAAAACAAGACTCACAAGGAAAGAAATGTATATTTTATTTATTAGTAGTTGCAGGCTCACTACGATCGTGTAGATACATAAAAATAATAGCCCCAACAATATTTCTCGTGTCAACTATCTACTTACTATTCCGATCAAGTGGTAAGGGTTAATGTACCTACATGTAAGCGACGGGTTAACAATATTTTTCTTAAAGGTATACACAGAGAATATGTATTTTCTATTGACAAAATTGCTAGGACTTTTATTTTACTCACGGTTGAAATTCCATATATGTAACGCTTTTGATGTAGCTACGTACTAATTATAAAGCTGGCAAAAATCAAATAAATTCTTCGAGCAAATATTTTCAACAACAATTGCAAACCTTTTTCAAATCTTCAATTTCTATGCATCTCGCTATCCATCCGCTCAAGCGCTACAACGCTGGACTGTATAACACTTCAATCGGCACTTCCAGCGATTGAAGCGTACAAACAGTGGAACGGTCGCTTCCAATTCGTCCGCTAATTGAATATAGCCCAAGGGTAGTATAACTCTCGACTGTATACGAATCTGTGACGACTATATCCGAGTTGGGAGCCAGTTGTTTTGCTTAAACAACGATATATGTACGTCAGGGAATAAAAAATGGTGAAAAAGGGAAATTTTGGGTAGTGTAGTGTAACGTTCGACCGCAATCGTAGGGTTTGTGTTACCAAAGCGGGCTCGTACGTATCGACTTCTCGAAATAGGAGTTTGGAGGTAATTGGGACAGCCACTGTATTTTATGTACCAACTGTTTTTAGAAAAAGCAGAGATCGTAATTGAGAAAACTTAAACTATAATAATTGTATAATAACTATCGTGAGGAGAATTCATAATTATTTATAACAAAACGGTTTACTCACTTATATTCTCAGGAGCGGTGGCGTCGACAGCTCATGATTAGGGACTCCTATTGAGTCTGAAACTAGTCGGGCGATCCCGAGAATACGTGAGTAAACCGTTTTGTTTTAAATAATTATAACAATTGGTATAGTAAAAAAAAGTCAGGTAAAAGAAAATCAGTTTTCAAATCCACAGTTCAAAATATGCTGGCAATTACTCATAATATAAATCAAATGACAAAAGAAACCCCTTAATGTTCGTTACTCAGAATTTTATTGCATCTATATGACGCAGAACGAAATACCAACGTTCGGTTAGCGTATATACGCTTTAGTTTTATGGCCGCGTTTAAGGGTTAAGTGCGAAATGGAACGCAGATAGGACGTGGAGACGTGAAAATACTTTCGCGATGTTTTGAGGGTTATACGCGAGGTTTATGGGGTGTGGGTAGTTGTCGCCGTGTCGTTCATATTGTTAGATTAAACAATAAATTATGATTTTTGGGGCGTTCGAACATTCTTGTGAGAGGTGATGTTTTGGGTAGTGCTTTAAGGGCCGAAACAATTTGAACGAAAATGTTTCATTGTAAAATGTGATTAAGTAGTCGATCTTTATACAATACAATACCCTAATCTAGGTATGATTAAAACCTATATTTTTCAACTATAAAGTACACAAGTGACAATTTTTAGAACTTATTCAGAGGAAAACTCTCGTAGTTTTGATTAATTATTGGCTCGAAAATGGTTCTAAAAACTATTAAATAGACCAGAATTGGATGACAACAGTTAGTTATAAGCCGTAGTTCACAATAACCCACTTCCATTACATATAAAGTAAATATCACACTAATAACAGTTTCTTTGAATTGTCGTAGCACATCGTAGCGACCCGTAGCATACACTAATGTTTCGTAGACAATGGTTATTGTAACGCTCGAGGTATTGAGGTTAATATAAAGAGAATGAAGTACCAATGTCGGTTTAATATTGTATTTGTCTTCGTATGTATACATTCTAACTTTTGGTACTTAGGTATTATTGAACTTATTAATATAAATGAGAATCGTACTATATCAATTTGCATTTGCAAAACCTGAAATTGGTTTTAACATCAAGCAAAAATAGAAATTGCATTATTTGCGTAGTCCTGAAAGTGATGATTGTATTTTACCTATAGTACTTTTTGGCACTGAATTTCATAAGGTTTTGTACAGAGAGCACAAATTCAATTAAAATCTAATAATTTAATTAGTATGAATAAATTAATGTGCTGGCTAAATAGCTTGTAAAACGAACAATCGTTTATGCCTTTAATTAGATTAAATAAATTATCTTCCTAACTAAAACACGATCCTATTAAACACACGCACAACGTAATATCTCTCATATTCCCAAATTAAACTGCATAACCCGACAATGGCTTACATTTTACTCAAACATCCGCAAGTGGATATCTTTCGATAATGACTGCTATTCATGGCAACAATACAGCCAGACCGGATCTATAAAATCTCTCCATTCAAGACGTAGGTGCCTTATTCAAGGGGATTTCTTACGAACGTAGGTCTATAACAATTCATTATAATGCCATTGAGATATTTCTATTGTTAACTTAGCCCATTATAGTCTCATTTAGCTTAGACCGTATTATGGGGTTAACAATGGCAATTTGTCGTTTCAATTATACCTCGGGGATGTTCAGTGGATGGTGTTTGATGGATTGTGGCTAAGAAGTAAATACAGAGCTACTTCTAACGTTTTAAAGTAATTACTTGGACTACTTCGTTTGTGTAATAAATAATGAAATGAAGCCAGCTGTGGGAACAATTTCTATAATTGTATTTTAATATTTTTTTTCTAGTAGAACATAATTTAAAGAAAAATTGTGTCCCTCTATTTTAGACAGTTCTACACAAGTGTCTTAAGTTGTCTCGCGCATAGCGTTTACAAGCGTCCGGATAAAGCCGCACACAGTCAGGTTGTTTAGTTGCGTGTACGGCACTCCAGCTAAATTAGACGGCAACTGGTATTTTGATAGCTTTTTCGCTAAACTGTAAATGCTAAACTGTAAGTTATGTACACGTATATTTATATGTTTAGAGACAGTTGAAAGAATTGTTTAGGTACGCAGGCTGAGGTTATAAAGAACGAAAAAATTAAGTTATTGTTTGTAATCGCCTGGTATTTGCCCTAACTCCTATCTACACGTAGGTATATATGCAAGATAGGTGTTTGACTTTTACTTAATAAATTTTCCTAGCTACTCATAAACAATGTAATATTTTATTACACTAATGATAATAATTTTATAAACCGCGACGGTAGCTCACCGTACCGCAGTCGCCTTAGGGAAATGTAAAGGTGGATTGATTTACTAACAAAGCAAGCTAGCTTTGTGCATTGTGATATTAAAAATGTGACTACAGCACTATAGCATTTACGCGGCCGTTGTCTTTGGATCAATTTCCAGGTCAGTTTTTCTTTTATTCTCAGTGAGCATTAACTTTAATTCTCCTGTAATATATAAAGTACTTAATATAATAGTTTTTTTTTTAATACCTTGTTTTCATTTTGTTGTGATAGAAAATTAAAGTTTGGTATGTTATGGTTTACTAAAAAAAGTCCACATATATATACAAAAGTTATAAACTTTTAAAGTTAGTAGGTAACACATGTTTTATCTTTTTTTAGCAAATCTGATACCAAAAATGATTAAACATAACACAATATATTTATTTAATTTTAAGGTTGTTGATAACTAATCAATTTGAAATTAGAACCGATATATTTAATAATTTTAGGGCGAAACCATTTCATCTCAAAACTTTTACGAGGTTACCTACTAATCAATTTCGCAATATTGGAACAAAAGGTAGAATCTTTTAGAAGACGAATAGTAACACATATTTATTGTTATAAGACTAATGTCTTATAAAAATCTTTGTTATATAATGTTATTTGTTAGCCTAGTACAACGGTTCAATTTAGTTTTTTTTATTATTTTGGCTCCAAATTGCTTATTATCTCTGTGCCGTCAGTCTTCTATTCTAAATCTATTACTCTACACAGCTTATGATAAACTCGTATTCTATTTCAGCACCCACATCACGCTATATTTATAGGCACCTTTATTTGAGAGATCACTCTATAATCTCCCAAATAACGTGTAATATCGTAAAGTCATTCATTGGTAAAGCCGATATCACGTGATGTTCAGGCGCCCTTTGTTACAGTATACCTCTTAGCAGAACGTCGTCCTACATGGAGTCACGTTGAATATAAAAATAATATAGACATAGTTTTTGTTTAATGTTACAGAGAAAATATACCAGTAAATTGTTTATTATGGTCATATTTTGAAACAAACATTACTTATGTTTTAGTTATTTTATTTGAGATGGCGCTTGAAGAAGGTATTTAAACCTCTTTTTAATGTTTAAATTAAAGTTTTGCTCACCAGAAAACCAATAAAAACGGTACAAATCAAAAACATTTCATTCGTTTCCGCCAAAATAATTGTAAAGCAATGCTGCAAAACCAAGAACTGCCAACTGGTAACAACCAAACGTGTTTATTCGTTCCCCATTGCTCCGACTAGTTCCTGCAACTTCATACCGCGTACTTAAAGTTCGCAAGTTCGTAAAACAAATAGGGCATTTGAATTTCTCAGCCCACTTTCAATTGAATACCTCGGAGTTGGGAACTTATAGCGCTTTAAAAGTCATGTTTTAAAAGACTGGTGAAGTAAACTAAGGAACTTTGTTCTGTTTGCGATAATAGATGTGTTTATTGCTGCGCGGTCGTTATACGTATCTATATTTAAGATTGGTTGTAGTTTTACACACTTTCGTCTTAAATTTTTGACAGATCCAATAAGCTGCGGCTAGAGAGACGGTTATTTTTGCATTTTATAAATACTTAATATTTAATTGTTTGCAGATTGTATACGAGACCTACACAAGGCTTAATCCACTCTGTTTGAATAAACTAAAAAAAAAAATAAACAATTCTGCTTAGTCCTAAACAGATAGATTTTCAGTGCTAACCCTTTCACATAATGTACGCGTGACGATAAAAACACTACATTGCCTTATTTTCAGAGAGTCATATAACTTGTAATTCAACCATTCAAATCATAAATCTACCCATTTAGTAGAATTTTGTATCATCGATCAGACAGTGTAAGATTTCTTTTCCCTTTACGTCGTCCATTTAATTCGACTGAGAGTTATAAGTTATTTACTCGACACGCAACTTGAGGAAAACG
Organism: Diachrysia chrysitis; assembly: GCA_932294365.1. Taxonomy (NCBI): domain Eukaryota; kingdom Metazoa; phylum Arthropoda; class Insecta; order Lepidoptera; family Noctuidae; genus Diachrysia; species Diachrysia chrysitis. Next base: position 10,611,458 of record OW028656.1, on the reverse strand, counting down.
GTACCTTATGAGAATAAATGCTACATAATATACTAAGAATTACCTACTCACCTTGTATACGAAGAACGTTTAAAATATTTACAGAAAAGATTATTGAAGCTTACGTCAAAACATTGGTGTTCATAATTTTTGATAGTAGTTGTGTAGGTCATTATAATTAGTAATCTTTTACTCAATTATGCAAACAATTTGTTTATTTATGCTTTTAATACTTGAGCTTTATCACATAACGGGTCTGATTCATTGTTTTGCCGACAGAGTGCGCTGACAATACTTCTTGTAATACACGTTTACAGAAAATCTGATATCCTCTTAATTATTTTAAGGCCACGCTTAAATTATTATGTTTCGTGATTCGTGCAAAACTTGTAAGCACAAACAAATACATAGACACATCTGTAGATCCCGATATGAGCATCATCTGAAGAAGTACTTAGAGATCTTAACGCAGGAGTCCAGTGTTTTTTTGAAAGCTATTGTGTAAAATGACCTCTAATTATAAAAAGATCTTAACGGACACTTAGACTTTTCAGAAAGATAATTATGACGTCACTCCCAGAACCATTCCAAGCTAGATATTAATATAATTGTTTTCAGTGTCCCCACGACATTGTTATTCAAAGTGTGATGCTAACAAATCGCGCTGGTCTTAATTACGAGCGTAATTTAATATTTTTCCGGAGCCCCATTAAATGGGCAGTCGCGCCATCTGTCGGCAGGCTGACGATGTAATAAGTGGTTTTTATTGTTAATACAACTATATTATGTAGTATGCGAGCTGTTTTTGGAAGATGGAAATTTTGGTTGAAAATTTTGTCTTTTTTTAATCTTATTTTCTTTACTATTGAGCAATTTTAATAAAATTTAAAACAATAGGACTTAACCTACATTTTGTAAAATTGTTACGCACACATTATGTATATGCGGTTCAACAAAACTGTGTAAATCGAATTGATCGTTGAGTTTTACTAACAACGAGGACATTAGAAAACAGTAATAAAAGTCGATTACTCACTAAAAATGTCATGACTCTGCTCACTCGCAGAGACACCGTCTTCATGTATATACAAAACAAAACACGATTGTATACAAATACTTTAACACAATATACATTGATAATCTTAATACAAGCGCAGCAAGCAGGTGGGAAGGAATATATAACGTATACTGTTCACGTATCTGATTAAATTGAATATAATACTGTAACTTTCTTAGTTGATAGGTTGTGAACCTTCAAAGGATCATAGAACGTTATCTGCCAAAAGGAGATCAAGTATGACGTTCCGCTCAGTTGAACACAATAACCTATCTTACTGCCACACTTTACCGAAATTCTGTGTTGAATATCTTACTAAACTTAGTCACGGACGAACAATGATGTACGAGAGGTGACTCTATCTATAGTTACGATATATGCCAGTTTAACTGCCGTTCTTAGACACCTCCACTTTGAAATAGTCACTAACTGTTATTCACAAAATCTCATTGAATTTAAACTGTTTGAAGAACGTAATGAATTGGATAATGGCTATTAGTTAATCATTGACTATAACTGTTATTTCTGTTCGAGTACATAGTCGTTTTGATTAAATACAAGCTTTAATAGATTTTTCAAACATACAGTTAAATTTTTAAAGAATTTGAATATACCTATATTTATAAAACTATATTGAATTTGTAAACATATTGTTGAAAGAATTACGTTATATTTTTATAATTGATGGTATATATTTTAAACATTTATATTTTAGTATGGACTCATTTGATTCATGCGCTGAATGTGTTTCTTACTCTTTATTTTATCAAATTTTAAGTATATATTAAACAAGTGTCATTACGTTATCCCTAGGGATAACTGAATACTATATATTAATAACTGAATAATAGATAAAAATTTCTCGATTTCCTTTGGTTACGCCATAACATCCGAAAGACTATAACTAGAACTTCGCATAATTATTTTTTTGTTTTGTTCCTCATTGTATGGAGAAGGTTTTTATAAAAGAAAATACAAAAAAAAAAACGTATGGAAATGTTTTGGAAATTACACACTGCCCCGTGTGAACCCGGGCAGCCAGTACTAAAATAAATCCGAACAAACAAACTCTTCACTTTCATTGTATTAGAATGAATGACCTTCGGTTGAGTTTAAACCATTCTGCCATTTGTAACAAAAGTATCTCAATCATGTTGCTTAAATTTCATAACATATTCACTATCGTTCAGTTGCATCGATTCGCTTAACTCTCAACCTCTCGTACACCGGTATCACGAAGCTTTGAGACGAGAACTTAAGAGTTCCCACTCTTGTACGTCTTGCAAGTCTTGTTACGACTTCCATAATACTGTGATATTCCTAGTTTGAAGATTTTAGGTTCAGGTTAGATTTTATGCATGTAAGTTTCTATTAATTTAGTTTAAAACCATATGTTGTCCTACCTTATAAGAAAAAGAGAATACATCATTATTATTTTTTTACCTTTCAACATTATTGAGGATATTTATAAAATCAGTACCTAGTACCTATATAAAATACTTCTATCATTTCAACTCACTTTTAACTGTATCAATTCTTGGTTGGAGTCAAACCCAGTAATTACCTCAGTCTTAAAAACTACAACAGATAAATTGTCTGTAGAAAGTACTATTCAGCTAATATAATAATTCCTTTTAAATTATTATGCTTCTACTTTGATTTGTAGTAAGTACATAGATATATATAGTACATATACAAACACTTCAAATCAAAGTTATTCACGAATATTATATACCAAATACTGGAGTGACAAATGGGACTTTGCTGAACTACTTCGGAGTTCAATGGCACTACGTTACAACTGTGCTAATGCCATTTAAATCTGAGACATTGTTATCTTAATGCCACTATTTATCCGTGTGCTGAATTTCAGCGTAACGTTTGACGTAAACTTTGAAGTGACTTTCGATCTTTTAATTTATTATTTTTTTTATTATTAGTGACTGTCCCACTTTAAGGAAAAAGCCTATTCTTTTACAGGAAAGAGATTTTTTTTTTAATTCCGAGTTTTCAGTTAGTAAAACAACTAATCATTTTGCTTATAATTCGAAATTTACTTAAGTAGTAGCTATTTGAAAATGCATGCAAAATCTTGTTAACCAAATTAAAACATTAAGAAACTTACGTCGTTCAAAATCTCATATCGATACAAATCAATTAGTTATTCAAGACAATTGACGCTACACACAATACGTTTGGGTAGCAAGTGGACTAAGAAAGGGCGCCAACTTTCGCGCATGCGCCAACCGAAAACAGACCATAAGACCTCCAGTCACGCGGAGTCAGTCTTCGCGGAGACGTCGTATAGGACGGACGTCGCTCGAACATTGGAAATACAATCGCGAGTGTCGAGACTTAGAATGATCGGTTTCGTGGTCCGCGTCTTAGTTAGGTAGTAACGTGCGATGCGCGGTTTGCGCGATGTTAGCGTACGTGGTCGTGGTACTGACAGTGCTGGACGTCTGTGTACCATTGTACCATCACCAGTTCGCAGTGTTCGTCCCCGGTGGGCCGGAGAAGGCCCACGAATTAGCGCATAGACATGGGTTCATTAATCACGGGGAGGTAAGTGTGGACGGGATGCTTCGGACGCGTGATCTGTCTTTCCTTGTTTTTTTTTTAATATCTGCGGGAACTGTGAGAAAAAGCTTATTGTATGGACGTTATTAATGAACTGTTTGAAGTAAGAATTGTGTCTTTATTTCGGTTGAGAAATAGTCTTATCGAAGAGGTACGTTTTAATTTCTTTTAACATGACTCAATAAATTTTGAGTAAGTAGGTACTTGAGAGGTAGTTTATATAAAGTTGTCCCTTTACTAATCCAGAATAAATTGATTATTAGTTGGCTGTTGGTTGGATGTTTTAGTTTGAAATGTTAACGTTATGACGAATACTGTATTTCCATCTAAATGTGCAAATTAAGATACAAACAATACTCTGACATAACGATAAAAAAAAATATTGTGATACATCTCCAAAGGTCACAAGTCTGATGACAAATTATCTAATTCTATGGCTTACTTTATGCACCAGAAAAAAACATTTTATGAGTCAAATGTCACTAATACTATAATTCACATAATTATGACAGTCATGAATATACTCAACATAAATCTAAGTTTGTTTACCATATGAAAATTGTACATATTATTATGAGCAAAAAATTGAAAATAAAGGCAATCTTTAGTCCACATATCAGAACTTACCATAATATAAAATTAAAACGTCAAGAACATTATTTTGTTATATTCAGCGTCAACATTAATAATTCCGAAAGATCCCATCACTGCAATTGCAAACAGACTCGGTCCTATAAACAGGAACATTCTGTATTCGTTAATAATAAGCATAAAAGGGGATCGGCCATCCTCATTCTCTAAATGTGAAAGTTTGTTACTGGGGTAGTTCGAACTCGTCCCTTTTACAAAACTTTCAAATATAATGTGACGCATAAAATAATAATGTTCTATTGAAAGGATTATTGTGTTGGATCAGCGTGGCTGGTAGTTCAAAGTTACAGTTTTTGTTAGTGAAATACCGATTGGTTTATAAAGACTGAAAATAGAAGCTACATTTTCAGACATATTTCTCGTTTATTAAATAGTGTGAGGCTTATAACTTTTATCCCGGGAGAGCCGTAGAAGCCTACTTTAATTAAATACAGCCAAAAGATGTATATCATGCTTATAAGATACGGTGAACAAGAATTGTTTTACTGTAAAAGTCATTAGTAGCATTGACATTTTATAAAAATAACTAATCATTATATATATAGTAACTAATCGTAAAAAAATCAGCCTGAATTACAGAAAAATAACTAATGTTTCAAAAGATCAAGTTCTTTATTAATTTCTGTAATGCACTAAAAATAACCTAAAAGTTATCATCAACAGCTGATATATAAACTGTCACAATTTAGTCCTGAAATGTACGGATTTCGTGATTTTGACGGCTTGCCGAAACATTGTTTGTCAAAGCATTTTCAGAATAACTTTTCTAGGAAATGTTATCTATGTTAGTTCTAAAATTAAGTTTAACGCTTTTAGGCAGGTAACAAATTTGCAAACCTTTTTCAGTACGAGAAATATTAAAAATTTAGGAATTGCGGTAAGCTTTTGGTATTTTTGGGAGTCTAATTGCATTTGAAACTTAACAAAGTAATAGAGAGAGTAGTTATTGAAAAATGAAATTGACTAAAGGTGTATAATTTTTCCATAAATATGTATCTTGTGATTGGTTAATAATCAATGGAATAAAATCAAACAACTTTAGATCTCGATTCAGAACAGGTACTTGAAAAGTATGTTTTTGAAAGTAAAAATAAGATCTGAAGAATAAACAACACAGATTTCCTATTCTCACCAGAATGTTTATCGCTTATAAATACTTCCAGTTGTGAGCTATGGCAGTAATGTGTTTGTTATACTTAGAAAAACATAATATAAAGACACAGTCGGCATACTTGTTATAACTAAACGGTTAATTATTCAGTTATTCGTAAACAGTTACCGAGTTCGAAGAGGAAATAATGATATCGTAACGTCACATTTTCTGAATCATTCATAGATAAGAGAAATGTACGCTGTTTTATCTTATTTCGTATTTTGTAAATGTCAGAATTTATGCTTTGAATTCAAAATGTTGTGCCTAAACAGTGTAGTGTTTTGTTTTTAGACCTTTTTTTGCTTTTGTTTTCGCCTAAAGAAATATATTTGAGACCTTTTTTAACGTTTTTAAGGTCTGTTGTGTTTACAAATAAATTATTTCTCTGTAATACTTAGACCTAATGATTTTTATGCCTGTAAAGAAAAGGCTTAGATAGATAGAAAAATCTTTATTAAACAACACGAAATTGTGATTTTATTACAATACCTAATTCGGTGTCATTAAAGGTCTTATACCAACTAAAATAATATATGTTTCTCAGTCTCCACTGTCTTACATGTAAACAATGTACAATAACATGGTATTAAATACCTACCTTATTTAAAACACAACTAGATGGGCTATTTAGCTACAAATTGTTCACAAGTGGTATCGTTCGTATCGACTGAGAGCATTATTTTCCTTTTGAGAATATTCTATTCGCGTTTAAAGTTTTTTTTTGGATTACTGAGTATTGACTACTCACAAAAATTGTATAATAAACTAATCAACTTTTCTTGGTACCTAATATGTACGTGAAAATAAATTATAAGATTATATTTTTGAAGTGACATTACTTTTCAATTTAATATTATTAAGTCGTGAAAATCTGGTGTTTATAAAAATGTTTAGGTACGAAATAGTACAATAATCGTGACTAATAGAGGCCAGTGCTGAGTTACGGTACAAGTGTTGATTGATATTGTTTTGCTAACAAGATAATTGTGTACATAATAAAGTAAACAACAATAAATCTATAAAGATCATCACGACTTCTATCACAAAACTCTGGCAAAAATAACACCCACATTTCTTTTTTCTTCAAAAAGTGAAATCCCACGTAGCAACTAGAATTAAGTTTGTATTACATTTCATGGTTCACAAATTAGTTAGAGAGCTATCGAAAATGATTAGAAATTTAAGGCAGAATTGTGTTTTGAAGGAAAATCCCACAAAAAAAGTTACTTCATAAACCAAACATTTACCAGTCTTAAGTTGAAATTGTGTGGGCTTAAAAGGCAACTCAGGATTCCCGTGTTATCTTAGGTAAGGAGAATTCATAAAATAAGCAATTTCGCATTTTAATCTTAGAGTTTTTATATGATTAGCCAAGAATGGGCCAAAAAATTACCATTTTATGTAAGCAAACACAACAATATTGGCAACCTTGTGTATGAAATATGAAAAGAAACAAAGTCACCATAGGGTTGTCCAAATGAGCAAATAGTTTAATTTTAACAAATTTAAGTATAAGACGCTTATTTTGATGCAAATCTTTTATTTCATTGTTACACAAAACAGGTTCCCAATTTGTTGATCTGAAAGAGATTGGCAGTAAGTATACCTACATTAATAGCTATTATATGTCACTTTATTATCTTATCTTACAAATCAAATGTGTTCAGATAAGGAAAATGGGTTCCTTAATACGATGGCTCCAATCAATAGGATAACAATGTGTCAGGACGATGTGTTAACAAAAACATTATATGGAACAAATAAATAGAAATAATATACTAGTAATAGCAACTCGACGTAAAACAGTATTGTATGTCGAGCTATTTTTTGTATTTACATGAAATGCATGGTATGTTTACAATACTTGATATAGTAATATTTACCGATCGTCACGTTTTTATTTACAAACTAGCGTTGACCCGCGGTTTTACCCGCGTTATTAGTAGTTTGGTTACTTCCGTAAGAATCATCATTTTTTATATTTTCATAACAATTTTTAATGTTTCGATAGTTATTTTGCTATTTAGGACGGAGACAAATCCAACAAATCAAAGATCATAAAAATCGGTCCGCCCGTTTTTGAGTTATAAAGGCTGATTTTACCAACGCCAGATAATTTATATAATTATTTTTTTATAATTATTGACGTCTGACAGATTTTGTTATGGAAGATTTGTAAAAATTGTAAAATTATTTTTGTTGAAAAATAGCAATAGATGGTGTAAATAATCCGATTATATTTTAATATAATTAGATGGGCTGATATTATCAGATAGTTTTCTAAATACTGTGAATGCCTCTTGAAACATACGTAGGTACTGCAGAATCATCCTAAACCAGAATCTCTGGTTCAGAGTATAACGAAATAATTTCAACGTTATTTGAGAATACCTACATTATTTACTAGGTAAATCATCTTTCATTGCTGACTCTAAATATTATGACCTTAATCCGGGAAAAGGTAGACAGCGGTCTAGTGTACCGACATTTTACTTGCACCGACGGGCGACGATGCAGAATTAATTTCCAGTGACAGGCAATGTGTAAGAGGAAGTAATAGAACAAAAGAGGAATATTCATGAAGAGGAATTATGACATTTGTCGTTATGGGCAAGAGATGATCTTGTGACGTAATCAATTATTGCCTCTAAAGAAAATAGGGGATTAACGAGCAGATTAATGTTACATTTTTTTTTGCGGGTCACAATATTTTTTGTCGCCGTACCTATTGGCTCGCCGCCGCGTTTTAACTCCCCGGAAATTAATATTTCCGAGAGTTTCGGCTTAATATTATATATTTTATAAGAAATTAGATTTTCAGAGAGTATTTGCGTGTTACACTTTTGTCTCATGGATAAATGATGTGAATTCGAAATTAGGGTGACATAAAAAATAGACCCGGTTCGAACAAATTTGGAATTCATGTTCGCAATTTTAAGGATGCATAAAAAAAAATATAAATCAATTTAGGATTAAATTGACTCGGTAGGCAATTATTTTTTTTATAATGTGATCGGATTATTTATGAAAGCCGTTTAGCCTACGGGTTAGATGTTATTTGTAACATGAATAAACACCAAATATTCAAAAGGAATAATGTTTTTACATACAATCTGGTTTTTTAATTGCACCGACCAGTAAAAAATTAAACGGTTTTTTGAGGAGCACTGCGATATTAATTTATTAGAATTTCTATAGTATTCAATTGAGTACCACTTTTCTTTTATTGTCGTTCCCCTGCTTCCAAACCTCGGTAGGTATTAACAAAATAGTCCGTATAGCTAACGTCTTTGAAAGTAATTTCCATTGAAATCAGAAATAATGTGGCACTCCCGAAACTGGTGCTGATTGTAATTCTCTGAACGTTGCCATTGAGACCCAGATTTATAAGTGTTGGCTTGACTCAGTTATAATGTTTGTTTGTATATTATTATGTTAGTTGTAAAAAATAATGTAAGTAGTGTCGTAACGTTACGTTTTATGTAATAAAAAAAATTGGTGTTTTCGAGAGCTGTTTATATCAGTAGATGTTGGAAACCATTTATTCTTATTTCTTTTCAACTTTAGTAATTAACTTTCTAAAAGATTCTTTACTTAACCGGCTGAAGCAGAAGGAGGTTCTCGATTCATCTTAGAGTGCTTTTTATGTTTGCTGCAGGATCTCCTGTAATTGTAGATCGATTTTAAAAAAATATTTTAGTGATCATGTGGTATACCCTACCTTTTTTATATTCTTCCATATAAATGTATTTAAAAACTAATAAAAATATTTGTTTAATGAAGTATTTTTTTACATTTTATTTGTTATTTAGATTTAATCATTGTGATCTTTTGGGACCGGTATTCTGTTTCAGTGTAGTGTAGACAAATTCATCGCTTTCTAAGCCAATTTCGGTGCGTTTTTTATTTTTGATATATTGCTACCTCTATAAAAAGATAAATCAAAATCCCAATTTATGCATTTGAGCGGATGCCTTCTACTGCAGCTAATACTCGAGATATCTTAGTCGAGAGTTTACTTGTATTATTAACGGTTTAATGGGTTCTTTGACGTAACATACTTTGGTAACAGATCAAACGTGCGGGACCGAATATATTACAGATGGCAGATGTTTGTTCCCAGGGGGCGTTAAACTTGAAACACGTCAATATAATATTTTATTAAATAAGAGATATCTTTAGAAACAATGTTTTTTACTAATTATTTTCATTTAATAAAACAAAGGTTTGTTTGTTTTATCGACACCTTTTTATATTTATGAAAAACATTATAGGAGCCATACAAGTATAATAACTATAGTTCAATGTTTTTTTGTAATTGACGACAAAGAGTTAGTAGGTAACGTAATGAGAAAATGGTTAATAAATTGTCTCAAGTGTTCAATCGTTATAACGATTATAAAAGGTATATATATACCTACTTAGAATTAATACATTAGGTAGGTAACATTTACGTAACGATTAAAATTCAACTTTGTTGCAAGAGACTAAAGTTTAGTTTCGAGTGGATTACACAATTATATTTTCACTGCTCGAAAGTGCAGAATGTAATATATTCTTATCTTCTGTGTCCTTTACAGTCTTCGGTATAGCTGAAGTTAGCAGAAAGCTTTGTTGTTAAGACAATGTATTGACGTGGCAAAAACTATTTTGTCCATTCACTTGAATATCTGGATCTTGCGTTTTATGTAAATACTTACTTCTTACCTACTTTGAAAAGTTAAGCTATTTTCTTACCCACTTCTAAAAAAAATTTTAGATGTCGGTTTAACCTCTGTACCTGTGGAATGATGGCTACTGCGAAAAAAAATCTGCTGTCACGCATCAGGTCAATCTGTCAATTTCCACCAATCACAGACCAGTAGCTGGTCTCTCATTGTGTTTATACACTAATTTGATATACACCTGATGCGACACTAGCTACCCTGGTGCATTTTTGACCACATTGCGAATGGGTGTATTATATCTATAGCATCATAGCTATGAAACGGATGGACAAATTTTGATACGGTTTATTTGTTGGAAAGGTTATGTAATGGCGATGGTTCTTACGTATAATTTTTGAAGTTAGTTCAGTCGCTTAGTCACTTGAAAATAATTTTCTAAAATTGCTTGGAAGTTTCTTAATTTTGTATTCATTAAATTTCTCCTCCTCGAGGATTGGTAAGTTTTTGCGCAGAGCCAAGATCAATTATAGGAGTGTAGGTAAGGTTTTTCCAAGCTTTGGGACGAGGTAGGGCATTGCATAGAGTTTACATATTCTAGCAAATAGGTATGTCTTTTAATCAGAAAAAAAACCAATTTATTTTCAGTTAGCACTTGCGATATTTTTGTGAAAGAAGTGTGTGTAAAATATTTAATTGAATTCAATAATAAAGTAAACACATTTTTTTGACGCTTTGTGTATTTTAACAAAAACACAAATCGAATACGTTTTTATGATATTAACAAATCATTAATTTTACTTCGAAGGAAATTTTATTGAAACCAAAATTATTAATCAATATTTGTTTTGTAATTTTGTACGATATAAGTATTAGTTTTAATAAGACAATTTAAGAAATCAAATCGATTTGTAAAGAAAAAAAAATGAGAATTTGTAGTTTAGTAAGTAAGTAGTAACCCGTAATTGAACATGCGTGGTGATCAATGCTCGTTCCTTCTCTATTGGGAGCAGGCATTTTCCCACCAGTGGGACATTCACAGGCCGTTATTAATAGTAAAATATATATAAAAAGTTGTTCGGACCTATCTGTGAATACAAGAATAGACTCTAATTTATGAACCAGTGTAAGCCTAGCAGACAAACGACATTACTGCCGTAGACTATCTCAAACCCACAAAAGAATTTAATTATGTAGGTGAAGCGAGGTAGTATACGAAATAAAAGAAGAAATTCGGTACATATTTATTATGTTCGTACCGAGGTACGTAAAAAGCAACGAGGAAAGAATACTAATTCTGTATTAAATTTAATCATTTTGCGAAAGTCAACGACGAATCCTAAATTATATTTGGATGTTATTTAAATTGAATTAGAGGGCAATGTTTTTTAATAATATAATTATGATTACATTTTTTGGAAAATTTTACTTGCAAGTGAAAAAATAGGAATTTGGAATGTTATTTGTGACTGTCCTTGGAATAAATGAAGTAAATTTTGTATTATCGCATGCTACCTTTTTCCAGGCAGACGTCGTTCTGCCTGGAAAAAGGCAGCACTAACCGACTGTAGTGCACGTACCGGGTCTAGTTGTGTGTTCAAACCATTCAGGAACCCAAATCGGTCCAGCCGTTTAGGAGAAGTTAGGTTACAAACACACGTACAGAAGAATTATATAAATTAAAGATAACGTGTAAGTACATAAAAACGACCCTAGCGTACAGTTGTGAACGAAAATCTAAAACAAAATTACCAAGAAGCGGGTACTCACAACAATGGCAGGCTTATTGTAGATATAACAATACTTTACTATACAATGTCGAATTAGCGTTCGTTATTATTAGGCTTCATCGAGCATACTACACGACAAGATAATAGACTTTGCTTTCCTTTGAAAACACCTCATCTCTTCCCATATAATATAATATTAATATCGGCCTGTAGTAGTCAAACTGCTCGGCAAAGGCCTATTTTCATCTAGGGAACGAAAGCGTGCTCACTGGTGGGTAGGCGATTGCAGATTTTCGTTCACCGCTTGTCATGATGATACCTGACATGTTCGTTGTTCTTTATGCACAAAACGATGTTATCCACGTAATAATAATATCATCCTTACACTCCTTTTTTCGATAACAGACCCCGCGGGAAAATGTAGTCCTACTTTTAACCAAAAACCAAAAAGCCGTCAACAGTCAAAAATAAATACTTTATTATTATTATGTACGATGCTTACAACGGGTAATGTGAGGTCGTTTTATACTTGTGTTAACCCTAAACACGGCCATCGGTTGAATAACCCTTCGCTGCTATTTACATGGCCTAAGTGAGGTGAAAGCTGAAACATAATGAAACATGAACAGGTTTTGTTACGTGTCGCGGTGTTTCTTGTAGGGTTAACATGACTTCTACAGTTTTATTTTACGGTTAATGCAGGCGATATCATCAAAATGTTTGTTTAATTTTGTTCATTTGTGGTCGTTTTAATACGATCGTGACCAAACGTTTACATACTCGTAAAAATACTTTGAAGCTGTTTTTAAGTTGCATGTCAAGTTTCCATGTACGTTTGTAATCTAATGGGGTATTAAGAAACATAAATCTAATTGTACCAAGAATGTTAAAATATTGATAAGAGAAAGAAAGAAGAGAAAGAAAATATATTTATTTTTAACCACTAAGGAGACACACACAACAATACAACAAAAAAAATATATAAAATAAAAAAACAAACAAAATAAAAAATAACACTAATAATAATAACACAAAATAACAAAAACAAAAGAATAAAAAAGAAAAAAATAATTAAAAAAATAAAAACGACTACGGTTTCTGCACACTGGCAACACACCCAACTCCCAGTTCCCAACACCGCTAGTGGCCACACTGAATCACCGGACGGACGCGACGTGAAACGGAAGTGCGCAAAGTGGGGAAACTTAAATATTTTTTACCAGTGCGCATCAACCAGCAGCCGTATTCTAATATACTCATTAAATTTTATATTTAATAATATAAGAAAGTGTGTGTCCCACCAGTGCCAAAAATACGGACATCACTCAGCAATCGCTGCGATGATACTATCCGTTTATATGTCAATGTTAAGACGCTATGACCTTTATAGCTTTTAAAATGTTACTTAAAATGTACGTTGTTGTTTTCAGACCGTCATAAGGATTAAAAAAAAGCCTGTTTATTCTTATAAAAATATAACTCCCTTAATCTTTTAATTAAAAATGCTAAAGTTATTTCTAAAACTATAAAAAAACCCCAGCTTTCTTACTTCGTAAGGTAAGATCCTGAATATAAATGTAAAAAATCAGCGCTGAAACAAAAAGCTAGACAAACACGTAGGTAAACATTCCTATTCACACAAGACCTATACTTTCAAGTCCAAATCTCGGACAGTCGGGCGCAAAAGTTTTTCTACGGCGCTCCCAACTTTCTGAGTGTCGAAGTACTTTCGTTAGAAAAAGTTTTTCCTAGAGATTTTGTTCAACTGCTAACCTACAGAGAGGCAATGAAAGGGATTATATTTTTATTAGGTAGAACTAAATCTTAAGGGCCATCTGGGATTATTTAGTTTGTTCGTTCGTTTTGACTGTGGGTCGCCTTTTATTAGACCATAAACGAATAGACCGTTTGGCAGTTGGAAGTCGATTTAGTATCTGTTTTGATGGGATATAATCGGAACTCCCCCTTTTTTTAGGACCACGATATTTTGTTCATGAGTCAAACCATTTTCGAGCCATCACCTTTCAATATTTACAGATATATAGTTACAAAAGACAATTGGTAACTATTAGGTACTTTCTTGTTTCAAAAACAATAGTCCTTGTACAAACTGATCAATTAGGCCGAGGCTTTCTATAAATATTTTTATTAATTGGCAGGTAAAATAAACATGTTCCAAGCTTCCCAGGTTCGTGTCTGCTATGCAACACGCGGCATTACTGAACTTGGCTGTCAATCATCTCTGTAAGCTTGACCATCGATTAGCAACGCCATACGTGTCGTTTGCGCCCGACATGGTATTAAATGATGGCATTTCGAGGATTACAAAGCATACAGAACAGAGGTTTTATGAAATGTATCCACAGCTTTACAGTAAAATCGGTCAGCCCTTTGTGTTTTTAGGTTGAGTGAGGTCTGTAATTATAAATGATTGATGGTGCATATTAATGTAATTGATTTTGGTGGTATCAATGTTGTTGTGTTGATATGGGCGGTTGTGGTCGCTTGAGTTGTTTTGATTATATTAGTTTAAACATATTTAGTTCGTTTCATCTCTTTTTGTGAATAGGCCTTCTATGTAATACATGATACTATTACATCCCTACTCAATTCACTAATAAATAATGATACATTCAACTCAAAACCTATTTCTTACCCGATTACACCGACTACCAGCAAGAAAATCCTAAGACCATCAATCCTTAACCTCAATATCAAAAACTAGATCACCAAGAAAACAGCAAAAATGCTACAACTATAAAACAATAAAAACTACAATTTATCAATCACCGTCTAATCTCATCTGCCAGCGTCAAAAATAGTGAAGCAAAAAGGAGTTTATCACATACTAAAGGGAAACAAAACAAAAGCAAAATGAATTATCGTTGCTAGGATACCGCAGGGACCGCTGGTATCACAATCCATCAATTAAATGCCTATCAAACGTCGATGGGAAACGATGTCCCTTTTATATTTTAGTTGTTTATTTGTTGGACGAAGGTCTGTAAATTGTCTCTGATAGCGTTGTTTTTGGATGAATTGTTTAGGCTCGCTATATGTATGTAATGTGTCTATTTTTGTGATCCACTTTATTGATAAGGTGAAAATGCGTGTAGAAAGTAAAAATACAAATTTTAATATTATTTATTTTTTGTATTTCTTACTAACCCATAAAAACATGTTTATTAAAAATGTATTGAACATGAATGAAAAATGAATGATATAATAATAAAAATGCATGAATGAGAAATGAAAAAATGCAACACAAAATGTGTTGCATTTTTTATTTTTGTACTAACAGATTTTCAACACGGATTTGTTAAAATACCCTAATAGTAAACTATTCCTTACAGTAGCATGCTCTATTTCGTATAATTTGTCTGCCCTAAATAACGTTTTATAACATGCAATGATTATTCTTTTCCGCTCCAAGCAACTATCAAAAAGTAATCACAAAATACCGAGCTCAAAACACTGCCTTTGCGACAAAATCAGGTCTATATTAAACGAGGTGCTTATAAAAATTCGTCATAACACTGGAGAGTATTTTCCAAATTCATTACCGGGTACGCTCATTTGCTCCAAATGTGAAAAGAATGCAAATCACTGGGAGGAAATAACCGACCTCGAAACGATTCGAAGTTTTACCGCAACGATGTATAGTTACAATGGGTTGCCAACAGATGGCGTTGGACGTTCCAAGTTTAGTACCAAAGTATTACTTATTTTTTATTGGGGTGTTGCCCTTGTTCTGTAGTGGAGGTTAGCATTGATTGAGTTGGTGTTCAAGCTAAACGGATAATGGATGTTCTTTGATGTTTTTCTTTGTGGGTGGAACATGTTGGTCAAGGTTTTATCTATTATTTTATTCGTTTTGAGAGTTGATGTCAATTTATTTGTTTAACTGTCGCTACCGTGGGATTATTGAAAGGTTTTTTATTTAAATGTTAGTCTATTTTGTTTTCTTTATCATACTTTTTTATTAGTCACAAGAAACCAATTTCTAGAAAGAGTCGCATAAAATAAATATTTCTAAATTAGATACCTAACGTAAAAGGCTTACAATATCTAAATATACCTTAGGTTACGACAAACACGTGATACGTACATGGCAAAGGCATTTTCTTCTCCAAACGCGTTTCCATTACAATTTCAGAGATAACGTTACCCAAAATCAATTATACAACAAAGAACACTTTGGGTACGGAAAGGTACAGTTCCCATTGAAAATTTCTAAAATACCTAGATATTAATTAAAGCCACGAATGAATAAAAAAATATTCATTGAATGAGCGAATGTGATGACAATGGGCGCCGGAGTGAGGATGAACAAAAGCTTTGGATAATTGGAACTTCGCTTCAACGCACTTCTACGATTTCATAATGCCCTACTTACCTACCTATTTTAGTAGCACAGACAATAACAAAGTGGGTTAAGTGTGAGCTCTACTTAATATTAAAACTAGCCGTGAATTAAGGTTTAATTTCTTAATTTATTAACTATGCATTCAAACACTTAATAGGCATATTGAAACGCAATATGTAAGTATTTATAAAAGTATTTTAGTTATGACTAATATTAAAAGAATAAATGTAAATTTATCAAGAATACATTTGTTTGTAATTGATATTTATTATCTCAAGTCTAACTTAAAGATCTGGAACATTAAATTGATGTTTATGAATTCTGTTATCGTTGAAACAATTAGTTTTCTTGGGATTTGAAACATTGGAATCACTTTTCTGTTAGCCAAATTCAATAAGTCAGTAATTTTAAAAGTAATTTAAGATTTTTAGGTTTCGGTTTGAGATAGCGCAGATATTATAATATAAATAATAGATAATAATAATTATAATACCACTCTATAAATGTCCCACTGCTGGGTATATGTATCTTCTCATATAAAGAGGGAATTGCGGGTTGGCAATTTCAGTTTTAATTTTTTGGAAACTTAAATTTTTTCTGCAACTTTATGCACAAAAATCCGTTCATTGAACCGCTAGGTCACCACGACACTTGTTGTAGAGTCGGCATTATAATATGCAATTATCTATATATATATTAATTATCTTATATATTATAATATTAATTATCTTGATTTGAATATAAGG
The DNA here is from genome assembly GCA_932294365.1 of Diachrysia chrysitis. NCBI lineage: Eukaryota > Metazoa > Arthropoda > Insecta > Lepidoptera > Noctuidae > Diachrysia > Diachrysia chrysitis. Next base: position 10,594,532 of record OW028656.1, on the reverse strand, counting down.
TATTTCATAATCACTTAATGGCATTTGTGTCATATCTAAACTTTCATGGGAGTTTTCTTAAACATGACTGTTTTTTATGTGCAAGTCGTCCTCATGCACTATCATGTATAAATCTTGTGTAGGTGAAAATTCTAGAATGTGGCAGAGAACGTTCTGTACCACATGTTTGACAGGAGAAGTTACAACCATACATTGAGATAAGAGTGGTTATTTTAATGACAAACTAGTACCAAGAACTTTTCTCAGTTATATTATAATGGTAGCATTAAAACAAACCTGTTACGCCAACATTTCGTCACGTAAGAAATATAAATGTTAAATGCATTAGCCTCTTATCGCCGGTTCCCAGCGGGACAATAACTGGTCACAATTTATGCATCACTGCAACCTTTAAACTTCTCTCTTTATAGTCACGTTACGCAGATAGCACTTACTTGAATCGTCCCCAGTTTTGTCTAATAAAATCTTATTTCTACGGGCCATTACTAGTATATACATATTTATCTCCAAAATCTTCGCGAGGAAATTACTATCTTTAAACAGGACAACTTTTTTAGGACATAATTATGCCATATTGTTTTTGTTTTAGAAAACTCTTAGTTTATCCTCGTGGCTATTGCTAATTAGAATTTATTTTGTTAAAATAATGTTGTATAGCGATTTACGTAAGTTCCGTTATAAAAATAGTTTGTGAACTAAGTTTTAAACAAATATGAACCTATTTTACCGAAAAAGAATCTCTTTAAAAAACTAACATAATCTTCTGTATAGCCTTTTCCAAAGCTATGTAGGGGTCGGCTTCCAGTCTTACCGGATTTAGATGAATACTGTATTTCACCTAAAGCAACTGTCTATCTAACCTCCACAGCATATTTTACTGGGTAACACAAAAACTAACATAATAAATTACGAATATAAATAAAATGATTGTATACACTACGGTTATTTGATAAACTTTGTATAATAAATAATAAAAAAGGTCTAAGCTTAATAAACAGTCCTGAAGCATACATGAATATTTAGCTGCATAAACTACGGCGTGGAATAAAAACAATCTGGGTTAATGAGCACCAGTATTTAAAACCGTTTAGATACAATAAGAAGTGCGCTTTTGTTATTTCTTCCCTGCGACTGAACCTTTGCACATTTACGTTAGATCTAGCAAACTTCCTAACTAACCAATACTTATAATTTGAATAGTTGCTTTTTTATGTCTATGCATTTAAACGTTCTTGTCGGTATTAGGATTTATTTTTAATGTTTTCTAATGTTACATTTTGTTTATAAGTTGTACGCGCTCTTTGGAGTGTTTGATATTCTATCTTTCTTTAAATTAATTTAAAAAATAAATTTTATGTAACTCAAAGATATGTCACAGGTGTTAGAAATTGAACAGTTAAGAGGTTGCATAAAAATAAGTACGGAATAAATCTTAGAAGCAAACCAACTCGTAAAGTATCGTTTTTCCTGGGGTTAGTAGCCGATCTGGCTAAAGTCGTGCTACACGAAGGCGTCTGACTTAGCTTAGCGACTGTTAGGTACTTATAATAATAATATAATAATATCTTGGGACATCTCACACACGGTCATCTGATCCCAAACTAGGCAGAGCCTGTGCTATGGCAACCAGAAAACTGATAAACATACTTATATATTTCTAAATACATACATATTATAGATAAATTACACCCAGACACAGAACAAATGATCGTGCTCATCACACAAAGATTCGCCCTGGGTGGGAATCGAACCCACGACCTCCGGTTTAGCAGTCAGGATCACTAACCACTAGACCAACAGGCCCGACTTGAATGACAATCGACACCTACTCGTTACGAGCTCTTCGAAGCAAATCGAATCTTAAGTTAAAATAGCCCATCACTAACAAACCCATCTCTGAATGACCTTTTCTAAAACTATTTAACTTACGGATTGATTTTATCGATTATGGGTTACGCTCTATTTTCACCTTCATTAGTTAATAAAAAAACTTATAAGGAAAAATAAAATCAATATGGCTACGGTAGACGTCAAAATGGTTTAGTACTCTGTGCATGTATTGAACATAACGACCCCCAGGGGATTATAATAAGCCCGCCGAATTATACTAAATAGGTCACGCAGATTATTGACAATAAGTGATCATTAGCTTGATTAATTTGAAACTAATTACGAGTTAAGAGGCAATTTAATTTGTATGGAATAACGGTTAGTATAATTTGTTAAAAACCTTTTTATATTAATTGTAAAATTATTCTTTATTTGATTGATAGTAGGTATTTTATTGAATTATTGAGAATAAACGAGAAGCTTAACTAGATTGATTGGATATTATTATTTATTATGCACTCTAAGCCTGATGTGTTAGATGAAATCTAACGCTATTTTGATTCTGGATCCTCACTATATCAAAAGTTTTATCATGGTTTAAATTTCCAGGAGATTTTTTAGAAAGCTTTGATACATAAAACACTTTGTTTTTTCTGTATTCAGTCATTTGCAATGACAGTTTGACATTGAATTTTTAAGTTATGAAGTTCCAAATGAATATTGTGCCTTACGCCTTAACCACGCAATTGGCCGACACATAAGTCATAACACGATTCAGTTCTTGGTTATTAATGCCTTGCACGGAAATACGTTAATATAAACAAAGTTACATTTATTTAAGCTACAAATAATATCGTCTATCAAAGAAGGATAATAATAAATTTATTTCAAAGTAAAGGGATATCATTAATTAGGGACATTTGCAACAATGGCATCAAACGGAGTATGGATAAATAGCCACAAAGCGTTTGACCTTATTTTGCGTCGTTTAAAATGAACTGCAATTACACCGTAACGTTGTGTAATGCGAGTCATCAAATTTTATTAGAATGTCAATCAGTGATATATAAACTACCTGTTTATAAAAAACCTGTTAAACTAAGATTAGTAAGAATAATAAAGTTTCAAGTAATTTGTACCTATAACATCAAAAGTAACAATTTACTGTACGGACAAAAAATAAAACACGGTTAAAATAAGCATACAAATAGTAATGCAATAATAAAATTATGTGATTGTCTTGACTATTTATATGGTGATAGTGTTTCTATGCAGTTTACCGTGAAACCACTATCGTTAAGTCAATAATGAACATAAATGGGTGTGTCAATAATATAACTGCCGTTTCTAGGTAAAACAGTTTAGTTACCCACCTCTATTGTTTGTGTATTTCAATGGAAACTAATGTCGTTTTGACTGTCCTTTCATTGTTACGTATATCTACAATGAAATTTATCAAATTATTCGGGTTTTAAGGATAGTTAATCATTGCTTTTATTCGAAAGTTACCGAATTTAATGATTTATTGGGGTGCTTATTTTTTATTTATCTTACTTATTAATATTGGTGCCTATTTTAAGAGTATATAAATGTCAAATGTTACATCACTGTGTAATAGGCGCCTAAGCTTACTGTGAGTAATAAATATTTGATGTTGTCTGATTATTTTTACTTCGTGTATTCCCCCTAAAATTTCAGCGGACATTTTTGGTTCAATGTTCTTTTTCATTTCTCATTTTTAAATAAATTGTCTCTAGCAACTTTTTATTATTCAATGCGATAAATGAGGAAATTCTTTTTGAATTCAAATGTTGTTTACCAAAAATGGGATTATAATATTTATGAGAGATACGACGAGTAAAACCTCTTACAAAACATTTTTAACTACATTTTTTTTAATTTTGCTAAAAATATAAACGCCTAAACCTTTTATGCCATAAATTGCTAATTACAATATCATATCAGCTTAAGATCTCGTGTTTACACTAGCAAGTGCCTTTGTAAAGTTAATAGTGTTTAGTATCATTATAGTTACGACTAATTATAATAAAATGAACTAAGCAATTAGCACATGGTTCCCCTCCCAAAAAGCTAGAACGTATCACTGTGGGCGTAGCTACCACTTTGATAATTAGAAAGTTGTATTAATTAATTATCTTGTGATTGTCAATCGTAATATTCGTAATTAGTATATGAATTTATAGTAATATATACACGAAACAATTACAATATTAAATGTAATGACGTAATTTGTATAACAATGGTGAATTAGATGATTTTCTAAGTGAATTGTATGTATTCTGTTAACAGGATGAGTAAAGTTAAACAAAATAATGGTAGAAATTATAGATATCTCATGTTTTCGGCTACGGCGTAGCAATCTGATTTTTAGATAGAAAATTATACTACGTTTGACTAAAAAGACTTTACAACATTTAAATTGTGATATTCCACACTAACGTCAAGACAACGAAAAAACAACTCCTCATTTTTATGTTCTAGTTTATTCAGGCACTGCATGAAAAAGCAACAAAATATGACTACCTACAACCTTCCAGATATAATAGGATTGGCTTGTTATACTGCCGGGAAACCTTAAATAAATGAGGTTCCGGTACATAATCCAATGAGTACATAGCTCTATCCTAAACGCCAGTAAATACTTACGCCAGTCCGATGCAAAGCGGGCAGTTACGCAAGCTACGCTCGTAGCGACGTAGCGGTTTATTTTGCGTATTTTTATTCATCAACTTTTCTTTCTTGACTTTTGTATCTGGTATGCTGAGGACTCTGTATCCGTTTTAAGATATTATAAATAGCTGATACCAGAATATGGATAGGTTTTTAGTTATTGTTGTAAATAAAGCATGGTATTATTGTACTGTGTTGTTTTACATAATTAGCAGCAGTCTAAATTTTTTGTCACAAGTCTACGACTATTCTAGCTAACATTAGTTCCCGATGATTTATTATTGAATATTTATTTGTTTGGTTCAAAATTGTACTTTGTATCGTTTGTCCGTTTAATTTTCTACTGTGATAAGGTTTTTTGATACGTAAGCAATATTCAATTTCTGCCAATATTAAATATCGTGCTACCCTAAATTGTTAGTCGTAGAACTAATGATTCTTTTTTTTATTTATTACGCATTAACGCATACGTGGGCGACGTGGTGCGTTAAATCAGTAGTCGTAGGTTCGAGTCCTGCCTGAGGTTCAAAATTTTTGCTATAATTTGTATTTAATAACATAATTAATGAGATTCTCATTTTTTCAGATTGGCGACCTAAAGCACTACTTTCTTCTATCACATCCACACGTAAGCAAGAGATCACCAAATGCCAGCGTCGACCATTATAACAGACTCAAAAATGATCCACAGGTATATGCAGTATTTTTGTATTTGTCTATTAATTAGTCTTGATAGCCTAGCGGTTTGCATAAGGTTGCAGGTTCGGATCCAGGCTACGTAATGATGATTATTATTTCAATTTGATTATTTCAAAGTTATATATTATGTATTTTTTATTAATCTAAGACATCACTGAAAATCAGTAAAAGAAAAATCTGTAAAAGTAAGTGTGGTGATCAATGCTCGTTCCTTTTCTGTGTGAGATAAGCCCTTTGACCAGCAGTGGGACAATTACAGCTTAACATAATTATTGTATTAAAACCTTTACTTATATATTAAAATCTTTACATACACACACGCTTTTCTTTGACTTGCAATGTATGTTTGTTTAGGCCGAATCTTGCACGCTAAATTAGAACCACGTTTCGTTATCCGATTGAGATGATATGTTGCACATTTATATATGTTTGGAAACAATACAATATTATGGTACTTTAAGCTGCTCTGATGATGGAGTCAAAAGGTGTCCATAGGAACTCTCGTTTCAAATATTGTGTTTAAAAATTCCTCGTAAAAAAACATTAAATTGATTCACTACCTTAACGTAAGCATACAGCTGTTTAAGTAAGCCATATCTTTAAAAAGATAAATAGCCATATTTTTTAAATTACAATAATGCTTTGACCTTTGCCCAGCAGTGGGACACCAAAAAGGTTATACACAAAAAAAAAAGCTACAATAAAGATTTTTTAAATTACTGAAATGTCAAGACGTGCCTAATATCTTAATAAATATTTCAGAACATGTTTTTACTCAATGGTTGCAGATGGGTATTATTACAAACTGTTAACACGAATTAAATATAATTATTATAATAAGGACCTTTACCTTTAAAACTAAAATTTCTAATTAGAAAAGTTAATTAAAACTAAAATTATACTCATAGCAAAAACAGTTGCCATGTTTGGCTTTGACTACAAATGCTAATTAATAAGTCTGGCAAATGATCGCACAAAATTTAATAGCATGTTAATTATGTGAGTGTTGAAAAGTTCATCCTTAAAAAGATGTATGTTAATTAAGTTTTAATGAATTCTCTTTTAATTTACACAAAATGATCATTACATACTGATTTATTAATGAACTGGCTGTTGTACACGGCAACGCCCAAATGGGTGATCGTTATCGCGCCAAAAAGTACCCTATGTCGTTAACCCAAACCAAACCAAGTTTCAACCAAATCGGTTTAGCGGTTTAACCGTGAAAGTGTAACAGACGGACAGACACAGTAGCTTACGAATTTATAATATTAGATTATAATATTAAAGTTAGATTTATTAAAATCAAAAGTTCTTATTAAACTTTAATAATTAGATCTCAAGGAAAGCAGAAAAGGTCGATTTTGCTTAAAAAAACAAATATTTTAAAGCTTACATACATACATAAACTTTAGTTGACTTTAATTATAGTAGTAATTTGCAAGATAATCATATTATTTTATTAACAAAATAACAATTCGTTTAACTGTTTTCGAGCGTTGTGTTACCTGCCATCACTTTGGCGGAGAAATAAACATTTTTCTTTTCTTCCTTTACTTAAATGGTTTTTGCAAGTCTGGATGTGTTTTGTTCTAGTATTAGTTACTTCTGTATTGAGGTATACACCCTGTACAAACGGTAAACATAGTGTAGGACGCCCCTTAACCCCTTGAATAGACGACTTGAAAAATATAGGCTGAGTTTAAATATTGTTAGAAGCACGTCCATCACGCGTTTTCTTGTCATTCCACGCGCATAAGGCCACATCAGTTCTACCGAACCAATCAATATCCCAGTAATTTGATTGACATCGGTCTACCATCAAATTATTCATTGGGATAATCCTTAAAGTTATCGGATTGGATATCATGACTCGCTCCGTTTTGAATAATTGATTCAACGCCGTATTGAGATTAACGTTAGGATTTTGTCTCGAGGGATTGGCCAGTTAGTTAATCTTCGAATTTGAATAGGATTTAGCGATCCATGAAGTTTTCCTGTCGAATGCCTGGTCAGAATGGGCAGCCTTGATGAAAGGTTCGGTTTGCTCGTTTAATTTTAGTTGCCAAATAGTTGGGCTATCGTTCATATAGGGATGTAACAAAATTCCTGTTTAAATTTTAGGGATATAATGCCCTTGTGATTTATAACTGACTTTGGGTTCGGACTCAAATATATAAGGGTGCTGGTTGAACCCATGAGAATACTAATATTGGCATAATAATATTGTGAATAATATAGCCTGTTTGATATGACTGTAAGCCGCAATGATGAGGTTTTCACGTCCAGTAATTTATTATTTATTGTTTATACCGAAAGAAAAAATAAGCCTGCCATTCTACGAATAAAGTACTAAAACGGTAATATATGAAATTTACTATTAATTTCCATTTAGCTTTAAGTATTCACGGTAGTACCCTTAGTAATCCGTTTACTCTACCTTCCCTATTTCCGTTATTTATGGCAACATCGTGACGATTCATATTTTATTATTATCTCACAATAGATTTAGTTTAGTCCCGGTTTTATTACTCTATTATACCGCAGATACGCAACTATTTGATTTTGTGATACACAAATTGAAGTAATTTACTAAATAGCAGGCTTAAATATCACTATTATTACTATCTAAACATCTCTATTGTAGGAATAAACCTTTATTTCTATTATCATTGCGAAATTAGGGGTACCTAAACATGATAATATAGCTTAGCACCTCTTAATAGAGTTTAAAATTGATTGTATTCCCTTTGTTGAAACAGTATCGAAATAAAACGACAAATAACATGTCTTTTGCAGCACTATGATGAAGAAGTGGCTCGACGTGTAGCAAATCGATGTAATCGTAGCTGACTCAGTTACCTTAAGCTACGCTGTCGTAATCGATGACCGATTTAGCTACGTCGTAGCCACTTCCGCAAAACATAAAATTTTAAGTTTTCTAAACTCATGATGTTATGTTATGTGATTGATGTAATTAAAAAAACAAGTAAAAATAAATGCTTAATTGAATTATGCGAAAAAGATATATTAAAATATTTTATACCCAGTATTATACTGAACTTAATTAGAACCAGAATTAAAAAAAGAAATGTTATATATTATTGAGTGAGAATTCATAAAATTTACTAAATGTCAATTTTTTAATAGTTTGTGTGCGAGTGGTGCTATTATGTGTAATTTAGTGAATAAAATATGTTTTAAATATTCCAAATACTCGTTATTCAAATTTACAATAACTTCTCGTTTATTTTGCAATATTGTATCGATATTATTTTTGTGTGAATTTTACATTTTCTAACAAATATGTTTAAAATGATTTTTGAATAAAATTGATATCAAAACGAAAACATAGTATAATAAATATAATTATCTAAGTTAAAGCAATAACTACCTACATAATAATCTTGCGTTTACGATTTATTTCATGCAACTTGCGATTTTAAACGCGCAGTTTCCAATTTCGTTGTCATATTTAGGTTATAAACATCGAATTGTCAATTTACAATAAAATCCATTCAGTATTAGGTAATAATATAATTAAAATAGGATATTGGGCTTTAAATTTTATTTCACGTAGGTTCACCAAATAGACACATCTCTATCAAAAAATTCACTTAAATTTTACTCAACTAAGGTATTAAAGTGTTAACATTTGACAGGTGAGATGGGTCATGCAGCAGCGGGAGTTGCGGCGCTCGAAGCGGGACCACCAGTGGGCGCGCCACGTCATGCGCCAGTCCAGCGCGCCCGCCTTCCCCGACCCGCTGTTTAAAGAGCAGTGGTACTTGGTAAGATATAAAATAAACTACTAAATAATTATAACAAATAGGTATCTAAAAAAATTCAAGCGGAATGGTGCCATGTGTTTTCTATCATTTTGTGTTTATGTTTCGTGTGGTCGACTTTCTGTAAATTAATCAGTAACGGTCATTATTTCTAAATTAGATTGGTACGGATCCTATCAGAAATAGTTTTTTGTAGACCTTTGTCGTTCACAAATATACACCGTATGGGACTAATATTCCAAATCTTATTGTAAACGACGACTTTAGTATATGTTTTTTTGTAATAATCAGACACCAAAAAAGTTGAACATTTTCCAAGGTCAATTTTAATTTTGTTTGTAAGTATTTAGTTAGAAGGATACAATTGTATAGGCACTAGTTACTTGTGTGTTATGCTATTTTGTATAGGAAATGTTAAAATCGTTAAAATATGTAATACTGACTTTTATCTAGAACAAAACAAAACCATATTCATTTAGCTGATATAATACATATAAATATATATAAATAAACAAAGAGAGCCCCTGTTTTGAAGTCAGTGAATAATAAATGTTGGAAGTTAGGCTATGTTTTGGTACAAACAACAACAGCGGCACCTGTTACATTCATAAAATTCCACTGCCTAAAATAACGGAGAGTCGAATAGAAATCTACGTAACTCACAAACGATGCAATCATGAGTAATAATAATATTATTTACTACAAGCCTAGTATATGTTTAGTATGAAACCAGGCTCATAAAAAGATGCTGCAGCTATGTGAGATAAGATAAGTGTAAGCTAGTTAAACTAGCGTGGCTCACGTTGCTTGATAGAGGAAAGCTAACCTCAGGTAGGTTCGTAGTCGTAGTCGAGCTCAGTTCTTAGTACTTACACTTTGTTAACGGATCAGTTTTCCATAGGTTTTGAGTTGGACACACAACGACGTAAACACAATTTCAGTGAGAGCCAGAATATAGCCAGAAATTTAAGTTAACAAATAATAATGTAAGCAATCAGCTACAAAAGTTCATGTATCATGAACTCGGTTGGTTTAAAAAAACATCTAAAACTCAATTTAAAGTCTATAAGAGAGAAAAAAAATAGCCTTATCAAGACGGGTTAACGTTATGATATCCTTTTAAGTACAATTATTAAATTTTATTGCTTTTAGTAGGTATGAAAAGCTATATGATTGTTTTTATCAACTTTTTTGTACAATAAGAAATACTTAACCTATAGAATTTATATAAGTTCTAATGAATTACGAAGTAAATTATGGAGCAGTTCAAAATTGTTAACACAATAACAAAATTATGGGGTATTTTGTTTAGATAACAATTTTAATGTAACCAGTTTAATCTAGTTTCGGCTTTACAAGACTGAAAAGTTATCGAGAATCATTCAAGTTCATAGAACACTACCCTGGTGCTGCAGACCTAAATAGTTTGTTTTGGTTTTTGCCAGTCTAAACATTATTGGCCTTAAAAATAAAAATCTCGACTGCGATTAGCGATGGTTTAGCAGATTCTATATTCAATTTTTCTACGGAGAATTTAAAATTAGAATCTGTTAATCCGTTGTTAAGCTCCATCGCGACTTTTATTAATAAGGCCGTATTATATTTTTGTGTACATTAAACTATATTAATAATAATCAATTGCCACATGTATGACGTAGCATCACTTAAGAACGTCTCGATCGATTTGGCTTTTTCATTTTGTTGTGCAATTGTCGGGACAAGGTTTTTATGAACAGATATTTGCGAAAAGTCTGTGGGAAATATCGAAAAGAGACAGGACAACAACTGTCGGATCAGCTTGTTTCTATATAAATATGTAATGTTTATACAAGACTGAGAAATAACATAAACCGGGCGCTAGTGATGTTTGTTCTTTTGGTAATAATTTTAAATTTTAATTTGAATAATTTTTTAATTGTTTTGAACAGACTGTATTAATAGCACTAGAATAAAGTTGGTTAGTTTAGAAAACAATATATGTTTAGTTGTTTTAAAATAATAAACCATATTATTTTAATCATAAAGTTACTCAATTTGTTCATCATTTTTGGAATCCCATTTGGTTCAATCCGGGCCATGTTCCATAATCATAAATACATGAAAACATACGTAAGTATTGTATTTAAATAATCCATAACTATAAATTCATTACACAAAGGTAACTTTATAAAATATCACACATACTGCCTATCGAAATGTACTCCAACATGAGTATTGCTGTTCAAGTGTCCGTTGTTTTTACATACGGTTTATAACAGAATAATTTTATGAGAATAAGACGTGATTCAAATACCTGCTTTAATAATATTAACGGTAAGCAACGAAGTACTTAAATACCAATATTTAATGACCTGCGGTACTTCTCTTGAAGTGTTTATTGTTCTTTTATGGGTGTCCGGTATACATAACAATTTAAAGAAACATTAAAACATTAAAATTATCTTTTTTTCTCTTTGTAAGATTACCTTAACATTCTCTTGGAATTTTAAATGCTACATGTTTTTTAATTTCTTAGGTAACTGCTCTATAATCTTATTATTAAAACAAGTAAACACTTTCCAAATCATGTTTTAATTCGTTACAGAATATGAAATAAAAGGCTCCTCAGTAAACTATATTACTAAATATTATAAAAATAAACTTGTTAATACTAAGTTTCAGCAATATTGTAATTAATAAAAAATATATGCTATCAACTTAAAATTCAGAACAAGTACAAAATATTTCAGAACATTTCAGTGGCAGATGTTAAGCATAATTTAATTGTACGAGTGTACTAAGGCGACGAACTCTGAACAAAGAGACTGAGTATCATTTATGCTTAAATTCATCTCACTAAAGAATAGTGTTGGAATTACTTATTCAGTAGTTACGTCCCTAGATCGAGGCTTTACGCGAAATTCTCTTGATAAACTTAAATTGTGACCTTGATGCCCTATTGTTTTATTAGGCAACGTTAATGTTTGTAACTTTATTCTAGAGGGCTGTAGTGAGGTAGACTAGGCATTAACAATGGTACTGCTAATACATAGAATTAAATATTTACGTGGGAGCCCTGTTGTATTAATTTACCTTTCCTTTCAAATGCGTGTATATAATTTAACGGGGTAGAGCTTACATTTAGTATTTTATGTTTTGTGGATAATACTAGATAATAGCGTTCCTTTGACATGAAGCGTATTTTTGATATGAAATCAGTTTCCTGGTAGTAACCGTCAAAGTGAATAAAATCTACCGTTTTTCTGCACGTTTGTATGTATCATATAATTATTTTGATCTGTATAAATTGGTCTTTGTTTGGATTAAATTTTCTGATTTTCCGCTGTTTATCTAATTTTATTTTCTTTTTAGATAATTCTTGTAAAATAGTAAATGGTTTTTGTATATCACTATAATTATAATTAATCGAACAATACAAAGCTTGAATTAAAAGGGATATAATTTGCATAAGTTACCGAGTATTTGAACCGTTAGGAAGGTTTTTCGACGTGTTAGTAACATTACGTTTAGTGTGTCACTACGATCGTCAACACTGCTCGCTCTCTTTTTATGTTTCAGGCGAAATACGTACCTACTTGTTTACTTGGACGTAATTATTTTTAATATACTATTATTATTAATCTGAACCAATGGATCGTGTGAAATAAATATAAATAGATAAAATAAAGGCTGATTTTATTTTCATTTATGTTCCTAGATTGTTACTGAAGTGATGTTTCAGAATGGAGGAGCAGCGGACGGCTTGGATATGAACGTCGGCTATGCCTGGAGGAAAGGGTATACAGGCAAAGGCGTAGTCATCACAATCTTAGACGATGGTATTCAACCGAACCATCCTGACTTATCACAAAATTATGTAAATATTTTATTTTCTATCTAAAAATATTTATATTAATATAGGTACTCTTTCTGATATAAATACTCATTAATGAAGTTACTTAAAAGCTGTCAAATGAAAATTCAATTTAGGATAAACGATTTACTTAAGCGTTCGTGTATTACGTAACTGAAGTGTATTGAACGGGAAACCCGATATTGTAGGATCCTGCAGCATCGACGGACATAAATGGGAACGACACGGACCCGACACCGCAGGACAATGGCGACAATAAACACGGCACCCGGTGCGCGGGCGAGGTGGCTGCGGTCGCCTACAATAGATACTGTGGCGTCGGGATAGCTTACAACGCCAGCATTGGAGGCGTCAGGATGCTCGACGGCCTTGTTAACGACGCAGTGGAAGCTCAAGCGCTCGCGTTTAACCCGCACCACATAGACATCTATAGCGCATCGTGGGGGCCAGAGGACGACGGAAAAACCGTCGACGGCCCCGGCCCTCTGGCTAGAAGGTATGGTATTATCTAATTGCATGCGATTGAGAGATATGATCGCAGGTGAGCTCATTAAAAGTTGCTTTGTTTCAGAGCGTTTATAAATGGGGTGACGAATGGAAGAGGAGGGAAGGGATCTATTTTTATATGGGCGTCGGGAAACGGCGGCAGGCATACGGATTCCTGTAATTGCGATGGATATGCGAATAGTATTTTTACTATTTCGATTTCTAGTGCAACGCAGGGGGGATATAAGCCTTGGTATTTAGAAGAATGTTCGTCAACCATAGCTTCGACGTATAGTTCGGGAACACCGGGCCGAGACAAAAGCGTTGCTACTGTAGACATGGACGTGCAATTAAGACCTGATCATATTTGTACAGTAGATCACACAGGGACCTCGGCATCGGCGCCACTAGCTGCTGGAATTTGTGCATTAGCCTTAGAAGCAAATTCATTACTAACGTGGAGAGATATGCAACACCTAGTCGTTATGACGTCTCGGTCACAGCCTTTAGAAAAAGAGGAAGGATGGATCGTTAATGGCGTAAAAAGAAAAGTAAGTCACAAGTTCGGCTACGGACTAATGGATGCCGCTCAGATGGTAACATTAGCCGAACAATGGACAAGCGTACCTCCTCAGCACATTTGTAAGTCACAAGAAATAAACGAGGACAAGTCTATTGAAACATCTTTCGGTTATACGATATCAGTGCACATGGATGTGAATGGGTGCAGCGGGACGATGAACGAGGTCAGATTTTTGGAACACGTTCAATGTAAAATTTCACTGAGCTTTTTCCCTAGAGGAAATTTACGGATATTGCTTACGTCGCCAATGGGGACGACTTCCACCCTTTTATTTGAGAGGACGCATGACGCAACGAGCTCTAACTTCGACGATTGGCCGTTTTTAAGTGTCCATTTTTGGGGAGAAAGTGCCGAAGGGCGTTGGACCCTTCAGATATTTAACGCCGGTAATATCCACGTCACTCAACCGGGTATATTGAAAAAGTGGCAATTAATATTCTACGGTACGGCAACGAATCCGATACGATTACGAAATAAAAGTTATTATAATTCAAACAGTGTTTACCAAGAGGAGAAGGCTTATCATATTAACGATGTTTACGACGCTTCAGAATATTCACAATTCCTTAACGAAATCGAACTCGGCATTTCTGATAGACACAATTACCCCAAAAACATTCCCTCCGCGCAACGCAAAAATGTTTTGGCAGATGCCAACGATAAACAAGTGAAAAGATTGTGCGATCCGGAATGTGATACGCAAGGTTGTTACGGGAAGGGGCCAACTCAGTGTGTTGCTTGCAAGCATTATCGTTTAGATAACACGTGTGTGTCGCGATGTCCCCCGAGGAGCTTCGTTAACCAAGGTGGAGTTTGTTGGCCGTGCCACGAGTCATGCGAGACATGCGCTGGAGCGGGCCAGGACTCGTGCCTAACATGTGCTCCGGCACATTTACTAGTAGTTGATTTAGCTGTTTGTTTGCAACAGTGTCCAGACGGATATTACGAGGACCCCGACGCTAACGCTTGTTTCCCATGCGCAGAGCATTGCGATACGTGCTCTGAAAAAGCTGATATGTGCTCATCGTGTGCTCATAATTATGTTCTCTACAATGGTTCGTGTTTAGCGGCTTGCCCCCCGGGAACATATCAAAAGGATGATTTAGGATGCATGCCATGTCATGAAACGTGTGAATCTTGTCACGGCCTCAGCGAAAATGCGTGTGTTTCGTGTCGCATTGGTGATTACGCATTCAAGAATCGCTGCGTACCAAAATGCCCCTCAGGATATTACGCCGACGCTCAAAGAAGAGAATGTTTGCCGTAAGTATTATTGTTATGATAATTTATCTTTGCATTCCATTCCGTGATGAAACAGAGGTCGTCAATCTTACGAACGCTCGGAATTTCAAACGTTTTGCTTAGAACTGTTGTACATTGTTCGAGCGTTTAATTGTCGCCTTTGCATTTAATCTTGTTTAAAGAACAAAATTCATTGTTTGTTTTAGGTGTCCAATTGGCTGTTCAGTCTGCACGTGTGCCATTTGTTCTGTTTGCCAAGAAAAATGGATTCTTACGAAAAGTGGAACTTGTCTACCTAACGGCAATGATAAATGTGATAGTAGTAAGTAACATCCTTGAACAATGATTTTTTAGGCTTTGTTCTTCGTTTACTAAGCGACTCTTTTTGTAGGTGAGTATTTCGAGGTGGGGAGATGTAAAAATTGCCATTCGACCTGTGAGAAATGTAGCGGATCGAACGAGTGGGACTGTTTGTCTTGTTCGAGTCCCTTGTTGTTACAAGGATCGAGGTAATGGCCCTTTATCCATCTAGACCTTTCCTGTACGGTTTGAAGAGCTCAGTTAACATGAAATATTTATTTTAGGTGCGTGGCTGAGTGTGGACAAGGGTTTTACCAAACAGCAGGAAGATGTTCCCTATGTCCCCACACTTGTAAAAGTTGTGTATCAAGATTAAACTGCACTTTGTGTGCTGGTGCCTTACGCCTGCAGTCTGGGACGTGTAGAGCTACCTGTGCTCCGGGCTACTACCCTGATGAGGGAACTTGTTCTAAGTGCTATCTATCTTGTGAAACATGTACGGGGCCTAGAAGGGATCAGTGTGCGTCTTGCCCACCTGACTGGAGGTTAGCGGCAGGAGAGTGTCGGCCTGAATGTCCTCAGAACTTTTTTCCGTGGGAGAAAAGTTGTCGTCGCTGTCACCACTACTGCCAGGACTGTCACGGCGCAGGTCCGCAACGATGCACGTCGTGTCCACCACACTTCTCG
This sequence comes from Diachrysia chrysitis, assembly GCA_932294365.1. Classification (NCBI taxonomy): domain Eukaryota; kingdom Metazoa; phylum Arthropoda; class Insecta; order Lepidoptera; family Noctuidae; genus Diachrysia; species Diachrysia chrysitis. Next base: position 10,578,373 of record OW028656.1, on the reverse strand, counting down.
TTAGAAAACGGTTTATGCGTGGAGTGCCTTAGTTCCCAGTTCTACGAGCCGAGGTCGAGGACCTGCCGTCCATGCCATGACTCCTGCAGGTCTTGCTCGGGATCTGGCCCAACCAGTTGTGTTACATGTGCTCATCCCCTGCGTATAGATAGGTAAGGATATTTAATAATAAAAAATATTATAATATATTATTTATATTATTTTTAAGCTATCTAACAGATTTAATATAAGTATAACATAATTTCTATGATTGTTGAAAAACTCTCACACAGTTATTTAAAATAACAACCTATACTTTTTAAAGCACTTCAATTTGTTTATTCCTAAATCTTACCTTTTGTATAAAACCAAACTACATAATCATAATTCTGACGGATCTTAAAAGAATCGTGTGTGAACCACCTAACATTTCTATCGACTGATGCAGGTTTAAAAGCTTCCGGTTTTGAGTGGAACAGCAAATAAAATGGTTATGTAAATAGATTTTTCGTTTGCAGAGTGAACCACAAATGTTTGCCTTGCTGCACCGAGAGCATGGCATCGATTTACGTAAATAACAATCAGACAGATTGCTGTCACTGTGATAAGGATATAGGTGAGTTTAATAATTACTATCATATAATAGATTTTTTTCCGCGGTTCTGCCCGCCTGGGTGTCGGTTATTGGGACAAAAAGTAGCGTATTTAATTTTTTGCGATTAAATCTGACTCTATACCAAATTTTATTGAAATTGGTTAGGCAGTTTAACCGTGAAAGTGTAACAGACGGACATTTACTTTTGCAATTATAATTGTTATGCAAGTTTGGATTGTTCGTATTTATTCAAAGACTATTTAAACAGCAAAATCACTATTCAAATTATCTTTGCTTGATTTAATCTTATTAACAGCAATTGTAGCTAACATATCTTGTATGCTAGTAAATGTTTATTTAATTTTATATTTGGATTAATTATGTTCTAACAACTTGTAATAATAATCATCATATCATTAGTATAACATTCAGTCCAAACATTTTTTTTTATATTTGCGATGTGTATCATTCCAAGTCAAAGGTAAAAGAAAAGTACTATAATAGCTTTTTTAGTAACAAATATAAACTTACTTGCCTGCTGTAATTGGAATGTTTATGCTATAATCTTACATAACATTAGAAACCTTGGCATAAAATAAGGAATCTGGATAACTTGAAATAGGTACTAAGAAAGAGAAATCTTAAAGAAATACATAAACTTTAAGGTACATCCACAAGTAAACGCTGCAAAGTTTCTGATTTATAAATCTCTAAAGAATACTTCATCTTATTTACGTCGTGTTTGGATTCTAATTTTTGTGGACTATTTATATTGTAGACGTCGCTGTGAAGTAATATTATGATATTTTATTGTTTTTAAATATCTTAATCACTCTGTTAGCTCTATTCTTAGTAATGCAATATCAGTGCCTTAGAATAATTTCTGTATTATTTGGGGTTATACAAATAATACATAAATTATAGCTGTCCCCCGCGACTTTGTTCGCGTGTTTTAGTTTCAACGGTTTTTCCTTTTTGCAACATTTTTCATTTATGTTCCGCTCCTATTGGTCGTAGCGTGATGTTATATAGCCTATAGCCTTCCTCAATAAACGAACTATCCTATACAAAAAGAATTTTTGAATTCGAACCAGTAGTTCCTGAGATTAGCGCGTTCAAACAAACAAATAAACAAACAAACAAACAAACAAACAAACTCTTCAGCTTTATAATATTAGTATAGATTAATACGTTTAAGTCATTTTTTTTTGTATGTGGTTACACAAAGATTAGGCACATTATTCACTCCTACTAATATTACTCCATAATATAAGCTGTCAACATTTTGTAAATAAATAAAAAAAGCTACGAAAATAATTTCTACAAGTTATTAGAGGTTTTTTATTTCATTGTTTTATAATTATTTCTCCTTTTAGGAGGCTGCTTAAACGGCTCTTCAGCAGGCAAGCGGCGGATAGCAGAGAACATTCGTACGCACATAACAGCGTCATTCTTTATTGAAGAGTCTAAGGATGCCACCAATCTCTTAGAACGAAACTCCATAGTGGTGTGGAGTGTGGGAGCCGTCCTTTTGGCAGTAGTCGCTGTGATCATCGCTGTAAAGGTAAAAAACTTGAAATGCAGTTTTATTACTCTTAGATCATACTTTTTGTTACATCACAAAAATATTTTAAAAATACTAGCATAAAGAAGTAAGTGGTCATTACCCTGCAGAGAGACAGATATTGCTAAAATACTTAACAATAAAATAAGTTTTAAAAAGTCTCTACTTGTCTTGTTTTAAGTGAATAAGAATGATCCATGAAAATATTTCTCCCACAGTTAAAATCAAGCAAGTATAAATATCGGACTATTTACCCGAAGACGGAATACTCCCAACTGACCACAATAGACGAAGACTTGATAGCTCTGACGTCATCGACGACTTTGAAAGCCGTTGATAGTGTGCTAATACAAACTAAAAGTGAACTTGAAGAACCTACATAGCAAAATGAACCTTCAAGCCCATATTATTAGAGTATATTATACACTGCAGACTGATATCTGGTAGTTTCAATATACGATTTATGTAAATAGTTGGAGTAACTGCTATTACCTAACTATCGTGTAGTTACTTTATGATTTTAAATGAGGTTAAACGACAAAGGGTTTTGTTGTTTTCAAACTTCGATATTATTTTAGTATAATTATCCAATTACTAAAATAACATTGAGTATACTGAAGTATATTTCTATAAGAAATATTTATTTTAAAGTGTAATATGTAAAGTGGAATTTGCACTCATACCAAATGGTAGGGTAAATGAAAGATTGCTTGCTTCAATAAAAACTTTTCATATCTAATTTATTTTTTAAGTCAGCTAACGGTCGCATTTTTCTTAATTAATGTTATCTCAAGTTATGTCTGCAAGACATATTAAATTTGATTTCATTTAGATTTCATTCTAGTAAACATTTTTACATTGATTTGAAAATATTTAATTTAAAAAGTAACACACGCCGTCATATTCCAACTAAAATTATACTAAGTTTTTTTGTCTAATTTATGCCTGATTTAATTACAGACCAAGACCATGTTATTGCATTTCTTGTATAAAAACTAAGTTTAACATTCCTATGCAAATGAATGCAATTCATCTCGCGTATGAAGTACATAATTGTATTTTTAATTAGTTCGTGTTGCCATGTTGGATGTCGGAATTTAAATTATTAATTAGGGTGAAGCATAATTGTTGGGTTACTCTTGTAATATAATAAAGATATTTTATTGAAAAATATGTACTCATTTACATTATGATTTAAACACGCGGCTTTATTTGTTTAAGAAATTATGTTAAAGAAATTAAAATTGTATCGCGTCTGTAGCTACAATGAAGTGTCTGTAAATATAGCGAATGTTTTATTAATAAACTAACTTCTATATACAATTAATAATATTTATACAATTATAGATGAAGAAAACAAATTGCTTCACCCTGGACTCTTATCACTTAGTTCACATATACGTAATAGAAAATTCAGGTGTAGAATTCGTGTTTTTGCACTGTGTAACGTAAATGCCTAAAGACCAATATTACATTCAATCGGAATGCGTATTCAACATTGATTTGTGATGGGGAACAAAGGAAAAAGACGGTAAAGATAAGTGGTTTGGGTTGAAATTGAACATTCAATTAGGTGATCCAAAAGAAGATATGGAGGAATATGTACTTGCGAAGTAACCGGTTTATTTCTGCCTTTGGGACACATATTTGGCCTAAATTATATATTTGTTTGATCGGATTTTATTATTATGACGAATAAAATCTGATTTTATGTTAAATAATACCTTGAAGTATTTCGTTTTACTTTTATTTACGAAATCAAATCGCTGATATTTAATTGCATTTACTTGGATTCGGATTTTTTTACGTCCGACAAAATACTGTCCGTTCAACAAGTTTATAACGAGATTTTCTTGAAAATTAAATAAATAAATAAAAGCTAATGCGGCCAGTTCCAGTTCCCTTAAAGAAAATAAAACAGAACCGGTTCTTAATAAAATGACGTCGACATCGTGTCGTAATTTTGTTTTGACAGATTTTAGGTGAGTTTAACGTTAATAAAAATGAGCAAGGTTTTATGAGATGTTTTGGAATTCTATTTGTATTTCGGTTTCAAATTATTAAGTTTGCGTCTGAAATTATACCAAAATGCAATTTGCTGGTAGTTATGATTTATTTTGTCCCAAATAATATTATCTGTCCAGTCATGATCCAACTATTCTCGAAAAACTAGATAGTTTTTCGTTAATAACATTCGTAAGGGAATAGTAAAATAAATTACACAAGTACTGATCATATCTATTTCATTTACCACTTAAAAACGATATTTCATCAAGAATAATCACGATCAGAACAGTTCTGATATTTTTATGAATCGACCATTTATTATAAGCAATTGGGATAGCAAACGGATGAAAACAAAGCAAAAGACAATCGCTCTCACATTATCTTTATCTGTCAAAAAAATCTAATTAACGTTTTATAGAGCATTCCATTGTAATGTTATGTCGGTCTAAAAACGGACCAGTATATGTTAATGGGACCCAATTCATTGCTTCTAATCCACGCTACACGATTAAGGCTCGACGAAAACGGATCGCCGATCACAGCCACCGGTGGCTAGTGACAGCGACTTAACACACTTTTTCATATATAGAGACGCGTCGCACACGTGTCGCCGGTGGCGGCCACTCGCTACAGCAGACAAGTATATGAAAAAGCTTGTTACGACGCTGTCGATGACTACAGCCACCGAGCTGTGATCGATAGCCCGCTTACGCCGAGCCTAAAAAGGTAAAGTTAACATATCTACGTTTATTTGTGTATGTGTTATCGATTTGTGTACTCTGTAAATACGGTTCAATTATTACTGTAATAGAATTCGTTCGTGTAAATATGTAAATAATGACACTTGTAAATATATCGATGGTTTTTATGACGGATAATTAAGTTGGTTGTTTTATTTTTATACCTCATGACTGATGGATTGTGTGAGATATGACGACTGGTGGTTTGGAATGTTGTTTTACTGTGAAATAGGTTACGTAGCTAATAATAGTTTTCAATATTGCTTAAAAGGAAGAAATCACGAAAAAAATTGAGGTCTGGTTTATTTTATCTTTCATAGCCAACAGAATAATAAAACTATTAGCTAATATCTTTTCTATTAACAGTATTTACCTGTTCACATTATTTTTATTATGATTTGGGGTGACAAAGGAAACACGGAAACACGAACAATGTTGTATGCGGATGCCGTATAATATTTGTATACGTTCAATGTGGTAAGAATGTAAAAATACACAATAGAACTTAAAGGGAAATATTAGTATTTTTTTAGCAAACGTTGGTAATCTGGTAATATTATTTCAATGAACATAGCTCTAAAGCTATTTGGGGCTTTGTATAAAACAATTGAATTTACGTTTTACATTAAAAACGAGATTGAACATTCACAGCGTATCACATTCTGGTATCCAACAGAAACGAACGACCATTACGATCGGATTTTGAATAAAAGAGATATTTAATTTCACGCTATTTATACTATTTTCAGAATTTTAAGCCTTTTTTGTTTATTGCATAAAAATCCTTTTGTTCAAAATAATTATGGCATCATTTCTTCACTGAGTAAAATTTTCGTACCTAACTTTTCTCTCAGCATCTGGTTGGTACCTAAATATCTAAAAGAATGTTAAAAAACAGTTTTAGGTATGCATTAAAAAGTTAGTTTTTTTTCGGTTCCCTTTTGTTTACGTCTTTACGAGTTAAATATTGTAAATGTTGAATATTTACAATTAGAACGAAGGTAAACGCGGGGCAAATACAATATTCATCATAACATCGTTCCCATTCTCAATAAATATTTAATTATTTTATTTGTACAAAAATATCGTTCTTTTGAAAACGCGTTTAGCAAAATCAAAGAGCCATTACTAATTCAAAGGCAGATAATAGCTTAAAGTACCTGCTTTTTTATTTAACGTACAGTTTTGAATTTATAAGTTTATTTTAAAATCCGGAGCAAGGGTGCGTTGCCTCATTACTCCAATCGAATGATTGTGGAAATAAAATCTTGAGGTATTTTTAAGAAGGAAATACCTTTTATGGCGTTCAGTGGAGCTAACACAAATAAATTCAAGTTAAGAACAAACGAATCGTAAATATTTTTGCAAAAATAAAACTTGATTTTTTTATTTATATCATCCGTCTATTTAATGCCCAGTGCTTTCGAAAACATTGCTCAACGATAGATTATTATTTGTAATCGCAGTTTTTAATCGAATCTTTTGAATTAGTTATTTGTACCATACAAAACTAACTGTATGTATTAGTAGTAAAAAATAAACTTGCTATTTTTGTTTTAACATTTTTCAATCAAAGTTAGATTTAAATATACAAGTTATATATATATTTATAAACCATTTATAAAATTTTGATACCACACTCGATAGGATCTGATAAAATTATTTTTTGGGGAAATCGGACATTTCTACATACATACATAGGTATAGATGCATACATATAGGTATACGTGCACTCGAAAAACATACCCTCCGTCTAGCAGTTGGGTAATGATTCTCTTAGAATGTATTAATGTATATACAACTAATTATATATATATGGAGTTAAATCCCACGTAATGGGAAGGTGAAGTACCTAACCACTAGTTCATACATCGTAACTTTGCAACAAATATTAACATCGAATTAATATTACTGTAAACCTTAATCCTTGGGAATACCTATTTAGAAAACCACTGGCCAACTAACATTCTCTATTGGATAAGTACGTGAAGGAATCGCTATCGAGTTGACCTTACAATGCCTTTATACAGTGTTATAGAGGTCAGATAGCAGTGATGGCATTTGGCGACAAATACCAACATACTTGCTTGCTCACTCAGCATAGGTTAGGTGTTTGTGACCACCGAAAGCCTAACTTACAAACAGTTTATTATCATAATTTATAGTTTATTAGCATATAGGTTTCTGGTAAATAGGAAGAATAAAGCATTTATGAGTGTTTGAGAGGTAAGATTTCTCAGTAAGTAGCCAGTCAGTAAGCAGTTCAATGTTATTCTAAGTTTTTATCAGAATAATCAATAGGAAGGATTTAAAACCACCAAAAATAAAAAAGGAGTAAAATAAATATAATATAAAAAATTAGTTTGAAGTTTTGCATATTTTATGCTACCAACTTATACAATTGTTGAGCGACATTTACCATTAAATTAAAAGCTATATCAGTGGCGGTTTTTATAAAATTCCGCAACAATAAAAACGGATTACCTCGAGTCTTAACGGCGATACGTAACGCGATACACAGGCTCAAGTAGTTTGAAGTACTGACTTTAAATATATTCAGCATTGAAATAATACTTTGTATAAATAATAAATTAGATGCTATGGGATATTTCTGAAGAAATATTCTGCCAAAGGGGAGTGCACCAAAATAGAAAAACACAATTTAAACAGTAGCTATCGAGTACTCAGTGATAGTCTTTTGTTTTTTAATGACCTCGATTCAGTGAACACTAGTACGATTGAATCATGATATGGATACCTATATAAAAAAATATTTCAATATTAAAAAAATACAAAAAGCTAGTCCTTTTCTAAAGATGCGATCGACACTATGCGATAAAATATTCTTTATAAAAAATTGTATGAGTCAACACGCACTAAGAATATTTTGTCGCGCACTTCCCACTAGTGGGGTCGCACCTTAAATGACAGAAGGGAGCCAACCTTAATCTGAAAGTTACTATTATAACTTAGCTAGTGTACTTAAATACTATATATACCATATAATGTATTGGTTAACAGTAAGATAACCAACAATTAAAACTAAAACTTCCGTTCTTCACGCCACTGTGTCACAAAAGCTACTAACTCCTGAGATAAACTGTTTCGCATCCGAAATACATCTCTTGGAAGGAAACAAATGCTTTGAGAAAATAAGCCTTTATTTCCATAGCCAGCGCAGTGTGTTAAACGACTACTTCAATGTAAATGGGCTAAAGATATCTAGAATTAGATTTGGCACGTCCCTTGCCTTTTGTGGAAGAGTAAGAAAACCGTAAGTTATGTTCGTTCGTTTCTGATGTCATTTGTGAGATGATAGTGGAAGGATGTCTGAAGTGAAGCTTCAGTGGTATTTGTGGGAGTATTATAGCATTATTCGTTTGTAAAAGAAATAGTCAGAGGTATTAATTATGTTGAGCCAATATGGGTAGGTAACGAAAAAAAAAAAGGTATCGTAGAAGACGTGTCAAAAATGTAATGAAACATTCATATTAAATTAAGAATGTATGAAAAAATTGCGATCAAATAACACAGCATTATATTTTAATTACAATAATTTTAAATTTTTAAAATATTTCGCTGTGTTTGTATTTTAAAATGTGGATGCATTTTAAAAAGCAGATAATAATAAATTATTGAAACATAAAATAGTTTTAATTAAAAAAATGTTATTAAAACTTTAACAATAGCTTTCCCCCTAATTGGTTGGACCATTTACTTCGATGACAGATGCAAGTAAATATTTTTTAAGTAATTAAAAAAAAATAACTAATCCCCAACCATTGAATTCCTTTCATGTTGGTACATTGTTACTCCGGAAAACAAGCGATTTCCTTACACAGTTCAAGGCGATTCTGCTAAAAGAAACAAATGAAAACTCAGGGAGATTTATTCTAAGCGACCGCTAAATTAACCCCGAAAAAATGTTATTCCCTCTCTTTTATAATTTAATACTCGGACTTTGTTTTTCATGGACAAAAGGCCTGGTTGATATAAATGTGAATAAAATTTGCTAACTCCAAACATACAAAGCCACAAAGATTTTTGGCAAGAACAAAGAAGAAAGTGAACTTAATGTTGTAAATAGGTAACCAGAAAAGTAAATCTAAGCAGATTAAGGTTAGGTTTTACATTAAGTTAAAAAAAAATGTAGGTATAGAAGATTTTTTTGCTATCTACAAAACACCAGTCATAAAGTAGATGTAGTAGTACTCGCAAAATAAAAATTGGTAACGAAATGATATATGTAATGGAATCGTGTTTCCCTACGACTATATCTAACATTTTGTTTTAAACATATTGTACACAATTCTTATAATGTACTCTAAATGTACAATTTAAATAGACATTCTAACTTAGTAATTGCATCGAAAAGGTGAAAAACAATCATGAACGCAAAGAATTAAGGGCACATAAGAATATAATAAGTCAAGGTAAAAGGTTTTCTACAGTTCCTACAATCAATGCTACCTTTTTCACGCGGCAGGCGAGCAATAAATATTTGCACGCAAGGTGCTAAAAAATTCATACAAACGGGTAGAGGTCAAACCGAATTCAAGTAAAGTTAACTTAAGTTTACTATGAAATACATATATTGTGTGGAAGGAATCCAGCTTTTGCCTATGCAATGGTAATTAGTATGAAAATCAAGATTGAATTATTCCGTCAGTTAAATCTTCTTCTGCTTAGCCTTTTCCTAAGTTATCTTAGTGTCGTCTTCCAGTTTTAGCAGATTCAGTTTAATACCTCCACAAACCACTTTACTGGGTAACACAGTATCCCATGGTAAGACTAGTTGTCAGAATTTTAACTACTACTACTGCCGAAGATCAACGTATGGCAGTCGGGACCAATGGTTTAACGTGCTTTCCGAGGCACGGAAGGGTCACGGTATGTATACAAATGGTCACCCATCCACGGACCCACCGCGGCGAGTGCGGCTTAACCTTCATTATCAGTCAAACCGTGCGGCTTACACTTAGCTACGAGCCCCTCAAAGTTGAATAATAAAAAATATTAGACACGTATTTTTTGCCTTTTCAGAATAAGATCCAACTAATTAGTTAAAAGATAAAGTAAATTAAAGTTTAGGAGTGTAAGCTGCTGACGTCATGCTTGCGTACATAATGCTCCAAATTGTGACGTCATACGACATTTAAAATCAATTTATCGGACGTTAAAAAAAATGTCATCTACCTCATTCTCATTTTTACCTCATATATCAATATACAATAACAAAGAGCAAAGGATAGAAATATCGCATTGAGTAGAAACAGGTTTGACAGTACAAAAGCACAACTTTTAATAATTATTGATTTCGATCGAAGTTTTGCAGCTATACCTACTCGTATTTGATGCCAGATCTCCACCGGCCATACGGCAAACGTAATCAACCCAATTCAATGTGAGGCCTTTTCATACACGAGCTTTTGAAGCACGCTGTATTTCAAACACGATTTGTTAATTCAACACCCTATGTAGTGCACTTTATCGCATGTAATTTGAACGAGTTTAAACTTCTAGATGTTTATCTAAGGTCAAATGAGGTTAGATGTGGTGGTAAATGAAATGCATTGTGAAAAAAGCTTAGTAAAATGCATTGTTCAGAATGAATGCTATTCAATAAACATGAGTTTGATTGCATGAGTCTCGTTGTTTAAATTGTTAAGCTGGGTTAACATATTAAATTAATGGACGGGAATTTACGCGAGTATGCATATAATAAAATAACTAACTTTAAGGGCTTCAATCTGTTTGCGACCATGGCCGGTGCAACTTAGTCGAAGCGTCAAGCCCTTAGTAGTTATTCATGTTCGCGTTAATTCCCGTCACTTCATTTAATTGTAAACATGCAGCGCGATAGTTTAAAATTAGGTTAAAAGATGTTTTTTAAAAATTATAATTTTAAAAATATGTAATTTAGATACTATGTCTAATGAGTTATAATATTTTGTCTCATTAATTTGGACTTATATATAATTATCAAACAAACGCTTTCTTTAGCTATTTTAGGAATACTAGAAACAGTTTTTAGTCCTCAACACAACAAATATTATATGTTTATCGGGCCGCTTATCGGGCCTGTAACTTAGTAATCATGTGGGAACGTGGCAATAAAGGTTTTAACGCAATATGAGATCCTTGAGCACGAAGATACGGGGACAAAAGAAAATTACCATTATCAGTTTCTACAAAAGAAACAATAAACCAAATCAAAGACAAACACTCAATAAAAAAATCAAGGAATGTCTTCAAAATTTTGAATTACATGGAAAAAGTCCAACGTTTACTAATTAGGTTCGTTAGATTAAGGCTTTGTACTTAGAAAGTAACTTTGTTAAAGAAAATCGGGTCATACGGAATTTTACAAATACCTTTAAATTAATCTATTATCTTTCTGTGATACTGCTTCCATAGTATTTATGAAGAAGTAAGTATAAAATTATAAATAAAAATAATTGAATATTTTGTAGAGTTACCAACTAGCTCACCCGAAAAACATTGTTTTGCCAGGGCTACGATTATCAACCTACAAAAATCCTAAAAATCGGTCAAGCCGTTTCGGAAGATTTCGATAACAGACACTGTGACGCGAGATTTTTATTTATTAGATTTCCTTCACATGGTATTTAGTAAAAATAAAGCATCCTTTCCCCTCTCGTGGGTGTCGTAAAAGGACTAAGAGATTACGTCAAAGGTTTTCTTTTGTCTGCTAAGAACAATAAATCGCGATCAGTATCTGTCTACAAACGTAATGGATATGGTTATTTCTTCATCGCTCATTAATTTGTAATTATCATTGGACCCATGCTCACTCAGCTGATGGTAATTTGGGAGCTTCTTTTTATTTAACAAAGGAAACAGAAAAAATGGTTTTCCTTGATATTAGATATTTAAATATTAAATGAACCAATGAAATAAAGATTATTTAAGAAATTTTAGGCAGAAGGAGTATTAGACTCATTTTATTTATAACTAGCAGTCAGTGAAAAATATGGTTACTAAAATACTAGTAAGAAATTCGACGCCAAGTCCAAAAAATACAATTTATTTATTTTCACTTCTAAGATTAAAAAAATACTATACTATTAACAGCTAGCATTTTTTGTGCGTTCAATATCTTTAGGCTTTAGTGGAATTTAAGGCAAACATTTTTATGTAACACAAAAATCTTTTAAGTTTATAAAAAGAAAACATTGCAAATGAAAGCGTGACCCGACACTCGACTTTTTCATCACAAAATGGTAACAAAACACTCACAATTTTACTTAGAACCTTTATCTCTGAAACCTCAAGTTTCTCTATAAAAATTTAAAAGCATCTTAAGGAAGAGAAAAATGAAATATTTCCAGCAGACCGTCGGTCGGCTTCCCGATTCTTGAATTATTGATTTGCTTTGTTTGAAAAACCAGTATAGGCCAGTATATACTGACCTCTCTATCCGCATGGAATTTTCCCTTTCACTCCTTAATATGGAACACATGGAAAGGGGCGACAGGTCTCGTTAACTGTTTCTTAGCAACGGTCAATTGTAAGGTTTGAAAGATCAAAGCTTGGCTAGAAGATTACTAAGATTCCTGAGGTTTTCTTTGTTAAATTCTTTAAGAGCTCGCTAGCCATTCTTTTTGTTAAAAAATAAGTTTCGTAGTAGTTGAGGGAATTAATTTTATACAATAGACACGCTTAACAAAACTCAGGATATGTTTGAAAGTGTACAATAATTAATTTTAAAATATTTGGTCAATAATAATAATACCTGTAGAGCAGGGGTAGATGACCCCTGGTAGATGCTTCATTTCCTATTAAAGTTCTCAACGAGGCCGCTGTGTGGTGGACCTGTGTCCCCTTGCCGTACCTTTCAAAGGACCGGTTTACTTTTCTGAAGTTATACCGTGAATAATAAGAGATGATAATATAACTCTTTATACCTAGTAACATACTAAAATACTACCCTATTCATTAAACATTTGTGAAATTAAAAAACGTCGATAACTTACAGGCGAGTCGACGTTCGTAATTCTGTTACCTAAACGTACAGCCAAATAGAACAGTTATCCGAACTAATCTGAAACAAGCACGAAATGAAAGGGCATCGAGTGAAGCTTATAAATCCATTTCCCCCGAAAATTAATAACGAAATACCTACATAAATGAGGGCGAGAGGAGGAGAGGAATTATTAAAAATCGTGGAAACAAACATTAGGCAATAATTTGTCTTGATGACAAATACCGGGAGAGGGCGTCCAATAAATACGGGTTCCTAAGCATTGTTTCCAGATTCTTGTCATTAATCATTTTTATGTCTGTAATTAATATAAAGATCCTGGCGACAATAGGGTCTCGAGTTATTATCTTTTTGAGAAAACATCCCTGACGGGTAAGCCGGACCTTACGATGTATATTCTAGACCTTATTGAATCGAGATAAGGTTGATAATATCCCTCTTGTTTATTGGATTTGTATTGAATTCTAAGGTGGTTTTATCAGGATGAAACCATCTACCGCTGAGCGCGGGCTTTTTAATGTCCGCTTTTATAAAAGGGAATGAGGTGACTACCATTATTATGTTTTGTCGCCCCAACTGGCGAAGTGTTTCGCTCCGTTCTCGCGCGGGACAAATATTGTTTATACGAATAATATTACAGATAATTTCAAATATCATAAACTTTATCGCTATCTACTTTATATCTCAAACACTATGAAGTACCTAGGTTCTCTTTAAAAGATAAACATTTTAGGGAGTTTCAGTAATAATGTTTGCTAAAGTTAAATGTTATATAAGACAATAGTTTAAGATTTTGTATAAAACAAACAATATTGTTTTGGCAGAGATAATCTAAATATATAATAGAATTTACCTAAAAGCTTGAGCAAAACACCCCTGAAAACAGACCTTAAGTATTTTTTAACATTAACTAAAAGGTTCAAACAAAATGGGTGCGAAAAAAAGATTTTTAAAATTCGATTTTGGTAATGTCAATCAACACCTTTATGTTACGGGGTACTGTTTAGTAAAAGGACGTTCGATAATGGTGCTGAACATTTTAGATTTTTATTTTAATTAAGTGACATTATTTGATCTATAAGAACTTAAAAATGTATTTTGCTAATGCTGTAATTGTTCAGCGACTTTTCTATTAAAAGAAATGTCTCATTCTACGAATGCTATAAACAACGATACTAAATAAGACAATAATTAAAGTCAAAAGTAAAAAGCATAAATAAATAATAATTAAATTGTGCTTAATTATCTTAAAATAACATGCTTATATTAACCATTTAACCAACCGCATTGAGGTCGATAGTGACTGTAATTCTCCAAGACCAGTGAGTTGGAAAATTGAGAAGTGGATTAGGCAAATCACTTTTCATTCCATCCTATGGCCGACGAAGTTTGCCCTTTTAAATTTTATTATCTCAAAGGCACGACGTCGGTTCGTACGGGCCCACTGGAAGCGGAAAACAAAATATTAAAATAATTATGATTTATTCATTTTATTTTCCTGCTTTGAAGTAAATTCTTTGAGGAAGAAGTAACGCAGATAGAATTCTTTTTAAAGGTGACGTAATTTAGTGTGTTATAAAACAAAATAATCAAAGCAGTTTAATACAATAATTATATACTATACAAAGTACAAACTTTACCAAATAATCCATATAAATGTGAAAGTAACTCTGTCTGTCTGTCTGTCTGTCTGTTGCGCTTTCACGGCTAAACCGCTGAACTGATTTGGATGAAACTTGGTATGGAGAATCTTAAGAAATGACATAGACTTTTTGCCGCGATAACCGACACCCACGTAGGCGGAACCGCGCGCAACAGCTAGTAGAATATATTGGATTTGAATTGACGGGAATAGAAATTATATATAAGACAAGTCTTAGTCCAGTAGTTCCCTTATCTAATCTGACACTAAGTAGTCTTTTTTATATCTTAAACCAAAATATTTTCGTAGCAGCAGTAAGTTGCAACGTGACTCTACTAAGGGGAAGATGGGAATGTATACCTATAATTAGAACATTTTATTATAATGAAGACAAATGCAGTGACGTGTTTGGTTTCTTGTAATAAGAGTCGGGATATATTATACAGAGAACTCTTTTCAAACGAGAATGTCTCACAGGGTCAGGTTTACGAAAGATAAGTGTTTGTTGACAGTAATGATGAAATATGCTTTTTGGAGTTTAATCTATATTTGCATAATATCTTTAGTAAGACATATTAACTAGTAAAAGATAGCTAAGAAAACTGTTCAACTCACTTCTTTAGTAGATAGTCAAGCTATTTACTATCCTACTAAAGAACTAGTTCGACTCTTGTCGCCAAATGTCAATATCTTTTAGCTTTTTAAGGTTTTTTTATGAGAATCTACTCCCGAAACACTATGATATTATTTTAAGTCCTGTCTCAAAAGCAAAGGACACCTCTATTCTTTAAAAATTAATGGAACAGAAAAATGTTTGTTTCAGCGGGGATAGAGCAAAATGCACGTAGTGCATTAGTAGCTGGCGTGGTGACCACGCACCATGACCAACTCGGCCACCCCTGCAAAAATACAATAGTTTTTTAATTGTAATACATAAGAATCTTAAACATTTTTCCTTTTTAGGGTTCTGTTTGCAAGAAAAAAGAAACCCTATAGGATTACTTGGTTGTCCGTCTGTCTGTCAAGAATTTTTTCACAGAAATGTGAGGTGGTACCATGTTCAAATTAATATTGAATACACGGAAATTACATGTTCGTATGTAAATTGTTCAAATATATAAAAAAGATATGTAATTACAATTACCGCTCACAGTACGTTTGCAGTTTGACCCAACCCTTACTTAAGTGAAAATGAATTCCATCGCGATCGAGTGTCTATGCTAATTCACAAGCCTATAAAGAGTTTATTCGTCACAAATTTCACAATTTCTATCTCAATGTTTGTTGTTACAAATTGGTCGCTTTTCGGTATTGTTCATAATTTTCTTTGTTCAGGACCCCTTAAAATTGTCGTCCTTGCCACATTTTAGTCTTGGCGATATAAATGAGAGCTACAGCCACTAGAAAGACTTAAAGTTAATGAAGGCGAGTGAAAATAGTTTTAAGTGCTTAATTTATTTTAAACTAGTGTCCCGTCCCGGCTTCGCATTGGTGACCATTTATTTTTTATACATTTTGAGACAAAAAATTTACTTAGAGATAATGTAGCATTCTAATGGTAAAAAGATTTTTGAGAATCGGAACCGTTGTTTTCGAGTGTATTCGTTAAAAACATACAAAAATACAATCTTTATAATAATAAGAAGTCTAGATTACGTGTCTCTCATGTAACTAATTGAATTTTCTGGAAACTGCAGGGTCCTGCGCAAATTGGTGCTAAATTACAAATTAATTTCAGCTTCATGTGTATTTTTTCTGCATTTTGCTTGCAAAACGCAGGGTATGAATTGTATAAATCTATTTCGTCCGTAAGTTAGAAAATAACAAAATAGACACGTATTTTTTGCTTTTTTAAAATAAGTAAAAAATAAGGAGATAAAACAAATCAAAATTCAGGGATCGGGGCTAATGACGTCACTCTTTCCAATAAAACGTGCGAACGTGTGACGTCACGCGACATTTCAAAATGTATTGTCGTCAGAGAAAAAAGAGATAAAATTTGTGTCTAATTTTTTTACATTATCTAATTATCTACATGACGGACATTTAAACATTTTAATCAACATCACTATTGCTAAATTAAATAACTTACTTTTTTACATTTAGATATAAGCAGCAATACCTTCGATGTGGACTTATTTCTACCACTAAAGTCATAAACGACTGCAAAGTCAAATTAATTTCACTTTAATTCCCACAGTAAATGTGACATTCGTCTCGACATAATATCTAGATCGAACTTCTATAAACTATTTTTTTTTTATGTTATGCTTTCATTGTTCCCCTTTTTAAAACATGAAAATTAATCTAGATAGTTAAAATAAAACGAATAATATAATGTACGCCGGTGCCATTTATTTTCCAATAATTAGGTTTCAAACAAACTACATAATTTTGATGAACAATTTAACCCTTGCTATCTTAACTACTGAACTGCCTAATCACATTTGACCCGACTTTGTTACCATCAGTTTTAAATCACGTTAATTACATTTACTTCGAGACTCTGTTGAAATGTTTGATGAATTTCAAAAACTCGAGTGGAGCTAAATTAATTAATTTATTAGGATCTGTCGACTGCCTATTAAAACTAAATTGTCCAAATATTACAATTCTAGAATGTTTGTTTTGATCAAATAAAATTTTAACTGTCTAAACTAATAGGGACGGGTTATATTTGCATGTTTTATGCTGTACGAGGTTCATCTATTGTTAATGACAGCAGTTTAGAGCTATAAAATAGTTAAAAAAATGATTTACTTACTTGAAAACATTTACTTTACTCAACTCATTAAAATAGCAATGGAAAATTAGTTTTTACTTAACTAATGACGTTTTCGTTTGACAATTAAGTTATTTGAAACAATTTTTTTGGTTGGACGTTGTTAGTTTTGCATGCAAAATTTTTACAATTTTGAATGACAAACTAAACAATTACACAGTGTAGTGTAAAAAATAAGTACAAAATCGTTAAAGTGAATTCGTTTTTTGTTTTGAAAGAATCTTTTTTACAAGCATATTTCAGAACTCAATCATAACAAAAAACACCAAGAGTCTTGTGAAAGAAAATCGAATAGTACAAATTCTTAGTTGTTTAAAGTATAGTGGGATCAACCGAACAGTAGTAAATTTGCTTAGTTCACCCTCTGCCCCTAACTAAGAAAAGCCTCTCAATCTCGTGTGCGTGACGTATACGGTGAGAAAGGGATTATAACAGGTGTGTGGAGACACTCAACATATATACGGACACAACTACACAATGGACTCTCCACAATACAAACTGGTACATCTGTTTCTCAGAATCGGCAGTTAGACATTCTTGGGACGCATCATTTTCATTTCAATTCCTTTGTTGGAAATTTGAAGATCAGCCAGTGACCTCTGTAGCTTAGTTGGTAAAACAACTGGTGTATTGAACCAGTATTCGCAGGTTCGAGACCTGCCTGAGGTTTAATTTGTTGCTTTCTAGTATCTGTATTTAATTATAATGAAATTGTGTTCTTTTTTTGAAACGATGACTCAATTTCACATACAAAAATAACATCCAGACTTGCTTGCTTTGACCCACAAATGCTTGTCCCATTCGGGGATGGAAACCGCGGCACGTCGCGCACTGTGGTGACCTATACCACTCGGCTATCCGTGCAGTGATACCTAATAGCTGACTTCAGCTTAGTTCCGAAAAAGCTAGGCCAAAGACGAAGAAAATAGAGCAGTAGGCTTAACCTTTATTACACGGAAATTACAGATACACTGTGAGTGCCTAGACTACGAGTATATCTTAAGGATTAGTGGCGTTACAATATTCATTATGAAATTACGTTACATTAACTTTAAATATATTATAGTTCGGTACTTGCCTTACTTTGTGTGCAACCGAATGAATGAAACTATAAGGACTTACTACATGACGACATCGTCCCGAATCGCAGTTATAAAGGTGTCATTAAGATAATATTTTCATTAGTCGCCTTACGCCACCAGAAATAGATAGAGTGCTGCTATTTATTGTGTCCCGACGTTGACAAGTTCAGATTAATATATATATGAGAGGTGTAGTGTAATCTATATACTAATATATAAAGCTGAAGAGTTTGTTTGTTTGTTTGAACGCGCTAATCAAAAAGCAAATCGTGAAGAAATTCAGCAAATTGTGCTCTCAAAAACACCATGTCGCCTTGATTGTGACCAAATGTTATCAAATACTAAAGTATTGTAGTTGTGGATGATATTACTGAGGATTATTACTACAATATTTATTTTATATAATGTTTGTCTTATTAATATAAATACAATATAATGTATAATAATAGGTATATTATGAGTTTTATTTGTCAAAATTAAAGTAAAATGTTGTACACACAAATTGTTTTTCTGATGTCATTTGAGAGCAAAGCGTTTGATGTCCGTCCCTCCGTAGTCCGTCCGGAAAGTGAATTTATATTAGCTACGTACCATTTGTACGACTGATTGTAAGCTTTAAGCCCAGGTGTTATTAAAGATTTTGATTTTGTTTTGTGTGTCACAGAAAAATATGTACAGTATGACAAATTGTTACTACACTGTTACTTTTAATGAGAATCATTATATTCAAGTTGTGTCCCATCAATAAAATGTTGATTTGTAAGTCCTAAATTATCTAAGTAAATAAAAAAGGTTTGGGGACTACTGTTCATGATCGTCAGTGATTTGTAATGATCAAGATATTTAGTTCCGGGTCATTATGACAAGATGGCGTTACCGGTCTTAAATCAACATTTAAATAGAACATTACTTAAAAATGTTATAAAAGTGAGGGTGGCAAAAAAAAAAGACGGCGAAGGATATGTAAGGTTAACCAAAGACAGTCGGAGGGTTTTGTGCCCCGAAATCATTGGCGACCTCGTGAAATAGTAAATTGTTACATTTAATATCGCTATTTAGAAATTAGTACTGCGTGCAAGTGATATATAATCAGTCCTTGTTGTTAAAGTAAATATTGTGTGCAAGTACGGCGGGTCACGGGTAAGTGTTTGCGTCTAAGTTTCACTTTAAGTGATCAGGGAGGTTTTCGCAAGCATCAAAGCTATTAAACGTCTCAGAAATTATTCTGCACATTCGCCATAGTTCACCCTCACGCCAATCATTGGGGAACATTGTGATGAAGCGTTAAGTCTAAATTATATTCATCATACCGTGATACGTCTCAACTTTGATTGAATCACGCTCGAACCCACGCATTACAGATTGTTATGTTTATTAGACCTAGATCCTAATCGCAATATTGGCCAACCGCTTTGGTTTTTCAAGCCATCATCATCCTAAGACAACACTCGTTTACATACAGCGTCGCGGTTTTATTCAAAACCATTAAATATAACATTATATTAAAGTTTAACCCTCATAGGTCGAGAGGTCAAAGCAGAAATGTCGTATACAATATAAATACAAAAATGTCACTACTGTTTCCTATCTACTATAACAGAGAGAGATCCCATGCAAATTAGGTGGCCACCTATTTATTTTCAAATAACATCGTTCTGAGTATAGCAGTTTGACAAGGGTCGGATATATCATACGGGTATTCCATATTTCCACACATTTTTTTTTTGTTGAGCCGACAGTTGTGGACGTTTCGCGGTGACCTCCATATATTACGAACACATATCGTTTTGTAATGAAGTGCCCGAAATTGGCACGGGATGATTTATAATGATATACTCGTACACCTTCCAGCGGAGGTGGCAGGTAGATGTCGAACTTAAATTGATCATCGTTTGACAGATAATACGCCCGGAGTCTCCATATTATGAGACATTTTACTGTGGTAGGATGTTTTGTACCTATTCCGGAATCGAAACTTTTTCATATATTGTGTCCAATTTTGTACAGTGTTAAAATGTAATAAAAACAACTTGCATAGGAAAAAGCTCGCAAATATCTAGCGATCAACATTTTACCTATTATAATAACACTCATCGAATATTACTATTCGTACAATAGAACGAATGGATAAAGCAAACTTCGGAAAATCAAAGATAAATCTTTGTTATAAAAAACAAAGTCAGATTAGTTACACAATTTATAACTCAAGAACGGCTGGACCGATTTTCATGATCTTTAATTTGTTGGGCCTTGTTCTCCCCGAATAGCAGAATTACAATAAAATAATCTAAAAAAGTCACAAAAGAGGTGTCCTAACAGAAATAGGGACTACTTACGCGGGCTTTACTTATTACTTACGGGATACCGCTAGTAATTAATAAACAAGATTCTTGTCAACTCTTTCCTTCTGTACTTTATAGAGTTTGTGAAAGCAGTAATAATAAATAGTTTTATTGAGATAAAAAAATTGGCGAACGACAAACTAAATCGACAGTATATTACGAAAAGTGCGGCTTGTTGTGTCGTGTTGAGCCACAATAAGCGTGGGCAGGGCTCGTAAACATTTGGTATAGACGCAATAAAGATATTAGTGGCGGCACTTGAACCAGCGCGAACGGCCCTGTATGCTCAAACATTTTTTATGTCCGTAATGAAAGAAACATTTTTATTCAAATAAAATTTCGGCGGAACATCTTTAAATATAGAAATTGCGTTCGAAACCTTGCTTTATTTTTATGACGGAAAATAAATTATGGGATGGACCAAGGGTTATGTGAGTCTGCTATTAAGTTGAGTATACTTGTAAGTATTGAGAATCATTCGAAGGATCGGCAAATGGAAATACGGCGCGATATTGCCACCCTTACTGCTTAAGACTTCTCAAAGTGCAATCATGAATCCTTAACTTCGCTTCATAATTCCATCGGTAAGAAAAAGTTTCAAATGCTTATTTAAAGTTTTCCTTCAGTACTTTATCGGCTTTACCAGTCTTACGATCGTTAAAATTATGACTAAAATAAACATTTATAAATTGCTCTAGACTTTCAAGTTGTAAAAATTAAAATAAACTGCAGATGTGAGTACTCATTAAAAAGTCGACAAGTTTTTACATCTCTCACTTGTTGGGTAGTTCAAAGTTCTGTTTTGTAAAAACGCTACCCATAATAACTAAAACGTACAGACGATAGAAATTTATTAATTACTAGAAAAATCCGATATCGGCATTGTTCCTTTAACTTCTTTTATAGACGCTGTCAATGTGCAGGGATTAGAATAAACAAGCCAGCTGCTCTATATTAGGATGTACGGATATATGCAAATCAACCCTTTAAATAAGTTTAAAACAAATTAAATTTTAAAGCAATTGCACCTGTAATTGACCGCTCGCACATCAGTAATCGAGTCATGAGGGAAATTAATATAATAAAGTGGATATTTACCTTCATGACCATATTTATCAGTCGTCATGCTAACACTATAACAATAGTATGCTAATAAAGAGCCAGTTCAATATCAACCAAACGCGAATTTATTAACAATCGTCAGATTGTTAGTTGCGGAACTTTAAAAGCTGCCTTTTGACTGAACGAAATGAATAATCCTTTCCATTCCAACCCGCACTTTCCCAAAACAATAGACTCCATCAAGTATAATGATGGTTTTAAACAAAACAGGCCATTTCTCAGCAAGGATTCGTCTCCCCTGGAGGAATTGTCTGCCGATTTATCTAACGTTTCATGTCGAATTAATAACTTTAAGAGTGACTTGAAATAATCTTTTATGATTTGTTGAGAGATACTATTGTTCGCATCGGATAAAGTAGCAAACTGTGTATAAGATTGTATTGTAATTAAATGTTTTGTTCTGAATTACTTTTGAACAAAGTGAGATGTCGTACGTTCGAGTTTTAAGACAGCTGCTCATATTATGTTCTTACGTAATATGTTTCCTTACGTCAACGTCTTTTGAAGTAATGAAATTCAAGGCAGGCTGTCAAAAGTTCCAGAAAGCGATGCGCGTCAATTACTCGTTTCGAGATATATTATTGTAAACGGAATATATGCCATAACTTCTAATGTCGTGGAAGACCTTAACTGAAAAGGTAAGCCTATTTAAATAATTACAAAAAAATATAGTCGTTGAGAGAGTTTGTTTTTAATAAATTGAAAGGGTAGGCACTAATGTAATCCTACACTAGTTTAACAAATTAAGTTGTGACATTTATTTATTTTTATTGTAACTAAAAGGGTCTTTAACAACAATATTGGACCCTATTATTACGGCAATATGTATAAATAGTATTTAAAATAAAGTAGTCGAAAAATATGTAGATAATCTAACTTATGTTAAAGAAGTAAAGATGCTATATTTTATCACCAAGAGAACTAGGTTCATAAAAAAAATGTAGTGAAGCAGACTTACAAAAACTTATCAATAACATCCTTTATCATTGTGGCTTAACCATGACTCGGCGCAGAAGGGAAACTGGACAATGCAAGTACTTTGGATTTTTGAGGTTGGCCTCTGACTTTTGACGGAGATTAATGGAACACAAAGCTTCACTACTACGAAAACGATACATAAAACTACCAATCCCCTTCACAATTCATTGCCTTTTTGTCTCAGTAAAACTATAGAAAAGTCAAAGATAACCCGCAATGAATATGATGTGATTGAGATTCGTCTTTTGTTATTTCATAATGGTTTCTAAGACGCAGAGGAAAACTCACGTGTTATGCGAGAAACGTGTGGTGTATTGATTGAAAATCGTTGTTACCTATGCGATTCTGTGTGAAAAGAATGGTTCGTCGATCGTCGACCGTGGTTTCTGAAGCGGAAACACTTGATTTTTCACGCATTCCATGCTACTGGAGCGAACGGAATCGACAATTGTGAATCAATGATTATTATATTATTTTGGTGTCATAAGTCATATATTGTGGGAAGGTTTGTTTTGAATGTCGTTATTATATGAAGAAATAAAATGGTCATTGAATTTTCGTTTGAAAAAAGGCCAGTATACATGTTTAAATGGATACTTACGACATCTTTGTTGTTTAGGTGAGTAGTTTTAAACGTAATAATAATTTTCATTAAAAATACCTACCATGTGTTTGACCCATGTAGTGCGAACTACATAATTAGGTAAATCAAACCTTGTTGCTTCGAAATAAAGGGATTTTGTGGGTTAAGTATTCCTCAAGATGACTAGTTTGACTAGTTTCTCAATTACGATTACTTTTTCCATAAAATTTACGAAACAAATTGAGATAAAAGACTTTATAAAAGAGGTCGCTCTTTTGAACCAAAATAATACCGTGCACTCAACAGCAACGGCCTTCAGTTTACGGTTAATTATAAGAACAAACATAAAAAAATAATCCTAAGTGATAAGACAGCATTACCTACCAAGCTACTAAGAACGCAAAATCCCGAGAATTATGAGCTATAACTTTCTTTGACATAAACGCATTCACTTATCTCCATCTCATAAACATTTTATACTTTCAAATATTCTAAAAAAAGCAATTATTTTTTATAACACCCTATTGTATGTTAATGTTGTTATAAAAGCCTGTCTGACTTTTTCCTTTGCCAAAATGTGTTTAATAAAAAACCACCGCTTAACTTTTCATTGCCATTCACTTCAGTTGCAGCTACAAGTAAATTTATCAGAAGAGCTCTCGACGCTCGGCATAAAAGGCGAACCCTTTGGCTTTAGTTAAGAACAATGGTGGCACCTAACAATACACAACAGACACTTCATTGTACTACGGCCATCTTGCGATACAAGGATCTTCTGAAACTAACAAAACTGCTCTTTAAGGTGGCTTCATTTTGTGGCTTAATTAGCTACATTATCAGTGATGTCGTCTTAACTTTATTGTATTATAAAGTTCATACTATTGTCATACATTTTTATAAGTTTGTGAATATAACAAGACAATAAAATAAGACCTAGGTATTATTATCGCCCATTTTTATTTATTTTACAATAACAACTTTTGATTACTTTACATGATTTAGTTACTTACCCCCGAATACTGAAACGAAACTTAACTTTAAGACGTTCTTAAATGTCTATCTGTCGCTACTTTACACCTTAAACTGACAGAGACAGCATGAGACTGGACGGCGACTTATAACTGATTGACTTTTCAGTATTCGGCCATTAGTATTTAAGAATCGGCGCTTATACAAATTATTGAGTTAATTTTAATTTTCTCATTCTGATTACGTTCTATATTAACAGTACACGTGTAAATTATAATAATCCACAGTTACTTTACTTAAACAATTAACCTAACTATTAAACGATGTCGTGTGCCTGGCCACTTTTACAAATTGACGGAACAATTACGAACAATCACTCAAATTAAAATTAATTTGTAAAATGAAACTGACAAATAAGTTCTGAATACCAACGCCTATTTAAAAAGGGACGTATGAATTAAATCCATTCAATTTGTTTCAGTGACAATATTCACTAGTTACTTTGTGTTTTAATGAATTGCATTATGACTGTAGCGATGAAAATTTTACAAAACAAGAGAATCATTAAATGTTTGATGGTTTTTGTTCAATGAATTAAGCTTTTGATGGCTATAGCTGACTTTTTTGAGTTAAAATTCGGTGTGTGACTGATTATTGGGATATTGATTTACTGCCATATTTATGAGCTGTTAATGCGATGTGGTATAAAATTATTTATATATTTCTGGTTTGGTATTGCACGTATTTATAATCTGACCATATTATATTGGGTCTTTAGTCGTTTCGCACCATGAGCGATTGAAACCGCGGTGCGAATCGCCCAAGTATTGTTACTGAATGGCACCATTCGCATCGCAGTGGTTGGAGCGGTGCGAATGACCCAATGTATCTATTAGCATAGGTCAATTAGGACCACAGGGCGAAATGATCCAATGGCCATCCGTAGGTTCGATTAGGACTCATATAAAAAATTAAGGATTCCAAATTATACTATATTGCAGGACTTAGAAAACGTTGTTACCGACAAGGCTGCATAAAGCAGGAAGATTTTTATCATGATTCATAAGAAAAAACACTTATATAAAACTAGCAATTGATTATGTTTCATGACTGCAAAAACAATAAAGGCGAAATCTTCTAAAGAATTGTTCAAATTTCAAATCACAAAATATCATGATATAAAAGCATTCAAGTGCACCAATTTTAAAATAACGAACTACTCGCGTTTCCCGAGTAAACAGCAATTGCATATTGTTACAAGTTTTATTCTCTTTGACTAAGTTCGATTGTACACCGCAATGCGCCGAAACCGCCTTAAAAGTATTAAGAGCAATCACAATAAAGCACAAGTCTCAACTTTGCACGAACTTTGGTTGGTGTAACCGACCCGTTTAGGAAGTTTAACATACTGAACGAAATAGCAAACTTTTTTCATAATGCGAGTATGTGGAGCATTTAATAATAACGTTGGAAGTTTTTTAATTAGATTTGGAACGCTCGACGTGATATTTACATTGTGGAGCTGAGTTCATCACGTATCGCGAACGCACTCTTCTTGCAAACTAACGAATGTTTTTCTCCCTCTCCCCTGTCACTCAACATTAAGAAATACAGTTGTCTTACAAAGTTTTGGAAGCATCGGTAGTTGCATATTGAAAAAACATCACCAATTTTAATGTTTTTTTTTATAGAAATGTTGACTAACTTTTTTAATTGTCCCTCAGGTATATTAGTATAAATTACAAAACTTATTTTTTTTACGTAACTTCAAATTTACCACGATACATTGATTTAAAATGTCGCATTACGTCACGATGTCGTACGTTTTGTGTAAAATCGTGACGTAATTAGCCCTCACTGCTGAACCTCGATTCTCCTTAACTCCTTAGTTTTTAGTTATTTATTTGTATCTGTATTTTATAACATACATAATAATAATTATTTTTATACACTGTGTCTATATTTTTCTTTTTTTTATGTCTCCTGTCACAGATCTGCTTGCAGAAATTTCCTAAGAACTAAACAGTAGATTTGCACCTAAAGTCCTTGTATGATTGTGTCCTAGATATGTTGTGAGTATAGCATAAATAAATGTTACTAATAAACGAAATTTCTGAGTTCTAAACTTATTGCTCATTTATTCATCCATCGGAAGTAAAAGAGGCCTATCCAATAATAAGGGTTAGCAAAGTTTTATGTGACTTACTCCAATGAACTTTGTTTCGTTAAGACAACACTCGAAACGTCTGAATAATACGATCATTTAGACGTCAAGCGTTATTTGATATGTCTCTACAAAGTTTTGCGAGGCGATACTTTGTACTTTGAAATCCCATTTAAAATGTATATATAGACATTTTATACATTCTTGTAGGTATCACACGTGAGTTTCAAACATTTATGAAAAGCTGAACATAAATTCATTAGTAGATACAATTTTATTCTGGAACAAACTACTTACGTGATTAATGGCTTAGGTCTGCTCATAACTAGTTCTAAACTGTTATCTCATAGACAATATAATGTGCTGCGCTAGGCGTAAAGTCTTGAAGTTGATTCATGAAGTGGTAACTGAGGTATTCAATATATATCGCTGTATAATATAGGTATGACGAAATATAAATATATATATAGACTAGCTGTTGCCCGCAGCTCCGCCCGCGTGGAAGTCACCTAGGGGGATGAAAAATAGATGTTGGCCGATTCTCATAGATACCGGATAAGCACAAAAAATTTCATCAAAATCGGTCAAGCTGTTTCGGAGGAGTATGGCAACGAAAACTGTGACACGAGAATTTTATATATTAGATAACTCACACATGGCCATCTGATCCGAAACTAGGCAGAGCCTGTATTATGGCCGCCAGACCAATAATAAATATACTTATATATTTCTGAAAACATACATATATTTCAGATAAACTACACAGCTCATCACACAAATATTTGTCCTGGGTGGGAATCGAAACCGCGACCTCCGGTTTAGCAGTCAGGGTCACTAAACACCATATCATTATCATTACTAAATAAATCATCACTATTTTATAATACTTACAAGATTATTCGTTTGCTGTCTTCAATTTACCAAATTATTTTCTTTATTTTTGAGAAAATCTTTGTATTTTATTTTTTAACAGTCAGCAGCATCTCTGCAAAAAAATAATTTAGCTCACATGACATTGAAAACTTCGGTCGTTGATACTTGTTGCGTCTAACAACTAATTATTTTATTAATGCTGTGGTTCTAATTATAAAACACAAAAGACATAAATATAGACAAAGGCAGTCCTTCGTTGACATTAAGTAATTTTATACAAAATAATAATAAAAACAAGACGATAATTAAAATTAATGCTTAGTTTGATCAGGTTACATCATTTTTATAACTGTGTAGTGTGTATAGTTAGCCCACCAACAAACTAATCTTAGAGAAAAAAATAAGTAAACTATTGAGCGCGCATATCGAGTATGAACGGTAGGCACTAATAAAATCGTCAAATTAGTGTCAAAACAGAGCGCGCTGATTTATTAAAACGTCTCAAAACCAAATATTACCCTAATAATATTGGGGCCGTCGATATTTTCGCATAAACGTCTGTCGCCGCACTTAAATCAGTAAACGAGCGTAGTACATTTAGCTAAAAATGTACTACGCTCGCAATGCGCGCTCTATGCTTGTCTGTTAAATCTAAGCAAACTATGGAATTTGACATTTACGGACCACGCGGGCGTCTAGCGCTCCCGGCGCCGAAATTGAAAATGGTAGCCCTCATTATTATGACATACAAAATTTATACAACAAAACGTTTACGACTAAATTCAGTCGAACACAATAAATTAGTCAACATTACGCCGCAAACAATATTATGTCAGCTTAGTTTCACAATCAAGTCGATGTAAGCAGTTCTCAAATATGCTTGTGTAGGCGAAAGAAAAACACTTTATCAGCTATCTACGTTTTCCGTAACGAACTTATGTGAGGGAGGGTATGATAATGAGTTATTAATGATGTTTGTCGATGATAAGCAAGCCAAGCAATCTGGAGCACTTACTTGCTGCTTAGCGAAGATACAGACCCTTTATTTTGTTTGTTACACAGGTAGGAGAAGCCAGATTGGTGTGCACTGATTTTGATTACTTTAGTACTGTATCCGATTGGATTCTCAATTCGGTTGTGCTGATTTGTAAGAATAAAAAAACCTGTCAAATGAGAGTCGTTATCACACACAAAGGGTTCTGTATTCCGTATAAATATAGAACAGTGTGTACTTTTTATTATTTATTGTTATAGTGGATATAGAACTACAAATTCTGGGTTAATTGCAACTCTGTACCTATAACGGTTCATGAGATAGCCCGCTGACAGACAGACGGATGGACGTACAGCGGAGGCTCAGTAATAGGGTTCCGTTGGCGCTTTTTGGGACCCGAAAATGGAATTTATAAACGGTTTTAAAAAGAACTGAAGTAGTTATTTCGTACATACTAATAAAAATAAATTCTAGGTAACGTTTATTTAAATTAATAATTCTTATGCATGTTTATTTTGTCAGCTCATCAGTTTTTAAAGGGTATTTAATTGCGGTACTATTATAATTCCAAGCATAAAAGTCTATTAAATCTTATCCAATCATTATGTGGCATTTGTAAAAAAAATACTTAAATTATGAACTTAAGGCATTTAAGTGTCTGTCTTCAAATTAAGCTCATCCATACTACAGAAATACTACTACTACTAATGAAATCGCCGCTTCCTGAACCGGCTACAGGTTCTAAAAAGGGAGTTTGATCGAACGCTGCCTGTATCCTAGCACTCAGGCATCAATTTGCCTCTACACAGTCAAAATATATTCACAACCACTTCGTTTTCAATTTTTCCTTGTTATTACAATAAAGTCAAGAGAGAAATTCAGAATACGGTTGGCAGTAAAATGAAAACACCCAACGCCATTCTGGCATAACGCCAACGATGTAAATGTGGATAAAGTGATTCCATCCCAAAACACTAAGGAACTTAAACTATTGCACAAACTGACATTAGCTAGTATTCCTTGCTAGGTAAGGCAGCGAAAAAAAATTGTTAAAATTGTCAAAAGTTAGATTAAATAAGTTCCCAACTCCACGGCAACGGTAAATGGGTTCCATTTGGTATTCTTGCGCCTGTTATGGTGTATTTCGGTTATGAAATTATAGTTTTGGGCAAGGGTTGCGGAAATAGCTGTTCCAACAAAACGTTTGAACACTGCGACTTTGAAATTATTTTGTATTGTTGGTACTTGGTCGACTTTCTAAACTTTGATGAATTAGAAAATTTCTATTAGATATTTTGAATATTTAACTAACTACGGAATGCAAATATATTTTACTGTAAATTACAAATCTAATATACAGCAAGAGTTTGATATTTATGAATCATACTCGTTGACATTTTGTACATTGTCTCGGGTCTAGGTGGTTGTGGTACTATTGTTGTCTCTGATTCCATAACACAAGTGCTTCACCTGCTTACTTTGGGTTCAGAGCATTGTGACGTTGTCCACATTAAAATTTATTTATTTTATTTAACATTTGAACAGTACCGTGTTGAGTCATGAGTTTTTAATGATTATACTAGCTAGTAATAGCGTAAAGAATTTCTATGGAAAATTTGTATAGTGTCTATAAATTTGTATCGCCGCCGATCTTAGTAGGTACTTAATATGACTGCACTTAAAGAAATAAAAGCGGTGGTAAGAGTCATTAGGTAAAAACCTATCGAAATCTAATCGACTAACGGTTTTAGGCCATTTCTTAAGAAATTCGGTACTGTATCATTACTAAGTGCTTTTCCTTTTCTCAAAAGTAGGTACAAAACTAAACTTAAATGGAAACAGTACTTATAAAAGGTTTTTTTTATTACTAGTCTGACCCTTTTAATGTACGATAAATACATTTATTACACTTTTTCAATTCATAGTATTTCAGTGTTTTTGCGGTCAATCTTAACAATGGATGCTATTAAGTTCAGGTTGTTTGTCGTTTATTCTGCAAACCCTCAAACAGATCGATAGAATCTAATTAACGAAATTACCTACACTTCTCTAGCCATACGAATAAAGTAAAAAATATATAACAGCGCCATTTTTTCCAATTCCGCTCGGTAAACCAGCGGTCAGACGCAGCACTCAGGGGAAATCTGCTCCCGTTGATTCAATAGAATTTTTTTATACCCCCTTTTCCATACTTCGGAAATTTTTAATAACATTATTATATATACTACAGGAATACATACAAACAAACAATTGAAGCGCGTGACGTAAACAGTGGGTTCCATACTTTTTCACATTGATCACGGGATTATTGAGAAACAGAATGTATCGGTGTGTTCTGGATTACGATTTAATTATTTAATTATCTGGGGGAATGGGCACACGTGGTGTCGCGAGCCGAGGACTGTCATTTGGTTGGTTATTTATTATGGAGAGTAAGATACAAAGGAAATAAACACACGGTTATATTTATCGTGGGAAAATGTATTTAAAAACAATCGAACTTGATGAAATAATTTAATTACCTACATGTTTATAAAAAAAAAAACTATTTTAAATATTATATACCTGCAGTTAAATTTAATCGTGTCCTAAATAAGAGATGTTTGTTAATAAAAAATATAGATCAGAAACGAAAATACATAAAGCTTAATCTAAAACCATATCAAATAATACTTAAAAATTGCAGCAAAAAAATTGTAGCAGTTTTACTTTAGCTTCAAGGAACCCTGAATATAGTGTATGAAATATGTGTTTATCGAGAATTCTGTTTGATTTTATTATTATTGCAAGGAATGTTTACATACTCCAAACATAATTTTTCAGTTATTGGAAAGAAATAATATCTATGCGTTCATTTAAGTTTACACGGGTTAGGTATACGAGTCTTATAAAATTTTACAATAAGTATGAAATGTTTCTCTGGTTTTGTCCTCTTACTCGATCAAGGTTAAGGAGGTTCACCAGGGATGCTTTTTTATGGTCTCATTATTGTTGGTAAAAAAAAGTAATGAGAATTACTTGATATTTTTGTTCAATTCAGTGGTGCAAAGTCAGTTAAAGGTACAATTATGTAACTGCTGGGTATTTTGCAACGTATTTCCTACAATGGCTCTTAATCTCATCCCATGGGTGTCGTAGGTACCAGCCAAGGAATACTTTATGGGAGGTGAAAGTATATTCACCTATTGACACTAATAGTGCCATAAATGTTCGTTTAAGTAATAAAGAGTGTTCGTAAGAAGATGTGCCCGGAAATGCGACTTTTTTATGACCTTGATAAACTGTAGTCATTTTACAAAAAATACGAGGATATTTTTTATATAACCTTTTAGGTGTCCCACTGCTGAGCAAAGGTCTCCCCCAATTTTCTCCAGGATCTTCTGTCTGAAGCCAATACCCACCAATCCGGCAAATAGCGATCGATATCGTCTCGCAAGCGTCTTTTCGGCCTACCCCGTTTTCGAGTTCCGGCTCTAGGTATATTTAAACCATATTATTTTATTGCAATAATGATTTATTAGTATTAAACATTACACCAATAAGCCTAAAAGTACTCCATTCTTAACTTGAGATTATAAAATTGTAGAGAAGACAATGCAAGCGCAAACACCTATAGCAACACATACACAATATAAATACACATTTACCACACATGCACACCAAAAACAAAACAAATGTAAATTATACGGGGTGACGTCTTAACAGTAAGAATGCTCCAATTAATTATTTTAAGGCGGAGTCAAATAATGACGTAAATCTGCGTGTTATCTCCCCTGGGTTGCTGACTGGATAAAACCGACTGTTTACCGACTTTGAATTGTCTAGTGCGGACTGCAGACTCACTGCAACTTAATTTGTGGAACGTTTAGTTAGGATTACTGTGACAGAGTACATTTAAACATGATCAGATTTAAGTAAATTGAATTGAAAATTAGTCGTTCAGTTTTCTACGTTGTAATTACATAATTTTCTTTGATTTTAAACAAAAACAGCCCTTTTAATCAAAGTTAGAATTTATCCACAGAATATTTTGATTTGCTCTGATCTCGAATAATATTTCTGAGTGTGAGAAAAAAAAAATTACCTACCCACTATTGGACTTAAAAAATGATTTTGATGAAATGATTTTCCTCAAACAACAAAAGTTTTGGCAAAATTTAGGTACATGATCTTCTTTGAATTCAAATAACAGACTAATGGCCAAATACTGAAATCGTCAATCAGTTTTAAGTCGCCGTTAAGTCTCATACTGTCTTTCACTTTAAGGTGAAAAGTAGCAAAAAATAGACATTTAAGAACGTCTTTAAGTTAAGTTGCGTTTGAGTATTCAGTGGTTTGTATGTTCAAAAGCAATAATGCAATAAAATTAATTCCTAAATACCTAATAACACTTTTCTTTTTAAATGTCCGTATGTATCAACTAAGGTTGCGCATTCTATTAAGTTCGTGTTATAATGAGAAGCAGAGCTAAAAATATATATAAACAAACTGAATAAGTTCCGTGTAAATATAATTAGAGCAAAACTAACAATATTTATAATGCTGTAACCGTCGTGGTAAATAGTAATTTAATCAGTGCAAAGTGCATTTCAAATAGAAAATTTGGTTAGAAATGACTTCTTCTGCCTGGTCTTTTCCCAAGCTATGTTGGGGTCGGCTTCTGGTCTCGTCAGATTCAGCTGAATACCGTATTTTACGTGAAGCGACTGCCTATATGACCTCCACAACCTGCAAAAAATTTCCTGGGTAACACAGTATCCTATAGTAAGACTGGTTGTCAGAATTGTAATGAAGTAACGACTATCAAGGATCGATGCATGAAGAAAAAACGACAAATCATATTTTCCTTTTTTTTTAAACTCACAGAGTAGGTACCTACTGTTAAGAAAATATTGCAATTTTGGCAAATGCTAATTCAGGTCATTTCGTTTGATTAATTTAGATCGCTGTCATCTTTGCTTAAATATAACTTCAAACATAGCTTCGCTCATTAAAAAAGAAACTGGCCAAGTGCGAGTCGGACTCGCGCACCGAGGGTTCCGTAAAAACCTGTAGGTATATAAGTAAAAGTTCACAAATCACGATGATCGAGTCATAGTCGTAGTTATGATATTTTTATTTCAAAATAAAAAAAAATATTAAAAATATTTTTATTAAATGATGTTACTAAAAATTTAGGGTTTTCGCAATTTTTCCTTTATCTGTACTATAAGACGTTACTTCGTACCAAATTTCAAGATTCTAAGTCTACGAGAAGTACCCTGTAGGTTTTGATTATTTTGATTACTTTGGCTTAGAAGTTTGATTTTTTCACAGCTCCAAGGGACAGTAGACCTGAGTATTGGATATAAATTTTAGTTTGATACCTCAACGCGTTCCTGAGAACGGACGGACGGACGGACAAATAAGGGTTCCGTTTTGTCCTTTTGATGTACGAAACCCTAAAAACAACGAAGATCATAATGTTTGTAAAAATGCTTCTTTCACATCTATGCTGGTATGTATGCAAATTTAAGTGAAACATTTTATGCACTAAAGTATAACATACTTAATACAAAAACCAAGGTGGGGAGACCTTGGTTTTTGTATTAACCAACTTCTCTTCTTACCCCCTCTCTCTCCCCCCTTGTCCAAACTGGCGGCTGTTTAGCGGGTCTATCTAATTAGCGGCGAGTCACCGCCTGCCACTGAATTTAGCCACTTTTAATGTAGAAACTCAGACGATTTCTGCAGTTAATTAATTTAGTTTTACCAGAATAAGAAGCCGATCAACCGTGTTGGTTAGTTTGTGCGTTGATTTACTGTGTTAAAGTATATTATTTAATTATGTACATGATGAGCTAATAATAAATAATAATAAATGTGGAAAACATCACATACGTTGCTCTGAACAAAGTAGCTAAAGCACTTGTGTTATGGAATCAGAGGACAACGAAGGTACCACAAACACCCAGACCCGAGACAATGTAGAAAAGTGGTTTTCTACATTGACCCGTCCGGGGATCGAACCAGGAACCTCAGAGCTAGCGACACCTTGAAAACCGGTGCGTGTGCCACTCGACCACAGAGGTCGTCAAAGATAAGATATATTATTTTTTATTTATAAACGTCTTTTAATTGTAATAATGTTTATCGTATTGAATTCTACGTCAAAATTAGTTACTGATTATATTTTTCTATCTAAAATAATAATATACTAACTCGATTCAGAACAAGATAAAAAAAATATCTTATAATCATTGTGTATGGATAGAGACTGAAATTAAGTATAAAATGTTTCATATATTCTACAGAAAAAGTTGATGTGTGTACCGGTACCGTGTAATATTAATGCTGCAGTAGGTAATAACTATTCTTATAAACACATAGAGTAA
Source organism: Diachrysia chrysitis (assembly GCA_932294365.1). Classification (NCBI taxonomy): domain Eukaryota; kingdom Metazoa; phylum Arthropoda; class Insecta; order Lepidoptera; family Noctuidae; genus Diachrysia; species Diachrysia chrysitis. Next base: position 10,543,578 of record OW028656.1, on the reverse strand, counting down.
ACATATACAAGCATAGAGCTGTTATAACCCTTATTACAAGGGATTAAAGTAAACGTCAGCGTTTCCTTGTTATTATATATTCGCATTCCTAAAAGTTTCCATCAATAGTGCTGAGTTGCAATTTCACTACAGCATACTGTATTTAAAATACTAATTATTCAGTTAGATTCTGGACGCCGTCGCGGAAAGTGCTTTTAAGTACAATTGGGAAGTCATCCTAGTAATTTGTAATTTTTTATTAAATAAAATTGTGTGTGTGTTAGAAAGTAGTTTTTTAAAAAGACACCAAGGGTGTGCCGCCTAACAAATTGGTAAACGCATCGCTTGTAGCCCTTTGTGTAAGCAAATTTTTAGCTAAATGTACCTACTACGCTCTTTTACTGATTTTCTGTGCAACGACAGACGTTTATGAAATAATATAGTTTCGATATTATTAGGGTAATATTAGGTTTTGAGATAGTTTTAATACAACGGCGCGCTCTGTTTTTTGAGACTAATTTTACGATTTTACTTGTATTTCTCTAAATACTAACACTTAGGTTAATTGAGAATACTTACGCAAACATTAAATAAAATACTTTACAAGTTTCAAGGAGAGTTATGTAATTTCGATGCAAATTTTGAGCTTTAATAATGTCGATAAAGCCAAAGCCTATTGAAGCCCTGAACTAAAGTAGCTTAAACTAGTAACACTAATTTATTGCTAGAAAAGTGTTTACCAAACTAATTGGGTATTTGACTAAACTCGAATTATTTATTTATTACAAATATATAATTCATAGTATTAAATTGAAGCAGAACTGCGAAGTAGCATCATATAAATATACACGAATATATAAGTTATAAGCTTTTAAAGTTAGTAGGTGACGCATGTTCTATCTATTTTTCGCAAAACGACGACTTGTACGGGGCAGCCCTGGATTAGTATAGAAAAAACAGTTGTGACGTCACATTCGTTATAGCTCTCTTTGTCCAATTGGCAATATTAAAATGCTTGTAACTAGTTCAATATGAAAGTAATTAATCTGCCGTTTTTAAAAGTCGACATAGTTTAAAATATATATTTTTTTAGATGAAATCCTTTCAATTACCTAATTGTATCTCTAATTCCTTCGCTACTATGAAATAACATATCTTGATTAATGGCACTTAGAACGTGTTATGTAAAGACGATTGGCGTAAGCTTCTCTAAGTGGCTTGAATATATTAAAATCCTATTTTACAGTAATATCTATTACACGATTAAAAAAAATATATAATTAAAACAATTTCCACTAGATAATATTAAAATCTATATACTAATATATAAAGCTGAAGAGTTTGTTTGTTTGAACGCGCTAATCTCAGGAACTACTAGTCCGATTTGAAAAATTATTTCCGTGTTAGATAGCCCATTTATTGAAGAAGGCTAATAGCTATATAACATTACGCCAAAAGGAGCGGAGCATAATTGAAAAATGTTGCAAAAATGATATCCCGTTGAAACTAAAACACGCGGACAAAGTCGCGGGGGACAGCTAGTATAAAATAAACACATTGTATGTATTACATTTTTTTAGACTATAATCATATTTTGGATACAAAGAATCGATTGCTAGACTAGCTTTCAGGTGTCTGGTAATAATTAAAAGGCTCTGGTTTAATCTAACCCAGGCTTACATGATTAAAGCTCTAAATACAATAAGTCTCAAATCAAATTCAGAGAGCTATCGGTCTGATCTATTACTCAGCTTCGAATTACGATGGATACCCCACTTCACAATTTATGGCGCTGATAACTTTTGTCAAAGTAAATTTGACCAGTTTCAAACTATTTCCATTGAATTGAGGGACGTCAAATTGTTTATACTCATTAAGTGGACCGGAGTTTGTATTACAGAAGTTAATTTTGGTAAAGTAAAGCGAATTGCTTTAGAAATCAATAGTCTAAAGCTTGGGCCCTGTAGTCTATTTAAAGGGTTAATATTTTAGGTCATTAAAAGCAATATAGTTCATGTTGTTGTTGTCCTAAGGCACCCCGCTGGTGCAGAGGGCCCCAATAAGTTTTCTCCAAGCCGGCCGGTCCCGCGCGATTCTTCGAGCGTCTTCCCATTTGAGTTCTTCCTTCCTGAGCTCCTTGTCCACCGATCTCCTCCACGTGTGTACTGGCCGTCCGCGTCTTCGCCTACCCTCCGGTTGCCACTCAAAGGCGATTTCAGCAGCATTACCATCTTCCCTACGTTCATATAGTTCATGTGAGACCTGAAAAATAGAATCCGTCAGTGTCGCCGCTGACATAATTGTTTTGTTTTATTATCTATACCTACTATATACCTACTATACTAATATATAAAGCTGAAGAGTTTGTTTGTTTGTTTGTTTGTTTATTTGCTTGTATGTTTGAACGCGCTAATCACAGAAACTACTGGTCCGATTTGAAAAATTCTTTCATTGTTTGATAGCCCATTTATTGAGGAAGGCTATAAGCTATATGACATTACGCTGCGACCAAAAGTAGCGGAGCATAAATAAAAAATGTTGCGAAAATGAAAAACCGTAGAACCTAAAACACGCAAACAAAGTCGCGGGGGACAGCTAGTGATATATAAAGACTTAAGCTATATTAAAATTAAAACTCACAACGTTTATAAAATTAATGAACTAAATAACTAACAAGCATCAAAATATTCATCGTCATCTTTGTCAATGATGGGAAACGTGTCCAGAATACAAAAAGTAAGTGTGTAATTGAATACTTTAGTTTTACTGGTCTTGTTCTTAACATTTTATAAGAAACATAAGGGAAGTTGCGAGGTGACACCAGTTTTTGTAATGCAAAACAATGTAAGAAAATAAAAACCATTTAATTTAATTTTCATTTAAAAATACCTATGTAAAGCTTAATTCAATGTGTTTTATAATAAGTTACATAAGGCTAACTCAACCATATATTCCTGCAATATGTATTTGAGTACATTTTAACACCTATCGTAGTTATCAAATGATTTACATAAATTTACATAGAAGTAAGTATGCAGTACCTGACCATGCTAATATCATAAATGCGAAAGTGATACTGTTACTGTCAGTCTGTTACACTTTTACGGCTAAACCACTGAACCGATTTTGATGAAATTTGGTGTGGGATAAGCTTGGATCCCGAGGAAGGATAGGAGGGCTACTTTTTGCCGCAATAACCGACAAACGCGGGAGGGGCGGCGGGCATCGGCTAGTATAGAATATATAACTTCCTATATTAACTTTATCGACAAGAGTTTGAAAAAAATCTCAGAAAATTATTTTATAACTAGCTGTGCCCGCGACTTCGTTCGCGTGGATGTCGAAACTTATCAATGAGTTTTTTGTGTAAAGTGCTATTTGTGTAGAACGTTATGGAGCATACCGGTATTAATACTTTTGGGCCTTCTCTTGTGGCTAATTACAATAGAAAACCAATTGTGTCTCATTAGCGGTGATTAAGAGGGTAAATGATATCTTTGCTCGAAGCATCGCTCGCGTTCTGTAGATTTCTACTTTGGTGCCTTTTTAGCAGGATATCCAATAGCGAAGCTGACGTTCATTACAACGAATGCTCACAAAGATAATAGTAACGACAGATAGTCACCGTACGACATTAATTGAGAGCTTCAGTATACACGACATTGTCATTGAGCCCGTCCGGAATATGAACATACAGGTTTCTTGGACTGCTCACACGGGACAGAGCGACGTAAAGCTGAGCTGATGTGAAAAACAACTCACGGTAAGATCGACGCCAGCAACGCCTAGAGTCTGACCCTGTGCCTTATTTATTGTCATGGCGTAACATAAACCTTTTGGAAACTGTACTCTCTTAAACTGGAATGGAAAATTTTTCGGAATCAAAGGAATTCTAGGAAGCAAAACACTTTCCCCGGCACCACAACCGTTTAAAATTTCTGCCTCAATTATGTTAGGTTGTAGATTTACGACTTTTAATCGAGTACCATTGCACAGTTTAGGAGGACTTAAATTACGAAGAAGAATTATAGGAACACCGATTTTTAACTTAATTGTATGTTAGGGAAGTCCAGGAACATTTAATGAATTCAAAAATTCTGTTGGATAAATTAGTGGATTCTTCTTGATCAAATCATTCTGTTGATAGAGATATACTCTCGACTTTCTCCTTGAATAAGCGACAGTATTTCATTATTTATTGCACATGCTTGATCATTTCGAGGAGTTAAAATAGACCTTTTACATAACCAAGTATTGTGCTGATGTGTTATATTACTTACGTCGCCGTACACTGAAAATATTAGCTCCTGCACGGACGAAACCGTACAACATAATCTATCATTTAAAAGCAATTTTCCTTCATCATTTGGATAAGTTCCGTCGCCTATTTTTAATAATAAATCAGAAAAATGCTGTGCATGTGGGTCATCTCCAAGTCTCACCCGCATATATTTTGTTAAATGCATGGATACAATATGAGGCCATAAACTTGACCTTTTTAGGCAAGCTCTGATTTCGTCAGCTCGTGTTCCCCGTGGTATAACTGGCAAAATTTGCCTAAAATCACCACAAAAACTACTGTAATACCACCCATGGGTTGGTCAATGAGCCTGATGTCTCTCAGAGTCCTACTACCTAAGAGTAAGTACTAAAAATAACCTACGTTACACACTACTACTACCTATACTTAAAATCTATACGGTCTACGCCTTATTAAAAAACCTAAGTACCTACCTAGTTAAAAAAAAACTCAATAACAGAAAATAAAACACCTACCGATAACAAATCTAAACCCAATAAATAAGCAAAATCCCTAAAAACTTATATCTGTAATGACTAATCTTACCTAACAGTATTATAAAATAACCTACAGTCACACATAAAATAACGTACACTATCAAATATACTACATATATATACTTTAAAATTAAAATCTATGCCTACGACTTATAAAAATAAACCTAAATAACTCTAACTTAAACTGTACTTAATAAAAACTAAAAGGAATAAAAAGGTCGCGCTGAAAAGCACGGTTTAGAGTTGCAAGTATTTAAAACATACAATTTATAGAATGCTAATAAGACCGACCGCTCGCCACTCGACACGTCCGTTCAAATCAAAGTTCAAAAAATGTATGATGCACGCGCGTTTTTGGAAGCGGTCTACTGCAGTTAGCCTGAGCGCAGGCTTTGACTGCTTCACCGGACTTTTATGATGCAGGCTTTTTTTTTTTTTTGCAAAACGTCTACTGCAGTTAGCCCGAGCGCAGGCTTTGACTGCTTCACCGGACTTTTAATGCACGCGCGCTCAGAGGCCGTTCTTATATACGGTAGCGATCCATGGCCGCCGCGCGCCACGCGTGTGCTGCGAACGGTGCAAGCAAAATTCAACCTACGGCACTACTTTTTTTTTTTTTTTTTGAAGAGATTTACGCAGTTAGCCTGAGCGCAGGCTTTGACTGCTTCACCGGACTTTAATTCGGCACTTCATTTACAGCATAAATTGGGGCGCAGCGCCAACTGAACTCCACTGCGGCCGGGCGACGTAACCTACGACAAACTTATTATTTGCGGTTGGTACAGTAATCGGGTCTAGGGATCGAACCGCAAAATTAAGTTTGTTTTATATTGTATATACTTTTCCGGGATTAAAAGTACCCAGTCAGGTGCCCAGAATATTAAAGAATAAGTATACTAACTTTCATGGTAATCGAACCGGTAGTTTTTGCGTGATGCCTGAACAAACAGACAGACAGACAACCAGACAAAAATTTTTTTAATCACATTTTTGGGTTCGGTCTCGTTCTAGTAACACCCCCTGCCATTTATTTTTTTAATATTTTCAATGTACAGAATTTTCACTTCTACAGATTTATTATATGTATAGATGTAACCTTGTGCATAAGCTAATTTTATTCATCGATCTAAATATATTTATAAAGCCTATTATATACTGCGTTTTATTTTGATCCTTAAGACAAGAAGCAGAGAGTCCAACATCCTACTCCATCCCATAATTTTTTGCGAACAATTTAATCAAGATTTCAGTGAGATATTGCTATCTTGTTTATAACTGAAATTAACCAAAAAATATAATGGACAAACTCATAATTTTTATCCAAGTTATTAAACTTCTCAAAGTTTGGGAGTTGAACCAACTTCTTTTGTATCCATAATTTATATTAACTTTTAAACTAAAATTTAATATACTCATCATTGCTTGCTTTCTTAGTTATTAGATTTCAAATTTCAATATTTATAAAGAAACTAGCTTATTCCCGCGACGTCGTCCGTGTAGAAGTCGAAAATGATTTTTGACTTTCCAATTTTAAAGAGTATTGCATTGGACCAAGGTTTTATGTGTGTTCACCGTTTTTTAATAAAATCGAATTGCGTTTTCAAACATGATTGTGTCAAAATAAAATGTAATTTAAATCAAAAGCACTAAAAAGTATTCATATCAACTTCAATGAAAATTACCGGATGCCTACGTCATACAAGGAACACACTCTCCAAATTTTAAAGTCCTTTCATCAGTGGTTTAGGCTGTGCGTTGATCCGTCAGACAGTCATTCAAGACAAATCATTTTATATGTATAGATAAAAAATAAATGATTATTATTTTTAGCTCAATGAAATTATTATTATATAACCCAAAACAAAAAAACAACTATGAAATACTGAATTCGCTAAATACATACTGAATTTAATAATAGCCCCAAATCTTCATAAATCAGAAAAGGTATCTGTAAAATCATACCCTAACATTGTCCCATAGAAGTAAAATAATGTTGGACAACATAACACTAACTTCAATAAAGACATCGAAGCAAAGAGTTGAATATAAATTGATAGGATGCTACACACGCAAGTATAAGCACTACAAAATAATCACACATAGAAAAACCAACTTACATTTTTGATAATTAAGGTCGATTTTTCTTTGAAGATGTCTAAATATACTTATGTACGTAAATAAAATGTGTCAGAGCGGGCCGCGTTTTTGCTAGTAAGGTTTAATAACATCGGTTTAATCCCCGGACTTCAATATACTCATATACTCTCCTACTAGGTGATTTAGTGCTCAACCAGAGGGAGAAAATAACTACCTCAAAGAACTAGGGATGCCATTAATTTTTATGATCAGTTGTGCTTCTCAAACGGTGTTAATCTACATCTACACATCTACTAATATTAAAAAGAGGAAAGATTTGTATGCTTGTAATTAATACACTCATATTTCTGCACCGATTTTTACGCAATGTTTTTTTGCAAATTACAAATTGTATCTCGTTATAAACTTTCCTTTTGCCTATTTTTTATACCAAACTGTATATTAATAAAATTAGTCGATAGGATAAAAAAAATATACACTAGTATATTATGCTAGTATAGTATAGTATACTTTTACATCCATACATAATTATAAAAGTTTATATATTATTTCCAACTGCATTAGCTAATCACGGTCTATTTTAGCTCAGATGTCACGTCCGTGCACTAAATTTGAACTGACGCGAACATGTTTGCACAATAAATAAACTAAATAGACTTATTAAAACTTTATTTAGAGATATCTACAGTTTAAGCCTGTCGTGTTAATGTGAGATCGGGAATTTATACTAAATTTGTTATTTATAAACTACACATACCAACGAAAAACTGCGAGACGATTATAGATATGTTCTTAGAAGTAGGTGTGCAACTACATGCAAAAAATGAACACAAAACTTAATTAGATTAAATTATTTTTGTACATGTTAACTATTTGAACCATCTGAACAGATTTCTTAAAAAAAATCGATCAGTTGAATTTTCCATCGATTTTTACAATGTAGGTAATTGTACATTTGTACTATGATTTCCCGAAAGACCATTCACAACAATATGGTTTACGTGCCAAAAAACATAATCTCATGGGCGCATTGCGAATTAATCTCTTGAATTTTACACTACTGCACAAAAAGCTATTCTATACCAACTCGCCAATTATATTTGCCAAATAGTAGCAAATTGGCCATTTGCGTGGAATAATACTTCCCGCTTTTATAGTTAAATGAGATTTTTTTGACGCTGTATAATGTTGATCACAGTTTTAATTAGAGCTTCAAGCGCGCAAACACAATTAGTGAGAATTTATAAATTGCTTTTATATTTAAAAAGTAAAAATAATCCAATAAAGTCGGTGGCGAAGAATAAAGCATTTTTTAATTAATTACGTAGATATATATTTTTCAAGGGAATATTTCCATGTTTTAAGTGCTACTGGTTATGTCTAATTTTACGTTGATAAAGCGTACTACGAATCAATAATCAGTTATTGAAATCAATCGAGTAGTGATCAACTTCTTATTATTGGTTGACTATCCCCCGGATTATTAAATGCTGATCAACTTAATCTGTTGTCAAATCAACTAATCACGACTGAGATTGGTTGCCCAAAAAACTAACAACCAATCACAGCGCTTCACGAGGTTTAATAGACAAGTGCTTAACTAATTTTTGTGTCGATAAGTCTTTCAGAAACCGAGGGTATGAATTATGCCGATTACTCACTCTTTTATTCGTCTTAAAGACTATTACCATTACTTTGTATGAACACCCGAAATTCTGTCTTTAAACCAGACCATTAACCTTCAAAATGTCATTAGGAAAAAACTCAACAGTACGCCCTTATAATTACACCTACAGTTTCCTGAATGAAAATGTTGAATTAATAATATAATCGTTCTACGCAGTAACGGTTGCTGCTGGACGCTGTATAATGTGAACTGTGCTTACGTACCGTAATTTTAAATACTTATTTTACCTTTTTAGGGTTCCGCATACAAAGGGGGCCAACGGGAGCCTATTATTAAGGCGCTTTCCGGCCGTCCGTCCGTCTCTCAGCGGCCTGTATCTTACCTTAATAGCTAGAGAGTTCAAATTTTCATAGATTGTCGATTTAAGTTGCGGTTGTAACAAAAAATAACGTTAAATAAAATATAGGGAGACCCTACTAGAAATGGGTAAACATGTATTTTTGGTGTTTTTCGCTCGATCTTAAGAACGGCAACAGGCAGATGCTTAAAATAATCACAGACTTTGTATTGCTATTATTCGATAAAAACACCCGCTTTAATAATTTTTTTATCGAATACAAGAGACGTGTTTTTTGGAGTTTTATGAACGATTTTATTTTTGATGATAGGTATATTTTATCGATGGTACGGAACCCTTCATGCGCAAGTCTGACTCGCACTTGGACGGTTTTTTTTAATTACGGGCCCTTGTAGCAGAAATTTAAAATGTGTAAGGCCAGTTGACCGAAAAACCGTCCCTGCTTATTAATGTAGGTTAAATGGATATTTATTTTTTGGGAATTTAAACGTAAATCGGTTCACACTGAAAGAGGATTTTAAAGGTATAATATTTTTAACAAACAAAATGGCTGTCCAAAAGGACAGTGTTTTTATTTGATCATATTATTCAGTTCATTGCATCTTTTGTGCCAGGATCCTAAACGGTTGAGTACTTAGTTATTATTAAAAAAAACTCTTTGATATGATTTATTTTGTCCAATTTTGACACAGAAGTTATAATTAAGGATGACACTTTGTCTTCATTAATTTGGTCTTCATACTCAATAATACAAGAAATATAATTACTAAATGCAGAAACAGTCTTTCCTTAAACACTGGAAGCACTATGAGTCGAAATTATTTTTAAATTTTAGATAGTCGCTAAATCGCAATGGCCGACCAACAGCAGTACGAGGAAGGTACGTGCTGATGTTATTTACAGCAGTCGTCAACCTAAAGAGCCATTAGAATCATTTAAAATCATGTAGATTTACTTTATTACAAATTACAACACCAATTTTAATAAAATTACATAATACAATATATTATTATATTTGTAGTATAGTAAATTGCATACACTGCAAACAAATTTCGTACAATAAAATAAAGTCGAAACAGTTGAATATCATTCTGTGCCATACATGTTTAATATAGCCTCGAATTTGGGTGCAATGGCGCGTTCACTTCGAACCCCAAAATGTAGGTTAAATGTTTCCGATATATTTACGAATGCAAATATTGAATTTGTGCTCTCAATGTTTTTGAAAATGGTTATAACTAGATGATACAGCGACTTTATTTAAAACTTCCATAGCACAATCATGTGCTTATCAATTGTTTTTTCAATATCTTAATTCTAAAATACATTGAATGTTGCATGAAGAATATAAATTTGTTATACAGGGTGTTATCGAAAGGTTATATCTACCCAAAAGGGATGAAGACTACATCTGGTATAGAGTCAGTTTAAAAAATTTCAGCTCAAAATTAGTTAATTAAATAATAGATATCCAATTTTTCCCATCAATCATTCGACACTAAAAATCATAACCAGACCGCTGTAACGATATATTATCTTAACATTTCGCGAGTCATGTAGTAAGATATTGAACCTCGTAGTGCGGTGACACGTTTGTTATGATTTTTAGTGATTTTTAATAATTGATGCGAAAAAATGGATTTTAATTATTTTTTTGACTCTTTTTTAGCTGAAATTTTGTAAACTGACTCTATATCAGATGTACTCTTCACCCCTTTATGGATGGATATACCCTTTCGGGAACACTCTGTATAAACAGTAGGATAACAAAATCATTATTTTTAATCTCACAAAAAAGGTTTTTACGCCCGTATAATTTATTTACAAAAACAATTTTCTGGGTTGGATCAAACTCGTAAATGTTATAGAAAATATCATTTTACAGATCAACTAGGCCTGAAATTATTAGAAGGTAGACATCGACTGTCTATTAATTAATTCGGAACTGAAATTCCGTAGTAATTAATGAAAGCCCATTCGAGTACAGTTTCAACGATCCTTCCGGGCGTGATCAAATGCTGCTGAAGGTTATCTGCGCAGTTAACGGCTTGAATCACTTATAAATAATAATATACTTTGTAATTGATGAAAATGAGTGGGAAGTTTATATCAATTGGTTAGTTATGTGAAACAGAAAATTAAGTTAAAATAAAAATTGTCTCCTTTTAAATGTAATCCAATTAAACATAGCTAGGTACTTCATATTTGTACATAGGTACATTAAAATTTATACGCTACTCGTATACTTTTTTATATAAATGTTGAGTTTGGATAACCAACCTTAAAGATATTTTTTTAAGAAAAAGTTCCTTACTATTTTGTTTTTACAAACGGTTTGATCGATAATAAAAAGACAAAAAAAATACGCTCACCTCGGCTAGTTCGTGTGTGCATAGGTAACTATTAAATAGTCACCTATGCACACTTGTGCACATACCGACTTTCTTAAGTGCCTCATACTTTGATCTTTGACAGTCATTCAATCATTATATTTCTAGCAATCAGTCTTACTATGGGATACAGTGTTAACCGGTAAAATGGGTTGTGGAGGTCAGACAGGCAGTCGTTCTATGAAATACGGTATTCAACTTAATCTGGTAAGACTGGAAGCCGACCACAACACAACTTGTAATAAGGCTAGGTAGAAGATGATGCCGGTAATATAGGTTTTTAATTAATAAATCTAATTTATAATTTACGAAAACAGATAATTTATTGGTCAATTGGATAAACTTTCCAACCAATTGTCCGATTGTCGTCTTAAAGAGATTTCAAGTAAGAAATATAAAATTTATATCTTACTGACCGACCGCAGTAGAATACGGGCAAAGTAAAATATGACTTTATAAATAAATGTGGACATCACATACATTGCTCTGAACCCAAAGTAAGTAGCTAAAGCACTTGTGTTATGGAATTCAGAGACAACGAAGGCACCACAAACACCCAGACCCGAGACAATGTAGAAAAGTGGGTTTTTATTTTACATTGACCCGGCCGGGGATCGAACCCGGAACCTCAGAGCTGGCGACGCCTTGAAAACCGGTGTGTACGCCACTCGACCACGGAGGTCGTCACTTTAAAGAGCTTTCTTTTATTTTTAGTTAGGTACTTAATTTCGGGGGTGTTAGGGTTCCTTGCCCGAAGTTTGTCTACGGAACCCTATTATTAAGCCTCCGCTGTCCGTCCGTCAGTCTGTCTATCAGCGAGCTGTATCTCATGTACCGTAATAGCTAGAGAAACTTGAAATTTTTTAGTCTATATTTCTGTTATAACAATCAAAATAAAAAAAAATGAAAGTGAGCTCCATAAACTAGTACGAAATCCTCGGAACTCGCTAAATGTATATACATCGCTTCAGCGGTCTGGTTATTATTTTTGGTGTCGAAAAATTGGAAATCCTTTAATCAATTAAATCATTTTTAACTGAAAATTTGTAAACTGACTCTATAACAGATGTACTCTTCAACCGTTTTTGATAGATTTAAATATTCGGTTACACCCTGTATATGACATTATTTAGAGCATTCTTATTTGTAGCTACCTGACCTAAACCAATTAGCTGAAACACGAGAAAACACATTTCCTTTTATTAACAGAAAGTACTATCTACAAGTGTATAAAATAAAACCTCCATTTAAAATGTATAATTAATCCAACTCAATCACCCTTGTGATCGGGAGCAAAGGCCGTTTTGTTAGAGGATTAGCGAGATGCGATCAATGGCGTTTGTAGGACGTATCAATTATAAGCTTAAAATACTTCGTCCTAAGCTTCGTTTTAGAAACCTTTTCACAAGACAAAGAATGAAGGTAAGGGGTTGCCTTTCGTGGTGGTTTCCTATCGTAGGATCTCTTTAAATGCTATCATTCTGAATTTATTAGAGTGATCAAGGCTGAGTTTGTCTTTATAAAGTTGTGTTTATTAAATAGAAAACGCTGTTATTTAATGAAGGTATTAAAATTTATAAACTGTCATATTGGCTAGATTTAAGTGGCCTTATTTATATCTCAACAGTTTTTGTAACTGCTTAGCAAATTCAAATTCGGTAGAGAACACTTGAATTAAGAATCTGCGAAGCAGTTGCCATTATTATTATAAGCAGTTGCTAAACACCGTCGAGATTTTTTTATATATTTTTTTATTTATTTATTTATTTAGCAGATCCTAGGTCTGATTCGAATATTCAAACGAATATCGGAACTATGTTTGTAGGTATATTTATTCTCGTGTCAGACAACAGTGGAAAAGTATCAATGGCCGATTACAGAGACTTAAAACCATTATGAAAAGGATACGAGGCATTGTTCCCAAAAAATAAAAACAACAACTCTGGGACACAGCATGTCCGTTCAAAGCCGAATTGTGGCAAGTTTTATTGGTTTTATTCCAACTACCATCGAACTTTTATGTTTTACATATCTATTGGGCCAACCAACAATTGGCAGAGTTGAATTGTGTTCAGTAAATAGCTTGTTTTACTGGGAAACATCGAATTTCCTTCAGTGTTTTATTGGATTCCATGTTATAACAAGTTTGTAAAGAAATTTTCTCAGTTTTGGGTATGTTATTTTGTGGCGAAGTATTTTTAAAGGGTGGATTTAAAATGATTTTTGTTTGGACAAGGAATGTGGGGAAGCATTGGGGTATTCTTTAAAATAATATCGGTTTTAAAAATAATGTGCTTTTCTAGTTTTTTGTACCCCTCTGATTTTTACATTTCTTTTTATAAGCGCTGTAAATCCATAGAGCTTTTATCATATTATTCTGAAACTGATTTTAAATATTGAGTGCGTTATTTATAAAAATCTCGACGGTATTGAGCAGATGTTTATAAGATTCTTATTTCAATTGTTTTATAGAGAATTATAATTAAGAACCTGCTCAACAACGAGGCTGTGAATTTCCACCAATCACGAGCCAGTAGCTTGTCTCTTTTTGGAGGAAATAGACAGACGGACTACATGTCAGACTAACAAACCTAGCCTTTGGCCTTTTAAATTGCGAACTCCCTAATTTCTAAACACCGCCAAGATTTTTGTAATTAAGGCCCTGAGTTATTAGAATAACTAATAATTACGACTACAGAAAATATTTGAAACCATTTTTCACCAAACGTAGAAATCAAAACAAAAGAATTAAGTGCCTAAATCCAACCAGATATGGTTAGCAAGTTCCTTACCCTTAAAGAAAGCTTTGATTTCCTTAAAGAAGTAACCTGTTTTATATTTTAAACGAAACCACTACTTCCTTACGAATGATATATAAGGAAACCATAGATTTATTACCGTACCCTCATCACAAAGGAGACTGTATTTATACAGTATTCGTTCTCTCCCACAGAAAGTTTTCTAACTTGTGCAAGATGGATATAATGAAAGTCGACCCTTTAATTTGAGTTTGATGGCAGCCTTTGTAAATAGATACAAAGGTTTTTTCCTATTACATAGATAATTGAAGTTATTTTGTTTGTGGACGCTGAATACCTGACTGATTGGAATCCTCATTCGATGAGTTTATTGGTTACGGGCAGGACGGATGTCCCTAGGGGTATTTTAATTTAATTCCGGGTAAAAAACCTTTCTATAGATTTTAATCTCTGTCCACATTTATTTAAAAAAAAAGTTTTGAAATAGAATTGAACACATATTTTTAACTAGCTTTTGCCCGCGGCTCTGACCACGTGGATTTGGGTTATCGGGCAAAAAGTAGCCTACGTCCTTTAGTGGAGTTAAAAAAGTAGCTAAATACTAAATTTCATCAAAACCGGTTGTGTGGTTTAGCCGTGAAAGCATAACAGATAGATACAGTTACTTTCGCATTTATAATATTATATAGTATGGTCTAATATGGATAGTATGGATTTATTATGATGTGTAGGTTTTATTGACCTATTTATGTATAAAGATTATCCCCAATAATAACTAAATCTTACCTAAAAATAAATATCCTATGATGTAGGATATTTATTTTTGTATTTACTTTAATCATGAAATAAAGGAATGTTTGTACTTAATCTCAAGATGTACATACGTCTATCTTAGTGATTGATAATATTACATTTAGGAGAAGGCCGGCGACATGTTTTAGTTTTTGTTGTAATTAAATTAAATATTAAAAATAAATATTAAATAAATACCCGGTTTTCACCTTTTTATATTTGATTTTGGTCACAAAACATATTTAAAGATGAAGTACAATGCTTTCTGTAGGTTTATGTCTGGCTAAATTAATAACGCTACCTAAATTATTTTTTTTATTCATTGCAAGTTTAAAGTAAACTAATAGCACTTAACCAAGCCGACTATTAGGTTGAAGAGACCTAGATACCTATGGAATTTTATTAGGTCAACGTATAGGATTTTTGTTGAGTTTCAAAGAGAAGGTGATTGCTTAAAGGCCTTTAGGACACAGGCAATCAAAACGAGGTTTTTAGTGGGTTTTACTGATGCTTTTTATAGTTTCTCATGTGAATTTTTAAACAAAAAGTCCATTTATAAAAATCCCATGATATTTTGAATTTAGTATAAATGAAATTAAAAGTAATTATATATTATTTACCTTCAACCGTAGTTTTTACTATTCCACGTAGTATTTTTTTTCAGCATCTACTTGATAATGAGTGAAACATGTAATTTTATCTGTGGTATTATTACACATAAGTGAAATGCTATCGAGTTGCTTTAATCAACTCTATGCGAGATAAACAGAATACCAAAATGGTTGTGAAAAGGCCAATTTGATACTTTCATCACTCAGCCTTTTTATAATCCCCTGTAATTGTCTTAAATTAAAGCCTCAATTTTCCAATTACCGTTTGTTACTTTACCTGTAACCCTGTAACTGTTTCTAGGGGCTTTTTGATGGCGTATTGTAGATGAGAGGTGTTTTAAAAATGATTTTAAGTTGTGAAAATTGTACCAGTTTTGATGTCGCGGCAAGAGCGATTACGACTATAATTATTATATAGTTATCTGATATTAGATTTAATATATCGGAAAATGTGTATGTCGTGGTGGCCTAGCGGTATAACGAAATGATTTGTATGCTTAATAAGGTTGCAGGTTCGAACCCACTACAGGCAATTGCCAATGTGACTTTTCAAAGTTATATGTATTTTCTTAATAATTCTAAGACACCATTGACAAACGGTGAAGGAAAACATTGTGAGGAAGCCGAGATTCCAGTAATTGAAATCTGAAATCGCTAACCGCCAGCAAGCGTGGTGATCAATGTTTGTGTCTTCTCTACATGAGAAGAGGCCTGTGCTATTGCTGTGATATTTATATCGGAAAACTATTAATTATCATGGATATATTGCTTCCTTTATTTACATTTTTTTTTTAATCATGAGACTTCATTTGTTCAGTAGGTATCTTAGTAGATAACAAAATCCTATTCAAATATCACCAAAACTAAAAAATGAATGTAGTCGACTTTCTGATATAATTCCCAAGAGACATTTGAATGAAAAATTAAATCTTTCGCCTATCTTTTGACAATAAAGCGGTTTTCAATACTGATGATTTATAGTTTACTGTTGGAAATATAAAACAAGTCTGCGCAAACTCCTGAAGGGTCTGAGAAGCTGAGATCAATGATTAATGGTCCAGGATGTCCGCACTAGACACCAGATTGTCACCCTCGCTTAAGTCCCGAGCAATTTGTCTTTTAGTTAAATGATCGGATCAATTATTTTCTTATTTATTTTCTTAAATAGATGTCGATTTTTCTTTAAAATCTGTATTATATTAAAAAAGTGGAAGAATATCTTTCTGTCCGTCTGCTGCGCTTCTAAACCACAAATATAAACAATAAACAGTCGTTCACGTGGAGCGGAAAATGAAAGCAAGTTAATTATAAAATAAAAATAAAATACTTTTAATTTCTATAAAATTATTACGTAAATTAATTTTCACATCAACATTCAAGTCTACCCCTTAAATTCTGTCAACCTCACAAGGAAAACCGAAGAGGAAACTTAAATTCCGAATTTTATCCACGGCTCACCAAATATTTTTTAAACTTTATTATTATTACCAGCACTTTCATTCCCTTTCTGCCAGCCCTTTGTGTCGGTTATTAAATGACCTTCTTTCATAGCCAACTCTTCGCGGTCCTCAGCCAATTTCGTCCATTGTTCCGAAACAGTCCCTTCTAACGATGACACGATTAAAATTGTTTAAATATCTCACATTCCTTCTCTATACCTGTATCAGTTATATGTTACGCGACCTTAATTTTCCTGTTGTTTTTAAAGTATTGATATAAAACACAGATATGCAGGTCCTATATCTATACTTAATATTAGCTGAAGAGTTTGTTTGTTTATTTGTTTGTTTGTTTGAACGCGCTAATCTCAGGAACTACTGGTCCGATTTGAAAAATTCTTTCAGTGTTGGAATGCCCACTTATTGAGGAAGGCTATATATAATATTACGCTGCGACCAAAAGGAGCGGAGCATAAATGAAAAACCGTTGAAGTTAACAGACGCGGACAAAGTCGCAGGGAACAGCTAGTTACTAATATAATCCGTACTTCCATACTACTAATTATAAATGCGAAAGTAACTGTCTGTCTTTCTGCCTGTCTGTTAGAATCACGGCTAAAACGCTAAACCGATTTGGATGAAACTTGGTACAGTGTAAACTTGGATATTTTAAATGTCTATGATCAAAACATGACGTGTATAAAATTTGAATATGACAGCTAATGCGCAAAATATAATTGTGATCAACTCGTCTACTGTGTTCTTACTTAAAGGCGTGCGGCAATAAAAAATGGGTAATTCATGGATATTTCTATACAATTTTGTATTGCAATACATTGCTAGGTGTTGCCGGGACATAATTTTTAAACAAAATTATAAATAATCGCGTAATTAATGGCCTGTTAAAGTGCACTGTAACCAATACTAATTTGGTTAACTTTTGGTTAACGGTTTAACTTTTGGTTGTCTGTAAAAACTCTTTGTGTTACTGGACCAAATTCCGATGTTTGTAATGTTTTTGTAATGTCAAGAACATCTTTAATATCTAGGCAATTGTAATCGGCCGTGTTTGTTATATTACGACTATGTAGAACTCTCAGTAAGTATCCTTTGCTTCGCTACTGTATTGAGTAACTCGAAAGCAAGAAAGGCATTGTTAAAACTTTTAAATTGGACTCCTTGTATCTTGTTGCTATTCGTTTATTTACTCTTGTGTAAGTTATTGAAAATAATTGTTGTTTTTGTGCCTACATACTTCTTGCAACTGTTTATATATTTGGCGAAAAAATAACTAAATAATTCTTCTTTTATTTATTGTAATTTTAATAAACCTAAGAAATATTTTATTAACACAATTTTAAATTATAAACTGTCGTTTTAATTTCTTTTCCTTTTTTTTAGAAAACGTCTCCCACACTTGTATGGCGGGGGGTTTTCCTAATCTCAAATTACAAAGAACACCCATACTTAGAGCAAGCATTTGTGGATGACATGCTTGTCCCATACGGGGATCGAACCCGCAGACCCGCAGAACATCGCGCACAGTGGTAAATGACGTTGACCACTGTGACATGGCACTTGGCTACCCGTTCAGTAAATCCAAATTCATAAAAAACAACTGATGTGTGTACACAATTGTTTTTTTTTATATTCACAACTTTTTCAACAGTCCTGATTTTTTTTTGTTATCTTACCAATATCTAAATGAGAGAAAGAATAAGGTGGCATAAAACCTATGTAGGTATAACGCTTTTCATATTAAAGTCCTTAAATTGCAATAAATGTTTTTGATTTGATTTGATTTGAAATTCACGTGAGATTTTATAACCTTCGGCGGTTATTTCTTTTTATTTCCCAGTGTCAAAAATGCTTAAAACTGAAATAAATCCGCTACAAGTAAAGCTTAAATACTGTTGAACATTTTTATTTTCACAAACTTTAAAATATGAAAATATGTCACCACCTTTAAAAGGTTATTAAAAATATTTCAAAAAATATTAAAAACATCGAGGAGTGACGTATTGCCATCGCAACATTCATTAATTTTGAATGGCATAACTCCATTAATTAAAACAACTACGGCCCAGTAAAATCTGTAATGAAATATTGTCTACTAGTGAGCCCCGTGGCGCCATTCGTGTGAAAATTTCTCAGATTTACTTAATGAAGTATCGTACCTACGTTAGGCATATTAATAAAGTATTTTAAGAGTTGGATTCATTTATAAATTATTTTATGATGACATATTTTATGCAAACGTGGTTACTGCAATTATTAAAATGTCCAACAATCGATCCACCCGTTTTTTAGTAAAATGGTGTAACTAAGCAGACATTGTTCTATACATATATAAAGATAATAATTTTAATTTTTATAACATAATTCATCATAGTTCAAAAATAGAGACCAAACAGAAATAAAATTGCTTAGACAAAATGCCTAATAATAATACCTATTGTCTGCCAACCTTGGTTTTGTGCTCATTAATTTAGTCTCAAGAAATTACAACGTAGCAAATAAGGTTTTTATGTTCTTAATTAATAAAGGGCACATTTTCAGTCTGTCTACAATTGCGCATTTAACCGTAACTCTAAATATTAATATTTTAGCTATAGGCATAATATCAGAAGTACGTTGGACGAAGAACAATTTTGTGAAAATTAATTTAAATTTATACCGTATTAAAATAACTATTAATCCTACCTAATCTAAGTTTAAAGATTAAAATAAACCGTTTTAATTTGAAACAGTAAATTCCATTCTTTGTGAGTTGGTTTAATGCTCAATTGCTATAAAATAAAGGGTTCGCTTAATTACTTTTATTTACTACCTTTTCACTTATTAATTTTTAATTGTAAAATGTAATATTAAAAAGTACTTTCTTAGGTTTTCCCTTTAGTACATTTTATTATGTACTAAAAATAAGGTTTACACAATGATATGATATATATAAAAATGAGGCATATATGTAGCTATTTATTTTACTTACGTGCACGTTATCTTAATTTTTTTTTTCCTATTCATTTTGCAACTTGACAACATTTTGACATATCAGTAGAATCAGCTTTTAAAAGTCGGTAGCTATGAAGGTAACATAATATATCTTGTATATAATATCATTGGGATTACAATGCACGACATCTGTCAAGTCTCAAGAGTCATGATTAAAGTCACACATACATTTTTTCTTTACTTATATTATTCTTTACTTCTTAGCTTATAATACCATTCAATATAAAATCTTCTATTATGCTTTTCAAGCAGAGAGGGACTAAAAGATTTAATATTAATATAATTTGATGTAAATGATCTCCCTTGATCTTACATTTTACCCAAATAAACATATTTAAAACTGAAAATATTTCATAATCAATGTTCATTCACAAGGATTTGGGTGCAAAACAACTTAATTATAAAAACTCTTAGCAGGTAACAAAACAAAGGTCCACATATCGCTATAAACCTGTACATACTTGGAAAAATATAACGCAATTAACTTTAACGTGGGTACAAATTAATGCGGAAATAAATATTATCGCGGTCCAAAAATAACATACTACAGAAAACATAAAAAATACGATGTCCCAAACATAGAGATAACAAGATTAACACATGTTTGTCAACACATACATATTCATTATATTTGTGAGCACACAAACATTATGTTAAAAATACACAAACACACACAGACTAAAACAGACATTTTCATAATCTGAACTGCACACTCAAAGGTATATGTCATATAGCGTTATCGTGACGTCATACAGAGGACCACGTCATGATAGTGGCATCAACAAATTTGCAAAATCGGCCTTACAGTATTGCAATAAAGGTGGTTTTAGAGTCACACTTTTACCGTTAATGTACGGTTGACTGTACTCATATAAAAACGAGTTCATTTATCACAACACTATTTTGTTTGGGCCTCCTGCTGCATACATTCGTGTTTTTGGCACAGAAATACTTTGAAGTTCGTAGATAAAAAAATAGCAGCAAAAATGAACAGAAATTATCAGTTCGCTGCAAAGCGTATTCTCGCGCCAAAACTCTTGTTGACACTTATTTTGATTTCGATGCAAATTTTTTGTTTGTGATTTTTTTCGTGGATTTTCTATCTGAAGTACCCAGTCGACTCTTTTGATTTGACTCGCTGATATTTATGTTCGCGTACTGTTTTAAATGTGATATTCTTTTGCTAGTTTTGTGTTTTTTTTAGTTTTATTTTAAAACCTATGTTGAAGTTTAATGTCGATGAACAAGTAAAGGCTTTTGTTTCTAGAATGTGATATTGGTGTTATTTTTTTTCCGAATTCTTGACATTAAGTATTTCAAGAAAAACATTTTAAGGTATGAATATAATAGGGGTGCGGACTGGGTATGAAAAGGAAATATCTATTAATATCCAGATAGATAAAAAAAAACTCGTATTTTTTCTTTTCTCAAATCAATGAAAAATGTAGATCTTTATAGTTTAGAAGTGGGTGCCGTGACGTCACTTGTGGGTAAAAATAGTACCTACAACCTTTCCATTCACTGTATCTTTCTCATTGTTTGGTTAATTAAAAAAAGAAAAATACGTGTTATAAATACCTAAAATACCCTATTATCAGCTTTCACCTTTCTACAACGTAATATTCTCGCACTTATATGGTATTACAGTAACAGTATATTGAAAGACAATTAAACGCGTACCTAACTACTTTATAACCTAATTCCAACCGTAACAGGTAAAGGTGAAATGCAATTTCGCGAACACAAAAAGAGCAGTTAATATCGGCGAAATACCTCACTAAGGGCGTTAAAGCAAAAGTTACTTTTCGCCAATAACACTATCTTCAAAAACTTTTTGGGAAAGTTTGGGACTAAGGGTGGTAGGCAGTGGACTTGAACTTGGCGGAAGCGATAAAAACACAGTATTATTATGTAAAACCCGCTATTATAGTACCAAAGCGGAGATAAGGACCAAGAATATCCGCAGACGAAAGATATTTGCACCTACTTTAGGACCGATCTGGTCCTTCGAGTTGGAAAGACTAGTTAAATATTTGAAACGACTCGCGATGTAGATTTGGAGCGGAAATTGTACGCTTAATTTCGTCATACCGTAAGTTTATCATGCATTATAAATAAGCTCCGTAAATGCCGATTAAATATCATTATGTCGCGTACAAAAGGACCTGAAATGAGTTCTCGGTAATTTTATTTACGTGACACTTTTAATAAATTTCTTTGCTATACTTTGAGTGTCATTTATGTAACGACTGTAATTTATATAATTATCTAGGCACAAACAGAAAAAAGTGTAAATAACTTAAAATTAAAGAATAATCAAAAATATTCTTAAATTTTCCATTTTCACAAACGATCGTTCGAACACGATTTAAGTGTATGTTTTAGAAAGAAATTAAGTAAACCTTATGATAATTAATTGAAAGGAAAAGTTAATGCTATTAAAGGCATAAATATAATTGGATAAAGTTATGAATCTTTATACCTATGTAAATCAAAGTCGGTTTAGTTACACCATTTATAACTAAAGAACGGGTGTGCCGATTTTCATGATCTTTGGTTTGTTGGATTTGTCTCCACCGCGAATAGCAGAATTACAATAAAAAGTAACGAAACAGAAATATATGTCTTAGGGAAACGGGGACTACTTACGCGGTTAAAACCGCGGGGCACCGCTAGTAGAAGATAAAAAGCACACAAATTCTCGCTTCTTATGGGACATTGCCTTACGTCCGTAAAACACAATTTTATTGGTACAATTAAAGTTATAACAACTCGATATTGTTATTATTTTAGTTTCTGCTGTCATGAAAGTTAACACTGTTGATACAGCCATTATTAAAAGTTGTTTATACGCGATGTTATGATAGCCAAAACCAGGACATGTGAAATTCTCCATGGGTGGTCCAAGTAGGATACCTACAAAATTTAGCTTCATGTTATGAAATATGCAAAATATAATGTATAATTAGATGATATTATCTTTATTTAGAACCACGTTATTTAGGCTAAGCGTATTATGAAATCTGGCTTAAAAATAATCAAATCAATCTGTTCAAAGAATTAGTTCAAGATAATTAATTATTCCAGATTATTTGGTTTGTAAAGCCAGAAGCGATAACAGCGCTGCACTTTACAGTCGCCAACTTTTATGCAAGCTGACACGAAGTTTTACGTAGTCTGATAGGTTACCAAGATTATCATTCTAAGTTTAGATATTCAAGAAATTTTTCCATTGTCGCAAGGAAGCGTCTGGTATGGGAGAATAAATCATTTTTCTACATCTTTAGAATCTCGCTAACATCACAGTGACGTTAAGACGTCGCTATACGTATTGTATCTATTCTGTTCACGGTTCTTTTGTTAATAAAAATCCATCTAAGTACATTACGTTCAGAACTAGAAAAAATACTTAGGATTTTTTTTATTCGTTGTGGTGAAATATCTAAGCAATTTCCTAATGAAAATGTTGGTTGGATCTTGTGATACCAGAAAAATTCCGTCTAGAGGTATTTAACGAATGTCATGACGACCCTACTTCTGGCCACTTGAGCGTTAAAAATTCTAATGGCTATTATTGTCAACAATTATGATCCAGGATATAAAGAACTATGTGTGACAATGTGAAGTATGCGCAAGGTACAATCACTCACAAATAAAACTATCTGACTCAATGGGCAAGCGGCGAGAGAAAAGTAAAATTCGTTTAAGTCCGTCAGTTATATAGTTAAAAAAAAATAGACACGTATTTTTTTCTTCATCATCACAATAAAAAAATATAAAGATAAAGTGCTTTAAAGTTCATGAGTGACATGTCGCCGTTCATGACGTGACGCCGTTGTAAAAATTGTAGCATGGAATGAAGTCACACAAAAAGGAATGTTCTAAAAATGTATGGAGCTAGCACTATGTACATTATATATAAATATCGCTTTAGAGTACAGTAACTATTTTTTAATTATAGTTTTGATGTGCATTAAAATTAATTCGTTCAAAGAAGGCATTACAAAATAAATATGGTGGACCAGAGATATGCGACATGTTATACTGACAGTGACATTTGATTGATGAGTCTCTACGAAAAAAATAAATAAATCGTCTAACGTTACGTCAAACAACTGTCACGTCTGCCCTAAAAATATACATAGTTATCATAATCTAAAACATATAAAGATATTTTTTTGTATGTCTGTACCCTTCTTCAAATTAACTTTTAGTATTTTTATGAAATTCCTCAAATGTTTTCCTAGTTATTATAGTGTACAGCAGAGCCCGAACTCGAACATTTCGTCTTTATTGGAAAAAAGGAAAAATGTGAGTCTAATAAAATTAATTAATCTACATGACGGAATTTAAAAAAAAATGGTCAACTTGCCTATTGGGCCCTCAGTGAATAAAGCGGTTGTAGTTGAAAAAAAATATCTTGCGATTTTAACAAATTAAAAAGCCTTAAGAAAACGGCATTCTAGTGATATACGTTTGATGTGAATCCGGTTGGATTTATTCGAGGAGAGAGGATATTTTGACGATTAAGATACTTAGTTTCGAGTCATTATGGCAAGATGGCGTTACCAGTCTCAGATCAAACATTTATGTAGAACATCACTTGAGAATGTTATAAAAGTGAGGGTGGCAAAAAATAAAAAAGACGGCGTTGCATATATAAGAGTGAACGAAGGACAGTCGTGTAGTTATGCTCCGAAGTTATTGGCGATCTCGTAAATTGATCGACTGTTTGTAAGTGATCTTTGTGAGTGATTAAAATAGGTACTTGGTAATTAGTAGTAGTGCAAATGATTCAGTCCTTGTTGTTAAAGTGAATATTGTGTGCGAAGTCGGCGTGTCACGGGGTAAGTGTTAGCGTCTAAGTTATACTTTCAATGATCAGGGAGGTTTTGCAAGCATTTATTGTTGCGTTGTTGCTGCCACGCTATTACCCTGCCTTCGCAATACAAACTACAACTTCGGTTTTTCTAGACGTTTGAATACGCGGAGAAAATATTCGCATTAGACGTATTTTCTATATACCATTTTAATAAAGTTCAGTTCTACCTTATATTGAAACAAAAAATCTGGGCGTTGACTAGTCTGTCAAAATTTTTATTGGACACAAGGATCAAACAAGATCTTTTATTATGTAGAAATGTACTTATATTAAATTCTTAAAACATAGTCTTCCAAAAGCCTAAAAAAAGATGCGTAGTTAGTTATAAGTAAATGAGAAATACAGCTATCCTCAAGAGACAACCTGAAATCTTAGAGATATAGATAACTTTAATTTTAAATGCATGTCTTCATTAGATTATTTATTTATAATCTAGTAGTTTTGTTGGTGTTCTTGCAAAAATAATTTCCAACTTATTTACTCTTACAGTTCGTTTTAATGTAGCTAAAGTGGCACTGGAAAACATCACTGCACCGGTAACCGCGTAGCTTTATGTTGAGTGACGTCACTTTTATAAGTACTGCGACTTTACTGCAAAGCACACTACATTTTACTATGTCTCATTTAATGACGAATTTATTTTATACTTGTGGTTACTCGAAACCGCTCTCTCAGTGAAATTGTGCACGCAGATCTACTGTTGTAAGTAATAGTACGTAATAAAATATGTTTTTTACGTAATAAAATAACTTTTGTATTTGTCCAGTAGCTTCGCATAGGAAATACGCTCGTATCAACGATTTGTTGTAAAGTTTTACATCTAATGCTATTTTAGATCTAATTCATAACGTACCTACTAATTTGATTTATTAACTTAATAAAACAAAATAATTTATCATAATATATTAAAATTTTAATAATTTATTATAATTTATCAAAACGCCACGCCATTGGTCAAACCTCATATTATGACAAACGACAAAGTCTTTAAAAAAATATGGAAGGAATTATATCAAATTACAAAAACAGAATAATGATTTTTTTTTCATAGGCAAATTCTTACTCAGTAATATTTTTTACACATTTTACCTTTGTATACACAGTCAATGTTAAATTTCATTCGTTGTCCTAGAAACCTATTTCCTTCGAATTCGATAGCTGTACGCACCTGCACCCCTATAACAGATAACAAACAGTGAACTAGTAAGATGCTCAACTAGATACAGGGTTGGGCGTTTAAGTTTCAGAGGGTTGACTCGTTACGAGGGTGTCGTCAAAGAAGATGTACTGTAAAAGTCAATCAACGACACTTATCTGCCAACCCTTTTACTTAAGTAGGATGATAGGTACAAGCTGCGTGGTTGCCACATGTATTTTTTCTTTGCATCTTTTTTTAAATCGATTAAACTAGGTTACGCTTGTTATGTTATTTAAGAGTTTTATTCTTTTTTAGCGTTTTAAAGTGGACTTCGTTGATTGGAAAGAATAACGAAGTTAATATTATGAGTTATTAAAAGATGTAATATTGAAGCAGCGCTTTAAAGCGATAATCAAGTTGAAGCGATAAGTCATTGATTGGTGGGATGCATCCTAACAGTATTGTCATACTGAGTGCTAATAGGGGAGCGGACTACTTTTTTTATTTACACGTCACATAGATATTAAAAAAATATTAGACACGTATTTTTTTAATTAAGCAAACGGTTAGGCGGGTACAGTGAATGGAAATGTCGCGTGACGTCACTTGTGGCTACAATTTTTACCCACACGTTACGTCACAAGCACTCCAGAACTTTAAACCGCTTTTACTTTGTAATTGTTTATTGATTTGATAAAAGAAAAAATACGAGTTTTGTTTATGTTTTTGTCCATCTGGTGGACTTAATAGATAATTCCTTTTCATACCTAGTTCGATTCCCTATTAAGTATTGTGATAACAGTTCAATATTACAGACTTCATACAAATCCACCCGTACTTTTCTAAAAAGTTTTAGATATTTGATTTTATTCATGAACCAGATTCTTCTTTTATATGGAAATGCGAAATGTTTCGTAGAACCGCTAACAAATGGAGATTGTTCATTTACGTTTTAAATTTTTACTACATACTGTGGGTAATATTTTTTTGTCAGTTGTGTCTATACTTTTATCTAACAAGGATAATATTCAGTAATAAAAAATATAGTATCTTTTACTCCTATTGAATATTTTTAATGTCTTCCAACATTATACATTTTTTTTTAAATATAAGTAGACTTATATTTTCGAATAAGTTGCGTTTTCTAGATTATTTAAGTACAATTTTTTCAAAGGGGTCGAAAATTCTGGTGCTGTAAATAAAATACTTTTATAATAATAGTTTTTTTTTTTTAATATTCCGATCAACCCTAGATACTTAATAAAAAAACATAATCATAGTTAAAGATAAACCAGTAGCCACACAATCTTAATACAATTTTATCCAATTTTTTGATAAAGAAATGTCGCAAAAAGGTTTCAATAAATATTCCTCAAAAACAGATGATGTAGGGGTCTTCGCTGGGAGATAGCAAATCTGATGGGTCAACTAAGGAGAATGGAACATAAAATTGAATCTCAGCAGTTTCGCGTGGACTCCGCAAACATTAACTAAGGCCTGATCCAATAAGATTGTATGCTTTGAAGGGACTTGAACAAAGAACTAGAAAACTACTGGAAGTGTTAACTTTGTATTGGTCAAGGATTTCTGTTTTAAATTGTTGTTGATGTCTCTTCTTAATCATGTTTAGTACGTGCCGATACCACGTGATCTTGCAATCATGTTCTTATTTTGTTATGGAAAGTTTACGAGAGTTTGAATTAAATTAATAAGTAAATAAATTTAAGTAATAAAATTCCTTTTGTGCTTTATTATCTAGGCGTAGATACCCACTTACATTAAAATTTCAATTATTTTAATTATTTGTCTGTAAATCTTTACAGATAAAGATTTTGTTTTATATATATATACATTTTACATATAATGTATGTATAGAACAAAATCGGGTTAGTTACACCATTTCTAACTCAAGAACGGATGGAAAGTGTTCTATGGTCTTTGATTTCTTAGGTTCTTCTCAACCCCGAATAGCAGAATAAATATAATAAAATCGTATAAAAAAAGAACGAAATTAATAAGATTTCGTACGGGAAGGGGCTTATAATAATTTATCATTGAATGGGCCTGTTTCCTATTTTTTTTTAATGTCCATCTTGTAGATTATTGAATTTTATTGGACACGTATTTTTTCTTTATTCCTGCAAACAAAAAATGATCAAAATACAGAGAACTGAAGTTACGCGTGACGTCACTCCTCGCTACGATTTTTAGCGAGGCGTAGCGTCATAAGCCCCCACTCCGAAACTTTAAAGCGGTGTATCTTTGTATTTTTTTATTGTTTTGATAAAAGAAAAAATACGTGTCTAATATTTTTTTATTATCTAACTGACGGACTAAATAGATTTTAACTTTTCATACCCAGGAAACATCCCTATTGTCCATACATAGTATGTGTAGTGGTACTTGCAGCCACTGGTCCTGGTCATAGCTGTCTACGTGTGCGAGGTCCTTTACTGTTAATGTCTTGATAGTAACTTTTATTTTAAGTGCTCTGTCAATTATATAGCACTCAGTTGTCTACGTGTGTACCTTGAGTATCATCCACTGGGATTTTTTACGTTTCACTCACGTTTTGCCTTCAGGGACTTTTAGGAATAAACGTGAAAATAATAAATTTCAAGTACTAGGTTTCCCTTTTAGGATTTTTGAAAGACCTCTTTATATTTTTGTGCCGTAATGGATAATACTATTTTGTTCTTTTTATATTTTAAGTGTATTTAGATTACTGACAATTTAAAAAAAAAAACTATTTTATATTTCTTATTTGTGTATAAATAATAATATATAACCGCTAAAATTTTTCTACTGTTTGTCGATCAATGTATTTAATTATTGGCATATTTTTATTTACCTACTCGATTATTAATTTAATCTCACATTTTTCATGCAATAAACAGTCAATCGAAATTTTCCATTATCAAGTTTTCATAGATCGTTGGCACTTCCATAAAAGCCTATATCTCACATAACAGTATGTTTGGTTAAAGCTAACTCATACGAAATAACCCTTACGGGCTTTGTAATCTTCTCAGATAGCGGTTAATATGAATACCGAACCTGGTATAAAGTCAGGTTTGTCAAACTCTTGGGCCAACTTTTGGAGTGTTTGTTTTGTGCTCCAAACTGTTGGCCCAAAGTTTTGTGAATTTAATCTTAATGGAGTTTAACTGGGTATTGTGCCCCAATTATGGCGAAGGTATTGTTTTAAACCCCATGTGTTTGACGTTATCGCGAATATTGATTCTGGTGTGAATTGAAAATAAACGTTATCAGCTACTTACTTGTTGACACCTACAATATTCCATAACCATACCTACTTGTTTGCAAAATAATATTTAAATAGAAAATTCGCGTTACTCACGAAGGAATATTCAAAAGCTATTTAAACACAGCGAGACTCATTGGAGTCTACAGACAAACTGCTTAATGCTGTTTTGTAGATATAGTTATAAATATAATTACTTATAATGATTGAATAATAAACAAATAATAATAATCAAGATTAACATGTTAGACTTAGAAAAAGAAACACTATACAATTGGAAATAATTCCTTACAATCTACTAAAAATCGCACCACGGAACACATAAAACAAAAGAATCTCCATTGAATAACAATAAGTTGTAACATTCAGATAAAAATCCCACAAAAGCTTGAAATAATCAAGAAGGGATCGCGTGCTGGCATCAGTGTTTGTAACTCAAGATGTGGCTGTAACAAAGACATCAGTGGAGCCATTGAGGGGCATAAATCCATCAGACACCATGAATGCGACATATCACGTCCGAGTCGTCGCGCATTGCGACTCGCTGTCGTCTTTACGACGGGCCTTGGTTCGTAAAACTTGTAGGCCCAAGTGGTTTAGCGATAGCGGGTTAATATAATTAGCTATCTTTACTTTGCTAAGGATTTATCATATATTTTTATCTTTTCTTTTGAGAATCCTTTTTTGTTGAAGCTTAGCTTATTGCAAATTTAAGATGTACTTTGCTATGAAATAAAATCAATAATTCTGTAATGATGTCTTTTTTCTTTTGCTCGCTGAAGTCGACATTTCCTATCTGACTACCATTAAAAAGAAAATTTGTGCGTGTGTATTACAATCGTATGTAAAAATAGCACCGATTTTAAATTGTGTTATTTTAGTGAATGTGTAAATTTAGTGAGTAAATATTTTAGCATCAAGCCATTTTATAAATTATCTTGGAAATTATTATTTCAATCTTAATTTTTAAAATAGATTTTTTATGACGTAGTCTATTAAAATTATTTATTTTTTGTGAATCAGCTAAGCTAAATAAACCACACATTATTGGCATTTCAAACTCCAGCTGTGAAAACCCACAAACCTTACAAAATTTCAAACCGCAAGAATGTAACATTTTACACCACAAACTAATAATTCTGTCAACGAGTCGTGGCGACGTTCGCCTGTTCTGCCGTATGTTTGTATGACTCCCGAAATATCTTAGTTACGGCTGCTTTGCCTCCCTTCCGAGGAGGTAAGTCATGTGGAACAGAACCCTCGCTTTATTAATTTGAATTAATATTTTATGAGTTACAAAGAGAAGTGGTAAAGGTGTTTAATGAGAGAATGACTTTTAATGTTTGCAGTTTTTGAGAAAAGGGTTTGGTATCATTAAAAGGTGAGTTTTTTGTCGTTGTACAAACGAAAACTATGACTTCTATTTCGATTAAATAAAAGATTGGTATCAAAAATTAAAATAAATAAAAAAAAAACAAAAAATGTCCACCCTACAGTTCTATAACCGTAAAACTTTTACGGCTACAGTATTGTAATTTGTTTTTATTTTCTTTTTTTTTGTACCACGTGTTTTGTTACCGATATAGTAGTCATAGTTTTTGTTTGTACAACGACAAAAAACTCACCTTGTATTTTTTTTTAAATCCTAAATTGATGTTACAAAATATACACTTGAATTAGATGCTCAAACATAAACCAGAATATTTTAGAAGACATAAAACACAAGTTCTCAAACACTAACCAAAAATTCCATCATCAACATACAAAGTAACTTTACCACTTCCAAAAAACAAACTTCAAATAAATATGCAACGCAAATAAAATGATACGGTAACAAAATTACAGGAGTATGAGGGGATAGTACAAACATTTCCTGGCAAATTAACAGGGGATTGATCAGATTTCCGAACCAAACGGTGCGCGAAGTCTATCGCAATGCCAATCAGGGGTCGCTCTCTTTGCCCCCTGTCCACTTGTAATTTACTGTTTGAGTGCACGCAATAACATACAGACACCTCGCTAGGTTTGGTAATTACCAGCCTTCAAAAGCTGGTAATTGGAAATGAAAGGCGAATTTCGAATGTAGTGCCTAACGTCATGTTGCCTAATATCATTAAAATAGAATGATTGAAGATTTTTAATAAACGCAATAAATTAATGTAATATTTTAACTTATGTCTTTTTTTTCTTGTTGCATAACTTTTTTATGAAATAAAATTGAACTATTTTGTTCACTAAACAGGTTGGTTTTATAACCTACATTCCCTTCTCTAGCTTTTTTCCTAAGTTTTTTCCCATGTTGGGGTCGGCTTTCAGGCTTACCGGATTCAGCTGAATACTGTATTTTACATGGAGCAACTAGCTATCTGACCTCCATAACCCATTTTACTGGGTAACACAGTTTCTTATGATAAGATTGGTTGTCAGAATTGTTTTGACTCAACGACTGCAAATGATCAACGTATGACAGTGGGGACCAATGGCTTAACGTGCTTTCCGAGGCACGGAGGGGTCTTTGTATGTTTACAAATGGTCACCCATCCACGGACCGCGGCGAGCGTGGCTTGACCTTTAATATCAATCGTACCGTACAGTTAACACTCAGCCACGAGTCCCTCCGAGGTTTTATAACCTAACATCCTGTAATAATAGACTTTCACGACCATACCGCGCAGTGTTAAGTACTATAACTCTTTTCTCGTCGGCGCGCTGTTTATACGTTTATATCTCTATAAGGAAGGACCTGGTCTTTTGGTACGCTTCCTTTGGGACACAAGTTCCATACAAACGTAATAATTATTATGAAGTCTGAACTGTTATGTACACAACTAAACATGAGACGCGTACTCAA
The DNA here is from genome assembly GCA_932294365.1 of Diachrysia chrysitis. Lineage (NCBI taxonomy): Eukaryota > Metazoa > Arthropoda > Insecta > Lepidoptera > Noctuidae > Diachrysia > Diachrysia chrysitis. Next base: position 10,511,581 of record OW028656.1, on the reverse strand, counting down.
CACACATAGCTGTTTCACCAACTTGAGCTTAATGAAAAAGGACATAATTTTTGTTAACAGCATCAGCATTAACAACAGTCCAAGCAATAAACTTGAGCTCTCACAAGGCACGTTTGCGTCGTCAAATTGTACTTACATAGTTAATTGTACAGCGTTTCCTTTGCACACAAAAACTTCACCACAACATGAAACTAGGAATAGTACCCTTCGGGGAGACACCAACGTTTTACAACTTCGACCAACATAAAGTATATACTAGCCAACCCGAGGTGGTAGTCGGGGACGCGCTAAGCGGTTTTTGATGTCACTCGCCCGCAAAGGCGTCGTAAACGCGTGTGTTTGGGCCTCAAAATATGCCGTGTCGCGGACGAAAATGTTTTTGCGCCGTCATTTGTTTCAGAGTTGATGTTAACTCCGAAACAAATGAAGGTGCAACGGTCTCCTAAGTGGAATGTAACGGATATACAACCCGGACAAGTTACAATTCTCGTGACAAGTTTAGAAGGAGAATTTGTATGCAAAGTGTCCTATTTCCAACTTAAATGGAAAACTAAATTATATAATTTTCTGATGTTCCGGAGTTGGGGACAGACTTTGCAAGTTCTCGGAGTAAGATTAATACGTCCATGGATAACCTATATAATTCCGGGAAGTTTTGTTAGCAAATTAATTCTGGAATTGCCATTTCAATTTCATTAAAACCGTGCAATTGCATGATCGGATCATGGCGAGTTATTTTTTTTTATAACCTCATGATTGCTTAGTCTGGCTGCTTGTTTCTTCAAAGCTTCATTTTTAAACGCGGGGTATGTTTAAAAATTCTTACTACGTATTTAATACTTCAACATGTGAAAGTTAGGAAAAAGCCACACCTGCTACGTTCTAATGCCGAAGCTACTTTTCTAGGCACGTAATGGTCCATTTTTTTTATCTACGCTAAGATTATATTTATGACTCATGAAAAATAATAACTATAAGGATATTGGTCTGAATAACGTCATGGTAAAAATCATGTTAAAAAAAATATTGCAGAAAGTAGTTAATGATAATCATCAACATTATTATAGACTCACTTTGAAAAGAAAACATAAATGCAATTAATGTTTTGTTACACGATAATCATTTGACACCATAAATTTATTAATGCACGTGATGTAAAATTTAATGACATGTAACATAAAAGCAATTAATTTATAAATAAATTTATTAATACAATTTAAATTTATGTACAAAAACAAGAAAATAACGAACGAAAAGAATTACATTTAACTTTTCACGCAATTTATATTGCGTAATATGTATTTATTTAACATAATCTAGTGGAAACACATTTTCATCTTTCATTATTTTTTTATTTACTCTCCTATTTACCAAGACATGAACAGATTTTTATTAATATTGAAATTATTATTTTCGTAGTTTTAATGAGTAAGATGAGTAGGTCGAGTCATTAAGCGCAGTCGTTAAAATCCCGCCCGGCTTAGGAGAACTTAAATTATACCCTGCCCTAAATACCTTATACTTTTCAAATCAGTAATATGAAAATATATTTTTTCTTTCATAGTATTAAATTAAGCGGTAGTCAGCCGTATTTTGAAACGTCAAGAATTTTCTAGTTTGGTTGCAAATTTTTGTATAATTACTTGCCTGGACAAGATAGAGAAGTTTGCATAAAACACTAACAAACTAAACTCTATCTATTTGCCAATATTTATTGCAAAGAAAGCACACACGTTCTTCATTCTCCAGATTAAACACGTCGTTTGAATATTGAAACCAAATATTTACGGAACACTTTTTAGGCCTCTGTAGGAATATTTACGAGCTCAGGCAAAGCGTGTCGATTAAGCGTGCGCCTTCCATAGTCGCAAACAATATGGTAACACAACTCTTTGTAAAAAAACATTACGTACAACCAGCCTGTAACAACCTTTTTAATTCAAAATAATGATTAAAGTAATTTGTTCGGATCGAACTGTAAACTGAATTTAAATTTGAATTTATTTTATTTTTAAAACATTGAATGGGTGTCGTAAAAGGCGATTGAGACAATGTATAAGCGATGCGGGAAAACCATTCGATCTCGAAACCAAAAGATGTTAAAACGAAATGGAATCACATGTGTTCTACGACATTGTAAAGTTGTTTTAGAAATAGAGGTAGATATTTCAATGGTTCAAACCAACACGGTCTTATCTTTCGTTGCCAATTAGTTTTATATATATCAATAATTGTTTTAGAGTGTTTTTTTGTAATAGAGTTTCAATGAAAAGTTTAATCAACAGTTCTTCAATCTCTTATTTATTTCAAATATTTTAACTATTTTATTACTGTATGGATAGCCGAGTGGTATAGTTCACCATGCTAACTACGTACGTGCTGTGGGTTCGATCCCCGCATGGGACAAGCTTTTTTGTGATCCGCAACAAATGCTTGTTCTAAGTCTGGATGTTCTTTGTGCAAGTGATTTGAATGTTTGTGAAACCCCTGCGACACAAAGATTAAATTACACAGAAGGAAAAGAAGGAAGGCGTTGTTAAAAACATTATTTTTTGACAAAAGTTCCTTTTTATAACTTGTATGAGGTAGATGTTTTTGCATTGTTCAGCTCTGCGAATAATTGCTTCTACACTATGATTTATATCGCACTAGCTGTGACCTGCGCTTACACCCGCGTGAGTAGTCGCCGTTCCCGTGGAACATCAATTTATTGTTTTATTATTCGTGAACTTTACAATTTTTTTTGTAGTTATTCTGCTATTTGTGACGGAGACAAATCCACCAAATCAAATATCGTAAAAACTGTCTACCCGGTATCGAGTTATAAATGGTGTAAAAACCCAAACGGTGACTTAGTTTTATATAATACTAGCTGGAGCCCGGTGCGCTTCGCTTCACCTAAAAAAAAAATCTACAATTCGACCTATGGTTCAAAAGATAAATCACTGCCGCCAGCGCCACCTATCCGGCGTAACGTAACTATATTCGTCGGAGTGGTCATGTCGTTCTTAAGTGTGCAAAGTTTTATATCAATTGGGCTTACGGTTCTCGAGTTTTAGGTGACAAAATGATATCACCGAAATCCCTCCAAATTTTATTTTAAATATAAGAAAGCTATTGAATTCTCTTCTTGCATTACCGTATCATCTTACCGATTTCAAGTAACGACGGTGGTTCCGTAAACCGTATTAGTGATTTATGTTAGCGGTTTACAAGGATCGTTACGGCTAATAAATCTTGGTTAACTTGTTGCGGTAACGCAGCGAATTAGGCTTCCTTTATGAACGCATGTTACACGATTTTTTTTTCTTAACTCTTGTTATTTATGCCGTGGCAAGGGATTCGAGGACGCGACGAGTAATAGAGCAATCTTTTTGTGAGGCGCTGTTTTAAGTAGCTTATTTGTATGTATATCACGGTTGTTTACTTAGAAGACGTAGCAGACCTTAATCACGTAAAAATAATAAGGGTATTTCCATTAGTGTGCTCAGTTGTCAGTTTCCAACTGGTTTTTTTAACTTAATCGAATTTAATCTTTACATTTTTGACGACAGTAAGAATTTGTATCTTTATGGAACTGTTAGATATAATATATTACTCAGAGACGTATAACCTCTTATTGACTCATAAAAATCCGAGTGATTAAAGTCACCAAAAGTTTTCTTTTACTCACTTTTATTATACTATACATTTTTTTTACACTATTTAACATTAAACAAGTCTATCTTCATCATTCCGATCACTAAGTAAATATGTTTTAAATGTACAGACGTTCTCCGCATTTACGGCCTTAAATACGGAACGAGTTCGCCATCAAACAAAAGGAACAAAATTACAGTCATATCGTACAAATAGGAGCCCGTAAAAACTTTTACCCTTCGCCGTGTAATTTCGTGTCAATGTTGACGACACGGCACGTCACGTCACGTCACGATAGTTGCACGACTTTGATACTGTTTATGACATAAGTTATGGTGCCCAACTTGTTTATTTACATTTTGATGGTGGCTTAATCGGATTCGCTTTCGAGTTACTACCTTAGAGTAAACATAGACAAGGATAGAGTGCGCGCATCGCTAGTAGGCCCTTGTGCTAAACGTAAGCAAATTTTTTGCTGTAAGTACTAAGCTCGTTTACTGATTTAAGTGATTTTCCATGCGACGACAAACGTTTATGCGACAATATCGATGGTCCCGATATTATTAGGGTAATATTAAATTTTGAGATAGTTTTAATGAAACGGACCACTCTGTCTTGACACTAATTTTACGATTTTAATTGTTCATACTAGTGCTCACAGTTCATACTTGTTAGGCACACTCTATAGTTTCTTAATTTTTACTCTAAGGTTACTTCGGACTTAGTTTGGTTATAGTACTATATTATATATTCTTCATTGTATACCACAAAAGATATAGCATTATATGAGATAAAGTTAACAAGGGTACAATGGCGGTATTATCGCTAGTTTATAGTTACTGTTAAAGTAATTTCGTAATTTCGACAATCCTGAAGTTAATATCTAGTTAGATCAGCAGGTGATTTTGTAAGATGATAGATGCTAGGAATGAAGTTAGTACACAAGCTTATATTATTTTCACTATTATGTGTGTACTATTATATTAAATAAATAAATATGTAAGGTAAGGTATAAAACTGGAAAAAATAATATTAAGGTAAAAGTACCTATCCAATATCTTACTTTTACTAAATACAATGTCTAGGTACCATAAATTTTAATTTAGAAAATGTAGTAAATTACATGAATTTTGCTTGAAACTTTTCATTAAACGATAACTTTTTAATATAAATTTTAATTTTAGAAAGGGGTTTAACACGTATTTTTATATTACAAAAGATTTGCTATGTGCTTTCTTATTTTAAAAATTTCCATCCCTTAATTTTGTGCAAATCATATTTTGATAAAATAATAATAATGCAGTCATAAATATGATTTAATTAACATATTGTCAATTTTATTGCTTTCCAATTCATTTTATACATTTTTTTTAATTGATATGGACTACATCATATATATTGCTCTGAACCCAAAGTAAGTAGCTAAAACACTTGTGTTATGCAATCAGAGACAACGAAGGTACTACAAACACCCAAACCTGAGACAATGTAGAAAAGTGATTTTCTACATTGACCCGGCCGGGGATTGAGCCCGGGACTTCAATGCTAACCCCTTTAAAGCTAACGTGTACGCCACTCGACCGCGAAAGTCGTCATTTCATGTTATCTAAGAGATTCTTATTAATAAAATCCATTTCTCCATTATGTCTACATTATATAACAGCACATAACAAATGCCTATTATTTATTGTCAGCTGCGCCCCACATTGCCGGGTCATCTAAGTATTTTTGTCCCGGTTTCATAGTGTTAATTTCCCAGGAGCAGTCAATTCTGTCGAGCCATCAATCTCCGTCAGTGACGCAATATAAAGTCTCTCAGACGTGCATATATCTATATTATAGTAGCTATATGTAATTGTTTTTGTTTTAGAAGAAATAGCTGCTATTTTTCAGACTTAGTGCTGATGGCGTTTCGTATTTTAGTAGGTTAGATATAAGGTTATTTGTATGAACTTGGTTTTAGGATTAGCACTTTAACTTATTTAAAATGGAATAAGAAAATATTGAGTTAGTTATGAATATTATTTTTTGCAATCGTCTGTTTCAACTTGATTCGTACGTTTTATTACATAAAGTTCATTTTCATTCCTACATCTTGTTCTGGTCTGTTTTTTTCAACTACTAAACAAGATAAAAAATATGGTCGATTTGCCATTTCTTAAAGCAGTCTGTCCCCAAATCCCTTGGCTAGACTTAATTGATTAATAAGACGGTATTTAATAAATGGAAACTTGATTTGCGTTCTTGAACTGAAAACATTCCGAACCAATTCCCACCTTCATCATCCAATGAATTGTTTAGATATTCCAGCCTCGAGTTGTTCTTCGGGTAGACAAATTAAATCAATGTTTTAATTTGACGACTCTAACTGGCCAATTTGAATAATTCGATTACTCCGTTCTTTCCATAACAGAATTAAACGGAGAGATTTATTAAAAAATCAAATATTCATCGCAGTGAAGTTTGAGTCGAGTTGGTATTCCAATTTGTTTGAGTTTTCAAGTTCATAACGTTAGTAAAATAATGTTTATTAACGTTACCATGCCTTGGCTAAGGACCTACTATAGGGAAGTTCAAAATATGCTACTACCTCTACTATGTGTGTCTACCAATATTTGCCAGACAGTTAGGAAATCTCATTATAAAAATACCTAATAGTTAGTAAATAAGTATATTGCTTAACATGGAACAATTAAAATAAATATTATATAACATAAATTAATCATCATCATCAATTATATTTAAGTGCTAAGCTTTTGTCGGTGCAACTCGTGCCATTTACTCCTGTTTTGTGCCTGTTCTTGGACTTCTTCATACGCCAAGACTTTACTTTAACCTTCTCTATTATTTGTGTAATATAACTGTATCTCGGTCACCGCCTTTCCGTTTTTCCTTCGATCGTTCCTGCTATTATAATCTTTATATAATTGTCATGGCGTTTGAGACGTCCAATCTTTTTTTCTCTTTTAATAGCTATATCATGCAGCCGTTGTCTTTTAGCCTTACCTAAATAACTACGATACAAAAAACTCAATCTTTAATAAACCTATTTTGTTTCCTAAATAATACCGTTATGAGAAACTAGATTATTCACAAACAGATAGCTATCAAAATAAAGGAGAGATGAGTTAACAATAGAAGCTATTAAAATAAGTGGTTTCTTAACTAGAAGTCTGGGATTTTGTCAAAGAAAAAGAACAAATGTTTTGTTATTGAACTAACTACCAATCTTTAGACCTTTGTATTAGATATTTAGAAAATGGAATGATCTAAGTACGATATAATGATGTCGGCCGATGTTCAGTAGAGGGTTTTATAATAGATTTGTCTGTTTATTCAGCTCTTTATTCAATATAGAACGAGATAAATACGCAGATTATTAAAGGCTGAATTCTTTTCTTTGATTATATTATAATCACAATTTATAATGGATGACCTAAAAATATAATGGTGTAGTTCATTTGCACAGGAATCTAAAGGTACTCCTTATTTAAATATCTCATTGAAAAAATCAACACTACCTAAACTGGTTTTGATAAACTGCATCCTCGTGCATTGTGCACATCCGCTGACACAATTTTTATCAGTTTTATAGTTCATTCTTCAGAAATAAGCTTACAAACGATTCCTCGATAAATCACTGAAGATGCCTCTTAACCACTTCCTCTTCCATTGTTTATAGCTATCCCACAAATCACTGACTGACCCGTCAAATTCATTTCCCAACTTTAAAATCCGAAAAATTGTTAAATGCGGGTACGTTTTAAAAGGCCTGGATGACGTCAAAGTGGGTGCAGATAAGCGTCGGCTGCGCAATCTATCTTCCTCTGAGAGACGTGTGTGATACGGGCACCCCCATGATATAATCGAAAATCGTTTACCGCGATCCATCTACATATTCTTCTGACATGACTGAAATTGGCTTGAGGCTTTGTTGAAGTTTCATCCGCCATGATTCAATGTCGGCGTATTAAAATTGTACCGTAGTTTGAATTGAAAGGCTGGAATGGGAATAATACCGTTGGTATTCAAAATTAATAAGGCTTTGTTTACTGTATGCTCAAAATTTATGGAAATTGGTTTATGGATTTTTTTTTACATAGAATGTGTAACTGTAAATATCTCGCGATACCTAACTTTTAATGTTTGTAATAATATCTTATTTTTGATATACTAATTACCGCTAAAAAAAATAAAGAACAGTCGACGATCGGAGACCAAATAAAAAATATATGTTAAACCAACAAAAATATATTTTTAACAAATTTTATTTGCCGAGCACAATATTTGCGAGAGACTTACTGAAGCGTGTAAAGTCAATAAATCCGTATTGAAAACGAATGTAACTCGAAACGAGATGTTAAAAATATACCAATCAAAGATTTGAGAAAAAAAGTCAAACAGAATATCAATTCGCTGAACTTCCAATTAATCCCATCTGATAGGTAGTAAATAAATGAAGTGAGATCAAAATACATACGTACCTCGTGGCCTATAAACGCACCTTACAAAACTAGCAAACCTTACATGTAAATCTTTCTATGTTGTTTAAAAAGTCAGTGGTTAGGTTCATCGTCCATTTATACAAATATATGAAACAAAGACGGGTTAGTTACACCGTTTGTAACTCAAGAACAGTGCCCGTACTATGAAATCTCAAAGCAGGACTGTTGCCGTTGCGAAGCGAGACGGCGCTATACACTCCGCGTAGTGGCGTCTCGCTTACACGACGGCAACAGTCCAACACAAACAGGTATTTTAGGTCTTTAATTTGTTGGATTGTGTCCGTCCCGCATAGCAGAAAAACTATCGAAACTATAAGAAAAAAATACTAAAAAAATGGATATCTTGTGTAAAACTACAAGCATGCCATGTTTAAATTACAGAAAATAATTTGTAGTTCGTCTCCTATACCATAAACGTAAACTACTCTAAAGAGATAATGTAGATCTTGCAAGAAGGAGCATTTTTTTATTTTGACTGATCTATACCACATCGCTCGAAGAACCGTTAACCGATGGGTAAGAAAGGTTCTCGAGTGGCGACCACGAACCGAAAGACGAAGCGTTGGTAGGCCTCCCACCAGGTGCACCGCCGACATCGTCAGGGTCGCGGGCAATCGCTTGGTGCGTGACGAATTGCAATGCATTACCACGCACCAACACGAAACGAGGATGACGTAGCACGGCGGTTCAGGTTTAGTCAGTAAGAGTCTGACACTACCCGTTCGCTCCCCCGAGTGAGCGGGGGGTTACATGAGGATTCCCCCGCCTAAACAAAAAGAAAAAAAAAAAAGTGTCGCGGGCAACCGGTGGATGCCAGCGGCAAGTTACCATTCGTTATGGCGTTATATGAGGGAGGCCTTTGTTCACCAGTGGACGTCTTTCAGCTGATGATGATGATGATGATCTATGCAGTCGGTTAGTATTAGTATGAAGTGTTCATACCAATGAATATGTTATGCCTGATGTAAATTTAGGGTAATATATAATAAGACACGTGATACGGATCTAAAAAAACAAATAAGAAAATATAAAGCATACTGTATTTACACTGTTAAGCTCAAACAAGGTAAGATTAACAAACAAGGTAAAGTAAACCTTATTGCTTAGTTTAAATTTAGGGCTAAAATCTCATTGTTAGTTGCGAAGTTATTGTTATCTTACTTCTCAGAGGCCATTGTTACTATATGTAAATTGTTAAACTTTATTATTGTTGTAAATATTGGTAATGTTCAAGATACAACCACCAACAATTAGGTATAATAAATAAAATACGGAGAAGATAATTTTTATAGTATTATGTTGTGGAAGCCTAATCTTGTGGATGGAATGTGGATACATATAAAGCATATGATTTATTTTTCTTTTGATTATTTCATAAAAACCACTCCATCACTAAGGAATTTAATCCTTGTGTCGGGGGGTTCCACAAACATTCAAGTCACAACCAAAGATTATCAGACTTGGAACAACCATTTGTGGATCACACAAATGCTTGTCACATGACGATCGAACCCGCAGCACGTCGCGCACAGTGGTAATTGGCGCGGTGACCTATTACCACTCGGCTATTGGTGCAGTCAATGCATAAATGCTTTAGATTCACAAATAATTGACTAGTAGAAAATTAAGCTAAATTTAAGAATACACTTCTTTATACAATTCCTTTTTAACTTCAACAGCATAATTATGTTTCGGATGGTTGAAAAGACAGCAATCGAATCCAAATTAAAATCTTTGCATATCAATGCAAATATTTCAAGCAATAGAGTACTCATGTAAATCACAACAGACCCAACAAAAGATTATGCTTTTACTTAGAAAATAAATCTCGAAATATATGTTGTATCTACAATGAGTCACTGACCTTTACGGCCTGTGCTCAAAGCTGATTGGATTTTTCACTCCTGCAATATGTACAGCGAGCTTTACAAGTTATCATATTGAACATATGACACGCGGCACTTTATAATATTTTAATACATTGCCAAAATTGTTTGTGAATTTTGATGGCCGAGTACAATTTTTTTATGAAATATCATGAAATTGTTTGATGTGGTTGCGTTTGCTAACCAATCCATTGAATGTGGTATATTGAAATTATTTAATTCAGTTACAACAATATTTGACGTGAATTTCATAAAGTTGTGTCTATTAATAGTTTTGAATTTGAAACAATGGCTGTTTGGCAAATTAGTCTATAGTTACTCGAGGAAAGATTTGTATGTATGTGTGTGTATGTATGTAACGAATAAACTCAAAAGCTATTGGGCCGTATTCAATTTTGTTTTACCATGTTAATGCTACATTGTTCCAGATTAACGTAGGCAATAGAATATTTAAAAAAATAAATGTCCACCTGTGCGAAGCCAGGGCGGACCACTAGTATTTTATATAGATAGTATGAATAACACAAACAAAATAAAGGCGTTCGGATTAGAAAGATTTTTATTTTAATTTACTGGACTATTTATATTAAAACCTCTTTTAAGCTAATTCAATACAATTTTGTGGACAAACAGTAAGTATAGTTACTAAACTTTCGAAATTACAGGCAATGATTATTTACCATCCAATTTCACGAACGCCGTGAGATTTTACCGATATTTATGGAAAATCTACGTGACAAATAATTATTTATGACCTTTCAACGCGACACGAATATTAATATAATATTATAACATTATGACGTAATAGCCCTAATTGTTGTCATGGATAATTTCGATGATAAAATGATGAAATTCGCGGTTCAATGAACAGAAAACTTTGATTAGCATATTGTGAAAACACGTTGTTACTGTAGTTGTCGGATGTTTATTTTACTGATTTATCTAACAAAAGGAAATCTGCTAGCAATCGACTGCACGGATAGCCGAGTGGTAACGGTCACCACGCCAATTACTACTGTGCGCGACGTGCCGCGGGTTCGATCCCCGCATGGGACAAGCTTTTGAGTGATCCACAAATGCTTGTTCCAAGTCTGGGTGTTCTTTGTGCATGTGATTTGAATGTTTGTAAAACCCCCCGCGACACAAGGATTAAATTCCTTACTGCGGGAGAAGAAAGAAAAGAAAGAATTTTAATAATACCTATATTGCCTTTTTGTTGTTTAGTCAAAGTCTAAACAAGATTTTTGAAACAAATTACAACAGTGTTAGATATATAAATAAATTGGTTTAGTTGAATAATTAGCTATTTATAGAAATAAAATTTCATACTAAGTGATATGTCGTAACGATTCTTTATTTTATTGTTATTTTTTCAATATAAAGTAATAAATATCATAACAATTTTAGTCTAATTTTATCTCAAAACCTAATACTACCCTAATATGTTGGGACCATAATTTTTTTGCCTAATCGTCTGGCCTCGAACGGCTACTATAAATACTTACGGTTCAGTTGATAGCTAGGTTTTTAAATGATGCAACTATCAAACTCAAATAAACACTGATGAACCAAATTTATACCAAATTTATAGTAGTACCAAATTTATCAAAATTTTATGAACAGTTAAGCTTTGAAAACATACCAGACAGTTACTTTCGCATATCATAATATATATTAATATGGATGATTTATTCCGATTATTATTTACATTTGATAAATAAACCTATTTTATGGTTTGGACATTCGTATTTTGAATATTAAAATTATTTAATATTGCCATTTAAGCTCTCATGTAGGTATTGCTGTTAAAATTATTTTACCAGTAGATAAATTAACTATTGATTTTATACTTGATTAAATAATTACATTAAAGCCAAAAATGTTCACGTATTATCATGGTCTGAACGAATCCAACTCAAAACATTATTGAACATTCAGCACAAAATTAAATGCACATCAAACGCTCCAGCTTAGCCTCAATTCTCCTTTGTGAACTCAAGAAGAAATCCGTTCACAGATAACTCGCAGTTTTCTAAGACTTTAAACACATAAGAATAAAAAATACATTCCAATTACGGAGAGAGTAACCTGATAAAAGAGCAAAAACACGTCGGAACGGGGCGCTCATTATCCTAAACCCAGATATGACTTGACTGATGGCAGCAAGCACCGCAATTTGTCGACTACCCTCCGTTTAACGAGACTTAGGATTAAGCAAATTGCTTAATATTGTAAAACACGTTTTTATTTGTATTGTAATTGTTCAAGTTGTGTTAGTTTTGGTTGGCACTTGGGGGCTTAACGAGCAGTAACATAAGTACTAATTTCATGTCAGTTTTGTTTTCTGAATAGGTATTAATATCTACAATTGAAAAAAAAACTTCATAAATTTCTTACTGAGTGACATTTCGTAACAATTTTTTATTTATTCAAAGTAAAATGTCAATTTTGGTTTTACCCTTAGAGGAAAAATACGTAAACTATAGAGCGCGTATATTGGTTATGAACTGTAGACACTGGTATATCTATACTAATATTATAAAGCTGAAGAGTTTGTTTGTTTGTTTGTTTGTTTGTTTGTTTGTTTGTTTGTTTGTTTGAACGCGCTAATCTCAGGAACTACTGGTTCGAATTGATTTTTTTTTTGTATTGGATAGTCCGTTTATTGAGGAAGGCTATAGGCTATATAACATCACGCTACGACCAATAGGAGCGAAGCATAAATAAAAAATGTTGCAATAATTAAAAACCGTTGAAACTAAAACACGCGAACAAAGTCGCGGGGGACAGCTAGTAAACAAATAAAACCGAACAGAGCGCGCCGTTTTAATAAAACTATCTGAAAACATAATACTACCCTAATATGTCGCACCCATTAATATTTTTGCCAAATCGTCTGTCTTCGCAAGGAAAATCACTTAAATTAGTGAACGAGCGTAGTAGTTTTAGCTAAAAATTTGCTTACGCTGGGCACAACGGGCTACTAGCGATGTGCGCGCTCTATGCTTGTCTATATTTACTCTTTATTCAGCATAAAATAATACTAATTCTGAACTATTTACACGTAAATTAAAAATTAATTCAAAGATTTTAATAAATTTATTTTTATTTTGATATTTTGCTTGAAATATTCAGGGCGTTGACTACGTCTGATCGCGACGCATGACGTGTGATCTTAAAAAGAATTTGCTTTATCATTACCCACAATCATATACTACCATAGTCAACCATAACTACGACTTTATGTCAAGGCCATTAAGTCTATATTCGAACCTCGTTGATACCAATAACGTGCGGTTTGCAGTATGCTTTGTATTACTAAGGTCGTATAAAGTCGTATTGTAATGCTCAATCATTTTTCATTTAAAATGTTAATGATATCTTTTATTAAAGTGATGAATTGATACGATTTATAAATAATGTAATCTGGGGTCAGAACACTAGTGGTTTGACCTCAGATTACATTACTTAATAAATAAATAAATTTTGAATTAGATTTATTCGGATTACATTACAACTTTAAAGGATTATTTTATATTTTGACTTTATGTCAGGGCAAAAGGACATAAAGTCAAAAGAATAATCCTTTGGTCATCGTCACGTTCGGAGAACTCTTGCATTTTTGTTAAAATAATATAATATGTTTACGAAGGTTACGAAAGTTTATTATTATTATTTAGAAACTTTTACATCCGATGCTTTAGTCAGTACATTTCTAGAAAAACAAAACCGTACAAGTTACAATCCGTATTTCCATTGCTTCCAATGTTTGCGAGAACTTTTCATAACGACATCAGAAGCGAGAAATGGAATTAAAGAAAAATGAATAGAATGAAGTTTCTCAATAAAACGATTTGAATGAATGGCATGAATTTATAAATAAATGTATGTTCTGCGATTTTTCTAACAATACTCGTCCGTACTGTTATAACTAACACCTGTAAAACTTATAAGGTGTTCCCTCCGTACGCTGTTTAAAAGAAAAAGTTATACTTAGTTACTTTTTCTCAGTAATACTCAACTGTCTTGAAATTATTATACCTGTGTAATACTGTGTACTGATTGCAAAATAAGGTTATTGAAATATGATTTTGTTTTTTTTTTTATGATAAACATACAATTGTGTATTTTAAGTCCGTATGAATACAGCTAATCAACTCAAAGGCATAATTAGTTTTAATTAAAACAGTACGAAAAAGACTGCCGTGAAATTGACATTTAGGATTTTAACCGATAAATAGCACTAATGATAATGTTACTTTAGATTAGTCTTGTCAAAACTGACAATATTTTGGTACAAACTGCAGGCGTGCAATAGCTCTGTTCGTCCCTTCAGGGAATACGAGCGTGTCGAATATAAAACCCATTTTAACTGAAAGCATAAAAGTTTAACGCTTGAATTCTTTAAGGCTGATTTTTTTAAATGGATCAGCTTTAATTAAACCGAAATTTCGAGATGAAATTTTATAGTAACCAAAAATATTTCGACATGTTGAAGGCACCAAAATTTTAAAGATTTAAATACCACATGCGTGGGGTTTAACGTAAGCACGTAAAACATTATTCTTAATGGAGCAATAATTTATAATAATTATAATTATGAATTATTTAATGCGAAAATATTTTTGTTCAATAATTAAACGCTTATAGAGTTTGATTACAAATTTAGGTACTCTATAATCAGTTATACAAGATTATGGTCGTTGTACAAACGAAAAATATGACCCCTTATATCGATTATATAAACGATTGGTATTAGAAATTAAACAAACATGCAAAAAACAATTCTACTCTTACGGCTACAGTATTGAAATTCGAGCTTCTTTTCATTTGTTTTTTGATTTTTTTATTTCAAGCGTTTTTGTAATCTGAATAAAAGTCATAGTTTTTGTTTGTACAATGTCAAAAAACTCACAATCGATGAATAAACAGTGTTCATGATCATATTCTCATAATATCAGAAAGTCACACTTTAAAATCGCGCACGTGTTTGTGCTTTTTTTTTCATTAATAACTCGCACACTGCTAACTGTGTACTAACCAATATTTACTCTACTCACTTCTCCTGGGTCATGGAGATTTCTTAACAAATAAGCAGCACTACATCTGTCCTATTATGTTGTTTTAATACAATTTTGTGTCGACATAAATAATTAAATAAATAAATAGAATGAGAAAACAAAACACCAGCGATATATCCACGCATCGCAGCTCACTGCAGTCGTCATCAATTAGCATTAAAACACAGCAATGTTTGTTCACCACACTGTACTTTTCTAGAGCTCCGTGTCTCAAACATTACATAATAATATGTAACAACTAGTCCAAAGCAGAATGGGACTTAAGTGGCTCTTCGCGCGGTCGCATACGTGCGCACGAATACCAATATTCTGAAAGCATGCTTACACATTCTATTCGCGTTGTGTATGATGCGTTTTATTCACAAGACTTTTTTCGAGAACCTTCTGTAATGTGTTTACTGGTTTGAGATTGAATATTATGAGGTTACCGTATATGTATCTTGCTTAATTTATGTGGTAGAGTTTCGGCTTGTCAAAAGGTAGCTTTTAGCGAAAGTCGCATCAGAAATGTAAATTATTAATATATTTTTTTTAGAATGTGGTTTTGTGTGTTCGAAAAAAATATCTTTTTGTACACTTTATTTATTTACTCTTTTTGTACATAACATTTTCAGCCAGTATTTGTAAATGAAAACTTAATTTATTTTTTAATTTGATTTAAAATAAGTGTTTTAATAACGCCTCGTTGTTTTCATCACTTAAACATACCTATTAAATAGATACCTACCTAATAAAATTACTTTCGTAAACAAATTTCAATAAGCGACAAAATTAATTCAGAGTTATTTCTCAACTTCTGGGAAAAACGCTTTGATCTAATTATTATTAAAAATTGGAAATTATTTTACTGTGCTACTGTTTATTAACAATTTATTGATGGAATAAATGTTTGATTTGAATTTTAATGATGTTAAGGAAATGTAACTAGAAATAGGCTGTAAAAGTAGGTTATATTAGTTTTGTACCTACTTATAATTCTTTTATTTAAAAAAAAAATCGCTCAAAATTATTTTCAATAAAGAATTTTATCTTCTCTTGTGATTCAAATTATTTATTTAAGTGTATTTGTAGTAGCATGACAAATGTAGTCGTTGACCTTAATAAGTCAATGTTTTTTTATATATAATTTAATAACTATAAACGTTTACAAAAACTGTCAATCACTATGGCAACTAGACGACTGAAAAAAAAACTTATACGGGTAGGAATCGAACCCATGACCTCCGGTTTAAAAGTCAGGGTTACTAACTACTAGACCAATAGGCCAGTCAAAATACGGCCATTGAAATTCCTATGTACTAAAATGGGATACTCAGCCTATTGTTATTCTTCCTATGTCTCAAAAAGTTAGGTCTACTTATTTGTAAATATTTCCATTTTCAGCGGTCAAAGTAGGCCTAATCTAAAACAAAATAAAGTACTTAGATGTTATTTTCAATATTCCTTTGAGATAACATTTAAGTATTTGGGGTTCCTTGAATAGTTTTTTGAAACCCTAGATTGTAAATACCTACGTGTTTTAATTTTTTTTTTTATGTTGAGCTCTTTGTTTATATTATTTTTTGTGTAAAGTGTTTATTTAAACAAAAATACATGCAAATACATAAAAAGTACAGTTTGTCAATTAATATTTTGTACACTGTTATTTCATGTACTTTTTTTCTGGCGGTTCTTGTATATTCACAAACAATAAGAGAAACCTTTTATGAATATTATTTATTTATCCTCCAGTCTACAAGTAGGTACAACCTAGGTGTAATGAGACGGGCCTGTTGGTCTAGTGGTTAGTGACCCTGACTGCTAAACCGGAGGTCGTGGGTTCGATTCAGACCCAGGACGAATCTTTGTGTGATGAGCACGATCATTTGTTCTGTGTCTGGGTGTAATTTATCTATAATATGTATGTATTTAGAAATATATATGTATGTTTATCAGTTGTCTGGTTGCCATAGCACAGGCTCTGCCTAGTTCGGGATCAGATGACCGTGTGTAAGATGTCCCAAGATATTATTATTTATTAATGCCTGCTTTATCAGAAAATAAACGGAAAATTCCGTATTGTTGACTCGTCAATGTCTCACGCTTGACCGTTTTGTTTTATTATATAATTCTGTGGATAACAAGAGCTCGATCTTTAGGGAGCGCCGATGTCAGGGCTCATGATGTTTTCCATTACACCAGTGACGTATATCCTTAGTGCGTCGCCGTGCGAGCTCCCTGAGGTCATGTGGCGTGATTTGTGAGAGTCAGCGAGCGTCTGAATCAGAGAGATTTTTAATATCGGTCACTCACACTCGGTCGACGCAAAGTCGCAAGGTTGGTAGGACATTTGTAAAAGGTTATGCAAAAGAACTAGGCGTTGCTTGCTTTTCCAAGCAGTGTTGGTCGCATTAGCTGAGTAAGTATACGAATCTTAATAAAAAAAGTAAACTATAGATTGCGCATATCGAGTATGAACTACAGGTGCTAGTATGAACAAGTAAAATCGTAAAATTAGTGACTAAACAGAGCGCACCGTTTTAATAAAAGTATCTCAAAACCTAATATTATCCTCATAATATCGGAACCATAGATGTTTTCGCACGAAAAATCACTTAATTGACTAAACGAGCATAGTACTTACAGCTAAAAAAAATATTACTTTATGCTTATGTTATGCGTGCGAGGCGCGCACTCTATGCTTGTCTATGTATACTTTAAGATACGAGTAAATGTGAAGTTATTAAGATGTATCATTAAAAAGTAAACATTTTTTTTACACCACATGTGAGTTTGTTGAGAGCGATATATATCTAGTATAAGTAATATATTTATAGTATAAATGTGGAGCGAGATCAAGAAAATATAATTATTATTTGACGAGTAAAAATGATGATATTATCCTAGTTAAACAATAAATTATTTTTATTTAATTGCAATTTTAAGTGAATTCAAGAAAATATTATAATTTACTTCAAATAGTTCCATCTTTGCCAAAAGAGGGTTCATGTAAAAAAAAATCGTTTCTCACTCACACCACACCCCAAGCTTGCCGCCTAACGAACTAGGTTTAAATGTATACTACCTACGTTATTACTTTAATAATAGATTTCTTAGACAAAGTCTTGTAAGAGAAAATGTATTAATTCTTGATTAGTTAAAACAAACAGATTTTTTCTTTATCCGAAATAGGAACATAATAAGTTACTTTGAATGCCATTTTAGATTTTATCTAATAGGGAATAACTATCACGGTTCACGAGATACAGACTAGTTACAGACGGATAGACGGACGGACAGCGGAGTCATAAGACTCCGCTGTCCGTCCGTCTATCCGTCTTATAATACGTATATATAAATACGGAACCCTAAAAACACACACTCAGCTAATTTCATGTGTAATGAGGCTGAAATATCTGTGGTTCTATTTTGTCATTTTCTAATAAGGATGTTGACTAATTATTTAAAACAAACGGTTTACTCATGTATATTCTCGGGATCGCCCGACTAGTCAGCTCATGTTTAGGGACTCCTATTGAGTCTGAAACTAGTCGGGCAATCCCGAGAATATACGTGAGTAAACCGTTTGTTTTAAATAATTATGCATACTCCTCACGAAAGTTATTATACAAACATGTTGACTAATTGTTTTTTAATGACAGTCAGGCATATAAGTAAAAAATATTAGACACGTACTTTTTCCTCTTTTTACGTAACCAAACACTTACGACGATACATTGATTTGAAATGTCGCATGACGTCACAATGTCGTACGTTTTGTGTAACACGTGACGTAATTAGCCCCCACTACTAAACTTTGATTCGCTTTATCTCCTTAGCTTTTAGTTATATTGAAATAAAAAAATACGTGTCTAATATATTTTATTTATCTAATTTACGAAATGAATAGATTTTTACTTTTTATATCCAGTTAAAATCCCTATTTAAACTGATACTAAATTATCTTTACTACAATGCGCAAATAAAGAAGCTATGTTATAAAAGATCTTATCATTGCATTTGAAAAAATTCTATTTAACTTCTATATTTAGAAAATCTATACTAATATTATGAAGCTGAAGAGTTTTTTTGTTTGTTTGTTTGTTTGAACGTGCTAATCCCCCACAAATAGTAAGCGTCAGAGAGGTAGACCCAGGCGGAGATGGCGGGATGACTTAGATTCGTTTTTATCGAACTGGTCAACCGCAGCTCTTGAGAGAGATAAGTGGAAGAAGAGTGGGGAGGCCTTTGCCCAGCAGTGGGACATTTTAGGCTAATAATAATAATAATAATCTCAGGAACTACTGGGTTGAATTTTAAAATAATTATTGTATTGGATAGTCCTTTTATTGAGGAAGGCTATAGGCTATATAACATCACGCTACAACCAATAGGAGCGGAGCATAAATGAAAAATGTTGCAAAAATGAAAAACCGTTGAAACTAAAACACGCGAACAAAGTCGCGGGGGACAGCTAGTACAAATATAAAGCTAAAATGAAAGTTCTTTGTGAAGTTTTATAAATGCATCATTACCCTGAGTTAGCTGCGGACTGTTCTAAATGAGCCGTAGTGTTTGACTGCATATGGCAAATAGATAACCGATATTATGCAAAGTCGACCATAAGTAGTTAAGTATTTCGATGCAATAGGTTTAGATGCTTAATTAGATTTACAGTGCGATTATATTTTGTCGTTAGTCCCCCTGAAATAGTGTATATATTACTACTTAAATTAAAGGATAGAACAGGTGAATCATCAGTATAGGTCACGCTAACAGGACATACATTTAAATTTGTGTGATCCACAAATGCTTGTTGTAAGTCTTCGAGCGTGTCATTTAAATGTTTGTGAAACCCCCGTGACACAAGGATTAAATTACTTAGTACAGGAATCGTATATAAAAATATCAATACGCGTAATCTATACTAATATTATAAAGCTGAAGAGTTTGTTTGTTTGTTTGTTTGTTTGAACGCGCTAATCTCAGGAACTACTGGTTCGAATTGAAAAATTATTTTTGTATTGGATAGTTCGTTTATTGAGAAAGGCTATAGGCTATATAACATCACGCTACGACCAATAGGAGCGGAGCATAAATGAAAAATGTTGCAAAAATTAAAAACCGTTGAAACTAAAACACGCGAACAAAGTCGCGGGGAACAGCTAGTAAAAGATAAAGTTATGAAAATAAAAGAATACTTTTACTATAATCCGGTTCACAGTACGTTGTAACTTCAATGTCTACCATTACGAAACTTCCGTAATATTACGCCTCCAAAAAACTATCTAAAGTAAAAAGTATATCGATATTAATACCATTTTCTCGCCTTTATACGTTTTCAGGGGTCGTCAACACAACGGAACTATTTTAAAGTTAGATTGAGTTAGCCAAAGTGCTATCTCACAAGTGTTTTGTATGGTTTTTGTATGGCCTATTTTAGTCCCCGACATGTTATTATATGGCCCATACAAACTTTAACGTTAGTTTGTATAGGCCCGATCTTGAATTTTATGTAAACGGTCATTCTGTGTTTTATGTTAAACCTTTATGCAATGTCTCCGTTTACATCAAATATTATAGCTTTTTTGCTTCTTTATATTTCCTTGGGATAACGGCTAACAATACTGATATCTCAAAGAAAAATAACGTGAACGTTGGAACGAATTATTAACACACAAGATGGTTTGAGAAAAGGATTTCGTCTTTATTGCAATGCAGGCGATTGAGAGGGTGTTCATTCTCTGCCAGAATACATGGACATCGTAAATATAAAATTTAAATATAACTCAACGAGTTCACCAAAGAGTATGCTATATGTTTATGCAAAGATTTCTAAGAGCTAGATAGAGACACCTCGTAAATGTCGTTGGCACGATTCCGAATGTGAGATAGGAGCTAAAATGTAAGGAATCATAAAAGGTGCCTCACCGAAGTAAAATTATAATACTATTGACTATCTTGGAGATTTTTTATCGTACAAATGAAAGGTAGCTATCACATAGGTCGAATTAGCCATCTAGATTAGGTTGTATTTGAAAAGAAAACATAAACGGCGATGATTGTCAATTGTCTTGATAAAAAAAAAAAAAACAATTTTAAGCCCAGTTTATTTTCTCAAGAAACGGTTCGTATTGTATACGGTCGAACAGATTTTTTTTTGTTTTGCTTAGAAAATTCTACCGCCCTCAAGCAAAACAAATCGTTTTTTAAATCAAGGAACTAGGCATTAATGACTAGTGCGAATAAGGTATAACTTTAAAGATCATAGATAATAATTTACTAGTTTGTTTTAGAAGGTATTTTGTATTAGTAATATTTCCCTATCGAAAAAAAGGACTCCAAAAATAGATCTTTTGAAATTACCTCCGTTAAGCCAATTCCCCAAAGTCTTGTACAGTTAATATATAATTCTTAGTTACATTATATAGAGTCACTTTCCGCTTTGTTGCACTGCGGCACAAATCTGACTATGGTTTGGCAACAGAAACCAGTTCCCACTTCCATAATTATCTTCAGCCGGTATTCCATTGCTGAACATAAACCGCTACACAAACAGTTGTGATGGAATATCACTATATTTACCACAATTTCGAAACTGATTGCTAATCGCTACACCTACGTTGTTAGTTACGAAATATTGTCACGATTTCCCATTTATTATATAAAATTTCTATTTTTATAATCAGAAATAATAATTCTTTTTCTTTTCGTTTTTTTTTCTTTTTAATTATAATAATATCTCGGGACAACTCACACACGGCCATCTGTTCCTAAACTAGGCAAAGCCTGTATTATGGCAACCAGATAGCTACTAAAAACATACTTATATATTTCTAAACACATACATATTATAGATGAATTACACCCAGATACAGAGCAAATGATCATGCTCATCACACAAAGAATATTATATATACACATAATTATTTGTCCTGGGTGGGAAACGAACCCACAATCTCCGGTTTAGCAGTCACGGTCACTAACCACTAGACCAACGGGCCAGTTTGTGTGGTTTTACAGAACTTTATTTATGTTTAGCGACGTCACTATCTATAATACGAATTTTGATTGAAAATTTTGCTAATAGTTGTTATTGTCTAAGATTGGCAAAAAAACTAAACTTGTTACTTTTAAATTTTTGTAGGATATTCTCTACAAAATGGGCCTTTTAATAGGCTATATGAAATGATAAGAAATCGACCGTCAAAAAATTCAACAAAGTTTATTCTTATGTACCATATATCTTCTTCACAGTAGGATACAAATAAAAAACCTGCAACTTGCGAGCAACAAAGAAAATTGCATAAAACAGCAACTTTCAAACCCCAAGATTAAACCATCTTGCCAAACTAACAATTTTCTTCGAGTTACAGTTTTAAGGCCACAAATATTTAGCGAGCGGTGGTTCGATCGTTCCCCAAGGTACAGTGGGTTTCATGCATAATGCAAAGTTTCAATTGTCTAGGACTGCACAGTGGTGCTCCCGTTTAAAATTCATTCTGCACGCTTGGTACCGAACCCGCTGATACACTGAGGCCACTCTTTATCGTTTCTTATGTACATTTAACTTAATTCTATTGTTTTAAATTGATACTTGTGGATTTTTGGTTTGAGTGTTTTATGTTCTTTTAGCGCTGGAGTGCCGTATTTCTTTTTTGATCTACTTAAGTTGTATTAATATGGATTTTAATGCCTTTATATAGAATTTTTTATTACTGAAATTCCAATATGTGATTTGGAGGAGAATTTTCTTAAGGTCGATGTAAACGTATGTAGGCAATAGTTAGGCTAGTTTCACCTTATGTTTTAAGAAATGTTGTGTAAAATAAATAAATAAATAAATAATGTAAATACTTCAGTCCAGACTACGATATGCTTGTGAATTGAAAAAACACGTGAATTTTCATCATGATTTACTAAAAACCTGCAAAAAACCATAATTTCTTTTAAAATAAATTCGTTTAAACAAAACGGGTTAACTTCACCTAAGTGCCTCAACTTGTTCTGAGGCTGAAAAAATATTTAAAAATTCATAAAAATGCAGCGCCTAGTAAGTTCAAAAGCTATTTGTTTCTGGCTCAAACCGAAGTTTCGAGGGTTTCGCAAATAAACTGGGCAGTACGCCGCACGCCGCAGCCACTGGAAACAAACTTGGATTATTAAAAAGAAAGATAGGATAGTGAAACGTTTAAATGTATTGCTTTATTTAAAGTGCACTTTTGTTCAGATATACTAATACAACTAAACAATAGTAGTTTATAAGTAGAACTTATTGGATTTTTTTTTATTAATACTAGGCTATATGTTATGAGTGTCTGTTTACTTTTCTATTGTAATACTTGATGGCACCACTTTTGGATATATTGCCATGTTACGGAACTTACCTACTGTGCATTATGCTACTTATAAAAAAAAAAGTTTAAATTGTAGAAGTCTTGTTTATAAGACTAATCTCAATAGACTGAATGTATTAAGAATTTATTATACAATGTCTCATTATTTTCCGTGTGTTAAGGTGCGATTTCGCCGGACGCGGCAGACGGCAGCTACAGACGGCGACGGTGTGTGCCGTGATGGCAGACGGCATTACTTTGCAGTATTAATTTATATCAGACCGATTCCGACAAACGACTTCAACGGTCCGGCGACATCGCACCTTAATAGTTATAAACATCATATCGTTTCTTTATAGGTACACTAGCTTTTGCCCGCGGCTTCGCTCGCGTTAATAAGTATTATTATTAATTAGGTATAGTTTTTGCGGCTTTACTTTTGTTTAGCGTGTAAAATTTGTTAAATATCAAAATCCTATTTAAGCGGACGTCTTCATCATAGTAGCTAATCTTTAATTTCAGTTCAATCAGTCGAAAATCTAAGAAGATTTATACAAACTTTCATCCCCTATTTATTCCCTTAGGGGTGAAATTTATCAAAATACTTTCTCATGGAATTCCTGCGTTATAGTAGCTTTATGCATACAAAGTGTCAGCCCGATTGGTTTAAAATTGACAAAGTTTCATACAAACTTTCATCCCCTATTTTATCCCCTTGGGAGTAGAATTGATCAAAATCCTTTCTTAGCGGATGCCTACTTCATAACATCTACCTGCATGCCAAATTTCAGCCCGATCCGTCCAGTGGTTTGGGCTGTGCGTTGATGGATCACTATGTCAGTCAGTCAGTCACCTTTGAGTTATATATATTAAGATATAGTTTTAAAACTAAACTTAAGTGTTTTATATTTTTAAAGTCTATGTATGATCATGAAATGTTTGTTTTCAGTTTTATATTCTAATTCATAACATGATATTAACATCATACGGTTCACAATAACATTCAATTAATCTCGATCTATTCAAATTCTATTTTAAAAATACCTGGTTATTCCAATTTAAACAAACAAAACAAAAGTAAAAACTATTTAAAAATCGAATAGTACTGCTCTCGAGTAAAACAACTCGAGTTTTCAATTAACTTGATTGCAATTAATACGAGTATATTACTTTTGCATTGCTCAATAAACTGTGGTAATTAATATAATGGCTCTATATTTGATAACTTTGACATGACGATATATTTATTTTATGAGACCGACTGATATATTGGACGCTTATAATCGTTAAATTGACTTCAATGAACGAGCAGTTACATCGCGCCATTGTAACTGTTAATGACAATTTATTTTATTTTATAAGCGTTTTATAGGTTAATGCAATTGTATTTTAATTGAATGATAAGTAGGTAATGGACAATATTTTTATACAGAGTGTGAAAATCCCTGTTGTACCAAGTAGAAGTATCCAAAATCTATATCTGATGGAAATTACGTAAGTCATTTATAAAAATCATCAATAAAAAATTAAAAAAATACAAATTAACATTTAATAAATACTAATAGTTGTCCATTAAAACTGATTCTTTACCCCTGAAATTGCGGTTATCGTCGCCGTTTATCTTGTCTTTACAGCCCGTAGGCTAACTAGACAATTACTTGAAAGTTTAGATGTTAAAAACATTTTGTATCGAATTTAAAAATTATCTGTTTATGATCAATGATCAGCAACTACTTCTTTTTTTAATCATAACTTTATTAATTGGAATCCTATTGGTTACACGCTCCTAAAAGTAAAAAAAAGTTTTTTTTTGACACTGCCAGACGAGATTCGCGACATTGTTGTGTGACGATACTGTAACCAAGTTAAGTATTTTATAATAATGAAAACTGCCTATTAATTTAATTGGTATTCAAAATGCGCTTAGAAAATTACAAATAAATGTGTTTTGTAGTAAAACCATTTAATAAATCTCGGTATAGTATCAATATAAATAAAATAGAATAATTATTTAAAACAAAACGGTTTACTCACGGTATCGAGTCGAAGTCGAACTCGACTCGCGACACCACCGCCGCCGCGTCAGCTCATGATTAGGGACTCCTATTGAGTCTGAAACTAGTCTAGTAGTTATACGTGAGTAAACCGTTTTGTTTTAAATAATTATGAATACTCCTCACGAAAGTTATTATACAAATGAAAATAGAATATTATGTAATGTTGTTACTTTATTATAAACTATGACTTTGATAGGTATTTTATTCTGTCTCAAGGTTGTAAGACAGACTAGTTCCAGACTTATACATTGTGGCAAAACAAGTAGTCATAAAAAAGATAACATGAACTACAAGAGACGTGTCAAGCAAGTAAATTTTTTCTGTATAAATGCCAAAGAAATGAAGTAATTTGCATTTGAATTTTTTGTAACTAATACTATAAATCTTTGTTGCAAAACTGTTGAAACTTAATAACACTATAAAACTACATATTTTTTTTATTTAAACTAGCAGTGTGAGCTCATCAGAAATTCTGTAACACTCCCTATTTCAAACACAAAACTCCCTTACATACTGATTTTGTAATAACTATGGACCTGGTCTGAAATAAAGATTTATTATTATTATTATCTCTCTTTTTTCACGGGCTATCCGCAGTATTGAGAATACCCGGTCCTTTGAAAGGCTTACGTGGGGACACAGGTCCAACACGCAGTGGCCTTGTTGAGAACTTTACTCTAAACTGGGATGGGGCATCTACTAGGGCCCATCCACCTCTGCTCTATGAAAGAACAGACATGAATGGTCCAAAGTAGATACAGAGCTATTGTAAATTATGAATGGAAAGTAAAAATTTAGGCTATGTGTAGGTAAATGTTAGTGGATTGGTTATTAGAACTAAATCGAAAAACTATGGCACCTGCCTTCTAACACATATAAATGCAATCAAATAGGCAGGTGGTGACTCGCCAGCTCACCGGATGGGCCCCCCAACATAACCGCCACGATAGGCAGCAGGAGGCAACACCAGTGCGAGCGGCTTGGGGTGTCGAGCGGTGCGGCCCCGATTTCACCATCGCGGGTCACAGTATCGGACCCGGAGCGGGTTTCCTCGCTATTACGCCATTAGACACTTCCACCCCCGAGCATGTAGCTCTAGCGACCCCTCTCTAGCCAGCCAGTTAAGGCAAGAAAGAGCTGGGAGCCCTCCTGAGGAGTGACTCCCTGGAGCACTCAGGTCCGTTGTGTCGCTACTCACAAACAGCTCGCCACAAGCTGCCCTGCGTGGCGAGCTGTTTGTGAGTAATTTCGTTATAATAATATTATTATAACGAAATTATTCACTGCAGTGCACTGTTAAAGAGTTAAAAAGAAATCCTACAGTTCAATTTCTCATTTATAAACTGCTTCGATCAAAACTTCCTTAGAGACCATTCACAATTCACAGCAAGAAATGGAAAAATACATTAACATTATACCGTCAAAGGTACTTCATTTCTCACTAAGTAAGCCTTCGTCGCGCTTCGTCGCGATCCATTACTTTTATATATTTTCGTATTCAACAATACAACGACGTATTTAAGGTGTTGATAACACGGTACATTTGACACTAGAGTAGTACATGACGAGATGTACTCCTGTTTAAAAAGCTTTTAAATAAATGTATTTTTATAATATAATTGGGTGTTTGACGGCTTTCGAATTATTTATTTCTAACAAATACGTCTAATAATAGCTGATAATTCCAAAAAATATACACAATAATAAAAGTTATAAGCTTTTAAAGTTAGTAGGTGACGCATGTTCAATCTCTTTTTCGCAAAACGATGACTTGTACGGGGCAGCCCCAGATTAGTATGGAGAAAACAATGGTGTCGACATGTCAGGTTATATATAGCTTCCTCTATTAAAGTGTAATTAGCAGTATTGAAATGCTCGTAACTAGCTCAATATGAAACTACTTCTTACTTTTATATTGAGCTAGTAAGAAGCCGTTTTTAAACTCGATAGGTATGGTGTTTAATAATATTTTTAAATCTATGCTAATATTATAAAGCTGAAGAGTTTGTTTGTTTGTTTGAACGCGCTAATCTTAAGAACTACTGGTTCGAATTGAAAAAATCTTTTTGTATTAGATAGTCCGTTTATTGAGGAAGGCTATAGGCTATATAATATCACGCTACGACCAATAGGAGCGGAGCATAAATGAAAAATGTTGCAAAAATGAAAAACCGTTAAAACTAAAACACGCGAAAAAAGTCGCGGGGGACAGCTAGTATGAAATAAAAAAAAACTTGTCAAATACTCAATTATACATAAGAGTTAGAGAAATACCTGTTTTGTATTAACTTGCGTTTACAGGTTACTAAGTAATGTTAGAAATACAGTAAAATTATATACCCACTCCTGCAAAACACAAATATGACATTATCCTTCATTGTCATTGTCGTTAGTTAGCAAGTGATATATCAAATTCGATTTCTGCATATTAAAAAAAATAAGAACCTGGATTCAATTTGCTTTAAAATAAATCGTATGTACTTATGTTAAAAGCAACTAAATTATTATTCATTCATTATACTGATAAATACTACATTTTTATTTCACTCATAAAGTTATCACAAAATTTTCACTCAAATATAATTATCCAAAGAAACACTTACAACCGCCTCTTTATTCTCGATAAGCTGTCAAAACACCCTTTAAAAACATTCACCCCAAAGATACATCGTCATTTTACTAGCAGCAGACTAAAATATCAGCTCTATATCCAACGAAAACGGTTTTTTTTCGTCGAGAATACACCATAAAATCGCCTTAGGGACCATTTTCCCATCACCGTAAAAGTGTTAAGCCACTTTCACAAATTGATACTCCTATTTCGACCCTTAAGCCGTTGTAATAAGAGCTCTAACTGAGCGTATGAAACTCAAAATTTACGTAGTTGGAGTCGAAGTAGTAACGCAATGAATTAAAAATGGGAGGCGCCATAGCGCAACAAAGGTAGGGCAGTATGCTAGTTTTTTGAAGTTAAGATAGCACACTAATCAATAAATATACACAGACTATTGCAAAACAAAAATGTATCCTGACAGACGCACACCGATCTAATTCCGACACACAAACAAAAATTACACACACCGTTATAGATTTTCTTGTAATGACATTACATACACGATACGTCAGTTTTTACAAAAAGATTTTTACGTCATAGATTCTACCGTTCGGCTGGTATGTACTTTTACCGAGGAGAACGTCAGCGTAGTGCATCTTCAGTTATCAATGCTCTAAGAAGGTGAACAAGAAGATGTAATAAACATGTCTACACGTAATTAACATAAAACCATGTGCGTTTTGAAATACATCTATCTATGTAGTAAATTACAAGGGAGCATCAACTTGATCTACTGTTGGTCTAGCACAGTGTTCGCTTATACTTCACGTATGTAAATTTTAGCATTACAGGAATAGACAGACAACTCGATATTCTGTTGAATAGCAATTTTTGCGGTAATAACAATCGGGAAACATAAGTGGGATGGAGCCCGACCCTTTTCATATCTTTATTGATATCTGTCACATTCCGATACTATGAAAATATTGTAAATGTGATATAGGATGTTTCTGATACTCTATGAGTGCGACATTTCATGGGTGTGACAATATTATGTATTTATGATAACGACGTCGTAAACGCAACGTATTTAGTTAGCCTTGCCTGTTAGTATCGATAAAAGTATTAACTGATGTTACATGTACTTACAACTCATACATATAAAAATATTCTAAAAGTCTACATATTCATAAAATAAATAATTTAAGACCTCCGTGATCCGAGAGGTTTTCAACGCTAGCTCTGAGGTCCCGGTCGGGTCAATGTAGAAAACCACTTTTCTACTTTGTCTCGGGTCTGGGTGTTTGTGGTACCTTCGTTGTCTCTGATTCTATAACACTAGTGCTTTAGCTACTTACTTTGTATTTAGAGCAATGTATGTGATGTTGTCCACATTTATTTAGAAATGGAAAATAATTTCGATGTAAACCGATCTCACCGTTTCTGCTACGTCGTAGCAGTAATAAGTCTACGAGACTACGAAATCATATTATATAAACCGTTGGCTACGCGCCGGCTTCTCTTGACCAATAAATTATTTTAGTTTCATAATAATTAACAGAAAATGATTCCACAAGACCGGTATCGTTTAACATAGCGGCTGCGGCCGTATCGGTAATAAGATCTTTACACAAAGTATTCTATTTCAGCCCGTTTTCGATTAGTTTCAGGTATAAAATGCTTTACTACTAACGTTATATGATTTTAATGAAACCAGGCCAGACACGTGATCCTAAGAAGGTTTTATTACAAAGGAATAACCTTTATACATAAAATAAATTTAACTCAATCCAATGATATTATATGTAAAAATAAGAGTGATATTTTATTAGAGCTAGTGTTTGAGGACTCAAAATCCTCCTTATTAGGAAGTTTTCAAACATAAGTATCTCTTTTACTCACATGCTTATCAAATCTTTTGTACTATTCGTTAGTGCAACTTGACAAAATTGTGACATATACCAGTGTGATCAGATATTGAACGTCGGTAACTATGAAGGTAACATATCTTTTGTATAATATCATTGCTCCTATCGTCCAATTACTGAGTCTGTTGACAGACATCAGATGAAATACCAAATTAGTTTTTAATTAAACGGAATTTTCCTAACTGCTTCGAGTAGTCAGAAACTATTATTCGAAGTAAGGCAAGTTTATCCTTACCTACTAATAGACGTTCAGTCAAGTAATGGTTAAGTGTTCACTCGAACCATTTTCCAATGGCACTCCTATTTCAACTTTCATTCATGTTTATTTAAGTAAAACTTACATCCGTAAAATAATTACATCCGCATTCATTTTAGATCCGCCGCTTCAATTACGGATCTTACTAAAGTACCTATCCAAGGAAGTTAGCAATCTTATAAGTATTATGCTAAGTAAATTTGCCTTGCACGTTGCTCACTGTTTTTCCCTATTTTCTCGTGTGATACGTAAATGGGATGTTTTAGCGTACCCCAAAGATAACTTAGTTACCCGCCTACAGTTACCGTCGAGATGAATTTACAAGGAACGGATAAACAACGCTGTGTATTGGATACTTTGTGAATTTCTCATTATATTTTATTCTTTGAAAATCTAGGAGAGAACGTGTTTTTTGCTGAAAAATATCTCGGAAAATTTACGTTGAAATATCGGCGTTAAAGGTTCTGTTAACTTAAATTAACGTTTGAATTACATTAAACGTACAATTTGATCTTTAACGTTAATTATGTGCCAGTAAACCTCTATCGCAAAACCAAAAAAGGAATAAAAATGTACGTTTTGATTTGTATTAATTAGGCTCTAACATTCAAAGCTACCACAAAAAAAGAAATGGCCTTATAATACCCATTAAAATAACTTAATTAAAAAATACATGAATAGATCTACCAAATGCCATTTAAGAAAGAAACAATCCACAAACAAAATATTCGTGAATATATTTTTGTATAAATAAGTCTTTAATACAAAAATAACGATGAGTATAATTACGTCATAAAGGCATAACTCTCATAGATTACGTAGAAGGGCATTAGTTTAAACATTCGAGTATTAAATAAGTAAACTATAAATTGCGCCTAACGGAGTATGAACAGTAAGAACAAGTATGAACAAGCATTGTCTTCAAGGTCAAGTCAAATTAGTGTCAATAGTTTTATTTATACTGTCTCAAAAATGAATATCCATTTAATTACTCTATTAATATGGGGACTATCAACATTTTAGCATGAACCTCAGTCTGTCGTCGCACGTAAAATTAATAAACGAGCTAGTATATAGGTACTGCTAAAAATTTGCTTACGATCGGCAAAACGAGCCACTAGCGATGCGTGTACTCTATGCTTGCTTATGTATAATCTAAGGTTTCAACCCTATTACTGAAGCTTATAGGGAACACAAATACAGTTTAAAGGCCGCCTTTATCCAAATCAATCCCGCTATTGTTGAGGGATAAGTATTTCTTTTAAGGTATTGATTCAATCAATCTTTTGTATGTTGGTGGTACTGTAGTACATATAATTGGATTGTATGTACATTATATAACCATGTATACTCTAATGTCGGTTGTATAATGTACATACGATTAAATTTATGTGTCTTTGTGATGTTTTTTCCGAATTTTTACATAGAACAATAAAAATATAGAAACTACTAAAACAAAAGTCACTCACAACAAATCAGTTTATTACTTTATCGACTTAGCTACACCTAACTGTAGGGACATACACTCTCACACGCTGAACCCAGCGGCAAGTGAACACGTAAAACGCAAACATTGAACGACGATGCACGCAGCAAGTCGCTCCAGCTCACAACAACATCCTATGTTCAACTTAATTGATTTGACCTGATTACGTTGTAAACGCAGGCCACTAGAGCTCAGTTTTAAATGACTACTTATTCGCCTTTCAACAAAAGAGTAGACCTGCTAAAAAGGTTGGTTAAAATTTACTTTTTAAAGCGATTTTTTTCTGCCCTGTGAAAGCTTAACTCTTTGCCGTATAATGGGCCCAAAACTATTATA
Organism: Diachrysia chrysitis; assembly: GCA_932294365.1. Taxonomy (NCBI): domain Eukaryota; kingdom Metazoa; phylum Arthropoda; class Insecta; order Lepidoptera; family Noctuidae; genus Diachrysia; species Diachrysia chrysitis. The sequence continues at coordinate 10,479,538 of OW028656.1, read as the reverse complement.
TTTTACTTATGTTATGTTGTAATTTTCGTGAAACAAAATATTTGTAGATTGGACTGAATTGTGCCAAAAATTATTATATTTTATACTACTATTCTTACTGCAGATGTGTAATCTCCAAGAGACAGACATAGAAGAAATATGAGTAATTCAGAGTTTAAATTAAAATTGTAGTTATTTCATTAGCAATGGATGTTTGAAGCGGAATTATTATACAATAAAAATATATAAAAATGATTCCCGATTTTCTTTAGTCACGCCATAAATTCCGTAAATATATATATTTTTAAATAAAATAACGTATAAGAAAACGTTTAATAATCTCACACCATCCGTGCAAAACCGGCGCGGGCAGCTAGTATTAAATAGTTTTACATAAATGCATGGAATAAATAGTAGGTCAACTCTAATAAAAAATATCAAAACGTGTATGATGTGTATAATATCTGCTATGCAAAGTTCTTAGAAAACAGACTTTAAATCAAAGCAAATCTTTCCAATGGTCAGAACTATGAGTAAAATGACCAAGACGGTACGTAATTCTAGTTACAGAAATAATAATTTATTTGTAAAAGTTTCCAGTTATAATGTTGCATGGAACAACAAGAGTCTAAAATCAGATAAAAAATATTACAAGCTTTGTGAACTTGGTAGAATGTGCAAAATAGGACGTATAAAAAATCTGTGTCTTTGTATGCGTTTCCTATCTAAACAATGGAGTATTTTCGTTTCCGTATTTGTTGGTTGGCTACACTATAACACATGGTTTCTGATTCCTACTATCCTGTTTTGAGTCAAATAAGCTCGAGATAATAAACCTCTTTTGTTTCTCGTTTCATTATTATGTGAACCATTTTAATTGCAAATGTCTAATGTCGGAATATGAGATTAAAGAAAATAAGCTATTACATTTTTTTTTCTTACAAAAAGCATACGTACCCGTATAGTGACTTTTTTCTTTTTAATTTTTTTGCCACTACATAATATATACTATCGTGTTATTTAAGTCTTCCACTATAATTATTAAGTAACAAATACTGAAATTTAATTTAATATAACACAACATAATAATCAAAAATTTGCATTGTATAAATTATTATGTTCGTACCGTACATAGGGAAGGAAGATTTAAAAAGCTTGAGTTATTCAAGCGGTACACAGAGTACGGAAACTGGACCCGTGCAATTTAGCATGGACCGGCCAGAGAGGAGCGGACCTAAACCTGTGACTGAATACAGTTTATGCAACGTGTAATTTTGCATTCTCGTCAAATTTCAGAAGGCTATTAAGAAAGACATAATTAATTAAATATAATTACAATATCTGCTCAATAACTAATACATACTTGTTTTTTTAGTTACTTAAGTTTGACAGTATATAAGAATACACAACTTTCAAAAGACAGAATCTCCTCGTTGCGTATTCGGTAAGCAGTGTCTTTATGTGTGTGTGTAAAAGAGCAGTTACAGAGCGGTACACATGCTGATTTCCAAAAATTAGAAAATGACGAAAAAAATACCTACTTATTTTATTATTTATTCGTGTCAAGAATCGTTAGTCATAGTCACCTCCTTGAATTTGAGGAGATAGCAAAACGAAACGTTGTATTTCGACCGAATAACCAGACACTGAATAAAAGCTAAGATCATTATAGTGCACGTCAAAAATTACAATGTTTTCGCTTAAAAACCGAGAACACTTGGTTTTATTCGTCTCCCACAAGCGGCTAATTGTCCATTTGTGGGCATTCGGGCGTGCTTCGCGAAAAACAGAGAAATTTCCAGTCGCCATTTTAATTCAATTCTTTCGAACAAAGCTGCTGTTGCATTTTTCGTTGTTCCCTCCACGTTTTGTTGTTGAAAAGTGCAAACGTCTATGAAACGAAAATGGGACAAAAAGCGTCTTAATTTCCTATCCTTTTAGTCCGTCAGATGGCTCGGAGATAACTCCATAAGCACTGTAAAAATGTTAAGCAAAAAATTTTGGGGAGAAATGAACCCTTCCGAAATGGATGGTGCTGAAGCCTTTAAAGAAATATTACAGCCCTTAATTGAGGCAAATGCTTCTCAAGTACCAGAAGAAGTGTTTCAGAGAAATTAGAATTTTAACAAGATTTTTTTATGTTGCTCTCAGAGATGGAAATATTTAGATTAAGCTAGAATGTATTTTTTTTAAATACATTCATGTCCATGCAGAATTTATGACGTAAACATAGCAATAAAATACGTAAGACATTCATTTACACGATACAGATTACATAATATTTTATACACGACTAATCAACGGTCGGCTACTTTCCTTAATTAAACCGAAGAAGCCGAGTTATTAACAGATGCTTTGGCATCCATAAAGTCTTTGCCTATCAAAGTCCAAACAAAACTTGTTGAGATTCTTTCGCTAAGTCCATTGGAACTCGCAATCTGGTCGGCTACTGTCGTTTAGAATTCAACCCAAGTCCAATACCATTCCGTTATTAATTAAAGATGGTACAAAGTTCCCGGATTCCTCACACAATTCGGCCCACCCCGGTTTGTGCTTTGTAGGAATGTAATTGGAATTGTTCCGGTCGGGAGGTTAGAATGTGGCCAATTTAAGATTGGGATAAGGACAGTGTTGGACAGTTGGTCGGCTGTTCAAGTAAGTTCAAACATGTCGGAGTTGAAAAATTAATTTGTTACTTGGTAGGCCAGAAGCGCTCCGACTTTGTTTTAGAGAAAACAATTGACAGCGTCTAAATTGTTTGGAGTCGGGACTTAAGTTTTGTTTAAGTAAATAGCAAGTATTTTGTGGAATTACTTTTGAAGTTCTATTATTTTCTTGAACATATTTTTGCTGTACGCATTATATTGAAATAAGAGACATTCTTTTGCCAAACCGTTTACGTTAATATGAGCTGAAAAAGCTTATTTTAGGATAGCACAATATTATATCATGAACATCGAATGTCCAATGATAATGAGATTAACAAATGTACAATCCATGTATTTATCTATACTAATATTATAAAGAGGAAAGATTTGATTGTTTGTTTGTTTACATTGAATAGGCTCTGAAACTACTGAACCTATTTAAAAAAATATTTTACTGTTGGGAAGCTACACTATCGCCGGGTTACATAAACTATATATATATATATATATATATATATATATATATATATATATATTTTTTTTTTTTTATTTTGTTTTTTTTGCCCTGCAAAGCCGGGGCGGGCTGCTAGTCTATAATATATATGTATTTATAAATATATTTAAGTATCATACTTTACCAGTTATCTGGTTGTCATAAAAGAGGCGCTGCTTAGTTTGTGATCAGATGTCCGAGTATGAGTCGTCCCAAGATATTACATTAAATTATATATTTGCTCCCCGGCCACTCACATGCGCACAAACATTCGAACAAGGTTCGCGCGCTTTGATATCTTTTATAAAATCGACACAGCTTGGAAATGAAATCATTCGCAAATGTCGTCCTACACTTGTGGGTTTGCGTATTCGTGCGAATGTAAGTGACCGGCATTAGATTATTGAATTCATAAGTAGATGTATAAAACAATTATCACTGCACTTAATAAATTATTAACCTCCTAATTGAGTCGCAAAGTACTATTTACACTTGATTGTCGACCACATTAAGATTTATAGCCCGTGAAACTAACTAAATTAATTTGTGCACGCAACCGTGTCCAGCTAATACATATTAGTTCCTCATTAGGTCAATTTAGATTGGTTGCTATGGCAACGAAGCTTCTAACATAAATCTATATGTTCTGCGGGTAATTGAGATGTAGATCGGGCTTTGATTTGAGGTATACGTAGAATAATATTGAATAACGACTCTTGTATGGACGGTTGTGTATATGTCTCGTGTAACAGAATCAAGTTTTTGGTTTAGGCTTCATGATTTTTAGGTTTATACAGTATGTAACAAAAACCCTGTCCGATCCAATAAAACCGTATTCCTGGTGCAACATACGTACTAGAAAAAATGTCTCGCTCAGGCGGCTTCTTTGATACGAAACAGTAGGTAGGCACTGGAACTTTGTCGAGCGATCAGTGTTGCCTTTGATCAGTTTTATTTTAATTTAATTATATTCACCGATTAAAGGATAATCTCAAATCCATTCAATAGTTACGTATATGTGTACGCAGTACGATGCCGAATAATACTCATAAGGACACACACAATACACATGCGTTATAAAACTAATCATTTATATTGACTATAAAAAAGCTACACCAGTCATACTATGGGTTAGTGTGTCACCTAGTAAAATGGGTTGTGGAAGTCAGATAGGCAGTCACTCCATTTAAAATACAGTATTCAGCTCACTCTGGTAAAATTGGAAGCCGACCCCAACATAGCTTGGAAAAACGCTAGGCAGAAAAAGAAAACTATAAAACAAAACTACACACATTTTCCGAAAAGTGATTTTTAATTAAATTTTTTTATTTTGCTGTTCAGTTTGTCTGGATCTCTTTTCGATAGAATCCTCTTACTAACTTGGAGAATACATAAACAAATTAATCACTAGTAAGCATGATACCTTCGTTGTCTCCGATTCGATACCACAAGTTACACAAGTGCTTCAGCTACTTACTTTGGATTCAGAGCAAGTTATTGTGATGTTGTAAAAAAAAATATGGTAGTATTTATAAGCTTAGGTGATAGTCTCCAGTAGGAATGTAATTTATTGAAGTTGCTTTTTACAATTCAGACAAATTTCTGCAAATAGGTTGACTGACACATTTGAACTTAAAAGAAATGTAAAACCCGCTACTTAAAAAATACACCGCTACTAAAAAATAGCATAAAATACACTGTTATACAAAAGGTATTTTTTCTTTTATATGATTTTAGTATGATTGCGGCGTCTTTCCACGTAGGTACCAAGTGGTATGATACTAAACTGTAAGGGATACAGCCTCATAAACTCAACAGATATCCACAGCAATGACTTTCAGAAGCCTCAAGGTTACCTCCCACGCATTTAAATTTACTGTCCGTAGGTATAACCAGTAATGGCATTTCTTAAAAAACATGTGAACTCATGAATAAATTGAGGTGCTAGGCGCGTAATATGAAGCAAAAGGCGAGAAAGAGGTGGGTAAATAAATAATTCTCCCCAATGCCACTGGCATAAGCTATTTATTTGGGAAATTGAATGAAGTGGGTGTGCCCCCAGAAATAATTTATCAACAAAATGTGTTACATTACATTGCTTTGGTAAAAAAATCGCGTCGTTTGTTCCCGCCGCGTTGTTTTATTATTTAAATTGTGTTTACTGCGGTTAACATTATCGATGCATATACTTTTTTTATGTAGTTAAGATACATTTTTAACTTCTCGAATACCTTGCTAATTAAGAGATTCTATTACCTATAATTATAGAAGCAGACCCTCAATTATTAAACAACCAAACTTTTTTGTTTTTAGAATACTTATAACAGCCACAGACCTAACTTAAAGGCGTTAAGATTAGACGTTTACGCAGTTAGATTGGCCTATAATTTAAAATTAAAGTTTATTTTATTTTATTTCCTCAGAGAAAATGTCTAATAAAACAAATGAGTGCGGTAAACTAATAATTATTTAATTATTGAGAAGAACTACAAAGAAATACCACCAATTTATGTTTTAAAGACATAAAAATGGCAAATTTTGTGTCAATGATGCCTAAATCAATGTCAAAATATTCATAAAACGGGCAAAATTAAAGTGCTAACCAATAAAATGTTTCCTTATCTGTTCATCAATGTCACATAGCACTTTAAAAGCACTCAAGATCTTTTAAATATTCAGATAGAACAATTAGTTCAATCACTAACAATTATACTATAAAAACATTCTTTCAGTCACACAAAAATAAAGTAATTTCCAAGTTGCCTTGATATCTAAATCAAATAAACCGATAACTTTTACTTATGACCATCGCAATAGACATGCAATTAAAATAGATTACTTAAAATATTATTTATTTTATCTTAAAAGATTTTCTTTACAGCAGAACTCGAATAAAAACTGATTTGAGTAAAAACAATGTGCCGTAGTAGTGCGCTAGTTTACATAGACCAGCATAGAGCGCGCATATCGCTAGTAGCCCATTGTTCAACGAAAGCAAATTTTTTGCTGAAAGTGCTACGTTCGCTTACTGATTTATGTGATTTTCCGTGCGACTACAGACGTTTATGCGAAAATATTATTGGTTCCAATATTATTAAGGTAAGATTAGGTTTTGAGATAGTTTAATAAAAAGGTGCGCTCTGTTTTGACACTCTTTTTACGATTTTAATTGTTCATACTAGTGCCTACAGTTCATACTCGATATGCGCGCTCTATAGTTTCTTATTTTTACTCTAAGGCCGTACGTCTAGACTGTGACATTCATTCTGCCCGTCACTTGCCTGTACGGTTCAACAACTATTCATTTAGTTTTTGTCCCGTCCTGTACGACAGTGGCTGTCAACGTTACAGTGTGAAATGCACAAATCTTGGAGTGAAATATATTGCTTTCAAGAGAATGGAACCTACTATGGGAAATACATGTGTTCTCGTTTGTGTTGACGAAGGGTTTTTGCTGACTTTGTTTGGTTTCTATGTTCTTTTTTAAACATTTTTGTACGATTTTTTATTTATCTTATCTACGATTTACACCATGACGTTTATTTATTAAGTTGCAAGTAGTTTGAAAGATTTACAGAAAGGTATGTTATCTCTGCTAATAAGGAACGATTAAATAATCTTAAAAATAATTCTAAATAAAGACTGATTTATTTGAGAAAAAGTGTTAATTTCTATTTTGAAGCTGTATAGGTCAGCTTTAATTTGATCTATCTTTAAATATCGTAATCATGGAACAGCGACGGTCAAAAAAAGTGATGTTTTGGCATTTTTCTCTTTGATCAAAAGAAACCAATTCCGATTACAAGAATGGATAAAAAAAAACCTATTATAAGAATGAGTATGTCAGTTTTACTTAGCGCTCAGATTTTACCCCAAAATTTTATTCTATTATTACTAATAACTTGTCCTCCGTTTATTTTTATCCTCAATTTTACTACCTCGAATTTAAGTTATATAACTATATTAGAACAGACGTAGGCTAGTTATTTAGTTAGTTAAAAATTTAAACCACAGGCAGGAATCCAACCCTGTTTGGGTTTGAGTCCTGCTTGCAGCTTATTTCTTTTTCTTTCTACTATTCGTATTTAATTATAAAATAAATACAATAATTAAGGAAAAGTAATAAAGTGGACTACTATGCAACAAAATTGAAATTTACAAATTAACCGTTAAATACGTTTAAGACATACAGTATCTGAAACCATTATTGCATTTATTGGGTCAAAGATATTAAATAATTGATAGATCTTAACACGCAAGCCGGCTTATTCTATTATTAAGATGTATTGATTGGTCTTACAATCCCTAGAGGCTATGAACTTACCTGATTACCTAGGTAACGTAAAGATATGGACTAACAACACTGAATCTGTGTTAAACAGATTTCACAATTACCTAGGGGATGATGAAAAAGTATGTATATCTTTATCTTGACTGGCCGGTTGGTCTAGTGGTTAGTGGTCCTGACTGCTAAACCGGAGGTCGTGGGCTCGATTCCCACCCAGGACAAATTTTTGTGTAATCAGCATAATCGTTTTTTCTGTGTCTGGGGGTAATTTATCTATAATATGTATGTATTTAGAAATACATGTTTATCAGTTGTATGGTTGCCATTATACAGGCTTGGCAGTTTGGGATCAGATGGCGCTGTATGAGTTGTCCCAAGATATTAATGTTACTATTATCTCGTAATCAGAATATATTGTATAAAAAATCAAAAGTATGTTCTTCGGCCATAATAAACACAATTACACATGATTCGGTCTCTTTACGTTAAAATGGCAGGTTGATAAAAAATCCAGAAAAAACAAATCTGTTTTCTTTGTTTAATATAATTAGATTTTGGTAATAATAATACAGATTAGTTGCTCGGTTCCTAGAAAATTCCTGTAGCTTTACAATATGTGATTTATTCCCTCTAATTTTCTTATCATGTTACTTCTATTACTCAGTTTGCAGTCACCTCCGATAGTCTCTGAAGTAATTAGTGCAGGCATAAAAAGGTCCCTAAAACCAATTACTGCGGGGGAGACAGATTAAGTAGAATTATTTATTTACGAAGGATTAACTCACTTTGGGTGACCAACTTGTAGGGCGTAGGTAAGAGGTATTGCTTTGTGGTATATTCGGACAACTAATATTTTATTTATTGGCAAATTTTGAAGCAATATAAGAGAGCGATATACACCAGTCAATCAAAGACCACTATAGGTTCAAAATATATATTTCTTCAAAGATATAAACCTTACAGTAATGTTTATTTTGAATTCTATATTTATAGACAAAATATAGAATTGTTGATGAGAGATCATGTAACTTGCTTACGTCTATTCTAAACATACACCCACAAATTAAACAACACGAGAACAAAATGTAAACAATAACATGTCGAAGGTTCTAACTTAATAGACATAATAATCGCCCACATTAATTATAATCTCAATAGAAACCAATTTTGTCACAACCATTTCAATATACAGCTATTCATTAAGACGCGGTCACACAAGAAACTTAAATCTCTCCATACTAAAAAAACAATTAAATTAGAACGTCATGCCATTTTCAGAAATATTGGTAACTATAACGCTACATCGTACTGAAAATGTGAAGGAAATAAGAGCTCATTAGGCAATACACCAGCAAGTTAGATTGGAAGATAGAAATATGGAGTAATTAAAATACTGACAAATAGATTTATTTTAAAATTACTCCAGTTTGCATCATCCACTAGCTGTCCCCCGCGACTTTGTCCGCGTGTTTTAGTTTTAACTAAATATATATAGTTATATAGATTATTTTGAATTTTTCAAATCGGACCAGTAGTTCCCGAGATTAGCGCGTTCAAACAAATAAACAAACAAACAAACAAATTCTTCAGCTTTATATATTAGTATAGATTAATATTTCTTTCAAACTATTACTCAAAAATGTTCCCTGTAATCGCGCCATTACGGACATAATTGAATAGAGATTTGACATGTCTTCTGTAAGCCGTGGGTTTGGGTCAAATAATTAAATTAAGGTCAGCCTCATGGGACTTCAACGTTATGCATCTATACGTAATCAGAGTTGCATGACAACATTTATAAATGGTGGCTTTCATTAGGGACTGTTTACAGATGTTTCATTTGAGATTAAACGAAAACGGTGAGCAATTTTATGTTCGTTAACGTAATACGTTTTCATTTTAATAAAACTTGAGCGTACATTATTATGTGTGAAATAAAAATGTTAATAAAAAGAGAAGGTTTCTTTACTTAGTAAAGCTGGTAAATTATTTAAGACCTTTTTATTTTGAAATCAAAATAAAAGGTGAATGTATGGTTTACTAAGCACACTGTTTGGTAGCTCCACACTAGTTTTGAACTTGGACTTCTGTAACATGGGTTCATTTGATGACTTGAAAATTATGTAATTTTCTGACGAAACTATCAAAAAATATAAACATATATTTTGTATTAGCTGTTGCCCACGGCTCTGTCTGCGTTATCTGATAGGTTATAGCGGTTAGTTATCTGGTAGGTTAAGCTTTCAAGCTTACCCCATACCAAGTTTTTATCTAAATCGGTTTTACGGTTTAGCCGTAAAAACGTTATTGACAGACAGAAATAAAGACAGAGTTATTTTTTAATATTAGTATCGATTACCATTGGTATTAGAAAATATTAGGAAAAAAGTTAACTACAATTTTTACTAGCAGTCACCGTCGCATTAAATATAACATTGTCTACAAATTAAATGATAGAAATACAACTAACACCCACCTCACGTACAAACTCATAAAACTAAGAAGGAAAAAACAAAAAAAAAACATGAAAAATATTAACCACGATTCTAGATGTTTACATCAGTATTACCCTGGGGGCTACCACGAATTTCAGCGTTCGTTACACAAAGATAGACAAAAAGGTACAATACGGGTGACATAAAAATAATGTCGTCAGTACTAATTGTTAGGAGACCGAGGGACTGGCGGCCGTTGGACCGGTAAATTGTATTAGGCGCGCCATAACTGGTACTACTCTCATATTATATGTGGCTGATGAACTCTGTTCTTTAGTTATTAATTTTATCTGAATTTATTTATTAATCTATATACTTAGCTGTCGCCCGCGACTTGTTCCGCGTGTTTGGTTTTAATTGGTTTTTAATTTTTGCAACATTTTTCATTTATGCTCCGCTCCTTTTGGTCGCAGCGTAATGTTATATAGCTTAAAAAAATATTTCAGTATTGGATAGCCCATTTATTGAGGAAGGCTATAAGCAATATAACATTACGCTGCGACCTAAAGGAGCGGAGCATAAATGAAAAATTTTGCAAAAATGAAATACCGTTGAAACTAAAACACGCGGACAAAGTCGCGAGGGACAGCTAGTTTAATTAATATGTTATGCACAAAACATTACATTGGTGAAATTAATGCCTAACGGCATTTTCTACCAGTCTACTTTAAGGTTATTCGACAAACTAGAAAAGTATAGACGGATGAAAAAATATATTCAGGGATGTTAATTGTAGACGTTAATGAGACAAGATTTCATTCAAAACTAAACAAAACGAATAACATTAAAAACAAATATTTTTATATTAATAAAAATAATGAAGGTAAAAAATATATCACTATATAATATATCATCTAGAGAACGCCTGTGTCTATAAAATATAATATTTAACTTACTGAATTCTGTGCCTCTCTCTGTCTACATTATATTTAAGTCGTCGAGTTCACTATTATAATGTTGTGTTATTTTCAACATTAGCAACGTGAATTCCGCTAAAATCCAATGTTGTTAAGTTATTATACTCTCGGAACAGTTTTAACTTGCGTTTATGTGGAGTGAGTTAGAAGATCTTCCTCGGATTTACGTTTTCACAACAATTTAACACAAGTATGATGAAGTTTGATGACCTCCGTGGTCGAGTGGCGTACACACCGGTTTCAAGGTGTCGCCAGCTCTGAGGTCCCGGGTTCGATCCCCGGCCGGGTCAATGTAGAAAAAACAACTTTTCTACATTGTCTCGGGTCTGGGTGTTTGTGGTACCTTCGTTGTCTCTGAATTCCATAACACAAGTGCTTTAGCTACTTACTTTGGGTTCAGAGCAATGTATGTGATGTTGTCCACATTTATTACATTTATTATTATTTATTATAGTTGTTTATTCCATGATTAAATATCAAGAAATAAATAGGTATAGGTTTTTCTTTTTTAATATGTTTTATATAAAACCCTAAGTAATATTTTGTACTGGATAAATTAGTACGTATAGATTTAGTCGGGTACGATATGCTTGCTAGTTTTATATTCTCACTAGCTGTTTCCCGCGGCTCCGCCCGCGTGGATGTCGGTTACCGCGGCAAAAAGTAGCCTGTGTCCTTTCTCAGGCCTTAAACTCTCTGTGTACCAAATTTTTTCATATCATTTAAATCGGTTCAGTAGTTTTGGCGTGAAAGCACGACAGACACACAGAGTTACTTTCGTATTTATAAGGGACTAGCTGTCCCCCGCGACTTTGTTCGCGTGTTTTAGTTCCAACGGTTTTTCATTTTTGCAATATTTTTCATTTATGCTCCGCTCCTATTGGTCGTAGCGTGATGTTATATAGCCTATAGCCTTTCTCAATAAACGGACTATCCAATACAAAAAGAATTTTTCAATTCGAACCAGTAGTTCCTGAGATTAGCGCGTTCAAACAAACAAATAAACAAACAAACAAACATACAAACAAACTCTTCAGCTTTATAATATTAGTATAGATTAATAAAATTAATCTAATAGTACATACATTCATAACTACTATTAGATATAATGTTATAATTGATATCTTGCGGTAATCGGGTCGTAGTTGTCCGTGACCACACTCGAGAGTTTAGATCTTAGATTTTTGAAATTTTTATTTTAGTTTTAATTCTGGACCATCTGCTGCAGCATTGGGCTGAGTTAGGGTCTATTTTCATTCGTACCTTAATTGTTTGCTTGTATATATTTTTGAATGTACTGCCTTAATCATTCCTAGACACCATTGGCAAACGGTGAAGAAAAACATCGTAAGGAAACCTGGATTCTAGAAATTATACCCTGAAATCGCCAACCCGCAAGTAAGCAAGCGTGGTGATCCATGCTCGCCTTCTCTACATGAGAAGAAGCTTGTGTCCATCAGTGGGCATTTATAGGCTGTTTTTTTTTTCTGTACGTTTGCAAAAATAATCGTATTTCTTTTCTTCTATCTTTACAAAAAACTAGTTCTTAGTTTAACAATCTTGACCTTTACATTCAATATAAAAATAAATCACTTAAAAAATGTACAAGAAGATTCTGTATTCTGCGTGCCAATGTTTTTCCTTCAGGACGTTTACCAAATGAATTTTCAATAGTGATATTTTCCGAGCTCTTATTGTTTTTGTTTGGCGACGTGCCAAATGGGCCCACTACTCCTTGACGATTGATGCCTTGATGTTGGGAAAAAACTTGAGTGAATGATGTTTATGATCCTACGGTTGTGGATGTGTAACGGGTATTTAGGGACTTTACTACTTAAGAAACCGGCCAAGTGCGAGTCGGACTTGCGCATGAGGGGTTCCGTGTCTTTTAATGGAGCTCTCTTCCATTTTTTATTAAATTGTTGTTATTATAGCGGCAACAGAAATACACACCCCCAAAAATCTCACCTCTAGCTATTACCATTCATAAGATTACAGACAGACCCGCTGACAGACAGAAAGACAGACGGACGGACGGACAGCGGAGGCTAAGTAATAGGGTCCCGTTAGCACCCATTAGGTACGGAACCCTATAAAAACCAGTCGTATTTTTTTATTTTTTTGCGGAATCTTCAGGATTATATAGGATAGCTAACGACAGTTTATGGAAGAAATGTTCTTAAATATCTAACTCGCCTTAAGCCGATGAGTGCTTTATTCTTCTTAATGAATAGAGGTTTAGTCATATGTAACAAGTACGTTTGGTATTAAACAGTGTTAGTTAGTTAGCGATTGCAAACTACGAAAGAGAATAGTGCAACTCATATTCAACTACAATGCAAAACAACTGCGAGTTCCGAGTTCCGAGTAGTCCGATTGCAGTCGGTGTGCAGTTCCAACGACTGCACGCTGGAACTGCCCGCTACCTGCACACCGACTGGAATCGAACTGCACGGTTGGTTTCCAGTCGACCTAACTGCATTCAAACCGCAAATTCGCAGTTGTTTTGCATTGTAGTTGAATATGAGTTGCACTATTCTCTTTCGTAGGTATAATATATTATAGTAGTTTAGTTTCCAACAAAATCATGGCAAAAACGTCTCTTATTTTAGTCGTCGACCAGCAAAACTTCTCTATACACCATTAATTCGACATTTTCCTTAGTAACAGTAATATGTGGCCACGTCTACGTGCAGGGGGTTCTTTTATTATAACTAAACATTTTAGTACAATTCGGTTTTCCCCATAGGGTTAGAGGAAAACGTTAGTCGTGTTATTGTTCAAGTTCTGTTCTTATAAATCATTTCTTAAGATTTATTTTAGAAATATGTTGCAATTAACTTTGTGTTAAGAGGCGGGGTCTAAATAGGTTGGGTATTTAGAGCATATTTTACTGACTGAAATGTAAATCACAAAAAAATGAGGTAGAATATCAAACATTTAATTCAATTATTCAAATAGCATATTAGCCAAGTTTCCCTAATACTCGCTAAAAGCCATAAACGATACCAGCTTTGCAAACGAAAAAAAGTCTTGAAACAAATAGTTGTCTTTAGAGCAACGTAGCGGAATAATCGTAGGACTTAAAATAAATTACATGATTCTTGTTAGATAAAAGCCTCGCCGAGACTAACTGGCGGCTAAAACTGAAAGTTTTGCGAAATTGCCAAGTTCCCTGGCAAAATTCGTTCGTCTGTTGTTGAAAAATAAAGTGGTAGCTGTAACAAAGCAAGTTAACAATTATCATACCGCTGGGTTTAGCTAAAGGCGAATAGGGAAAACGCTTCGGTGACGTTTTTATTACGATGTTTGAATACACCAGCCAAATTATGTGGACGAACCTGCAACAGAATTCTTCCGTATATTAAAAAAACAGAGTAGTTTCTTTTAACAAAATTTAATTATTCAGCATTAATATATAGCATAAAAAATAATGGCACTCCGGGAAAGCCAACAGAAGTGAAAACTTGAATCACTACAATACATCTAGAATCTAGATAAGTACTTATATACAGAGGTGTCGGTAACGGTAACAGTGTCGCGAATTCAATTGTTTTTTTTTCCATCTCAAAAAATGTCCAATGAGCCCAAATTAGTTACACTTCGAAAATTGTACGTCCTGGGAATTGATACCACAACTCAAAACACGAATGCAGTCAAATCGTCCGACTACTGCGCCATTTATATAAAATTGTGACGTCAGTCGTACTAGTACTAAATATGTTTCATAGGAAAATCATTCCCTTCGCATTTACAGATTATTCATACCTTGCCACCCTTCGGCAACTAAATGTAAAGTATGCCACTCAATCCCTATAGATATTCAATCGACGCATCTCGTAGACGTTTCGTAGCACGTACTACGTATGTAGCGTTCCGCGTAGATGTGTAGCGCCTTGTCGTCACGTCAGCGTAGCGTGCAGTGCAAGTAAATATACTAGCTGCATAATCAATATGCTTACTCTACTTGAAATGCAATAACGTTGATGCAACAAACGTTGGTCCCACTTAATATGTCAACATGAAAAATATATGTTTTTTAATCACAATATGTACCCCTAGAAATTGGTAGTAAATGTCAATTACATTATGACTATTTATATCAATAGTTTAATTTTCTCAAAAAAGTTATTATTATTATAGTCAATGCTGCTGTAAAACAAAATCATTTTTTGTTTTAAATATAACATAAGGTCAGTTAATCTAACTGTCGTTTATTATATGACTCACTAAAAATCGAATACTAATTAAAACTTAAATTATTAAAATTTATTACAAGAAGCGCTTGAATAAAATAAAGCGAAACAGAATGCCCTTGGTCTTCTAAAAGTTCAGTAACTTTAATTTAAGACCACATAAAACCTCGCCGCTCCAAAAGCTCAACTAAGCTTTTTCTTTACTTACAATTTCGCTCTCTAATTAGACAAAAGCACTGTTAAAATTTCACACCAACGACAATTTATTATAAGGTAACAAAAATCTCAAGGCAACCATTCTCAGTGTTGGTTTACTAAAATTAAGTAGGACCTAAGTAACCAGCAAAAACTGGTTTAATCCGCTCCTAACCAAACAATACCGGAATGGAGGAAAATGGCCGTTTGTGGAATTATAAAGCGAATACACACAGCTCGGAACCAAATAAACCCAAAAAGATAACCAATAAATGTTGCTTTAATAAAAGTTCCCTCTTTTTAGTGTTCTGTAACGAGTGAAACGGTAAGCGTTTGTCTGTTTTTTTTGTATTTAGAATATTGTTGATGATAATCGGAATACCAATTTTGATTGTTTGTTTTTTTTTGGGGGTGTATTTTATTTTAAGTTGGCAGCATTGAAGAAGTTTATGGTTATATCCTTTTGTGAAATAAGCGTCGTTTTTTTCTGGATGCTTCACATCACAATATTTTAAGTATTTGAAGTATTTTACTTTGGACAGATATAATTGGGTTTTTATAAGATTTTTTTAGGGACATTAATTGCTATGATTTTAAAACTAATTATTTTTGGCACATTATTTAAGTAATTAATGTGCCAAAATTAATTAGTTTCAAAAGAAAGTTCTTTAGCTAGTTACAAGCATTTCAATTTTGCTAATTAGAAAGAAAGAGCTATAGCCCAATGTGACGTCATTATTGTTTTCTCCATACTAATCTGGAACTGCCTCGTACAAGTCGTCGTTATGCGAAAAATAGATAGGATATGCGTCACCAACTAAAATTAAAAGCTTCTAAGTTTTATAAACGTGTATATTTATTTTTTTTGTCGTTATTTCATAGTTCTGCTTCAATTTACTATTTTTAATAGAAATATTGTTATTAAATAAATATAATTAATTGGATAGTAGTCAAATACACTGCTCATTTCGTTTATAGAATCGTCAGTGTTACAAGTAATGTATGTACAGTTTTGCGTCTTGAATAATGTTTCTACAGTTTTGACTAAAAAGCTCAACGTTCACGAGATCCGTATTAACTATGACATAGTCGCCACAGCGCCTAGTGAATACGTTTCTTAACATACCAAAGGGTACAAGTTGTAATGAATAGAATAAGTTTCGCTTCAAACACATTTCAGTCTACGCCGAGCAAAACGAAAATAGTTTTGTTTTGAATATAAAATGATTTTTTTTTTGTTTTTGTAATTTTGTAATATCTGTTTCTTTGATCGTCTTTTTTAATGTATAATGTTTTCTGTGATGGTGATTTATTTATTTTTGTTGTTTTTTTATTTTATGCCTGTTAGTTGACCGTGTGTAAGTGTTAGTAGGGGTTTATAAGCACTCTCACTGTGTGTATAAACCCCTTATAATACTTTCCACTACTTCTGATGGAATTTTAGTGGATATAACTATACATTTTGCTTTTTTAATTTTATTATAAATTGTCATAAAAGCTTGTTTCATTATATTTTGTTTGTCATTTTTATATGAACTACAAACCACCAACTAACATAGTCGTTCTAAATATCGTTAAGATATACACAACATTGACTCCCTAGAGAATCGAACCCACGCTCCCTGCACAGCAACCTAAGTGGCCATAGTCTGCGCCGATCAAGTCGATTTGCTAATGGATTAGTTCTACCATTTACTTAAACTAATACGTCTCTATAAAGCGATGTCGCAATAAACGACTCTATTATAACAAGTTCGTTCGTTGTAGCATGACTTGCATATTAACCATGAATACTGTAAACGAATTATGTTTAATCAAGCACATCATTAGTCCACAATAGAAACACAATCATATCGACGTTTAAAACAGGAAAATTAGACTCTATTTTACTTTTCTGTTTTAAAACATTAAACATTCAACTGAGCAATAACATCTGTATTAGTAAGGCCTCAAAGTGGGCGTCCTATTAAAACAACAATTCAAGTTATAACTCAAAGTCAATTAAAAAGTATAATCCAAATCGATTCCAATTTCAAAATCTGTTTCAACAGATAGTGGCAGTATATCACTCAAAGAGACGCTTAGTCAAAAAGCTAAATCTAATACGTGATTAACCCTTCAACGGCTCGCTTGGGTCGCGGTGATTTCACATGAATGGTGGAGGGTTAACTCGGGATAGTGGGCTAGTGTTAATCGGGACGTTATCGGACGTACCGTGCTTCTACAAAAGATGGCGATGACTTCATTTTCTAATAAATTTAACACACATTTTAGATATTTTCCGGTTAAATTGGTTGTGTATTGTGTGGCAGAAGGTTCTGTCCGAGGTTATATTGAAAGTCGGAAACGAAAAATAGGTGTCGTTAGGGATTTTATTAACCTACTAGCTGTCCCCCGCGACTTAGTTCGCGTGTTTTAGTTTCAACTGTTTTTAATTTTTTCAACATTTTTCATTTATGCTCCGCTCCTATTGGTCGTAGCGTGATGTTATATAGCTTATAGCCTTCCTCAATAAACGGACTATCTAATACAAAAATAATTTTTCAATTCGAACCAGTAGTTCCTGAGATTAGCGCGTTCAAACAAACAAACCAACAAACTCTTCAGCTTTATAATATTAGTATAGATTGCTTAGAAAAGCTAGCTTAGCTAATGAACCAAATTACAATATTGTTTTCAACTTTATGTTTAGGTTTATAATTATCCTAACTAATATTATAAATGCGAAAGTAACTCTGCCTGTCTGTCTGTCGCGCTTTCACACCGAAACTACTAAACCAATTTAAATGAAATTTGGTACACAGATAGTCCACAGCCTGAGAAAGGGTATAGGCTATATACTTTTTGCGGCGTTAACCGACATCCACGTGGGCGGAGCCGCGGAAAACAGCTAGTCATTAGGAAAAAAAAATATTGTTAATACACCTGCGCATAGTATCTTTATTTTTCAGTATATACATTATCTAATATACTGCTATACTGCTATCTAATAGACTGCACGGATAGCCGAGTGGTATAGGTCACCACGCCAATTACCTCTATGCGCGACGTGCCGTGGGTTCAATCCCCGCATGGGACAAGCATTTGTGTGACCCACAAATGCTTGTTCCAAGTCTGGGTGTTCTTTGTGCATGTGATTTGAATGTTTGTGAAACCCCCCGCGACACAAGGATTAAATTCCTTAGTGCGGGAGTCGTTTTTTAAAAGACAAACAAACTTTAGATTTGTTTTTGCTGCAGCCATTTATTTCTCCGTCGTAAAATAAAAATAAGCTTAAACCAGGAAATAATTTAAGTTTGATCCTACCTCGTTAATCTGTTATGATAACAAACCTTGCACAAACATGTTTTTATTACACTTCAAAATACGGAACAAACATCTTTAGTTCTAAAAAGTTTATAAGCAATAAGGTTTTAAATTGCTACCTATTGAATGTTTGATTAACTTAAAAGGGCTGTCGGGCTTTTGGCCTAATGGTTAGTAACCCTGACTGCTAAACCGGACGTCGTGGGTTCGATTCCCATCCAGGACAAATCTTTGTGTGATGAGCACGATTATTGGTTCTGTGTCTGGGTGTTATTTATCTATAATATGTATGTATTTAGAAATATATAAGTATGTTTATCCGTTGTCTGGTTGCCATAATACAGGCTCTGCCTAGTTTGGGATCAGATGGCCGTGTGTGAGTTGTCCCAAGATATATATATGTTACGTCATGACATGTAGTACATAATATTTAATACTGAAATATAAAAAAAATGCGGGTGTTCGCGGTTTAAAAATCCACAAGGTTTTATATTCTCGCTTGTGGTCTATCTGACAATTTCCACCAATTACAAGCCAGTAGCCTTGTCTCTTTTTGGTGTAAATTGAGAGATAGTTCTCATGGCAGAATAGCGAATATACGGGTTTTTAAATCGCGAGTACTCTCAGAATTGTCAGAGAAGGAGTTGTCATTTATTTTAGAATTGCAGTACGTTTAAATGTTTGCTCATCAATCAATTAAATGAAAACACACAAATCAAATTACAGTCGTTACAAACCCAGCAAAAGTTAAAAAAAAGTAATAAATAAAAACTTAATATGCGCTGTATTTTTGTAGACATATTTGTGAACCAACAAGCGTGCGGTGCAAGTTCCCCTGCATTTACTGACGAAAGCTAAACTACATGCCATGGTGGAAAATACAGCGATGCTAATGTTTTTTTAATTGTTTTTTTTTTTATTACTTTAGTTGTTAAACTTACTTGTTGACTATCATCAACAAGTAGGTTTAGCTTTTGTTAAATAAAGGAAAGCTAAACTGAATATGACGGTTGGGATAAAGTCATTATAACCTGGTACTTATTTATATTTTTAAACTAACTCGCATAAGTAGTCCCCTTTTTCGTAACTCGTTGTTTTTATAGATATTTCGCTATTCGGGATGGAGACGAACACAACAAATTAAAGATCATGAGAATCGGTCCATCCGTTGTTGAGTTATAAATGGTGTAACTATCTCGACTTTGTCTTTTATTATAAAAAGACTGATAAAAAAGTTCACCAAAGTTTGAGTATAAAAATAACAGTATCAATGGCGACAAAAAATGGAATAGACTAATTCTGTTAAATTTGCAATGTCCTACGAAACAACCTTGTTTTAAGAAATAAAGAGTTTGTTATCCCATCTGAATTGAACTTTGTTACAAAGGTATAATAGTTCTTCAAGTAGTTCTAGAGAAATTTATGACTTTCAACTTGTGACGAAGTTTGAGCGCTGTAAGTAGTTTATAGAAATCTATCAATGTAATACTTATGAATAGATTGTAGATATGATAGGTTAAGTTTCTTCATCAAAATATTACAGTCGAACAAGGTTCTTATTTTATATTCATTCTGCAAAGTACAGTTATTGATTTTATTTAAATCCTGATATGTTTTTAGTTGTTCATTTGTTTTTTGTTATGTAAGTAAAGTGCAGATTTCAAAGCCGTGACTTTGAACATTATATTTCATTAATTGAGTATTAATATTTTAATTCTTATTAAAAATAAATAACAACGGCTTTATTATTTAAAAATATAAGCGCACTAAATCCTTCAATACTGTTTGTTGTAGGGTTCAATTACATTATTTCCAAAACGTCCAATTATTATCTGATATTGTTTTATATCTGATATTTAAGACAACATTTATGATCTGACAAAGGCAGTGATTAATATGTGTAGGTATAGTATCCATACTTATCCATACGCATTGAATTGAATCAATGAATAAGCATTAAAAAAAATATGTTAAACAACGTAAGGGGATTTTTGACGCCAAGGGCTGAGATAAATTCAGCCATTTAAAAGAAAAAGCACATTCTCTAAACAGCTAATAGAGTTTTTCTATTTATCTTCTTGTCAAGGTTGTTTGTAAGGGATCGCTGTTTGCGATAAGATCTCCCCAGTGTTAATTTGCTTTTTTTTCTGATTTTTATTCTTGGTGGCTTGTATAATTTGTGTGCATAGCTAATGTATTATTCATTGTTTTTTAATGAAAAAGGTTGATAAAGGTTTAAAAAAATATTTTAAGGAGCTGTACATACTTTTAAACTTATTTGATACGCTAAAAATATCTACATTTTCGATTCACTATTGTCATGTTTTGATTTTTTTACGAAGTAGGTACTTATAACTTGCTTTCATCCCGTATTTAATTTTAATGGGTATAGTTCATTTCTGAGTAGGTATGGGTCCGTTTTCATGTAAATCTTTAAATCAGGATCTTGAATAAGTATTATTACTATTCAGTTGTATATTTATTTCGCATTTCCTTTTTTTTTAACTGCCGTGTAGCTTCTAATAAAATGTGAAAAGATTTTTTATTATGAAATTAGTAAATTGCGAGGCTCTAGGTAACAAGTTTAGTATTTTTAATGGCGGTTCCCGCTACTGCCTCCCACCAAGCCTCACCCGACGGCAGAGGGAAACAGAGTGAAGAGCACTCGCGATTGTAGGTCGACGGTGTTTACACTAATTGCTGGAGACAACACCGACTCTGCCCTGTCTGAGATCCAACACACGAGTATTCTGTGTGAATACCAAGTTACCGTTTAACTCTTTCATTGGATGCCGTTTCATGTTTGGAGTTCAGCTTATAAGTTTTAGGTCAATAGTTTTTTGATATAGCTCATGTAACTTATTTCCAAAAGATACTATCTTCGGCTTCTTGTAAGAAAACCCCAAAAGGATCATTTAACTTATTCTAAATTTGTTGTATTATAATAAGTCTTATAGTATTAATAACGGGAGATTTCCTTAACGCACTAAACATAAGCACTTTTGCAGTTATAACAAAATCACAGACTAATGCAAAACAAAAAATATGTATCCTAACATACGCACACCGATCCAATTCTGACACACAAACAAAAATTACGCACACTAACAAAGATTTTCTTGTAATGATATTACACATGATACGTCAGTTTTCACAAGAGGCTACGGTAGATTTTACCGTAACTGCGATAATGTACTTTGCCCGAGAGGAATGTCAGTGTATGGCATCTCCTAACGTTGCCAATGCTCTAACTAAGTAATATGTTTACAATAAATGAGTAAAAGGCTAAATAACACTCAAATATAATATCTGTTATAATGTTCTATGTTTTGTTCTTGCAAATAGGGATGTTTCCGGGGTATGAAAAGTTAAAATCTATTTAGTCCGTCAGTTAGATAATAAAAAAATATTAGACACATATTTTTTCTTTTATCGAAACAATAAAAAAATACAAAGATACAGCGCTTTAAAGTTTCGGAGTGGGGGCTTATGACGCCACGCCTTGGTAAAAATTGTAGCGAGGAGTGTCGTCACGCGTAATTTCCGTTCTCTGTATTTTGATCATTTTTTGTTTGCAGGAAAAAAGAAAAAATACGTGTCCAATAAAATTAATTAATCTACCAGGCGGACTATAAAAAAAAATTAGGAAACATGCCTATTATAAATTAGTATCCTTATTTAAGATTTCAACTGAAGTTTGAAACTTAATGTGACACACTCAAATTGCTACAAACATTTAACAAATAAAAAATGCTCATCAAACATTTAAAACAAAATATCGATTTTCACGACGAACGGCGTCGTTCCTACTTTTAATTCTACAAATAGACAAAAGATAATATCTCAAGAAGCAGTTGCGATAAAAGGAGAAAGAATATTATGAAAGACAAGCTTAAGAGGAGTTGTCAGGTGACAGCCACAAGCTTGAGCTCGTACTCAGCTGAATAAAGGCTGGATAAAGATTGTGTGCGACAAGGTAGACGGTACCACATTGTTTTAATACATTTTATTATAATTATTTTGTGTATTTATATAACAATGTTTAATATTGTTAAATATTTTTATGTATGTTTATATATTTTTCATTTTTAAATATGGTTATATATTTTTACTTAATGGTAGATATTATTTTTTAGTCAATCTTATTTAATTGTGTAGATTCTTTGACTCTTTGGCAAATGCCAATTTAATAATCCAGAGAAGAAATACTTATTTGAATATTTACTTAATTAAAGTAGAGTTACTTAGTACTTCAGTAATTTTTTATTACACTTCTTTAATATACATCAATATTTTACCAAAAAAAATTGTTTATATTCTTAAAAGAAACAATAATTTTAAATAAATGTAATTATTATATAATACAAATAGTTGTTCCGCGTGCGTTAATGCGTAACAAATAATTCAAATTAAAATAATTATTTTTACAATTTGTTCTAGCTATGTTGTCGCACAACCCAAGCTACTCAAAGATATCAGGTGACTGTTCGCCAGCATATTGCTCGTTACACAAGATAATAAGTATTCGCGCTAATTCTGAAGATAACGCTAATGCTTTCATAAAAATACAGACTGTTTACTTAATTCAATTTAAATGCAATCATCATTGTGTTTGGGGAGTCTGTCTGTCTGTCTGTTGCTGTTACATTATTTTGGTGTAATAAATATGATGAACACTGAGACGTATTGGGCTATATTCCAGTTTATTTTATTTTCTGTTAAGAGGAAAGGTGGGTATTATTTTCTCCATAAAACTGTCGCTCTCGCCTATTTTCCTGCCGGTTTATGAAATTAAAGCAATGTTTATTAATATTTATAAAAATATTAACTAGTTTGGTACTAGTATGGTTTCTTTTTGATGATAAAATTTCTTTTAAAAGCTCTAGAACTCTCTATACCTCCAATTACTATATACTATTTTCAACCGCTGTTTTCAGAGACAACTATTGATGAAAAGAGATAATAAATATTTTTAACATACAAAACATTGCTTTGTAATTAGGTATGCTTTACAACGATATGAATTAAAAGATTAAAATATGATAATTTAAAATCACTTCCCTATACACGGCATTAAATACTATCGATATATTATGTACATTTTTGAGATTTTCGTACACTACTGCACGTCCATTCTGTAAAATTCAAACAACAACTCGCATCTCACATCGCCGGTTAAAATGACCTTGATTTCGATCGGGTTCTAGTGATTACCTTACTGAATCCCACTTCTTACGTTAACTCTTACTGTATGAGTCAAAATCGTACGACAATTTAGTTCAAGCACGCTCGCAAGGGTAGCGCTAGTGTAAATTCGAATTTTCAACCGAGTTTTTGGTATGCCAATCAACAAACTCACAGCGGATTCAGATTCGAAGTTTAGAATGAGGTCTTACAGAATCACACTGCTGTATTATGGTGCAAACAAAATATAGAGGTTATCACCACAACAAAACCTATTTAGTAATACAACACAACGTACATCACTAATAAATCAAAACAAACAAGTGAATGTTCTTCAAACACAATTGTTCACCAAGCAAACTCTATCACACCTTTATTTGATTAGGCGGCGACCAACATTTGTAGTATTCTTCATACATTTCAAAGAACAGGTGTGCTTGGGTCTTACACAAATACTCGAAACAAAACGGGACCCAACCCACAAAAGGAATAGAGCTAAACATGTTTTGATGGTAAATGAGAGCGCATACGACCCTATAAGTCTCCATTCCTCCATTCGTAGTGTTTATTTAGGTACTTTAATACGTTATTTTGTAATAAGTAAGTAATAAGTTTAACTACTTATGTTGATTAAATTGTGGTCAGATTACACTCTGTTCACTAGAATATTAGATTCTTAAGTTAATTGTGCGGTTTTGGTTTTGCTGTTTTTAATTAACTTGATCATATTTGCCTTTTTATAAGTCATTTATTGTACCTAATAGATTTAAGTACCTATTATGGTATATATTAATCAACTATCTAACATTGATTTGTTGATTCATTATTCTTGTTAAAAATGATAAAAATCGTCATTACAACCACCGTGCTAATCCTTTACGAACATAATAATTACATTCCTTTTGACATCATCTTATTTAATTTTAATTTACGTTTACAGTAATTATCCAACTAGATCATAGGTTGAACATGTATGATTTTTAAACGGAACTCAAAATGGTCTGCAAATATTCGTAGTTCCAACTCTTGACGCATGCATCGCTCACTCAACAGGGCTGACAGCTTTAATTTGTTTTTATTTAAATATTCATAAAGTGAACAACAAAAAAGAAGAGTTTTTTTGTTTTTATTTAAAATAAAGCCAATTTAATATATTTTCGTAGTTTTGCTGGCACGAATTTTTGAAACAAAGAGTATTTTAAGAATAAAAATAATATATCTTTTTGTTTTTTACTGACATGTTGTTGTTGGCCAGTTAAAATCTTGTTTGAATATTGAAGTCAGGTAGTCTCTCACTCCATGTATAGTTCGGTATTCAGCTAAATCCAGTCATACCGGAAGGCGACTCCAACTTAGCTCGTGCTAAGGCTAGATAGGACAAGAAAAATTAAAACACTTTTACACATACGAGCTCAAAATACATACAAGTAGTAGAACACGTGGCAACGTTATTAAATTACAGAAAATTACTTAATTTAAATCGGTATCGATGAAACAATTCTTATAATATTAATAAAGTGTTGATAGACAAAATCACAAACATTCCATATAAGTAATACTTCCCCGAGATCCTTATAGTAAAAATAAGCAAAATATAGAGTACGCCTAACAGAGTATGAACTGTAAACACCAGTATGAACAAGTAAAATCGTAAAATTAGTGCCACATCAGAACGGGCTATTTTATTAAAACTATCTCAAAATCTAATATTACCCTAATATTATCGAAACCATTGATATTTTCGCATAAACGTCTGTCATAGCACGGAGTATCACTTAAATCAGTAAACGAGCATAGTACTTACAGCAAAAAAATACTTACGGGTACACAACAGGCCACTAGCGAGGCGCGCACTTTTCTTCGTATACTCTAACCGTAGGTCACAAATTCCACATCCCACATGCACCTCATATTTCCATATCCATTTTCCATAAAACATCGAAGCATGACCGAAGACTTCATAAATTCCACGTTAAAATTTTAAATTTTCTCACCTGGTAACCCTTGCTAACATAATTCCCGGCATCCTTAACTTGGGGAGCTTAAAATGCCATCGTAAAGTGACTCGTATGAACCTGCCTTAAGAGGTCATGACATAGCTTGGAAATAAAAAGTGAGGGCTAAATTATAACTGGAACAGGCTTTTTGCTTAAGTGGAACGAAACTTTGTATTATGTCGAGATTCGAAGCATAGTGTAGTACTAAATAGGCGAGCATTGTGCTATTGTTGTGTGGATCGTAATTTATTATCTCTTGTATAGAGTACTTTCAGCGTTCTTGCTGTATATAAACTGCAAATGGATTATTTTCGTTTATAAATAAAAGTTGTATTACGTATATTTTGTGCGTTGATGGGATATTCGTAGACCTTAGGTCAATTTTAATTCTCAAAATGAGTCCTAATGCGAGGGTACATCAAAACCAAATGCAGCCAATACTATCTCAAATATCAATGAGGATAGTTTATAAAAAAAATAAAGAGCTTCTAACGATTTATAACGCAACAATAAACAATAAATAATTATGAGAAGAATCATATTCAAGCACACCTGGTTACAATTAAACCTAATTATAAAGAACATAACAATTTAACATCACTTCGTAAATTATGGTTCTAATTTTACATTCTCATAAATACTTACTATTACGAGTACACTACTAGTATTACGAGGCGTCATGCAAAGTCCAGTCTGAAATACCCAACAAACGTACAAACTGCGACAATAACCAAAATAAATGTAATCGTGTGGTCTGCACAATAATCATTTGAATACGAATGTACTGATTTCGTAGGAAAACGTTTACATTACCGACCAACTTGTAGGGACCAGAGACAAAATCACAATACTTTTTGTGGAGCTCTCGAGGTAAAAACGGCAGTTACGATTCCAAATTTAAATTAAGCAAAAAGTTTTAATAGAGGAATGGAATTAAAGGAGTTCTCTTAAAAATAATGTTGATTGTAAAAAAGGTTTATTACTTACTTGAATCGAACAATGTTAAATTAATAGTGAAATTATGTTGTGTGTCATTTAATCATACGTTTGACGTCATTTTATATTGTTTTTTTTTTCTTCTAAAGTCACGGACGGTAGAATTTTCTACGCAAAACAAAGTACATTCTACCGACCGTACGCAAAACAATTCGTTTACCTTACTCATATGTAAGGTAAAAATAACCATTACTATATTACTAGTTGTTGCCCCTGGCTCCTTCCGCGTAGGCGTCAGTAACTGCGGCAAAAAGTAGCCTATGTTTTTTCTTAGGATCCAAGCACTTCCAAATTTCATCTAAATCGGTTCAACGGTTTAGCCGTGAAAGCCTTAGCAGACAGAAAAACAGACAGACAGTTACTTTCGCATTTATAATATTTCTATGAATTTTTTCCTGGATCACATTAATTTGTCCCGCAGTGCAGTTGCCTACCTCTCGATACGGTTGTTTAGCCCGTTTCCGCGGCTCCCCAATAATAACGGACTTTTACGACAATCTCACCTATTTTTCTCGTTCACGTTCGCTTTTCTTTGTTTACAAATGGCGATGACTTACAATAAAGGAGTCATATATTTTTATTATTTTACTTAGCATCTGTTGTTATAGCTTTGAGTTTCGCACGTGTCGAAGAGAACCTTCACATTTTATTGATATACTAGCTGGCCCCCGCGACTTTGTCCGCGTGTTTTAGTTTCAACGGTTTTTCATTTTTACATCATTCATGCTCCGCTCCTTTTGGTCACAACGTAATGTTATATAGCTTATAACCTTCCTCAATGAATGTTCTATCTAAAACTGAAATAATTTTTCAAATCGGACCAGTAGTTCCTGAGATTAGCGCGTTCAAACAAACAAACAAACAAAAAAACAAACTCTTCAGCTTTATGTATTAAGTAATAGATTTACATGATATATTAAAATTTAGCATAGAATAAAGTTATGTAGGTATAATTATATAAAGTATTTTATGTATCTATGTAAAGTATTTTAATGACTTTTCTATAGAGTAAAATAAATCAAATGGTTTTACATAATTTTTTTATTAAATAAAACATTATTATTCTGATTATTGTTGCTGTTGAGTCTTAATACAAAGTATACATCACTTAGGGCCGGTTCCTATATAAAAGAAAAGGATTCCCTTTGCTGAAGGACGGTAAAATTTTCTTCGTTTTGCTAGAAGAAAATTCTATCGTCGAATCGTTTTTTGAATTTAGAAACCAGACATCAATGGTGAAGTATTCTACCAATAAATATAGTAAGTTCATGATGATTATATTGATCGATATTAAAAAACTTACGATACATGTATTTTCAAGTATATACGTGTCTTCGACATCAGATAACGGTAAACAGGCTTGTCTATGCCATATAAACCCGTACGAGGTAATTAGCAGCTTATACAGCATTTCAAAAGGAACACATTTTCGTTTTCATATTTAATAGACGCAAAGTGTATTCTGGTTTTCAAGTACGAGTACAAATGTGAGTCGTGTAAATGAACTTGGTATGCTAACCTCACGGGAGCGATATGGAAAACATCAAGTAGAAACCTGTGTGGTTAATAATAAATTAGAAACGTGTAATGCCGTGAAAACGACTGAAGGTTACCGTGTGTATGTGTGCGTTTGTGTCGACTGTGTGTGTATTCATCATTTACGATTCGGTATAGACCAGTTTTAACTAACATCAAACATTTATTTGAATTTTTTTACTATTAAGTGAACTAGTATTATTTGTATTTTTACTGATTGTTTAAATACCGAGTAAACATTAGGTTAGATTAGTTAGATTCCTTAATTAACCTAGGATTTTTTTCTAACAGTAATTTATATTTTGAAACTAAGAAAGTCCACTCTTCACAATGTTCCTTAATAATTTGACAAAAGGAGTTCCTCAACATAAGCTAACGCGCCCGCCGCCGCGTAAGCTCATGATTAGGGACTCCTATTGAGTCTGAAACTAGTTGGGTGATTCCGAGAAAGTGCGTGAGTAAACCGTTATATTCCTAAATAATTATGAATACTCCTCACGAAAGTAAATATACAAAGACTTATCATAGAAAAATATTAGAGAAATAAGCCTTTGATTCTTATGGTATATGTAAGCAAATCGCGTGCATCTTTTCTTTAAAAAAAATATACAATATCCTCAAGGAAACTTAACTTTCCTTAATTTTTATTATAATTTCTAGAAGCAATGTCGCAACGATCTAACTGACATGCAACTACTTACAAATTAACCTATTTTCGTTGTCCTCGATAAAAAAGTTTTGATTTATTACATTATCAACCTTCAAAACATTAGCCACTTCTCAAGTTTTTATAATACAAAGCTAACAACTGCCTATTTTCATTCTTACCAAAAGTATCTAAGGTGCAAGCAAATTTGATCCTTTTGACTAAGAATTTTAATAGTCGCACGAGCGAATTTGGCAAGCACATAGATCAGTGAACTTTTCGCTCGCAATATGTTTTTCGTAAACTAGTATAAAATTATACGTTGCAGTCGAATCGTGCCATTGACGTAGTAGAACTAAATATGTGGTATTTAGTTTTTGCCCTTTAACCTTTTCTTATTTTTACCTTATTTTGTTTTAAAAAGTAAAGATAAAGTTGTCAATAAGTTCATTCAGCGTTTTTGTTTATATCGATCATTATTTTTGTAGTAAGTAAGTGTGGTAATTAGTTTCGTGTTCTATTCTTTTAACAAAATAGGTTTTTCATTGAAATATGCAATTTTTAGTCGGTCTCAAAACATTTCGAACAATGTTTCAAAAGTGATTTAGTATGGAAGCAATAGGTTGCAAGTTTATACTTGATATGTTTTACATAAAAATACAAAAACTGTTTTTTTGTACCTACACCTAATTTATTATCATGCGGTTTATCCACATAGGAACCTCCTACGTCATTGGCGTGTGGGCTGGGCAGTATTCATGAGGCACAGGTAGCCCCAGTTTTTAAAGTTAAGTAGTTTTCGTTTGGCTCTATTCCAGCGCTGTAATAACCGCATTACAAATAAGTGTCCCTCCCTAGATCGCGTCGCGTACATTGTAATTCTACTGAATTCGGTTTTGGCAACGAGAATGAATAATGTTGCTAAGATCTATGCGGCTAATGCCGTCAACGTTTTATGTGCAAATGCGTTCGAATAGATAACGTACAAGTGGGTTGCTTTTGTTGTGACGTTTAATGATTTAAATTTGGAACGTTTCATTTCTTTTTGATCAAAAACAATTTTCATTTCTCACCTATTTTTCTTGCCAGTTTGAAAATTAGAAGAAGTATAAATTAAAACGTGACATAAAGAAGTGCTGGGAGACAGATTGCTGGCCCATTAAAAGCAGCTGACTGAAACAGCTTTCTTCTTCATTAAAGCGGTTTCCTGGACTCCTGCCAGGGTCAGATTTGCTTAACGGATCTAGTAGCGCTCATTAGCACGACTAATTACGACATCAGTTATATAGTAAAGCATAATTGTCAATAATATTGTCGTATTGTCAAATAATAAATAAAAATTATAAAAAAAATATTGGCTGCATCTCTTCTTCACCTGTATTTGTTTTATTTTTTAATATGAATATATTATTAATATTAGCTTCAATCTATGATTTACATCAAAAAAGTTTTCTTGACAGGAACTACTGGTTAGGATGTATTATAAGTTATGGGCTGAACTTGGGTCGTTGACGGGTCGTTTTACCTGTCAATAAGTGGGATAGACATTAATTTTTGTAGTTTTGATCAAGATAAGCCCCTCTTTAAGTAATTGTGTGGAAAAACACCGGAATACATTGAAAGGTCAAGGCTTTTAAAGCTGAGATACACGGCAGTTGATCGACAATTCGCGTGACCAATGGGCTGGCTTGTTCTCTGGTTAAGAATTAGAATTGCTTTTAAACGAGCCCGTACTTCTGCCTTATTTACAGCGATTAAAAAAACTATTTTTGTGTTTAGATACTTTATTTTATTCAAATTTATTGTTCATTTCTTGGTATAACAATTAGTGAACCTTATATGGTTTAAAATAACAGGGAGCATATATATTTTAGCAGTCTATTTATATTTATTTAAATTTGAGTTAAGTCTTTTTGACTTATTGTGTGTTTCAGTGTTACTGACGATATTTTATGCGTGTATATATAAAGGGATGCTCGGCGATGTATTAAATTTTTTAAACAGCTTGTCTATTTAAAAAGTAAATTAGTAAAGGTTCTACGTTTATGTTAGATTACCTTAGAACTGTACTTTTCTTATGTTAAAGTTCTTAAATAGAGAACAGTTGAGAATTATAATCTAGTAGCAATGGCAAGTACCAATGTGACTTTTTCAAAGTTATACGTATTTTCTTAATTATTCTAAGACATCATTGACAGTCGGTGAAGGAACACATCGTGTGGAGCCCGGTTGCCAACCCGCAATGAGCAAGCGTGGTAATCAATGCTCGTTCTTTCTCTATATGAGAAGAGGCCTGTGCCCAGCAGTGGGACATTTATAGGCTGGTATTATTATTACATAAAAGCTTTCAAAATTAACGTATTTAGCATTTCTTCTAAAAAAACAGCAAAATTTAATTCCTATACAATATTATGCAGGCTTCTATTCCATAACAATGGCTTCACTATGACGTATACTATTGTCGTTATTTTAATGTCTGTTAACCAATATTTGTTTCGATAATTATAGGTTACTGCTATCGAGGTCTCAGAGGTGCCAGGTAAGTGTTACTTACGGTTGTCAAAGTAATAATAGGTTTATAGTATTATGGTATTCTGGTAATAGCTGTTAATGACTCGGTAATATAATTATGAGTGTAATTATAAATTAATAAATGTGGACAAAATGACATATATTGCTCTGAACCAAAAGTAAGTAGCTAAAGTACTTATGTTATGGAATCAGAGGCGACGAAGGTACCACAAAAGCTAGTCCCGAGACAATGTAGAAAAGTGCTTTTCTACATTGACCCGGCCGGGGATTGAACCCAGGACCTCAGAGCTGCTACTGCTGCTGTTATATCTTTCCAAAAAAGGAAATTTACACATCACCATAAATCATAAAAACGTGTTACCGTACACCGAAGGTCAAAATCTTATTACGTCCCTCGCTAAATGTTAAGATACATCGCTTCAGCTGTCTGCTTATGATTTTTGGTGACAAATAATTGTTGCAAAAAAATCCTTTTTGGATAGATATTTTCAGTAACACCCTGTACATTGTAACGTGTTACTAGTTATACTAAATCTATAAAACCCAGAACTAGCTGACAGTATAATACAGCTGGTATAAAAAGTGTCAGATCACTGGAATTCCAGTTATTTTATCAGCTTCAATCAAATATGACGTCACGTCAGGTGTAGACTACACAAAATGAACATACATGTCACAGCGATCCATCACAGGATTTTAGAAAACCAGGATTAATTTGTGAAAAATTGGATTGCGCTATGAAAAAGTTATAGGCTGTGTAAACGGAGCCTCTAAATTCGCGGTCAAACGCTAACTGCTTTTCCATAAACCTTTGTAATAAATTGATATTTATATATAATCATGTACAACCTACTTGAAAGTAAAAAAAGAAAACATGTACAAGATTTTGTATTTCGTGTACTGCTCTAAATGTTTATTAAGAAATAAATAAAATAACATCTTTTAT
Source organism: Diachrysia chrysitis (assembly GCA_932294365.1). Lineage (NCBI taxonomy): Eukaryota > Metazoa > Arthropoda > Insecta > Lepidoptera > Noctuidae > Diachrysia > Diachrysia chrysitis. Next base: position 10,447,184 of record OW028656.1, on the reverse strand, counting down.
AAATATAATAATTTCAATTACAAAAATAATTACGAAGTATTTTTATAAAACAATAATATTAATAGAAATATAATCTCACTTAGACATCTCATCTCCGATTTTGTACATAAAAGTATAAAAAAACTTACAACATAAAAATAATCCTAATTCTGTAACACGTAAGCACATTTATTTTTCGTTTTTATATAGCGTAAATGAAATCTTTTTTCCGTTAACTGCGTAGCTCCGTTTACAAAGTACTATAATCTGATCAAGTAATACTGGCATACCAGGAATCATGGTTTCTTTCATCAGCATTTCCAAGCCGGTTCATTACTTAGTATAAAATATGACTGGGATTATGCGTATATTTGAATTTTAATATGTCAAAAGGCGGCGTGAAAGAGCTCTTTTTATTTCGGAGTCTCATGAGCTGGTTAGGTTTCTGTTATTTAAAAGGTTCAACACATCATTTTTAAATGAAAAGAAATACATATTTTTCGTGTACACAAACTACATAACATATAAAAAAAACTTAATCAATTTGTGCCTAAAATTCCGCACATAACTCCTTGCTTTCGAATTTACAATACAATATTTATAATGCCGAAAGTTACAATTAATATCCCTCCACATTCATGGGCTTTCACAAATCCAAATATCCTAAATGCTTGTATAGATTTTTAAATGTTAAAACTTATCTACATTATACAAGCGCCTATCACCCAGGCACCCACACAATGTAGGTCGCGACATTGTTACATACCAAACGCGTTGCTTGCCCAACGAAAACTGTTAATAATAATTACTATATACACGAAAACACAAACTGAAAATACACACTCAACGAATACGAGTGAATTTCAACTCTTAACTTTGTGGTGTAGAGTTGAAAATTAATTGTATGTTGGTTCGAGTTTCCACATGCCACGTTTGTCGGCACATTTAAAAAGGAGTAATTCTAGAAGATTTCTATAATAGTGTTAGCTGTAGTGTTACTGCTAATGCTTAAGAAAAGGCTGTGGGATTATTCTTAGAGCAAATAATGTTAACTTTCTTTTCTATTTTTTACTATTACTGTTTTTTTTTTCATAGATTTGAAAACAAGCAAGACATCGTTTGCATATTTTTTCAGGATTGTACTAGAGATAGTGCCATCTTGAGAATATTTGCATTACACGCATTACACAGCTTTTTCTCTTTGCATATTGCAACTGCGTGTTTAAGAATATACCATTGACATTATTTTAGATTATCGAATCATAGCTTAATTTAATTAAATGTTTATTTATTGTTATTTAACAGTTAATTTCGATACGCATATTAAAATGATTTATAGGTACTAGACTAACAAATTCTTACAAGGTTTAAGCCGCATTTTTATTTATTATTAATTATTAAATCAGACTTGATCGCATCAAACACATTGTATGTTAAAAATGCAACCAAGTCTCGCACTCATTCGCTGTCAAAAGTTGTGAGATTTTATGTAGAGCCACGTCGTATTCAATATACCTTCCACTGTCCACCAACACACTTACTTAGATAATTTACCTTCGTCTTTTAAACACTTAATTGATTAAAACAATTCGAATATTTATAATAATAAAGCAAGGTTCATAAGATTAAAATTAAATCTTAGTTTAACTTAAACTGGCAGGGCAGTGCACATTGTTGCCTTTTCCTATTTAATTTGATCCCAAGGCACCGGACAGTGGGACCACGCCTAATTAATTTACCTACCGAGTCACGGTAGAAACACTCGACTGATGAGATTGTACAGGGCTGCTACTTACAGTAAAATTTTATTAGATAAAGATTTTATTTTGCTATTAATTGTCTGAAGGGAAAAAAATGTTTGGATATATAAATTTCAAAAAGGTCATCATTCCTTGAAGGGAAAGTTTTTGGTAATTCAAAAGGAAACTGTATTAGTCTTATTACTTTTTCAGACTCAACTATAATACCGGTCGTAACTAATATTCAAAAATTAAAGACGGCTCTCATTTCCAACGTACAGTTTGCATAATGTACCTCTAGCTGCTATCCTTCTGCCGGTCACTCACATTTGCACGACTACGCAAACCCACAAGTATAGGACAACATTTGCAAATGATTTCAATTCCAAGCTGTGTCGGTTTTTTAACAGACATCAAAGCGCACGAACTTTTGTTCGAATGTTTGCGCGCATGTTAGTGACCGAGGCCAGGGTTATTCTAATCCTGTGTGTTCTTCACCAACAAGGTGTCATGTAAGTGTGCTATACAAACGTACTTATACTCCCGCGTATATATTACTGTATATGTAAAGTAATTGTGTGCACCCCCGGAAGCTATATTTATAAATATACTTCTACGTACGTCACTTTCCCTATCCATTTAAATTGTATTAATGTTATTGGCTTTACCACTCAAACATTAATAAAGATGTGCAATATTTTACATGTATTCATTAAAAAAAGATCACTTCAATATAATAATCTGACATCTTCTATCTTTTTCTATACTTATCATAAAACAAACCCCCACAGCGTCTGTCTGAACGCGATGAACTCAAAAACTACCAAACGGATTTTCATATGGTTTTCACCATTGGATAAAGTGATTCAAAAGAAAGGATTGTGTGTATAATTTATTAATATTTTGTCTACCCGTGCAGTGGGGCAGGTCACAAGTTTACGATATATTCGTATTGAATTTTTCCGTAAACACAAATACTAAGTAAGATAGACACATGAAATGTCATAGAATATTCTAAAACTTAAATGAAGTCTAAGCACAACCATATTCAATTTACATTTTTAACATAAAGCCTTTTTACGTGCCCACACATAGTCGAAACGTATTAAAAACTTTTTGCAAATTTTTTGAAGAAAATCCGAAGAACCCTTTTTTTGTAACGTTTATCCCCAAGACGTTAAGACTGACCCACAAACCAAGTTGTAACTTAACTATGAGGAGGGTAATAACTTATGTAGGGTGAGTGAGCGGCAGGGTATTGTGTGGCCATGGTTTTGTTGCAAGTTATAAGCATAAAGCGGAACTTTGTTAAAGCATTTAAGTCGCCCTTTTGAAAAGTTCAAGGTAATATTTTCTTAGTTCATGTTTTATATATTTTTCTAAAAATAATAATATGTAACACGTCTATCTTAAAGTTTTTGAGCTGTGGACAGATGAGCCCTAAATACCAAAATTCTGCTGGACAGTAAGTTATGTAGTTATACCTATTTTATTATTATGGATCTGGAACCACTAAAGTCATATTTTAAGATCTTATTGGAAACACCGAAATGACCATTAAAAAAAAAACAGTTTGTTAAAATTATTCAAATTCAGACCAGATAAACCGAAACTTTAAATGTAGCTAAAATTTATTGAATTGAAAGCCAGGATCACAAAGTATTTATAAGTGAAGTTCCGGTCCCCGTTCGATTAACCTTTAAAAAAAAAAATCTTTCAAAATAAATTTAAAGGCTTCTTTTATTTAAAAACCACTCCCGTACTAAGGAATTTAATCCGTGCGTCGGAGGGGAAAATAAAGTTATTTATAGATAACTAATACATTTAATTCCAATATTTGTTTAATAAACCGCTCGTACCTTTTCACTTGGATCCCATCACCCGCGTCCCAACAGACAGGTCCGTGAGGCAAGCTACCAACTGCACAGCGGTTAATTAAATTCTATCCACTGCCCGCCCACTGTATAAAACCATGCCAAATATACAACCTTAATAATATTAACGTGACTCGTAATAAGTTGCTGTTTCTGCCAGTTTATGGCACACTGTTTAATGAAAGATTTGGTTTTAAATTACTTTTTATGGCTACTGTTTTATTGTAGAAGCTTTATAGGAAACGACTTAGGATTTTTTAAATTGAAATTGGATTTACGTTACGCAGAGAATATAGTCGTCAAAAGTCTCAAAAAAGGATTTCTCTATAAAGTTTGTGTGACATTTTAATATAAATGATAGTTTATTTATAATTTATTTCATTTTAAACAACATCCAAAGTATTTTATTTAATTAAAATTAAATATTTCTCTTCTTTGCCCAACTATCACTTGGCTTACCTGTTTAAATTTTAAAATTAAATAATGTATTTGCGAAAAAATACGAGGAGGAAGGTACAGAGGCGTGTTAATTTATGAACCAACACTACGATTTATTTTGTTCATGATATTACAATAATTAAATTAATTCCAAAGTTAATTATGTAAACGTAACTGTAGTATACAAATTTGCATTTTAATTTATTAAAAAAAGTGCAATTTACATGCAAAAATGCTGCTACATTTTCTAACTCAATAATAGGTCCCATTTAATCATTAACAAAATAATCCTATACCGACGTTTCATATGTTTTGTATGGTATGAATTAAAGTGTTGATAATTAATCTAACCAACTAATATATTACATCTTCGACATTTATAAAAACAAATCTATGCATATAAAATGGTTTGTCCAGAATGCACAGCCCAAACCGCTGATCGTAGAACCTTGAAACTAGGAGGGTGTGTTCAATGTAAGATTTTTCTAAATTCTGCTATAAGGGGATGAAAACAGAAGCAAAGTTTGTATGGGACAACGTGATTTCTTGGTCCAATCTACTTCAAATGTTGCATAAACATTATTTTACAGAATTATGAAAGATGTGTTTCGTATTTTATTGAAACTCATCGTCCAACGGGTGAAAGTTATTTTGGGGGTAATTTGCATCGAAATTGATATCAATACTCCTTAGTGCTTTTGATTTAAATTACATATTATTTTGACACGTGGTTAAAACCTTAATTCGATTTTATTCAAAAAACGTTGTACTCACATAAAACCTTGGTGCTATGCAATACTCTTTAAAATTGGAATGTGAAAATTTCGACTTCTACGTGGACGAAGTTGCTGGCAAAAACTAGTTGTAATATAAAACTCGGAGTAGTCACTTTGCTAGGCTACGTCGACGATTGTCGCTTGTCACATTGAGTGAACTATCACGTTTGTAATAAACAAACGAACGTGGGGAAATAATATGTACCTAAAATGGGTAGTATATACTTAGCTAGTTAGTTAAATAATGAGATATATTTTTTATGACAACAAGAAAGGAAAGAACCGGTACGTAACACAAAGTTAACGTTTATCTTGATTATAATTGGCCTTCGAACTTCTAAGTACTTTATGTGGCTGTACATTGACTTCAGTGGTAAATAATTATAAAATTTGTGAATATAATATAATATAAATAATCATTCCTACAATGGGCAATCAAAAATCTGAAAAGTTTAATGAACAATTTGGCTTATATAGACTTATACTTTACAGACTATAGACTTTTTTAAGTGGTTTCAGAATTGATTCGGCCAAATCATTGATAAAAACAAACTAACTTCTGTTTCATATTAATTTTACGGATGAAAATTATGTTTGTTATATCGGCTTATCTTATTTGTTCCTCATATTCTAAATTAGAAACACATTTTAACATAGGTAGAAATCATAATAAAATAAAGCAAGAAGAAGAATCGGCATGAAATCGACATTAAGCAATAGCCACCGATGCACGCGGAAACAAAATGTATGGACCGAAACTCATAAAACAAAATCATAAAAAAGAAAAAGTATCCAAAGGAGTATTTGATGATCGTCACACGTGGTGCTTTGAGGGTTTCACCTATCTCTATGGAAAAGTTCAGCATATAGGTTTTATGGAACTCTTTTAAATTGTCTCTTGAGTAGAGAAGTGCATACAAGGATACACGGAACATAAAGTTGGGCCTTTTATGAAGGATGTTTTACTTAAAATATTAGTACTAAAGTTCATAAAACATAATTAAGGTTGAATGAGGTACTAAATTCATAAAACTATAAACTTATTTCATTTTTAAAACCCATAAAAATCTAACTGCAAAAAGAGGACGTAGTTGTTTCACAAGTAATCTAATTCTTACGTAAGTATAATTAAAATTCTATTCACCATGAACTTTACTGGTCTTTGAAAGCCTAATAAAATGGGTTGTCGGAATACCCTTAGCACGTTATCTAGACCGTCAGATCAAAGCCTTATTTACGTGGTAAAATAATTTTCTGGTGCACTAACACTAAAATGTAGGAAGTCTCGTGTGCTGACAGCTTTTCAGGCAATGCTAATTTCGAGGCCAAAGTATTGACTGCCATTCCCGCGAAATATCTAGCCTAAATTCTGTTTCATATTAATTTTATGGGTGAAAATTATGCTTGTAATATCACTTATCGTAATACGAACAGCAGTTTTGTAAGGCGACATTTAAAGGTAATTTTATTTTATACAAGATATTAAAGATGTTTTTTTTCCTGATTATGTTTCTTTGCGTAATCTTTATTTTTGTATGTTATAAAAGTTTTCTGGATGTTTAATGCCTAACATGATGATTGATAAACTGTGAAAAAACTACAGCTTTATTATTTACTAACTGAGTCGGTAAATAAAAAAATGCTTGATAGACCGATAGACCACAACAAAGATACATGGACAACAAAGTGATCCTATAAGGGTTTTTTTTTTTAATTCACGGAACTGAAAAAAAAACCTAATATTATTGACATAATAATTTGGCAATTAAATAATACTATACTAGGAATTTTCTGCTTGCAAAATAACATGTAGAAACAGAATGACAACCACCAATTATTATAAATATAATTTACACATCATTTGACTCATGCGAATTATTCTATAATTTTAGCAAACATTTCACTATCAAATCCAGTATTAATTATGCGATTCATGAAACCCAGTAATTGAAACGCGTTCGCTGTCATGTCAAAAACCTTACAATTCAAAACCAACGGTACGTATCGTTCATATGTCTAACGCTAACAAAAGCTGCCTTAATTGGATTCGACTGCGTTGAGTGTTGGAAATCAAATCAACATGTGTATGTAGTGTAAAGTGGAATGTTATGTAATCCATGTTTTATTTTCCACAAGAAAAACTAGTTTTTCTTTCTGTACTAATAGAGTCGGTTTTTGAATAATGATTTATAATAGACGTTTCGTTTTAATCGTCTTGCAGGCAAGATCAATTTCTTTGCAGTTCTTTAGCTGGTCGGGTCAAATCATTTACGATTCAAAAATCTATTAATTAAATTCGAATGCTAACGAAATTAAATTACCCCATGTCGCGTCGTAGGTCATGTTCTAAATGTCAACAAAAAGTCATTTATTTTCAATGTATTGTACTGGTTAACACAGAATATATTTAAATTGACGCGTTGTGGGTAGAAAAGGTCAACCCTTCTTCACAATCATATTAAGCTTTTGAATTATTATTTTGGACAGTAATCCATATGAGTCAAACTTTACAATATTAGTTCAAAAAATATTGCCACAGTTCTTATTAAAAAACAGTTTAAAGCAAAAAAACTTACAGAAAGAGTAATTAAATCGTGGAATTTATGGGGTGACCATCAGTCTAGAGTTTTGAAGACACTTAAATTGTTTTTGTTATCGACGGGTCTGTTGGTCTAGTGGTTAGTGACCCTGACTGCTAAACCGGAGGTCGTGGGTTCGATTCCCACCCAGGAGGAATCTTTGTGTGATGAGCACGATCATTTGTTCTGTGTCTGGGTGTAATTTATCTATAATATGTATGTATTTAGAAATATACAAGTATGTTTATCAGTTGTCTGGTTGCCATAGCACAGACTCTGCCTAGTTTGGGATCAGATGGCCGTGTGTGAGATGTCCCAAGATATTATTATTTGTTATTTATTCAAAGGCTAATCAACCGACAAAAAAATATTAAAACACATAAGTACCGTACGATTCCATACTTATTCATTTCATATATACCATACTTATTCATACAATTCCAGGACCAAGATGAGCTATTTTATGGTGACAAATTTTAAACTCCTACACATGGTAACGATTTTTTTTTATTACTACTATTTAGCCAGTTTTGTTGAACTGCTGGGCAAAGAATTTCCTCCAATGTTTCTATATTAATATGTAAAACAAAATATACATATTAGAAACAAAACGATTACCCTTTTCTCATAATAAACTTTGTACCACACAAATTTAAGGTAATTGACAGTTCTGTTTTTTTTATTTCGATAACTTTACGCAACACACGATTACACAAATTGATTCTATGTACCTATGTAGGTTTACGCTATAACAATGTGTATTTAGTCCGTAGACATTGTTATAGTATTAAATTCTCGTGTCTGAATTTCATGGCTTCCGTTACAGTAGCCTACGGTATTGCATGCTGAATGCTTGTTAATTAATTAATGGAGCAGCAGACTATAATAATGTCTGCACTTATGTAAGAAATTCGGGTGGTACCTACAATTTGCTTCTTGTTTATAAGATATGATCTTGTATCTATAATAATTTTGTAGATTTGCTGTAATTACAAAAAGGTACAAGTAGTGCAAGGTTGCCATGTATTCATGAAGAAAGTGCTTGCGGTAATGTTTACAGATCGCCACGAAATAAATACATAATTTAAACCTAATCTATGTACTTTATTATATAGTTATTTTATTTTAATTATTCTATCCATGAGCTTATTCGTATAAGTGTTAGCAAGCAAGCATTTTTTTTTTTTATTTACTATTTTTTCCACACCAAGAAATCTCTATCCTAAATAATATTACACCATGGTCGCCCTACTCTCAGTCTCTAGACGGTACGTAAGCAAATTACCTTCATTTGTATAATTGAACACGTTTCGTGATTTTATTTGACTACTGACAAATATAATAACCAGGACTTCTAATTTAAATAGTGTTTATATAAATAAACGCGAAACTAAAATTCCTGTGAGAGTTAATATTATTTGGTTATCATTCAATTTTGGTTCCCTGAAAGTTCGAATGATTTAACCGTTTGACTGTGCGGTAAAGTTTAACTAGGAATCAGTAACATTATACCAGATGTTATAATATTATAAATAGAGTAACTAAAATAAACATTTGTAATACTTAAACATTATGATAATTTCACTAACAAATCATTGATACATTTATTCCACATTGATTTTTCTTTAACAAAAGTATTTTTGTCAGTGATAAGCTACTCGTATATGTACTTTTATAAACTAGCTGGTGACCGATCGAAGGTTAAAAAAAAATCACTACCACCAGCGCCACCTATCTGGCCACTGACGTAACTATGTTCGTCGAAGTGATCATAACATCCTTTATACAAGGTGAGTTTTTATTATCGCTTGCTTTTTTTTAACTTTTGATACTAATCGTTTTTGTAACCGACCCCTGTTTTGTGAAAACTTTCGCTAACGGTGTTTGAGTTTTAGGTGAACAGACATACACACACATTCTCTTTTAAATATCAAAATTTTCGTAAGACTTATACCAATTGAGTAGGTACAATAAAAGCCAAGTGACATAGCAAGTAATACATAAACCAATGCAGCAGACTTGAATGCGCCATTTTAAGCTTTCATCCAAATTATGAACTAGCTGTCTGTGTCCACCAATCTATTTATCGAGCAGTTGAGTACCAGGTCAGTGGACAATTACTAGGTAGGCTCTACCAGAAAATTAAGTAGAGTAGAGAAACAGTGAACGGACAAAAGGAAATTAGTGGTACTAATAGTGTATTATGGATGAGCAGTGATAGCAAGCTCCAGTTCGGACATTTAGCATGTTGATGAGAAATAATGTATTTGACGAACCTTTCCATCCATTTATCTGGAATCTCCTCTACAGCTCCTGATTAAGGCCCGTCCTACGTAATGAACCTTTGAATTTTTAATGAATTCTCAGGTTGCTAAAGATTTCAACTTTTAATCAAATTTGACAAGTCTATCTAGTGGTTTAACCTTGACTGCTAAACCGGAGGTTGTGGGTTCGATTCCCGCCCAGGACAAATCTTTGTGTGATTAGCACGATCATTTGTTCTGTGTCTGGGTGTAATTAATCTATAATATGTATGTATTTAGAAATATATAAGTATCTTTATCAGTTGTCTGGTTGCCATAATACAGGCTCTGCTTAGTTTGGGATCAGATGGCCGTGTGTGAGTTGTCCCAAGATATTCATTATTATATAATAATACAACATTTTTTCGGTTTTAAAGAATTACAAATTCTGTATGCATATTTCTAATAGTGTATAACTAGTTCTAGTATTTCCAAAACCTGCATGTGCATTTCATTTACGTTTCAATTATAATTCAGATGAAATAGCTTATTCATTAGTATTACCGTAATATCGGACGACCATTAAGGCAATTGTATATGTCGCGTGATTGATATGCGGTAAGCTGATACACTGGATTATTTTGGTATTATCGTTTCAGTAGAATATCATTTTCGGTTTAATGTTATGTAAGTTTATTGAAAGAGTTTTTAGGAAGCACTGGACCAGGTACTTTTCGGACGGTATCTTTTCTGGTCTTAAATATAAAAAAAAAAACACAACAAAGATGATTCAAATATCAGTTTTATATACACCTAATTACAAAATTTTTACTGCACGGATAGCCGAATGGTTTAGGTCACAACGCCAATTACCACTGTGCGCGTCGTGCTGCGGGTTCGATCCCCGCAAGAGACAAGCATTTGTCCACAAATGCTTGTTCCAAGTCTAGGTGTTATTTGCGCATGTGAATTTAATGTTTGTGTAACCGCGACACAAATACTTAGATACAAAAAAATCAAAGCTCTTCCTTTTTTTATCGTGGTCGGGTAATTATATCCAGATCAATATTTAAGCACCAATTTTCCTTTTGAAAAGTGCTCTTAACAACAATAACTACATAAATAAAAAAGTTGTTATTCAACTACGAAGTAATGACTTTGACAAACTTATATAAACTAAGAAGTCACATAACGCAAGTTTGTACAGCCTTGCTTGTCATTTTATTAAGTGTTATTATTTCACGAGTATTCTTTTGATGGAGAATAACGTCTTTCTGTCTTTAAACTGTAATATAGTAGTGTAATAAAAAGTAGACTAAAAGTAGTAAATAATCAAAAACGTCATCAGTTCGACTCGCGACACCGTTGCCGCCGTTTTAGCTCATGATTAGGGACTCCTATTGAGTCTGAAACTAATCGGGCGATCCCAAGAATGTGTGTAAGTAATATCAATATTCTATACATATAATAAATCTGTAGAAGTGAAAATTCTGTACATTGAAAATATTAAAAAAATAAATGGCAGGGGGTGTTACTAGAACGAGACCGAACCCAAAAATGTGATTAAAAAAATTTTTGTCTGGTTGTCTGTCTGTCTGTTTGTTCAGGCATCACGCAAAAACTACCGGTTCGATTACCATGAAAGTTGGTATACTTATTCTTTAATATTCTGGGCACCTGACTGGGTACTTTTTATCCCGGAAAAGTATATACAATATAAAACATACTTAATTTTGCGGTTCGATCCCTAGACCCGATTACTGTACCAACCGCAAATAATAAGTTTGTCGTAGGTTACGTCGCCCGGCCGCAGTGGAGTTCAGTTGGCGCTGCGCCCCAATTTATGCTGTAAATGAAGTGCCGAATTAAAGTCCGGTGAAGCAGTCAAAGCCTGCGCTCAGGCTAACTGCGTAAATCTCTTCAAAAATAAAAAAAAAAAGTAGTGCCGTAGGTTGAATTTTGCTTGCACCGTTCGCAGCACACGCGTCGCGCGCGGCGGCCATGGATCGCTACCGTATATAAGAACGGCCTCTGAGCGCGCGTGCATTAAAAGTCCGGTGAAGCAGTCAAAGCCTGCGCTCGGGCTAACTGCAGTAGACGTTTTGCAAAAAAAAAAAAAAAGCCTGCATCATAAAAGTCCGGTGAAGCAGTCAAAGCCTGCGCTCAGGCTAACTGCAGTAGACCGCTTCCAAAAACGCGCGTGCATCATACATTTTTTGAACTTTGATTTGAACGGACGTGTCGAGTGGCGAGCGGTCGGTCTTATTAGCATTCTATAAATTGTATGTTTTAAATACTTGCAACTCTAAACCGTGCTTTTCAGCGCGACCTTTTTATTCCTTTTAGTTTTTATTAAGTACAGTTTAAGTTAGAGTTATTTAGGTTTTATTTTTATAAGTCGTAGGCATAGATTTTAATTTTAAAGTATATATATGTAGTATATTTGATAGTGTACGTTATTTTATGTGTGACTGTAGGTTATTTTATAATACTGTTAGGTAAGATTAGTCATTACAGATATAAGTTTTTAGGGATTTTGCTTATTTATTGGGTTTAGATTTGTTATCGGTAGGTGTTTTATTTTCTGTTATTGAGTTTTTTTTTAACTAGGTAGGTACTTAGGTTTTTTAATAAGGCGTAGACCGTATAGATTTTAAGTATAGGTAGTAGTAGTGTGTAACGTAGGTTATTTTTAGTACTTACTCTTAGGTAGTAGGACTCTGAGAGACATCAGGCTCATTGACCAACCCATGGGTGGTATTACAGTAGTTTTTGTGGTGATTTTAGGCAAATTTTGCCAGTTATACCACGGGGAACACGAGCTGACGAAATCAGAGCTTGCCTAAAAAGGTCAAGTTTATGGCCTCATATTGTATCCATGCATTTAACAAAATATATGCGGGTGAGACTTGGAGATGACCCACATGCACAGCATTTTTCTGATTTATTATTAAAAATAGGCGACGGAACTTATCCAAATGATGAAGGAAAATTGCTTTTAAATGATAGATTATGTTGTACGGTTTCGTCCGTGCAGGAGCTAATATTTTCAGTGTACGGCGACGTAAGTAATATAACACATCAGCACAATACTTGGTTATGTAAAAGGTCTATTTTAACTCCTCGAAATGATCAAGCATGTGCAATAAATAATGAAATACTGTCGCTTATTCAAGGAGAAAGTCGAGAGTATATCTCTATCAACAGAATGATTTGATCAAGAAGAATCCACTAATTTATCCAACAGAATTTTTGAATTCATTAAATGTTCCTGGACTTCCCTAACATACAATTAAGTTAAAAATCGGTGTTCCTATAATTCTTCTTCGTAATTTAAGTCCTCCTAAACTGTGCAATGGTACTCGATTAAAAGTCGTAAATCTACAACCTAACATAATTGAGGCAGAAATTTTAAACGGTTGTGGTGCCGGGGAAAGTGTTTTGCTTCCTAGAATTCCTTTGATTCCGAAAAATTTTCCATTCCAGTTTAAGAGAGTACAGTTTCCAAAAGGTTTATGTTACGCCATGACAATAAATAAGGCACAGGGTCAGACTCTAGGCGTTGCTGGCGTCGATCTTACCGTGAGTTGTTTTTCACATCAGCTCAGCTTTACGTCGCTCTGTCCCGTGTGAGCAGTCCAAGAAACCTGTATGTTCATATTCCGGACGGGCTCAATGACAATGTCGTGTATACTGAAGCTCTCAATTAATGTCGTACGGTGACTATCTGTCGTTACTATTATCTTTGTGAGCATTCGTTGTAATGAACGTCAGCTTCGCTATTGGATATCCTGCTAAAAAGGCACCAAAGTAGAAATCTACAGAACGCGAGCGATGCTTCGAGCAAAGATATCATTTACCCTCTTAATCACCGCTAATGAGACACAATTGGTTTTCTATTGTAATTAGCCACAAGAGAAGGCCCAAAAGTATTAATACCGGTATGCTCCATAACGTTCTACACAAATAGCACTTTACACAAAAAACTCATTGATAAGTTTCGACATCCACGCGAACGAAGTCGCGGGCACAGCTAGTCTTAAATAATTAATTAATCAAAAACATACAACCAAAAACATAATTTAAATATGAATAAAAATATTGTTGATATGTTAGTAAAACAACCGTTCAACTTAAAGCAGACTTTTATTTTAATTAGACGTTACCTTAGCAATCACATTAACACAATAGACAAGACAAACCAAAAGGCATAGAGACACAATACCACCTTAACAAAATAGAAAAGTATTACATTGCTACCAACACCCCCTCTCAATGTAATACACTCTTACAGTGGCATATTTATTTAATTTATTCATACAAACCACAGTTTTTAATAAATCTTAACAATAAATTTTTATTTAATGCCTTTGTAAACATATCTGCGGTTTGGTCTTCAGTTTTAATATATTTTAACATTACTTTGCCACTTTTAATCAACTCTTTTATGAAATGAAATCTGATGTCAATATGTTTTAATCTCTTGACACTTTCAGTATTCGCTACCATTATGGCACTCTGATTATCACAAAATATTGTGACAGGACACACTTTAACAATATTGAAATCTTTAAGCAAATTAATCAACCAACACGCTTCGCTAGTAGCCATACTTAATGCTATATACTCTGACTCGGTAGAAGATAGACAAACGCTGGCCTGTTTTTTAGAGGACCATGAAACTAAACAATCTGCAAACTTAAAACAGTAACCAGTTGTCGACCTTCTATCCTTCAAATCACCTCCCCAGTTTGCATCACAATATCCCACTAATAAGTTGCTATTACATTTGTAAACAAGTTTGTAATTTATTGTATGTTTAACATATCTTAGCACTCTTTTTAAGGCAGTTAATAACATATTATTTGCATTATTTTGATATCTGCTCAAAATTGACACAGCAACACACAAATCAGGCCTTGTTCCTAACACAGCATAAGACAAGCAACCTATAATTCTTCTACATTTATTTTCAATATTTTTATCAATCACAGAATCATTGTTATCTTCTAATATTTTAGTATTAAAGTTCAGATCCATTGGTGTACATATTTCTTTACAATTCTGCATATCAAATTTTTGTAGTACACTTTCTAAATATTTCTTTTGATCAAGTTCAGTGATCCCTGTGACTAAATCTTGTTTTACATGAATACCTAAGAAATTTGAGACTAAGCCCAAATCCTTCATCTTGAATTCATTATTTAATAATGACTTAAGGTCACATATCTGCTTTTGGTTATTTCCAAATATTAATAAATCATCTACATACAGTAAAACATATGTTCTTGCATCACCCTCACATTTTGTGTACAGACAATAATCACTTTTTGAGTTTACAAAACCTTGTTTCATAATAACTGAATTAAATTTGTCATTCCAGTACTTGGGTGATTTTTTTAACCCATACAAAGATTTATTTAATTTAACAATATTTTTATCACCGCAATATGCACCTTCAGGCAATTCTAGATACACTGTTTCATCCATTTCTCCATATAGGAAGGCACCTGTAACATCCATTTGACTAATCGGCAAGTTTAACTTTGATGCTACACAAACAAATAACCTGAAAGATGTTAATTTAGCTACTGGTGCATATAAATCACATAGTTCCATTTTATCACACTGCTCAAAACCTCTTGCCACTAGTCTCGCTTTATATTGTACATTACTATTAGAGTTTTTAATTTTAAATACCCACTTACTACTAACAGTCTTATTAGTTATAGGTTCTTCACAAACAGTCCAAGTATTATTTTCCTTGAGAGTATTCAATTCTCTTTGCATTGCTTCTTTCCATTTACTCGCATCTTCCCTATGCATGGCATCTTGGTAATTCTTTGGTTCATTTCCCTCAACATAGACATGATGACACTTGTAAAATGAAGTCTGTTTCCTAATCCGAGTACTTTTCTCACGTGTCTGTATCTCCCCATTATCATCATCACTGTATTCATCATCACTTGAACATGGTATGTAGACACTGTCACTTTCGCTAGTCATATTAAGGGTCTCCTCTACCTCTTCCTCTTCAGCCTGTGCTTCTTCTTTCTCCATCCTCCTTCCTTGATCTTCAGCCTTCTCTTTGTTTTTAGAATGTTCTTGACTAGTTTCCTCCTTCTCCTCCATTGTAGTGTCCAGCATAACTAATTGCTCCTTCTGTTTTCCTAGAAATATGATATCTCTTTTTACTTCAACAGTGTTCTTATCTGAGAAGAATACCCTGTAGCCTTTGACATTTTCGTCGTAGCCAACCATGACTGCTTTCTCCCCTTTAGGATCCCATTTTCTTCTCTTCTCTTTTGGAACATGGACATACACAGGATTTCCAAAGATTTTAAGGCCCGTTATATCAAATTGTTTGCCTGTCCACGTTTCATATGGGGTCTTTCCAGTTTCATTGCTTTTACTAGTTCTGTTTAGTACATATGCCGCAGTATGAACAGCTTCTGCCCACAGCTTCTTAGGTAAACCTGCTGCACACAACATTGTACGTGCTGATTCTATAAGAGTTCGATTCTCTCGTTCCGCCTTGCCATTTTGTTCGGGAGTATATGGAACCGTGGTTTGATGAGTTATTCCACGTTTCTCAAACAAATTTTTAACTTCTTTGTTCACGAACTCTAATCCATTATCACTTCTAAAACACAATACTTTGTTTTTGGTTACATTTTCAGCCTTGTTCAAAAAGTTCTCAATACACTTCTTAACTTCATCTTTGCCTTTAACAAAGTACACTGACCTGTAGTTAGAGAAGTCATCCTTTAGAGTTACGAAGTATCTGGATCCTCCCACGGACGGCACCTCCATAGGTCCGCACGTATCTGCATGTATTAACTCACATGGCCTTCTCGTTTTATTTTCACTGGCACTGAAAGGCAAACGATGTATTTTGCCCTCCAAGCAACTCTCACACTCAAAGTTAGAGTCGTTCACTTTAATGTTGTTGTTTTTAAGCACCATTCTCACATACTGTAAGTTTTGATGAGCCAGTTTTTCGTGCCACTCTTTAAGTCCAGATTTCACTTCAGCCGCGTTCGCTATCTCACATTTGTAACGCACGTCCATATAGTACATATCTCCGTTACGACTCGCTACGGCACTCACATTATTTCCTTTGTAGAATTTACACAAGTTATTGTCCATTTTAACAACATAACCTCTCTCTGTAGCACATTTGACAGATAATAAGTTTGTTTTCAATTTCGGAACGAAGAGTACATTATCTATGGTTGTATGTACCCATCTATTTCCATTGTAGACCTGTAACGCCACCTGTCCACACCCGAGCGCACTAATCTCCTCGCCATTACCGACTATCACTGTTTTATTGTTCATCGATGAAAATGTTGCAAATAGGTTACGATCATGGCACATATGTTGGCTAGCGCCTGAGTCCACTAACCACTTAGATTCTTGAACGTTACTATTTGAGTTCATCACCATAAATGCATTACTCGTACTGTCCTTTTCCCGATTCTTCTTGAAGTAGCACTCACTCTTATTATGTCCCATTTTCTTACAATAATAACATTTTTTAACCGGTCTATTGTCATGTCCCGAACCCTTGTTTTGGTTACACTCACTTTGATAGTGTCCCAGCTTATTGCACTTATAACACTTTACGTTTTTCTTAGCTACAAACGCTGATGCTGACGAGTTTGGAGGCTCCTTGTCGTTAATACGTTCTTCTTCAATCAGTAATCTCGCGACAAGATTTTCGAGCGTTTGTTTATCGTCAGGCGCGGACTCCCACGCCGACACAAAATGTTTATAAGCATCTGGAAGAGACATTAGCACTTTTGTTATTACGAATTTTTCTGAAATGTCTTCTCCCATCTGTTTGAGCTGGTTTCTTAGTTCTTCTATTTTAGATAAGAACGTTGACATCGCCGTGCCCTCCTCGTACTTGTATTGAAAGAAACGTTGTTGTACGATATGTATACTTGTTTGAGATTTTTGCTCATACACGCTCGCAAGTTTTCGCCACATTTCGGCTGACGTAGTGCAGGTTATGATATGCATCATCACGCTCTCTGACATTCTTGTAACAATCCATGATTGAGCTTTCGCGTCTTTCTTTTCCCATACAGCCTTCTCAACGGCGTCCTTTGGTTTCACACTGCTTCCGTCTGTTACTTCCAGTAAGCCCTGACTCCGCAACAAAACGATGGTTTGGAATTTCCAAATATTCCAATTGGAAGTTCCCTCGAGCTTTATATACGTCTGGAGTTTTAAAGAATTGTCGTCCGCCATCTTCCTGTCTGTTCGTCCCGACCTTGCTACAATCACTCGCAAGTATTTTTTCTCGTCCGCCGGTTTCTAACCACACGCGGACAATTTTACCTTTTTGACGAAAAAACAGTTTCTGTTGTTTTACTCTTTAGGATTATGTGTCTGGGCCCATAACCTGTTGATATGTTAGTAAAACAACCGTTCAACTTAAAGCAGACTTTTATTTTAATTAGACGTTACCTTAGCAATCACATTAACACAATAGACAAGACAAACCAAAAGGCATAGAGACACAATACCACCTTAACAAAATAGAAAAGTATTACATTGCTACCAACAAATATCTATCTGCAATCCTCTAAAGATTATAATTAAAAGCTTTCTGAATTTAAACTTCGCATGAAAGTATACAAAAAAAACTGCTTGCTTCTACTAAGTACACCTTAAAAGAAAAGAAAAAAAAATGTTAAAATTCCTTCGACCATTTCAAAAGATATTCACATTCGAAAATTAAAAAACGTAATTTCATCTACACACGGACCGCAAAAAGAAATATTCCGTTTGAGGGAAACCTAAAAAACTAAAACCTTTGAGCACCTGTTGAGTTTACTTTTTACTTTTCGTGTGTGGCACGCCTAACGTGGCCTGCAGAAAGAAACTGTTTCTTTGTAACAGTCCCTTCAAAAACATAGTTCAATGGAAAGGTCGATTTTTTTTATATTATATTAACTTTTTTGCAATAAAGAATAAATAAATATTTTTTTTTATTTTATTTGAAAATGAGTATTAATTGGCCCATCTAAACATGTTCCAAAATAAATGTTTCAGTTTTAATTAATTTACCTACTTACAATAATAAATAACAGTTTATTAAAATATAAATAATTACACATTAAACTTTTAAATACAAGTATTTTTATTAAGCCTTTCCGCCTTTAGTTACTTCTGACTGATTTCTTCGCAAAAATATTTAAAAATAAATACATTTAAACATTAACATAATAAAGATAAAGGTACTAAATTTTAAAAATAATATGTACCTATTTTCAAATATACATTTCTATAAAGTAGCAACCTGAGTACATGAACACTTAAGTAAAACATGTGCATTTGATAGCAGTATTGTTAACAATAAACTTGGATTGCGCCTAGCGGTCACTTAGTTTGGACCCAACACATTAAGAGAGCTCGCAAAGTCGTTAAAACATGTTTATTGGTTAAACGTGACTGTCTTTGTCCTAGTTTGCCGAATAATGTACTTGAGATACGTGGCCGATATGTAACTTGTTCGTTGTAGTAGTTTCGTACAACAAATTACATTGCTGCTTTTGTTTTATATTGATGGAAGTGACTGTCACGAAATGCAGTGATGTATTTTGAAAATAAAACTGATTTAGTAAATAAATACTTAATAATTATTATGTACAGAAATTATAACACCTGATTCTGAACGTAGTCACAATAATATAATATCTATAGGCAGCTACGTAATAGTTTTGAGAAAGAAATTATGCAGTTGCTACCGGGCTGAAGCTATCGGACATCACACTACGTCACGTTATCAAGAAAAACATATTTTTAAAGTTAATTTTAAATTTCCTGCCTTATTTTTTAACCAAAAAACAAAACCAAATCAATCTACTATGAAAAACCACACAAATTTTTGTGTCAAGGTTTTTAAACATCAGTCTTGAACTGGACATCGTCGGCAACCTACCCTTAAATGCATTTACGAAAACAATTATTATTCATGCCACAGTATACATTAAACAGTAACTCAACGTTAACGTTTGATAGCAATTTCATAACAAACACCAATGTTCAGTGATGAGGAAATTTGATCAATCATAGGTACATGTGAGACTGAATGTTGAAATAGGCACGTAATGTGATTCCCTGATGAGTGCCGTGTCATCAGCTCTCATCAATCAGCGTCCCCAATTAATTACCTATCTAATGTACATACAATACAATCGCTTTTGTTTTGATGTTCGCAATAATAGCATGCGTTTTCGTCTGAAACAATAGGGGAAAATGTTTTCAATTCTGATAGTTTGAGGGCTTATTTTTTTTTATGGTTTGCAGCGTAACAATAAACTACAGTTATATAATTATCAATACTACATATCACTAACGTTTTTAGTTCTTTATATTTTTTTAAACGACTCCCGCACTAAAGATTTAATCCTCATGTCGCGAGGGGCTTCACAAATATTCAAATCCCTTATTTTGTGGATCACACAAATGCTTGACCCATGTGGAGATCGAACCCACAGCACGTCGCGCACAGTAATGGTTAGCGTGGTGACCTGTACCACTCGGTTATCCGTGCAAACAACACAATCAAAAAATATGAAACCAATGAATTATTTGAGTAGGTATGCGAATTGATTAAGCTAGAAATTTGTTAAACCTAAATAAATGGCCAACTTGGTTTGTAGAATAACTAAAATTCAAGATAGATATATATAATATTTAAATCCCGATGACCCACGTACCGTTTATACACAAGTATACGTTTGAAGTGCTGCCCATGGACAAAGAAAATAGAAAATATGTGAAGACAGAACGTATTTCAAATTTAAGTGAAAATGCTTTTCATATGTCCACTGATTCTTTTAAAAATATATTTAACTGAAAGGATTCTGTTTCAAAGAAAATCGCAAATTTCAAACTGTCTTTCCATTCCGCCATTGTTGGATTTGAATACCATTTTATTCTTCTTCTAATTTTATATCTAAAATTTAAACGCAAAAGGGGTACCTATAACTCGAATTTGAATTTATTTTAAATGCTTGTTCAAATTCACAATATAAATTTTAATATATATAATATAAGTGAATAAAATAAGATACGAAAAAAAAAACATGTATCCACTCACGCCGAGCTCAGTAATTAATAAAAATTATTTTTTATCGGCAAATTCCATTTCCCTTTTATTTCTGCTATTATAATTTACAGAATACCAAATAAATATAATTTTATGAATAATTATATTAATATACTCTCAAAATCAATTGTTATTTTGTAATACATTTTGAGACAAAAACAATAAATTCAACACACAAGTTTTTAATAAAACAGCGCCATATTTTTGTAGTATCGTAAAAATTTGACATACACAAACCAACGTCAACAAATATCTATTTTATTACAAATACACAATATTTATGTGTCCTAAAAATGCCATTTAGTATTTTAAACAAAACAATACAATTTTTTTTAAATAGGGTAGCTATTAAATTTTGCCCGTATTAAGGAGCGTTTAAGCGCCCGCTGACTAGAATCCCCATCTACTGTTGTTTGTCAATACATGTCAAAGGAGTCACTGTCCCTCGCTCTGTATATCCATCTGCAGATGCTAGCATGCACAAACGGAACGGGCATCTCGTGTTAGCCCGCGCCAACAGTGCTAAAGCCCGCCGTTTAAACGCACCTTTACAGAAAGTAAAAGCGTTCACTTGTTTCTCAATGATCGGTTTGGCGTGAATCGACATGCGGTCTACGAACGATAGGAAAGGATAGCTTTGATTTCAAACCGAAGTATTACTAAGACCTCGGAATTTATCTGTTACGTGTCCAGACACTGTTTCTTCCTCAAAGACATCTGTATTTCTATGTAACGTTACAGAGGACATTTGTGATTTAAAGCTGGAATCTTTTCTCGGTTTTGGAAAGCTTTTAGCAAATTGTGTTCTATTGGTGCCGAATAAGACGTCTAATGTTCATTTTTGTTCTTTAGAAATTGGTTGGCATTGAGTGGCGTACCACTTTCCTGTAGGATTTATCCGTAAACTGTTATATATGAGTAATTAGAATATCGTTTAAAAAAGTACCCTCCATAATAGCGATATTAAGTTAGGCTTTTAGATATAGGTGCTCCATCTTTAGGATAGAGTTCTATGGTAATGATCAATGACAAAATGTAATATTCCATAATGGTTTGGCACTTGTTTTGTAGTTCATAAATTCTGGAATCATTAATTATCTAAGCATCAAGACATGAATTTATCGGTATGAATACGGAAGTTTTTAAGCCTTTGGACAAAATATGGACGACAATCATAAAAAAAAACTAAATAAACCAATAGAAAGTGATATTTAAATAATTGAAAAACAAATAGGTAGGTACCTACAGATAGTCACGAAAAACACCGAATCTTAGACGGAAAGCAATAAGACGATACACTGACAATACAGTAATACCACTCAACCCAAATGAGAACATTAAACAAAAGAGCATCAGCTCTAGTCTCAAGTAAAGCACCTGACAAACAAATATTAATATCACTCCTAGAAGTTTCCAGCATCTGTCGCCTCGGGATGGTTTCATGCATAATGCAAGCGGCTGATTGTGCCACAGGGCCCTAGAGTTCTTTACGAAAACATCCATCCTGTATTTGCTCGGTCGCATCTCGTTGCGTTATTTCTTTGGATCATGTTACATAATGCCGTCTATTGTTTTGACATTTTATGGATTGTTTAAATTAAAAAAAAGACAAGCCATTCATTTTCAGTTTATATTTTTTTTATATCATTGGTATTGTCAGCAGCGATTCTTCGACCTACATAAAATACACATTCTTTTAGTAAATATAGGTATATTATATCCAAAGGCAGAAAAAAAAACTTACATAATTCATTAACCCATTAAATATTTTAAATAATTTCAAATCATTTCACGCTAGGGTAGGTACTAACGGCCATGTAATCAGTACACAAATCACTAAAGACGAAAGATTAACTCACATCACATTAAATGACTTCCGAAACTAACATTTATAAAGTGTCCCCCTAATCGTGCGACATTTAATCTCTCACTAGTAGGAGAGATAAATTAAAGCATCTCAAACCTAGTTACACTTAACCCCCAACACATCAAGTCGATTTTCGAACTACATTCTAATGAAACAAAAATCTGTATTGCACGTATTGCACCATCAATGGCAACGCAAGACGAATACGTAATAAGAGAGTCTCTCATTTTGTTGTTACAAATCTTTCCTAGCATAAATCACGCGGGCAAAAACTGAAACCAGCGGAACGTGACTAATTCAGTAACATGGAAAAGCTTTCACTAAACAACTATTGGATGTGCATAAGTGTATCGGATATGTTTTACGCTGCCAGTGGGGGGTTGAATGAACCGTGCTCATTTTTCATATTTGTGTTATGTCGAAGGTTGAGTTCGAACTGAATCACGATTTTACGCTTGATTTACGGTTGTACACCTGGGTTTAGATTATTGCTTATTTATGTGAATTGAACAAGTTGAAAGGAATCTAGTTCTTATAGTTGTGAGTTCATCCATACATTTTTATTAGGTATTTTGTTTTACGATTTGATTACAGATCTTCAAAAGAGTTCACAAGTTCAAAGAGTTCCAAAACCAATTGTTCATAATGTTAGGTACTTGTGTGTATCTATTTATTATCCTTGTCTTTGTGTAAAGCAATTTAATGTTAGTGTCACCCCTGATACATGAGTTATAGACATGACTTAGAGGTGGAGTCAATTACATTTCAAAAAAAACAGGAAAAACAAGATATCCAATGAAACAACTGTTTTTTAATTCTTCCTACGTACCAATTCAATCTACATACCACATTTTTAAAGTCGAATTCTACGCTTCTCAAACTATAATTCTTTACTCGTTTTATCTACTCGTACCCATAACACTCATATACTGGTAACTCCTGTTTTATATAACACACTATAGTGTTCTAAAATATTTTGCTTTTTTATGATTATTATTTGTTATTTCTTTCTACTTCATTAGGTACAGCGACGGTACCGTATGCATGTTAATTATATTGACGTATCTGCGGGAGGGTCCCCGTCACCTGTTATGTGGGTTGTGCTGTTGCATAAACCTACATCAGGCACCAGTCTCTTACAAAGTTAAACATAGATTTTTAGCATTTTTTTTTATATATTAAAAGAAGCATTTTAAAGAAATTGATTGACTTAAAAAAACAGTACAAATGTATGTGAAATCCTGACGCCTGTGCAAGGTTTAAAGCCTGTGTTACAGGGGTCAGCACAGTAAATGCATTGTATCTTTTGTGGAGATAAATAAATAATAAAGTATAAATTTAATTATTAGCATAATAAAATTAATTA
Source organism: Diachrysia chrysitis (assembly GCA_932294365.1). Lineage (NCBI taxonomy): Eukaryota > Metazoa > Arthropoda > Insecta > Lepidoptera > Noctuidae > Diachrysia > Diachrysia chrysitis. The sequence goes on along the minus strand of OW028656.1, from coordinate 10,423,195 downwards.
GTTAATATAATTAGCTAAACATTGTGACCAAAAAGTAGGTACTTCCACAAATGGAATATTTAATTATGTGGTCGTATTGATGATCGAATTAGTGTGGTGATATATTCAAATAATAATTATTACAATATATTTTGAGGGAAACAATATTAATTGCCATTTTCCTGCTCAGTTTGCGGTTAAGAGATTCACAATTTCCATAGATTAGCCACAAAGGTCAAAACGAATCGAACAATAGTGATAAAATTCGTAAAGACACTCGAATAGCACCTTAATATTTATAAAATAAACCTTGAGCTCCTATAGCTATAACAGATTCCTTATGCGGATAAAATAATCTAAAGACCGGACCAACCGATCGGACCGGACCGGACCGAACGCTTAAGTAGATAAAGCTTTTTTTAAATCAAAATAAAAATACTTTGTATTTACATTAAGCTGTTCACACCTTTAGAAACGCTAAATAAATAACTCTAGTGATGTATGATTATAATACGACTAGCTGTCTCCCGCGACTTTGTTCGCGTGTTTTAGTTTCAACGGTTTTTCATTTTTGCAACATTTTTCATTTATGCTCCGCTCCTATTGGTCGTAGCGTGATGTTATATAACCTATAGCCTTCCTCAATAAACAGACTATCCAATACAAAAAGAATTTTTCAATTCGAACCAGTAGTTCCTGAGATTAGCGCGTTCAAACAAACAAATAAACAAACAAACAAACAAACAAACAAACTCTTCAGCTTTATAATATTAGTATAGATTGTATTGAGGTGGATTAAAAAAAAAAGTATTCTTCAATATAAAAGCTTTCAAAGTCATCTATGTAACGAAAGAATAGCAGAATAAAAATTTATAACGTGTGAAGATTACAAAAAGCAAGTAAAATCACGAGTCAAAGCTATTTGTTAGCAACATTATCATAGTTTACGGCGATTACACTAAAATGTAGTTTTTGCCTCAAAACTGCAGGCTACAAATATTTACAGAACACTTGTTACAAATCGTCGGATATAAATAACTTGTGACCGAGGTTTTCCAGTGGTTTCTATTTGTAGATGGGAAAGTGATAGCTTTGTGTTCTTTTTTGTTTCTCATTTGGAATTATGTAGTATTGTTGTGTACTAATTTTCTTTTAAGCTTTTGTAGAGGATTTTTAATAACACGAGTATGTAGAATTTAGGTGAATGTCGAACTCAGTGGCATGCCATGGGAGAGGCGGTGGAAGATGGTGGTGGATGATTATGATGATGATATTGAAGAACTAGATGGAAGAACTAGGTTATTGTGACTCAAACAACGTCATTTTGTCTCTGTCATAATTTCGTCGGTCTTTAAATGGCAAAAAAATATAAGACCGTACAAGAACTGTAAAATAAGTACCTACAAGCTGGCTTTTTTACATTTTTAATTCAATTCCAAGAAATTAGAAAAATAAACTGTCATGCAAGAAAAAATATTTATTTTTCACCAAAATATAATATTATGAACTCGCATAAAAGTAAAATACACAAGTGAAAGAAATGAAAAATAATTTAAAAATAATAAATTAACAAATAAAATATGTATTGCCCACGACTGCGATTTCTGCTCACTGGAAACACCACAAAACTCACGCGAGAACCATTGTTATAGTATTAGAATCCCTAAAACCTATAATTTTGGAATAGTTTTTACTCACTTCTACAGAATGATTACACTGACGCCATTTACAGTATCTAACAATTGAAACCAAACACTACGTAAGTCTTTAAACAGTGGAAGTATAAAGAATACTCTGCAGTGGATTCAATAGTTCTTAAGTTGAAGTAAAGGAACAAACAAACTTCGCCTCAACGGAACAAGACTTTGAAGTGAGAACACAAACTTAAGGTTCCAAGTTCATGTCAGGAGACGTTATAAATAATAAGAACTTTTCTCAAAGAGGTAGAATTATAATCTATTTTATCCAGGTATTGTTTTAAAGTTTCCATAACTATGTTATGAAACCGTGTTTGTTTTACAGGAAAAGAAAACGTATGTAAGATGTCTAAGACAGATTTTAGTACGTAATGAATTTAACATCTATTATTAACTAGCTGTTTGCCGCGGCTCAGCCCGTGGATGTCGGTTATCGCGACAAAAAGTAGCCTATGTCATTACTCAGGCTCTAGACCATCTGTGTACCAAATTTTATTGAAATTGGTGTGATAGCGCGACAGACAGACAGACAGAGTTACTTTCGCATTTATAATATTAGTGAGGATTATAAATGCACAAGATTTCAGGTAAGCAAATGTGACTTTTTCAAAGTAATTATGTACTTTCCTGAGACATCATTGAAAATTAGTATCGTCATGAGGAAAACTGGACCTTATTGACTGGAATCTGAAAACACTAACCCGCAATAAGCAAGCGTGGTGGTTAATGCTTGTTCCTTCTCTACATGAGAAGAGGCCTGTGCCCAGCAGTGAGACATTTATAAGCCGGTATTATTTATTGCTCTCTTATGTAAGTTTAGAAAAATCTATACTTAATATTATAAAGCTGAAGAGTTTGTTTGTTTGTTTGTTTGTTTGTTTGTTTGTTTGTTTGTTTGAACGCGCTAATCTCAGGAACTACTGGTTCGAATTGAATAATTCTTTTTGTGTTGGATAGTCCGTTTATTGAGGAAGGTTATAGGCTATATAACATCACGCTACGACCAATAGGAGCGGAGCATAAATGAAAAATGTTGCAAAAATGAAAAACCGTTGAAACTAAAACACGCGAACAAAGTCGCGGGGGACAGCTAGTAAGTAATAAAATCGTACCATCTAGATTTTAAAAATATATTATAAAGCTGTTAGGTACCAATACGTAATATTTAATTGTCTTTATCTATACTAATATTATAAAGCTGAAGAGTTTGTTTGTTTGTTTGTTTGTTTGAACGCGCTAATCTCAGGAACTACTGGTTCGAATTGAAAAATTATTTTTGTTTTGGATAGTCCGTTTATTGAGGAAGGCTATAGGCTATATAACATCACGCTACGACCAATAGGAGCGGAGCATAAATGAAAAATGTTGCAAAAATGAAAAACCGTTGAAACTAAAACACGCGAACTAAGTCGCGGGGGACAGCTAGTAATTATATAAAAACGTGGCATAGCCGCCAGCTTTTTGGGAACACTTTCGACTTGTCGACAGCGATGTGGACGAATTTTTTAATGCTATGCTTAGGTATTCGCTTTTAATTATTTAAGTGTATTTATAGTTAAGTCCGTTTGTGTATATATATTTGTTGCTTAATAAAAAAATATTGTCTTCAAATATTCATACCTAGAATTTCATGTAAATACTACTTGCTCTGTAATTGAAGAATGTATAAGTCTTTACTCACTGTTCGTGCGTTATATTTGATCGTGATAGGTTAATCTTGCTTCGCCTCGGGCCGTCAATCGTTCGCCCGCCATTTTATATGTTTCATTATTTCGGGCCGTACCTACTTCTGCATTATACTTTTGTGATACCTCATAAAATGTGTATGTAGGTACTATACACATTTTACACAGACAATTAAATCAATAAATGTGGACAACATCACATACATTGCTCTGAACCCAAAGTAAGTAGCTAAAGCACTTGTGTTATGAAATCAGAGACAACTAACGTACCACACCCAACCAGCATTGACACCCAGACCCGAGACAATACAGAAACATGGTGTCGACATTGACACGTCGGGCAATTGAAACCGGGACCTCAGAGCTAGCGACACCATAAAAACTGGTGTCTACGTCACACGACCACAGAGGTCGTCTTGATGTTTCTATGCAAAACAGCGCTATTTTAAACTACAAATATTTCCAAAAATATTCTACTCCATTTCGCTTTATATACTATCACTATATTCATAGTATCAATTTATGTTCAGTCTTAAAACGAAACGTACCGTAATGACAAAAATATCGTAGGAGTGAAGGCAGAAAATCCTTGTTCATTTTTCGTCACCTTTCTAGGTTATGCTGAAGGTATTTTGAAGGCAGCTAAGGCATTCCTATCATCTCAAAGACGGAAGCTAAACGTGGCTAGTCTGTTTTAGCAGATATTAATAAATATATTAGTTATTCCTCATAAAACGCCTGCTGTCCCGTGTTGGGAGATGGTCTTCCACATATTCTTCTACATTTGACAACCTACATGGTCGAATGGCGAACACACCGGTTTTCAAGGAGTCGCCAGCTCTGAGGTCCCGGGTTCGATCCCCGGACGGGGCAATGTATAAAACAACTTTCCTACATCGTCTTGGGTCTGGGTGTTTGTGGTACCTTCGTTGTCTCTGATTCCATAACACAAGTGCTTTAGGTACTTACTTTGGGTTCAGAGTAATGTATGTAATGTTGTCCACATTTATTATTTACTAGCTGTGCCCCGCGACTTTGTCCGCGTGTTTTAGTTTCAACGGTTTTTCATTTTTGCAACATTTTTCATTTATGCTCCGCTCCTTTTGGTCGCAGCGTAATGTTATATTTATAGCTTAAAGCCTTCCTCAATAAATGGGCTATCCAACACTAAAATATTTTTTTAAATCAGACCAGTAGTTCCTGAGATTAGCGCGTTCAAACAAACAAACAAATAAACAAACCCTTCAGCTTTATATATTAGTATATAGATTTATTTATAAAACGGTTCATGACTATTAAAAGAAATTTACACATAAATATTAAATTATTTTGGGATATGAATTATATAAACTAGCTAACCTGAGCAGAGCAGGACCACCCTTATCATCTAGGGGTATAAAAATAGCCTATGACCGATTCTCAGACCTACCAAATAATCACTAAAAAAAATCATGTAAAACGATAGAGCCGTTCCGGAGGAGTTCGATAACAAACACTGTAACACGAAAGTTTTATATATTATATATGATTACGATCATATAATAAAAATAAATAAAAGATAAATGAAACCCAATTTTTACCGATTGCTATTTTGTTATACTTTCTAAAGTGAGTTAAATGAAAAATAACAGTACTGTATTACATTAATAACACAAAAATAGAAAGGGCAGTAAATACAAAATTAAAAAAAAAGAAACTGTTAATAACATAGCATGTAGACACCAGTAATAACGACAATAACTCAGTGATTCATAGTTCCTAGAAATAATGATGGTTATTTTAGAAGCAATTTGGAAACCACTTACAGGCCCGCTCCATACTCATTGATAATTCGTATTTCATCAATCACTACTCGCTATCGATCGAGTAACCCTACGTTTGAACAAAGGTCTTCAAGTTATTCGACTTCGGTTCAATGAAGCCATACTGGTACGCACCGATATCGCTCTCTGTTCAAACTAATTGAAATATACCATGCAATTTGAAGGAACCATATTTTTCTATTGTTATACGGAATGATAGTTTTCGTAACAAATATATATTTTTTGTTATAGGGAATCATAGTTTTCGTAATATTTTACATAATGTTTTTTTTTTGTAGCTTTGGTTGATAGTTATTGTTGTATAATGCAATAATGTTCTTACATTTCAAACAGTCTTATTAACTGCTGAACACGAGTTGGAAACCACACCAAACTATTTACTTTCATTTTTGCAATCAAAACAGGTGATGTCAAATACAAATTCTAAAACATGTATATAGCTGCCTCTATTCATACAGCTAAGCAAAATATTGTAGTCACCTAGTAGTTCAACAACAGGATTTGTAAGCAAAGTTACAGGTTCGTACCCACTACAGCAAGTACCAAAAGTACTCTCTTAATTATTTTAACGCCAGTTTTGACACCAGCGGCAAACGGTGAATCAAAGCATTGCAAGTGGATTCGAAAACTTGAAATCTGAAATTGCCAACCAGCAAGTGAGCAATGTTCGTGCCTTCTCTACATGAGAAGAGGCCTATGCTCAGCAGTGGGACATTTATAGCCCGGTATTATACAACTAACCTTGTCTGATAACTTAATGATCATCTTTCAAAGATTAACAGCTGTTATCTCTGATAGTGTAGGTACACGTCGCTATCTAAATTAACTGTCATTAGAACACCAGTAGGAAAATAAATAAACTGACATTTAACTAAAAAACATCCAGCATTACTTGACTACTGCGCGTTCACCAGCCAACATAATAAAGTACCTATCATCTAAACGCTGACGACGGCTTCGACCTTCAGCTGAAAAATAAAGTGCCATTTTCTATTTCCCTCATTACCATACTAAGCCCAAACTACCTGTACTATAATAAAATGAAATGACTCGTAAACGTCCGAACTAACACACATCGTAACTGTTCAAAACACATACCGCCTTTGTTTGCATTCGAGCAGACGAATGGGGCGATCTATCAAAGCTGTAGGTGAACAGAATACCGGGCCCTGTCATTAATAACCACGGAAAGTAATGGACCGAAAACTTTCTACGCACGTTTTTCATTAAATTCTCAGTGGGGCAGAGCGAATTTATAAAATCAATGGGGCCAGCAATAGAAATTAAGCTGTGAAATATGGCCGCGATAGCAAATTTGTTGCGATACCGTTTGCATCGTTAATGGTTTGGTCGACGAAATTTAGTATTAGAACACTCTTTGAATGTATATTACTTGCAATATTTATGAGCTTTCTGAGGTAAACACCTCTTCTATTTCTAAATAATTTTACGAATTTTGGATGATTAGGATTTTGGCCGTTTGTTCATTATGTAAGATGTTTTAAGGGAACATTTATTTTGTTTACAGTAGCGTAGGATGAATTTATACATTCTGCCTTTTTCTCTCAGCAACTGTCGTTACTTTATTCAATATCAACATATTGAAGAAAGTAACGAGAGTTGCTTTTATGCGTTATGGAGATTAAAATATGTCACTTTAATTCAATAAAATATTGACGGTAATAACAATTTGCGTCAGCCGATTTTTTTTTTCAAACTTAAATCATAGGATAAAATATGTTTTAAAATAATTAAATTGTCAGTTGAAAAAACAGGTAACGTATATGCATAAATATACATTTGAAGCTATAAATGCATTTCTACTATAATTGCATTTCAACAATTCTTATGATAGATTCCTAGATAATTTTATACAAATACCGCTGCATTGCTATATTTCTGATACAAGAGCCGATAAATGTTCGATTAAACATTAACTAGTGCATCGATATCAGTGCCGAAGTGTCTAACGTTGTACATGATAGCTTGCAACTTGGTATAACTTCTTGGCCTCCAAACTCTGGAGATACACTGCTACCAAGTAGTATTTATCAGAGATGAGAAATGATATCACTTAACAATATGGACTGTACATATACCTATTTACATTTTAGAATTAAAAACTCGTAATTTGATTTTAAAGAAGACGTATGAAATAAAATTACATGTAGCTGAGATGAGAATGTTAAGGCTCCTGCAAATTAAACGCAAATAATAAAAAAACTATAAAAAATATAATAAATAAAAAATAACAATAAATAAAAAAAATAATAAAAAACGCCTGTAGCGCTACATTCATGCTGCGGCCACGTATCAGTTTATGTTTTTATTTGTATGGATTTACAAAGCACCGTTGCCAAAGTAGTGTTGCGGCTGCGTTGCTGCGGTATTTTGTGGCTAATTTGAAGGCGCCCTTAAGATGGATTATTAATAGATTAGACAAAGTTCGACAGTCAAATATAACAGGCAATTAAAACTTCGAAACTTTTTCACACGAAACAAGATCAATATACCTTATTTAACTTAAAAAAACAATATCAAATTTGAATTTGTATAGCCATATTGTTCATCATTATCTTAAATAAAATCTAGAACGTTCCGATCTACTAAGGGTATATGTTTTTTTATACCTACTATAAATATTACATGATGCTCTTTAATAACACAGTATTATCTAGACACAAAATAATTATTTATAATATTTTAGTAATATTAACATTCTATGTTTGTAAGTTTGGATGTATTGGATATATTATAGTAAGCAAGGGAAAAAATGGTCTTCCATTGCGGCTTCGACAAAAACCTACTCTGGTTACATACGGACAATAGATGTCAATACTTGCGCAAAACTACTGGAAAAAGCAAGTGGACTGAACTGTTTCCCACATACTTTGAATAAAGCGTTATATTCTCTAGCACTTACACAATATTACTTAAGTTTAATCACGCAAACGATCGCTGACCAGTCTAGACACATCTCACGATACATTTCAACGACCTTACTTTAAGCAGACACTAAATGGACGTACGCCATTTGTTGTCACATTTGAATTTGAAATTCGACCACTATAAGTCAGCCAATGGCCAGTGGTCACTCACCCGCGAACGAGTACCTTTTGTTTTATTTTATTCTGCACCGCATAAAATGTTCTGTTTAAGTGACTACTGAAGTCAACTACACTTTGTATTGACTATAAACTGTGGAATATTCCTTTTCTGACCTTAATAAAAAGTGATCTCACTGCGAGTTGAAATAAAGTAAGTGGTCAATGGTTTTAAACTTACTTTAAGCTCTAAACTTTTGATACCAAGACTCGTGGTGGAACACCTAAAGGAAATATGAACAAAAATCATAATTTATAATTATATATTTTTAAATAAAATTGTTTAATAGAATAATTGGAACTGTTATTGTTAACATGATCATAGACAACGAAAAGAGAAGAATACACGTATAACACGGATTTTTCCATAAACAAAATTAAAAACTATTTAAACTCTATGTATTGAACAATAAAGAACCTATTGACGTCACCACGTACGTAGGTGAAAAGCTGATATTTTTATATTTTAGGTTCAAATCCACTTAGATTTCAGCCAATATAATATATAATCCGGCAGGATAGCAAGGTTAATAGATGACAACATTTAGAGAGATAGAAGTTCCTAGAAAAACAGCGCTTAGTCCGAAAATAGTCAAGGTTTAAGAAATAAGGTCGCACGTCAATAAAAAAGTAAAGTGACCCGACCTACTCGGAAGTATTCATGTATCACAGCGGTAATGCATACTTAACTTTGTAAGTACACGTTCACACATAGGTTCTCGTACACTTCTCCAATATATTATTTTATAATTGACGAACTCCGTGGTCGAGTGGCGTACACACCGGTTTTCAAGGTGTCGCCAGCTCTGAGGTCCCGGGTTCGATCCCCGGCCGGGTCAATGTAGAAAACCCCTTTTCTACATTGACTACATTTCTATATTGTCTCGGGTCTGGGTGTTTGTGGTACCTTCCTTGTCTCTGAATTCCATAACACAATTGCTTTAGCTACTTACTTTAGGTTCAGAGCAATGTATGTGATGTTGTCCACATTTATTTATTGATTATTTATTTACTTGGGCATTTTTTTATTTTTCGTACTCCTTACAAAATTTTCCATCTTTTAGGATAGGTTATAATTTGAAAAAAGTGTTTCGTAAGATCTTTTTTAAGTGAATTGGTATCTTTTGTTTATAAGTGAAAGGCTCGAAGGTCAGGATAATAATATGCTAAAGTATTTACTTTGGCGTGTTTTACCTTTTAGGAAATGAATTTGTTATTTGTATGTTCAGACGCTGTTAGCGACCTAAACACAAATGTTAGTAATGGACGTAAGTCGGGAAAGTACATATTAAATCTACTCGTGTACATTAAACCTGGGCAATCCACACTAATATTATAAATGCGAAAGTAACTCTGTCTATCTGTCGCTCTTTCACGTCAAAACTACTGAACCGATTTAAATGAAATTTGGTACATAGATAGACTAGAGCCTGAGAAAGGACATAGGTTACTTTTTGCCGCGATAACCGAGATCCACGCGGATGGAGCCGCGAGAAACGGCTAGTTACCTATAAAAATAGTCAAATAAGCTACATGGTATTATGTATTTATTAGTTATTCTAAAGTGAAAAAATGGAAAACGGGCTTGGTCAAAGAAAATACTCCTTTACATAGTTCTTAACTATTATATTTACTCCGTAACATATTATAAAATCATAATACATAAATATAATGAAGATAGGTACACAGGAAACCAAACAGCACAAACTCTTAATCTCCTTACTGATTTAATAAATGTCTGTTTTCGACCAAAACAGACCAATTCTCAGTTAAATAGAGGTAAATTTAGCTGTGTTTACCTACGTAGGTAACAATATTTCACTCAAAACAAATGCGGGGGTAATATTTGCGAGTTAAATATTACGTAGCTACTTAAAATTAATACAAGGTACAGTTTTTGTTGACAACGGAAACAGAACAACAATAATTATTGTTATATTCAGTAAGCTTAATGTTATTATGAGGAAAATTATATACCAACAAGGTTTAAATAATAATATTACATAATACAAGGTGAGGTTTTTGACGTTGTACGAATGAAAACTATGACCTCTTTATCGGTAAAAAAAAAAGATTGGTTTTAAAAATTAAACGAAAAACAAAAACAAAATCGAATATCAGAAAAATTCAACTATTTTTTTCATTTGTTTTTTTTTTTGTGTTTTTGAAACCGATATGGAAGTCATAGTTTTTGTTTGTACAACGACAAAAAACTCACCTTTTATTATGAATTATTATTATTTTAAAATCATTAACTAGGCTTCATTAATAGTACGTGAATTTTTTGTGCACACAATACATTTAGGAATTGAATTACAGTTTACTATTAGTAAAATCATAATAGCAGTCCCGTAAAAGATCCCTTCTTGTTCTGGGTTACGTAATTCAAAGGAAAGTATTTTTGCCTTTTGATAATTAGATTATAGTTATAAATTAGAATTACATAAAGACCCATTAAAATGGATAGATAAATTTTCATAAGCTTTCAATAAGTCTAACCGAAGCAAAAAAACACTGATTAACGTGATTTTATTTTGACCTAATATAATCACTAAACTCATCCATTACGGGAAGGTACTTGCACTCGCGCCCTGCCGCGCGCGTGCTCGTGAGTAAGTACCTACCCAGACAGCTGTTAACATCATTCTGTATTTAACCATAATAACCTAACCATTTATTTATTTATTTATTTTATTTATAAGGATAAGTAGAAAATAGTAGATTTTTTTCTTGGTTTTATCTATAGCATTTTTCTTATTTTTATTTTTTTACAATTGCTCTTATTTTGGTCTCAATGATTTTTGAAAGTTTTTAGACCTATTTTAATGGGGCCATACGGCTTTTTTGTCTGGCGCTTTTCTAGTATTTATGTATAAAATAAAATATTCTGGAATTCTGTTTCGTAATTAGACAATTAACGAAGTTTTAATTAACCACCGAACAAACATTACAACATTTGAGCTTTAAACTCTGAGGTTAACGCCCTTTGAATTCATAAAAATCGTGTCTGGTCTGTATTTAATTTCTTAACGAACGTGGTAGTTTATTTTTCTATAGCGAAAGATAAATCTTAAACCACCTCGCCCCTCAAATACTTACTATAACTTCTTCTTCAACTTCAACATAGCTTCTGCTTCAAGCCCACGCGGTCTACTGCTGAATATAGGTCTCTTCTTCGCCTTCCGCATCCAGCCTGACCTATTTCAGATAATCATTCAATCGCGCTGAAAAAAAAATAAACATTCAGAATTTAAATAATAGTAACCAAAACGTAAAAACAAAATAAAACTCAAATGTAGAAACTGATTAATGGCATCGCCGTAAAAGAAAACGATTCTTAATTGCCAGTTACAAAAAAGGCACTCATATAAAACCTCTTAGAAATCGGGTAATTCTTATCTACTTGTATATTTACAAATACGTTTTCAATGTAAGAAGGGAATACCCCTTCAATCCAATTCTGGTACTAAACCACGTCTCTAATAAAATTTACATAAACAATCGAAGGGTGAGGGCGTAAGCTCTACTTACTTTAAAGGTTCTGTACCATTAGTGTGTATTTTTGGTACAAAAGAAAAGAGGTTTCTTTTTCTTTGGAATTACAATACATTATTGTCAAATATACTCCTAACTTTTTACATAGAAATTGCAAGAATTCTATAAGATTACCATAAAAACAGTCTTGATTCTTCAGAACCTATTACAAAACGAAATGTATGTATGAAATTATCTTTCAAAGTAATATTTAAAATAAATAAAGTAATATTTTAAAATATCATTTAAAACTCCTAGAAATTGAAGCGTTATTTATTCTAAATTATAATAAGTATATTACAAAAGAGGACGTATTTAACGAAAAATTAAAATCGAACGACTCTTATGTATCTTAAAAAAACAAACTGCCAGTATTATTATTATTTAAATAGCTTCAATACCAACTTAAATACACTAACGCAAAACTCTTGATATTTAAATTTCGAAATAATAACAAGATGAAAATCGCTGGTTTTGTTACGAATACAAATAGTAGAGAGAGGTAATAAACACACCGTTTCTGAGCACTTGGTTGATTAGATGGCGGGAAATTATGCGAATTAGCAATAATGTCGGACTTCAGTATCCGTCTTACATACACTGATTTAATCAAGTAAATAGGTCACGGATGAAACCGACCGCATTTCTTATTATGCCCAGAGTTAATTAGCCTGCGTTAAGATTGTGGTAATGAGTTTGTATATCCTTAAGTTTTATGGTATAAACTAAATATTAAATTCTGGTGGAGACTGCCGGCTTTGAGAAAAAGCTACTAAAAGCTAGCTCTTTATTTTGTCCTAGAATGTAATCTAACCAGGTCAATGTCATGAAGGGATAACATTCGTCGATTATTGATGTTAGAAGGTATTTTTTTTAATTAGTATGTGCGTTTATTTTTAACTATCCTTGCCCGCGACTTCTTCCACATTTATTATAAAATTGGACACAAAGATATACAAAACCTTCATTTGTAAAAAATATATTGTTTACACTGTATGTATACAAAAAATATACATTGCTACCAAAATATGTTAAAGTTTTGACGGAATAACATGAAAAAAATTGATTCTTTTTTTCAATTAAAAAAAAGCGCATTATTTTTGTCTTCGTAAAATTGCCAGGCTATTTATTCACACTACACACTTCTTATTTACTTTGCATGCTTAAATGTCTAATAATGTAAAAAAAAACGTTTTCAAATCAAATATCTGCTCAAGTTCGTTTAGTAACCACAGCTGTTGACTGTATAATTGGTCCAAAAGCAAGCCTCATTAAATGGACATCCAATGTAATGCAATCGCCCGAAAAGCTCACTAATGCAACTGTATTAATTAAAACTTGTTCATTTGTTAGTTGCGTTTTGTATCCAATGCTGCGGGTAAAGGAATATCTTACCTAATAATAAGGAGTATCTTGAATAATATAGTAAAGGAGTTAGTTAAGATCTAATTTTTATAGCAATAAGTTGTTAATTTCGTTTCATGCCGGTCACTCACATTCGCACGAATACGCAAACCCACAAGTGTAGGACGACATTTGTAAATTATCAAAGCGCGAATGTTCGAATGTTTGCACGCATATGAGTGACAGGGTCAGAGTGACAAAATTTTTTTTTTTTAAATATTCATATTATTTACGCGGATTATGGTATCAAGTATTTGTACAATAAGAGTGTATCTTGACGTTTTGCAGCACTGCCTTGGGTTTAATTTGAATCTCCAGTCAGATATCTATTAGTCATATTGAATGACAATATAAAACTAAGTACGCAGTTATCGTTTTAAAATAATAATATATAAAAAATCAAGAGTGCGAGAGTAATATATTAAAAAAAGGGGCAATAAGTGAGTATTCTTTAATTCGAATACAAAAAATATAAAATGCCCAGTTACAAAAACATTCCACGTATGTTCTGTATTTAAATGTGAGTTTTACTTTTTTATTTTTATCGTTGATAGTAAATATGAAGTTACGAACCGAAACGTTAACTCTTACATTTTAATTCTTATTTATTTAACTTAATGTTCATGCAACAAAGTTACGCCTTTGACTGCAGGAAAAGGCAGAATCATTAATATATTTTTTCGTCTACAAATATTTGTTTGATGTGATGAGGAATATTCACAAAAATAATCAGCAAATAAATTCGAGTACGATTAATATTATTTAAAATGTAAATAATAATAAATACGCGTATATTAATAATGTACAGACCAACTTTATTATTTTCTCCGTTATTTTACTTATATAAGTGTCAGTTAAACACGAATGAACGAAACTACGACGTAAACCAAAACCATAAACTGAGGCACCGCGAAGCCACAACATTTGGGGTAATCGTTTGAATTATAAATAAGCTTATACGCGCCCACACGTAGGCGGGAGGTTCAAACATACTTCACCGGTACAAAACATAAATCATAATAAATATTTGAATTATGACTGAACTTTGCAGGACTCTCTACCCTGTGTCTTAATGTTTGGTCAAGGAAGGAATTAAACTGACCATCAAGGTCTATTTAATTACTTAGAGTATATATTCCACTAGCTGTCCCCCGCGACTTTGTTCGCGTGTTTTAGTTTCAACGGTTTTTCATTTTTGCAAACATTTTTCATTTATGCTCCGCTCCTATTGGTCGTAGCGTGATGTTATATAACCTATAGCCTTCCTCAATAAACGGACTATCCAATACAAAAAGATTTTTTCAATTCGAACCAGTAGTTCCCGAGATTAGCGCGTACAAACAAACAAACAAACAAACTCTTCAGCTTTATAATATTAGTATAGATAAGCAAACATAGAGTGCGTGCATCGCTAGTAGCCCGTTGTGCCGATCTTAAGCAAATTTTAAGCTGTAAGTTCTTCGCTTGAAGTGATTTTCCGTATGACCACAGATGTTTATGCGAAAATAGCGATGGTTCCGATATTATTAGGGGAATAATTATTAAGTTTTGAGATACTATAAATAAAACGGTGCGCTCTGTTATGACAATAATTTTACGAGGATACTTGTTCATACTGGTGCGCACAGTTCATACTATGTTAGGCGCCCTCTATAGTTTACTTATTTGTACTCTATACATTGCCACTTAGAACATGAAGACAGTTGATAAATCTAAAAAAATCTAGTATTTTTAAATAATTTGTTTTACATAATTTATTTTTAAAATAATATTTTCAAAAGTAAAATCTATACTTATAATAAATCTGTAGAGAGGTCAATTCTGTACATCAAATATATTTTCAAAATAACTATCAGGGGGTGATTAGTGATCGATACTGATGCCAAAAATGCAATCAGTAAAATTTTTGTCTGTCTGTCTGTCTGTCTGTCTTTCTGTCTGTATGTTCCTTATAGAAACGAAAACTACTCGACGGATTTTAACGAAACTTGGTACATTTATTCTTCATACTCCTGGGCAGGTTATAGTATACTTTTCATCACGCTACAATCAATAGGAGCAGAGCAGTGAAGGGAAATGTTGGGAAAACGGTATTTTTTAAGCTTCCGTCGCGTATGCAGCCTTAATGGTTAAAGCTACATAGAAATCATGTATGACGGAAATGTTCTACATAAAATTATCTAAAAAATATCCCACAACAGCATATGTCTATCTTTTATGGTTGACACACAATAACACGTGTAACTCCCGATAGCTTAGCAGTTCGGAGATTTCTGATTATATTTGTTTACTCTTACCCTATAATACTCTCACTCATCCCTAATTAAAAAAAGTTAACATTATTACCTATTCAATAAAAAAAGAATCATAGAAATCGGTACAGAAACACCAAACTTATACATGAAATACGATAATAAGCCATCGCGCCGTCGCGCCGAATACTGAATCATGCTATAAGGATTATTTTTGTGTAACGTGATATATTATATTTCCCTACTAAAATACGAAAGTTAATCTGTCTGTTACATCAAAACCACTGAACAGTGAGGAAGGACATATGCTACTTTTTTACGAAAAACGACGGAAACGCGGACGAAGTCGCTGGCAAAAGCTAGTTTATAAATAAAACTAAATAAATTATTGAATTCCCTTTACCTTTTTGATCTTTTCTCATAATACCCGGACACTTATAAACAAGAGTTCCGGCGTACTAAGCCTTCAGGATTACAAAACTCCATTAGAACATTTGATTTTAAATTCGAAGTACCTTGAAAAGTCTAAACTTTGAACCTGGCACAAAGTTTTCAACGACAAAGCAACTTTTGAGACATGAGAACGCTTTCACACTGCATCTCAAAGCGTGGTCGATAATACAACAATTAATGGATGGAAAGTTCCTAACTTACGTATGAGAGTTACTTGTACTTAGTAAGTTATAAATAGTACGGAAAAGATTTCTAAGTCGCGTTGCTAAGTTACTCTCTAAAGTTGTAAGTTACTTTCTCGGGAACTTTGGTTTATTGGACTTTGTAGGTAACGGGTGAATAGTAGTCTGTGTTTATTGTTTTGTGTTAATTTTGAATATGCCTTTATCCCTTGCTTTTGGACCGTACTATCGTTTTTAATTAATTTGTATAGACTTTAGATATATAGATTGTCAGAGTAAAACAAAAACGATACTTCAGAAAGATTCTTTAAATTCAGACGGTGTTTTTATTGACACTTTCATTTTGTAAAAAGTATATAATACAAAATGCATATTAATAATCATACAATTATTATTGCACGTGATTAAGACGCTTTAAATAACATCCCATATTTTTTAACTTTAAAAAAAACCTAAATTTAATTCTAAAACAGAAGAGTATTTATTTAAAATGATAAAAAATGCATACCAAACTTCACAATATAACATTAAGACACATGAAAAAAATAAAACATTGGAACAAATAACAAAAGAAGGTTATTCGCTCATTTAAAAACGGAAACAGCCGATAAAGCGACCGACGCTATTAAACTCAACTGTGAACATGTAGTTTCTGAGAATGGTTTAATTGTTAAAGTAAACTATTATTATGCAAATATCGTTCCTAGAAAACTGTTTATTTAAACGTTCTAGCGTAAAGAGCTAAGGTATATTTTCCCATAACCGTCTCAAATTAACACTTATTTTTTTTTAGAATAGTTATAATAATTATATGTTATTTAAAATTTTTTGTTACTTTTTTGTTTGTTTTGTACTACTAACATTAAATAATATGTTAGCAAACAAAAGCCGAGTGCCTCATACCTTTAAAGTAAAGACTAGGTATATCCTATCAGAAAAGAGAAGTTTCAAGCCTACCTTAATGGGTTTGGAGGTTTGGACCATACTTTACGTAGTCTATGACGACAAAAGAACAACGTCCCATAGAAAAATCCTGATTATAATGTAAGGTCTTAAACCAATTTTAACTACAATGCGGCTGAAAAATTTCAGTGCAAATATCATTCGCTCTATAAAAATGAAATAATAGTCACTATATTTCCATAAAACTAAAAAAAAACCTTCTTAACTCCATTTAAATATATAACGAAACTTATGGAATAAATTACAGTATTTTCAAGTAGAATTTCTTAGTCCGGCGAGGCATCGGTGACCGCCCGTGAATTTATGTGAAACCCTGAACTGCTATGCGTCCGTAAAATGCAAGGTTTATTCCACTAAACGCTAACATTTGCTCTACTTTGTTTCTACAAAAATATGTATATGTAAATATTAATGTTGTAAGCTGTATGTTCTACGTTATTCACAAGATGATTCAATCGTGTTTACAAGAGGTTTCGGTTCAAGTTATTTTATTTATTTTAAAATACCACACGCTAGTTACAAACGGGAATGAAAATAGAAAGAATAGGAAATCAATAACCCGCAATATCTGCAATAAGCTAGCAAGTATTGCTTTATTTTTTCCTTCTAATACGTAGTTCTATTTATTATTCTGTGCTCCTAACAAATATATTAAAACTAATCAAAAAGGTTCTCTTTTAACAGTATTGCCCGAAACTCTTTACAAATATCGCTATTTGCGAACCTAGTGCAACCGGTTCCAAACGAACGCTTCCATTGTTTAAAGAAATATAAAACTATAAAATCAAACTTCGTCGATCTCTCGATCGGATATCCGAGATAAGTGTTCAAATAGAAGTGAAGTGTAAGCAAGAGACGTCGTATCTGTAGCCTCCGGCTGAACCCTACTTTGTATGAAGTCACGTAATATCCGACGTATTGAGATAAACAAATGCAATAGATCGACTCCCCGATATCTATAGCTAAGAAATGCTAATCCTCGCTCGTGGAAGCAATGAACTGCAGTAGGAAATATTATGCCTCGATGAGCATTCCCTTACTTTGATGTTATGTGAAGTACGTAGATAGCCCTTTGCTATAAAGAGATAAAAGTATGCTCAATACTCTGTGAGAGTATTTCCTTTTTGTATTTTGATTTTTTTGACTAAGTTTGTAGTTATATATTATAGCTAGGTTCTGGAACAAGGTCAGTCAGTGACATTCAAATTAAATCTGTTATGATGACTAGCTTGTAAAAAAAATATGTGTGTAACAAATTCTAATTATACGTATTATATATTAAGCAGATTCCAATCTATGTGATGCGATAAACAGGATGTAAAACCGAATTACAATTTTAAACCTTATACAAATGTGAATAAAGAGTAAAATTCTTGGGTGTAAACTTGGAGTTACTCCAAGCTTAAAAAAATATATTCGGCATTAGGCATGACTAAAATATTAGACGCTTCATAAGTAAAACTAAAAAAAAAAAACTAAAACTTCAAAAGCCTGTCCGAAAAATAACGCACACATCTTAGCTTCGATAACACATTTCTCAATACTGGCCAAGTCTTAGTGTGGACAATAAAAACAGTTTATCTGAGTAAAGTGTAATTAGTACATAGTTTAATTATGGCCGCCCGCACGGCCGGTGATTCGGTGGAAATCTTGGCTTGGTTCCTGCAATTAATGCTGGCTTTAACTGTGGCCGGTAGCACGATCCAATTACTAGGCGTTTGGTGCAAATAATAAAAAAAAAACAAACGGTTAATAACTTCAATTTGTTTTTAATAGTCACACATTTTAGTACTGCAAAAGATCTCCTGTATCCTGTACTAGTTCTAAAATTGTATCACAGAACACAGGGTCTACCATTTAAATTGACAGTATAAACAATGTATTGTCCATATCAGCGAAATTGCAAAAAAATATAATACAAATAAACGTTTTAGGAAATTACATCCCTATATGTAAACCTATGTCAGTCTTTTATGCTCGAGTTATTACACAGAACAGAGACATAGGAAGCAGTGTCATTTGTGTTTTTGAATAATTATAATAATATATTTGTTGTATTTTTACTGTATGCACAAGGTCAGCCACACAGTTCAGGTCAGTTGCTCAGACCAAGCTCTTAAACTAGCTAAAACTATATTCAAATATTAATAGACAAAGAAAAACAATACCTTTAATACAAACTATTTATATATAAAAAAACTTAAGCTATACTAAAATTAAAACTAATATAAATAGAACTATGTAACTAAATAAAAAGAAGAAGACTTATTAACCACTAGCTGTCCCCCGTGACTTTGTTCGCGTGTTTTAGTTTCAACGGTTTTTCATTTTTGCAACATTTTTCATTTATGCTCCGCTCCTATTGTTCGTAGCGTGATATTATATAGCCTATAGCCTTCTTCAATAAACGGACTATCCAATACAAAAAGAATTTTTCAATTCGAACCTGTAGTTCTTGAGATTAGCGCGTTCAAACAAACAAACAAACTCTTCAGCTTTATAATATTAGTATAGATTACCAAGCAAAAAATATTTAATTTAGTGCCGATTGATCCTTACCACAGAGTATCACCAATCACATGATTGGTGATACATACAGAGTATCACCAATCACATGATTGGTGATACTCTGTGGTACATACCTATACTCAACTATCGCTGACGCTTATACATTGCCTCCAAAAACAGCTCGGTGCTATTTGTGCCGGTGTATAATAGCACAGGTATGTATACAGATTGCGTTCAAAAATGGCATCTGATTGTGAAGGTAGACTCCCTTTTCTATTTAGGATATTAGTTCCAAAGAGATGGTATCACGGGCTGCCTTCGTGCCATCAAACGAGTTGTTCGTTGAAACAGAAACATGTACCTAAGCACGTCGTGCTACTTTAAGAATTTTGTACTATGTAAACAGGCAGATAATTAAAAAATGAAAACACTACTATACCTTCCCAAGTCAAAATTTGAGATGGTTGTGATGCTGGCTAATTTTGCCTTCCAATGAATGTGGATTAAATTAGCTAGAGTCACTCGGGATAATGCAAGGTTCTATCGATACCTCATAATTTATATAAATCTGTTCAGACGTTTACTCTCTTACTCCTTTTTTAGCAGTCGTATAATAAAGGCAAATACGTGCATTGACATAAATTTTTGAGTTACAATAATATTCAAGCAGATTGAAACTTAAACTTCTTACATAAAAAAAGTATCCAAAAAGTAGTTGTCTTGGTTCATATGCAGCGGCGTGATGTGGCGCATACTAGCTGCCAACGAGATAACGTCTCGTCACAACACATTGTCGTGTAACGGCTGTGACGGGTCGCGGCTACAGTGGCCGCAGTTAGAACGATATTTTATAGCATTTATGTTTAACTTACACTTAAAATTAGCATAAGTAGCATGTTATCATCTTTAACGATTCTTAAGTTGCCTAAATAACAATTAAGACTAGTTCGCCAAGGTAAACTGAGAAAGTCTATATTTTATACTAGCGGCCCATCCCGGGTTCACACGGGTGGACAATTATTTTTAATAATTTAAAGATAAAAAATACCTATATATATATAGCCTATGTTATTCAGGGATAATGTAGCATTCCAATGAGGACATAATTTATGACATGGGTTCAGTAGTTTTTGAGTTCATTCGTTACAAACATAAAAAAAATATTGTTAACAATTGTTAAACAATTTTGCTTGGTAATAGTTATTAAGTCTTCTTCTTTTTATTTAGTTACATAGTTTTATTTATATTATAAGTTTTAATTTTAGAATATCATAAAGTTTTTTTTTATAAATTGTTTGTGGTGACTGTAAATAATGAATAAAAACAAAAATATAAATTATTCCTCTTAAAAATATAAGTGTAGATATAGATAAGACTTCAAGCAAAATTCTAGTATCTCGGTGTATTCGGAAAGTCTGTTAGCTGACTCTAACGCGACTAGCACACTCTTCAGGAATAATAGACTAATCTTTTACGTCAATCGCACTAATTTCCTTTTTGTCTGGCCAATCTGTAAAGTACGGGACAAGCTGTATACTTCTGCTGACATTTCCGACAATGGAGATGATGTCCTGTATGGTGCTGGCAGTAACTTATCATTAAGATCTGATCCTTAAATGCCCTTTCCATGTACAATTATTTTGGGTCAAAAGGCACTTAGATTTTTATCAAAACAATCAGAAAAATTTACTTAATCTGGCAAATTTTGTTTTTACATTAAACAAATTCAATAAGAACTTTTTTTATAGATTGCCAAAGTCTGGAAAAGTGTAACATTTTTCACTGTTTGTTTTTTAGTCTAGACTATGTTTTAAAAATTTTATCGGATATTTTTTTTTTTATTAAAACGAGTATTTTCTAGAAGAACTTATCTAATAATATCAAATTTTTTACTATCCATTTTCTTTTTAACCCGTATTTAAACATTTAATCATTTAAATAGTAATTCATTTTTTTTTTACTGTCTATTTGATATTCGAATCTTATAAATCATTGTAAGAAAATTAATAAAAAAAAAATGTATCACGTTTAAAAAATATTTTCTTATTTAAATCTTTTTTAAGAATGAATTTAAATTTTCACTTATCTTTTTATCTTTCTTTCTATCATGTCAATATAAGCTGCTCATGTCTAGGAATAAAATAATTAATCATAAGAAGGTTCTTTGACCGTCTAGATCTAATTTACATTCATTTGTTTGACATTTCTTCACTTTAAGTTTTAAAATGCAGGCAGCATTTCATTTTATTTATCTTTAACGCTTTATGACTGGTCCTTTATTCGTGTAGTAAATCTACAGGCGTCTTTATTCATGAGCACATAACGACAGCATGTAACGATATGGAGCTAAACATTGCCTAACTTATTATGTGGAATATATATAATTAATAATACTAAATATCATTATTAGCAAGGAAAAAAAATCACATATTTTGTACAAAATGTGTCAGATAATTTTATTTATGGTTAGGTTTTAGGCTATACTTGGTTTGTTTTAAGAAAGCAAGCATAAAGTATATACTAAGTACGAGTTCAATAATACTAAGTTTCAGTCCACTTACTTTCTTCCATTGTCAGTTTTCTTTCAATAAATCTGAATCACATTTTTTTCAATCAATCTCATTCACGTTTAAACTAATATAAATTTAGCATTGGCACAGCAGATATTGAAATTAAAATTAATTGCAGAGTAATGGCACAGAGCAAGGAATAAGAATAAGAAAAATATTCTTAATACCACTATTTCTTTCACTACCATTTTGTAAACAAAAGAGCGAACATTGTGGACGCCTCGTGATCGCTCGAAGCGACCGCGTGGAGTTGTCGTCTTGTGTGGCTTTTATCAAAAGTTTAGTGTTACACCCCCAAGGCCTTGCGACACCAGTATAGCTCGGATTATATTTAATACAGCACAGGTTTAGGTACTTGCTTTAACACAATGAAGATTTCTAAGGAAATTATTTCCTTATTTATACTCCAAACATTATAATTATTAAACACAGCGTTCACAAGATTTTTGTCCTCAATTGGATATTAAAAGACCAAGAAGAATTTAGAAGTCTTTTCAAATTCAAGCAAAAGCACTTACTCTTCCATAAAAAATTTAATTCCAATACAATGAAAATTAATATTAGTTCAGCGAACCGGGATAAAAATTAAACTCACTCAAGAGTAACTGAGCAGAAATTTATACTTTGGTATTTTTTGGTGTGACCCGATCGTGTTTATAATCCGATTTTAATAAAGATTCGTCCCTTCCTGTCTATTGTCGAGTTTATTTTACACAATTGAATAGACATGAATAAATCAAAAAGCCTACAAAAGAGCTTACAACAACTTGCTTACTGTAACTTAACTCAGCCAAGACACATACTTACATATAAGTTAGCTAATAAAACGCATGCTCACTAACAAAGTTTTCAACTAATCCCGAGTTGCGTACTTATTTGGACATTAGGAGCCCCTCATACAGTCAACCACATTTCGCTAGTAACAACGTTATACGAAAATGCACCTTATGGTTTGGAAATAAAGCTGCTTTTTATATCAAAGTATTATAACTATGTGGTTTAGAGCACGCAGGTCACGACATAGAATAAAACATTTACTTAATCACCACCTTTTGTCTGGCCTGATTATATTGTGTTGCCCTACTAACAAATTGTTGATTACTTTTTGGAAACTTAAGCGATGATTCTCAGTTAGTACACGAAACTTGGGACAACGTGTTTTCTTGGTTAATAAAGAAGTTCCGACTTTCACTCTTTTTAGGGGAATTTTTAACTTCGCTACCTTTTCACCACCTGCAAAATAAATAACTTACAAACAATATTTGAACTAATTTTTGTAGAGGAGAACAAAACAGTGTTTTGTCTCTTTCTTTCTTGTGATAAACATGTTAGAGTGGCTGTGACAAAATGAGGTTTTACTGAGGAAATTGTAGGTATTTGATAACGTTAGCTCATAAAGATTTGGTCTAGGAGTTTTTTCCACAAATAAAACATATGAAATTAATACGAAATAAAAAATATTTTGGATCCAAAAACAAATAAGTCAATACACAAAAGTCTTTGCCTTAATTGACCTTTAACTATTTAACCTGACGTCACCAGACCTTTATTAATACTCTTTAAAGTACAAAATCTCTATAAGGTCTCCTGTAAACGACATATGTTGTCCATGTCAAAGTTCAATTCAGGTCAATCAATGTGTAATTGGGTTTTCTGTTGGGAAATTCCCATTAATTGGGTTAATAACTTACACGAACCCTGCTTACCCGTTTGGGAATTTCAAAGGTGATTACAGATTAGCAATTAAACATACAAAGGTTTTAACAAGTAACATTCTGCTTTAAGAAATCAATTCAACAAAGAGCGAAAATGAACTAAAATCTTTAAAGCAAAAAATGGTTACTATGCAGAACACTAATAGATTCAGTGAAGTGAACGTGATTCCAGCGTTACATTCACGACCGAATGAATATCCATTCATTCGTTCATTAAATCAGTTTCATATCAAGCAGTGCTTTATCAGATAAAAGCGTTGGAAGCAAACTCAAGGCGAAATATGGTTAATTTAAACTTTTACTGACCTATATTATACACCAGGTGTCGGAGTGACCGGATTAGATTCTGAATGAAAATTCACATGTAAAAACATAATATATACAAGGAATAAATTTCCAATGCTTTTTTCCTCGTAAATCTATTTCCTTTAAAACGAGTGGTAACATTGATTACTATTTCCACGAATTAAGTGATTTAGGGTAGAAGCCTAGAATCAGTTTTAAATGAAAAGGTTAAGAGTACCCACTTAGGTACTTACAGTTCTTAAGCATCCCTTGTCAGCCTAAAACAGACCTTATAACCAAAAGGAAATTAAATAAGACGAAATTAAGAGACGCGTCACGACCGAGCTGTTCCAATATTTTAAGTGATGAAAACTATAAGGAAACTTGTATCGACTTCCCGTTCTTAATTAATAGTTTTGTTTCTTCATTTCGCGTTTACGATTTAAATCAAGAATCTTATTGCAGCTCTAAAATAGGCTGCTTAAAAATGGAACAGTCGTTCCGTAATACGGAAAATAAAAACTTAGTTCTTTTTCCCTGACAGGTGGACATTTTTAAGAGTCCACTAAGCTTACTTAGGTAGTAAGTTCGTGTATACTTGCTATCAATGATATCTATGCATATTATAAAACAAAGTCCCCAGCTGCGTTTGTCTGTGTGTCTGTCTGAACGCGATAAACTCAAAAACTACTGAACGGATTTTTGTAATTATGGTTATTTAATGCTTGCATTTTGAGGACTCGAAAACCTCTTCTTAATGACAGCTATCTCTTTTTGTTACGTGCTTATCTTTTGTTCTATTATTATTGCAACTTGACAACATTTTGACATATATATATACACGTAACTATGAAGGTAAATCTTGTGTATAATAATATCATTGCTTACTATAAACTAGCTGATAGATTTGCAGATAGACTGAGCAAGTGCGCACTATTCTTTAAATTGGTAATACATTTTTAAGTATGAATTACATTTATTTACTTAATTATTTAAGTACACTCACAAAATAGTAGTATTATAACAACATAATAGAACAGATCTCTCAAGGTGCTGCTTATTTCTTAAGAAATACGTATGTGTGTATCTGAATGTAGCCAGCAAACCCGCTATGGGAAAATGGTAAATATATTTAGTTGTTTTTATATGGTAAGGTACCTTTCCTTAATCCATTTTTGTGCTGAATTCGTTTAGATATTTAAATATTATTCGTAATTTTTGTATCGACGCAGGATTAAAAAAATAGCTTGTTTTTACATAAACGTACAAAGTCTTAAATATAGATTTGTTTTAGGATATTTTGCACCTAAACATGTTTTGAAACACGGCGTTTGACCTGGATACCATCAAATGTACATAGAAAATTAACAAGTTATAAACCATTTTTTTTAAATCAATAAAAGAACAGTTTCTGTACTGTATTAAAAAAAAAGGTAAGGTTTTATATAAAGTCATCAGCCAGCAGTCAAACGACATCAAAATATTCCAAAAAAAAACCTTTCAAACTGACATTTCCACCGCAAAACAAAATTGAAACCGTCCCAACCCCAACTAATCATTCCTCAGCTTTCCTGCAAACATTATTTACTTCCAACTAATAAAGTCCATGAATATCCGAGCATAATACTCGTATTTCATCAAGAGGTCTCGATGCCGGGTCTCATATGAAAGGAACCAAGATATCTCGACGAAGCAACTGCATCTCGTTACTATGTTAATTTATACCGTTCTCTGCATAAATTCTGTTGGTACCGCAAATAATGTTACACTTAATATAGGACCTAACGATTTCATAATACCCATGTATCATTCTGATGAGCGTGCTATTTAAGTTAAATTAAGTTCTAAGTAGTTTGGCTTTATGCAAAATAGAATCTAAAGTCTAGTCTATAAGACTTAGTATTATTATTTGGATAGGGGAGCGGTCGCTTGTAATAAAGATATCGATAATTTTACCGTCGCCGGATTAAAACCTCTTTGCTTTTTCGCAGATTCTATACTTTTTTAATTCATTTGTCACCTTTCACCTAAGTTTATTTTTTTATACTCCATTTTTATAGAACTTTGCGAGCTCCTGAATACTTTTTGTGCGGCAGCTATTTACTTTTTTATCTTTTAATGTTTTTATATGAAATTTAATTTTGTTTTACGTTTATCTCACCGCTCGTTAACCTACTTGCTTGAATTTACATGTGTATTAAAATTATGGCTCTTTACAACTTTAAGGGACTGATTATAACCAAGATAATTTTTAATACAAATCTGGATCTCGTGGCATTTTACCTACGTCTTAAAAAGGTATAGCTATTTTTAAAAACCTACATACCTTTCTCGTCGATAAATGGAAGTTAGAAAAGGTTTGCCTTCAAGTAGATACTGTTATATTAAAAAAAAAAAAATAACGATTTTGTTAATTGATTTGTAACTTTTATTGAAAAAAGTAACTATGAAATAGTAAATCGTTTAAGCTATTACTACTCACGTCTAAACAAATTCATTACGAGCCCATACTTCACAAACGTTTCAATCGATGTTTAATTAAAAAAAAAACAATTGTCAACACACTTGTTGCTATGGCAACGTCATATTTGGACGTTGATAGACGTATTGACAAGTTTGAAATAACTGTTCGATTGTCGAAACGTTGATTGGATGACAACACTAGTATGTAGCGCTATGACGTAAACTGTCACTTTATTTTTTATTTTTTGATTGAAACCTGCCATTGCCATGTTCGATCCTTTTTTTATCAGAAAACCTTTTAATTATTTGGCTAACTAGCTACCCAAGTGTGCAATTACGATTTATCTAGCTATTAAATGTGAATTTACAAATTTACAAAATTCCTTCTTACGAAAATCCAACTTCAAAGCAAGTTTGTATTAAAAGTTGCCTTAAAAGTTCCAAAAAAGGATTGGGGAAATAAATTATAAATAAACTTAGCAGCTTATTTCGTCAGCGTCTTAAAAAACGTAGGTACATTTCATTAAACAACCATCTCAATCAAATTAGGATTATTTTATCTGAGAAGAAACCTGCCTTCAACTTGAACGTTATCTCAGTACTCAACGTCAATCAGAGAGGACCAAAACGTAATTGTATTCAAATTTCTTCTTAATAAAATTCAAATTAACTGATAAAAATCGTGGATCTAGCTAAAATCTAACAACTGAATTAGGGCAAAAAGAATCGTCAGGGGATTTACAAATCTCAAGAACATTTTTTTGGCAGACATTTTTAAGTTAATTCGTTAAGATAGATTGGTTTAAGTACCTTACCGAGTACTTTATTCTGTAACGATACCGCTACTTTACTTTAAATTAAATTAAATTTAAGTTAATTTTAATTGTTAAACTACTTTTGAAATTTATCAATAAATGACATGTTTCTTTGGGTTCCTTCGTATGGGAACAGTTTGTACTTTATTATAGAGATTGAAAAGCAAAAAAGAATTGAGTTCTACAATCACGATGATAAACCTATTATTATTATTATTACCAGCTGACCCGGCCAACGTTGTTTTGCCATATAAATTTGTCCAAAAAATAAAGTCCTGGAGACTATTTATAGTAGGTACTCGTATAAAAATACTCAGAAGTAGGTCGTAGTCTATTTTTTTATTTACTTATCATCTAAGGAATTAAATAGACTGCGACCTATTCTCAGACCTACCGAACAAACACAAAAAAATCATAAAAATCGATCAAGGCATTACGAAAATGAGATTTTTATTTACATACTAGCTGATTCCCGCGGTTTCACCCGCGTAAGTAGTTCCCGTTCCCGTGAGACATGTTTTGATAGACGTTATTCCACTATTCGGGACGAAAAAAAAATCCAATAAATCAAAGGTCATGAAAATCGTTGCAGCCGTTCTTGAGTTAAAAAGGTGTAACTATCCCGAATTCCACCCCTATTTAACCCGTTTAGGGAGTAGATTATAAAACAGAAGCTTGTGTATTAAAGCGAGCTACTCGCAAATCGAACTCGCGTGACTCGCGACACAACCGCCGCCGCCGCGTCAGCTCATGATTAGGGACTCCTATTGAGTCTGAAACCAGTTGGACGATCCCGAGAATGTGCGTGAGTAAACCCTTTTGTTCTAAATAATTATGAATACTCCTGACGAATATTATTATACAAATGATACTCTTTAAATAGAACAAGCAAATAGAGCCTATTAAACATTAATAATATATAAAAGTCCAATAATTAAATTTCGATTTTAATCCAAACTGTATTTAATTCCGTTTACCTACAATATTATTATTTTTAATAGCTGGTACAAAGTAAAGGACACCATAATTACATGTTGCCATCGAACATAACATTTGCGGTTACAAAGCAATGTAACTTACAAACGCGTTAAAATGAATAAAAATAGCTTTTCTACTTTCTCATATAAATTTTATGAGTTTCAGGGAACTATTGACCACTTCGTGCCTCGTTTGATGCATGCTGTGAAGATAGTTACTGACTTAGGTACTAGTACAGTTAAAAAATAAAAAAATCCTGATTATAAAACATTTGAAAAAAAAAGTTAATTTTTTTAGATATGTAGAGGTATTTTCGAACCCCAAAAATATAAAATAATATGAGAAAAGGTAGAACATTTAAATGTATACCAATTTAAACTGCAAATCAAATTGATTAGAAAAAAAAAAAGTACCTGAAATCAAATTAGGTATGTACCAATCTACAAATTCCAAATTAATTTGGTACCACAAACAGGTATAGCCAAATATTTCAGCGCCGGTAATAAAAATAAGCACCAACCCTCACTAAATGTACCTTTTGAGAATTAAAGTGCTCGATGTTCCTTTATTTTATTTAGGTTTAGGTACTCGAAATACGTTACGTTTGCAGAATAATAACGACCTATAAAACCAATCCTGTTTTCAACGAACAACGTTTTACCTGCTTAGTTATGTCTACGCTTTCAATTATGGAATAAGCCGATAGGAGTATTGTACGGTAAATGGACGCAGGCGAGCTCATAATGTACCTGATTTACAGATAAAGAGGGAAAATTAGAATATGCTTCTATATTTGAAAATTAAAATGTTTTGCTTTTAAATTAAATTCGAAGTGGGTCGAAAATTTGATTACCTATTTGGTATTTAATTTGGAATAAATTTTCTATTTGTGTAACACCTTATACTAAAATAAATTTAGAGAGTTGGCTGCATGAGGATTAAAAAGGCATAATAAGTTTTTAAATAAGGTAATTGTAAAGAAACTATAATTTTAAAAAATTATGATAGTTATACTATTTTGCTGTGAACGAGGCTTCAAGTGGTAACAAGTAAGACCTTTGCGTGTCAGTCTACGAAGGAGTATCAGTCGTTCAATAATTCATTGATTCATAGAACAAGGCGACCTTTCGGACGTTACTTGCCTACTGTATCGGGGCCGATAATGTTGTTTTTATGGTATTTTTATTACTGACTGCGGAACTCGAGAAGTACCTACCTACTAGATTCAGATAACTACGTAAAAGCTATGTTCCTATTTAAAATGTCATACTCCCATCCTTTTGTATTGATCCTTTTCATTCCCCATTTTGACTACGTAAAAGATTTTTGGAAATTCGATATCTCGTAAATTACCAGACGTGGGGGCACGTAAACGATGCTGACATAGCAATTGCTATGTCGCCGCTTAGACAAATATCCAAACTAATTGTACAAACACACGAAGCGGTGCGAAAAAATTCGTTGTAAAACAAAGTTTATTGGGTAAACATTGTCACGCGTACAGCGAAACAAATAAAAAAGTTGAATAATAAAATTTCCGAAGCTCGCTGATTCGCTAAAAATCGTCCGTGTTTCGACATCACATACAGGCTGGCCTAAGCCGGGCAAGCTAGTTCAATACAAAATTCTATTATGCGAATTTTGTATTGTACGAGTAGTTGCCTGCTCGGCTTATGCCAGCCAGTATTAATTTCGAATGGACGACTTGAATTTTAAAACTTCGAACTCGTGAAATTCGAAAAAAAAAGGTAATGTAATAAAGCTTACGAAATCCTAGTACAGTCGAAAACAATACAAATACTGACACAAAGCAAAATTCAATCCTTATTCGTTTCTCAACTTTAGTTTGAATTTAATTATGGTACATACCTACCTAAATTAATTTCACAAATTGTATTCGTGTGTGTTCGCAGACTCTGAGCATACATGTTGCAAGATTTCAAATACATTTTGTAAAGAATTAACTTTGGAACTTTATTTAGGTACTGTATACCGTCACTCTTTATCATGACTGTACACAATTGGATATGCAGTGACAAAAACAGACAGATTTAGCTTTTCTTTGAGAATAATACATAATATATAAGATCTAAATGTTTTAAGAACCTTTGGCATTACAATGTTATCAAAAAAGTATTTTTTTTTATTTATATTAAATCTTTCAATATATATATTGTTTCCAAATCCAAAAATATTATTATGAATTAAATTACAATATTAAATAAAAAACGCGGTACCTACATAAAAATCCGTTACTCAAATAACCACAGAAAAAAAAATCTTTCAAGTAAAATAAATCAAACTTAACATCCATCACACCTATCGACATCAAACACTGCAAACGAGCTATAAACATAACGCAAATCAAAACAAACACCCGAACGTAACATCAGTACATCTTCGTGATACTGATTGATTAAAGATAAATTCTTATAAAAAACACAAGGGCCATATCAAAGCGAATCGGGATCAGTGAGACGTGTACTGGTATCTAGGTATCGATACATCAGTTACAAAGGAAACAATAAGCAGATAAAACAGTAGAATAAGTGCACTGCTTTCATAATAAATAACAATATAGAGCCTGTTACAGTAAGGCAATAAGGCCTCTTTTCTACAAAGAGTGATCGTCGATTGTGTTTTTTTTTCCGCTTTTATTTTTTTGGAAGAGATTTACGCAGTTAGCCTGAGCGCAGGCTTTGACTGCTTCACCGGACTTTTGGCGAGAACCTTAAGGGCCTCCAGCCAGAGCAATAGAAAAACTAACTACGTCAGCAACGTTCACTAAGGGCACCCCCTGTGGGGTTCGGACCTCGACTTAGTGCGTTGCTAACAATCTTAATAAGGCAAAAACAGCTAGGGAGGGCTGGATCTAAGTGTTAATTATTTAAGGACATATTTTTATTGCTAGATTGGCCGGCTCGGGCCAGCTTGATCTAGGGACGGGGGGGTTTGTACGACCGCTCCCGCACGGTAAATGAATGGACATTCAAATACAAGCGTAAAATCGTGTTATTCAGTTAAATTTTGCAATGGTAACATAATATAATTGCAAACAGCACGCGGCAAGCGAGCTTACCGCGTTTCGTACCACCTTCTCCGTTTATACCGGCGTTGAGCGGAGTCGTATAAGTGAGGTACGACCTTTAATATTATCTATACTATCTATACTAATATTATAAAGCTGAAGAGTTTGTTTGTTTGTTTGTTTGTTTGTTTGTTTGAACGCGCTAATCCCAGGAACTACTGGTTCGAATTGAAAAAATCTTTTTGTATTGGATAGTCCGTTTATTGAGGAAGGCTATAGGCTATATAACATCACGCTACGACCAATAGGAGCGGAGCATAAAGGAAAAATGTCGTAAAAATGAAAAACCGTTTAAACTAAACCACGCGAACAAAGCCGCAGGGGACAGCTAGTAATAATATAATCATGTTCCCTGAAGCAATGGGCTTATATTAATGTCCACGTAGTTTGACATGTTAGTATTTAGTTACCGTATCATTTATCCTCGTCCTAAATTTTTGTACTCATTGAGTTACAACAATATAATTGGCAAAAATTCTATTATAAAAAAATGTCTCTGTATAATAAACGAATACCTACACAATGTATGTAGGTATGTAACAATGCTGAATTTAGAAAATCAAGCTCTATATTTAATTTTATTCGGTATATATTCGAATAAAGAGATCCAAAAGAAAAGAAAGATGGTTTTAATTAACTGTATTTTTTAGGACTGTGATAATGCACAAACAGTGACTCATAATTCATGAGCAAGTTTCACTTCCCTAACTTAAGTTTTCCAATTTATTTCACTGAAGCGACAATCCCATTTTTATCTGGCGGTATTTTTTTTAAGCTGGAATTTAAAATATTATCTGAATTTAAAGTATTATTTTACACAATGGAATTTAAATTTCCACCTATTTCCGCAGATTTCAAAATATGCGGATATGCGGACCGCACGAGGTCAGATATCGTAAAAAAT
The DNA here is from genome assembly GCA_932294365.1 of Diachrysia chrysitis. Lineage (NCBI taxonomy): Eukaryota > Metazoa > Arthropoda > Insecta > Lepidoptera > Noctuidae > Diachrysia > Diachrysia chrysitis. The sequence continues at coordinate 10,390,793 of OW028656.1, read as the reverse complement.
AGAAAGGATTGAAAGTAAAAAGAAAAGGCCTTTGCCCAATAGTGGAACCCAATATATCCTACTAGCTGTTTCCCGTGGCTCCGCCCGCGTGGATGTCGGTTATTGCAGCAAAAAGTCAGCCTATGTCCTTTCTCAGGCTCTAAACTATCTGTGTACAAAATTTCATTCAAATCGGTTAAGTAGTTTTGGTGTGAAAGCGCGACGGACAGAGTTACTTTCGCATTTATAATATTAGTAAGGAAAAAAAAATCTAGCCGGAAAGACTAAGGCAAGGCAAATAGGTACATGTTTTCATTGATTTGCTATGCCAATCGCTGTCAAAAAGATTTTTACTTCAAAAAAAGGTTTTTAAAGTAAAATTTTACTGTAAAGGTTTTACTCTGCTTAACTTTTAAAAGAATTTGAAGACTCTCGATATAGTAATTTATCATCAGTATTTGACATTCTTTAACGAAACAGTAATTCGTCATCTCTTTAATCATGTTATGAAGTCCTCGTCTTAAGAGTTATTGTACTTCTGTGTTCCCTACCATCGCCACTAGCGGACTATCGACTGCTCAAAGATATATCAGAAACACAGCGAATCGGTTCATTGAACTTTACTTAGACGGGCGAAGCTAATCTTCCAGTAATCACGCTCATACGATACGTTTACGCCACATTTGTCTTATTTTACGTATTTTTTATCCCCATCCCCGTTTGTTTATTGGAAACTGAAGGGAAATCTCGTTACGATAAATAAATAGGATACGTTTGAAGTCCCGTATGTGAGAGAGAAAATTGTATCATTGGATGATTAACATTATTCAAAGCAAACATCGCAAAAACGTTCAAAACTAGAGGAACAAAAATTATTAAAGTAAACTGAATGATGAATAGTTATTTTGTTTATTTAGGTCCAATGTAAATGTAATAAGATATATTATTAATAATAAACAAGAAAAAAAAATCAAGAGAAAACATAATATAAATGTTCTCAAAGTAAATAGATAAATCTGCTAAATTTGAATTAATTAAAATAATAACGACAAAAACACCTTAGTAATTAATCAAAATAAATCACGGTCCTTTTTTTGGCAACGCAGAAGACCGAAAGGAAGGTGGAAAGACCAACTTGACTCCTACTGAAAGGACTGGCCCATCCTAGCTCAGGACAGAAGTGCGTGGAAGAGGGAAGGAGAGAGGGAGAGGGAGGATTTTGCTCTTCAGTGGGACGAGATGGGCTTATTAGGTTAGATTAGATTAGATTTTTTGCCATAAGTGAACGAGTATTGAATATAATGCTCATCACTTGGCCTGACTATCGATTGCAAATACCATACTAACATCCAGTAATTAAATATAATTATGAGATCTTTATGTAATCCGCTGAAATCACAAAACGATAGATATCAACCTCTGAGTATTAAACTCCAAACCAATAGACAAAAAATCTATTATGTGTCGGTCACCAGTGATTTTAGTTTTGAAATACAAAATGAAATGAAATGAAATGAAATAGTTTATTTTGCAATTAGGATATATATACAATCACTTTTACACGTCACTTTTTTGAACTCGCTAGAGTCGACATTTCCTAACTGACTGCCCTGAGAAGAAACGTCGAAACAAACTCAGGGTTCACAGTCTCTTTTTTAAAGTCCGGTGAAGCAGTCAAAGCCTGCGCTCAGGCTAACTGAGTAAATCTCAACCAAAAAATAATAAAAATCACAGTCTCTTTTAAAGTCCAGACAATCTTCACGATGTGTAATAACTTTCGTAAGGAGTATTCATAATCATTTAAAAATAAAACGGTTTACTCACGTATGTTCTCGGGATCGCCCGAGTTCGACTCGCGACACCACCGCCGCCGCGTCAGCTCATGATTAAGGACTCCTATTGCTTCTGAAACTAGTCGGGCGATCCCGAGAACATGCGTGAGTAAACCGTTTTGTTTTTAAATAAATCTTCACGATATTACACAAACAGATAGTATAGTATAGATAATAAAACCTCGCAAAACATAATGGCATGGACAAAAAACAACAAAATAAAATCATAAAGAGGTTATCTTTAAACCGGTAAAATCAAGTTTTAATAGTCAAACATAATTTAAATGTAATACATCTAACTGCCTTGTCATGTATTTTGTATGCGTTGTGTGTTTATATGTCAAAAAGTTCATAAAAATCAGATCAAATAATTGGGTATTCCACATAACAGCAGTGTCTGCGTGCTTTTAAATACGGTTTTGAACACTGTGCCACTAGAAGTATTATCAAACAATAATAATTTTCGCTATAAACTAATACCACTTTCGGGAATTTCATCCAGTGTTATTATCATGCCTAATTGTTACATATGGAAGGTATATCATTATAATACTATAATTGTTAAATTACGTTGATGTTTCCAAGTAAATTATATTAGAGATTTCGTATAATTTAAACACATGACAGGAACACATAATTTTTCACAAATTATGTGTTCCTGTCAAATTTTGAACAAAAAGGCTTTCGACAAAATAAAACAATCAATATGGCAATTTATGAATTCATTCAAAATGTAATATACCACGTTGATAAAACAACTCCCGTTTGTGCTATATATTGCGATATGTCACAGGCATTCGATTATGTAGACCCTAATATATTAATCAGTAAACTTGATGCCTATGGTATTAGAGGTAACGTTTTAGATTTAATTAAATCCTATTTAACAGATCGACACCAAGTAACAGTAATTACTAAAGTAAACCCTAAAACTAAAAGTGAAGAAATATACAGCTCAACGAAACATGTTGTAAAGTATGGTGTTCCCCAAGGTAGTGTCCTGGGGCCACTTCTGTTTATTATATACATTAACGACTTACCAGAGGTATCGAATCAACCCATGACATTGTTTGCTGATGATAGCACTGTTACAATTGCATGTAAGGACGCTAATCAGTATAATCGTGACATAAATAATTCTTTGACATCTATAATTTCTTGGTTAAATAATAATAATTTAAAAATTAATTTGACGAAAACAAATATAATGCATTTTGCACAAAGACTGCAAAATCCATTAAACATACAATTGATCCATGATGATTACACTGTACAGGAAACTTCTGCTACTCGTTTTCTCGGATTAACTATAGATAGTAGACTTAATTGGAAAGAACATATTGGCATATTATGTAAAAAAGTCAGTAGTCTATCGTATGCATTATATAAACTTGCCCCCACTATTAATCTTGACGCGTTACTCTCGGCATATTACGGCCTTGTTGAGTCTGTCCTCAGATACGGCATTATTTTTTGGTGTAATTCAACCAATAAAGATATGGTTTTTAAAATGCAAAAACGATGCATACGTGCTATGTTCGGTATCCATAGTACTGACAGCTGTAAACCACTTTTTGCTAAACACAAGCTTCTTACATTACCGTCTCTCTATATCTTTGAAATAGCTTTATTTGTCCATAAAAACCCTTATCTTTTTCCTCGCATATCTGATATTATAGTACGTAATCGCCGTGATAATAGCAGACTCTGTGTTCCTCCTGCTAAAACAGCGCTAATGCGTAAAAGTGTAGTATGTAGAGCTCCAACTATTTATAATAAAATTCCAAAGCATGTAAAGCAATTAAATACAAACCAATTTAAAAAAGCATTAAAAAAAATATTGACCGAAAAATGTTATTATAATATTGACGACTTTCTTAATGACAAATCTTTTTGACTGAACAGAATTATTCCAAATTGTATAGATGTAATTACCTGCTGATATATTTTATAAAGTTGTTATCATGTTATTATTGTGAATTAATTATTATATTATTCTATTAATTAATGTAATTAAAATTCATATCTGTTAGTAAATGTATCCTAAATCAATCTTATTAGCTTCTAAGTATATTTTTTGTACGCCAGTCATGGTCAAACATGTTGAAACTAACTATCCATTCCACCTGTAATGATCATAGCCATGTATTATTATCACCTACACATGTTTTTGCAAATAAATCTATCTTTATCTTTATCTTTTCATGTTCTGTTAATTTAACAGGTTAACAGTTTACGAAAATAATAATTACTGTTTTCAAAGTTTTTACTATCGTGGGACGTATGGTCCACAAAAATAAAAACCTTTCATTTATTCACGAAACGGTATTCAAAACCTTGAGATGAAACTTTAGTAAAATGCCTAAATTAACACATTTTATACAGCCTAAGAAAAAACAAGAGTGACAAAAACTGAAATCGAATGTTTTAACGAAATTAATTCATCGAGTTCGAAAACTCGCTGTTTCCAGCTTTTTGATAGCTTTTTTTTAATTAGTTGGCTCTCAAAGAGTTTCCTTTATTAAGTAGTACCAGGAGTTCGTTTTAAATTGTTCTTGTATTCATTAAACGCCTTTGTAGGAGTTGTTGACCTTTAATTTGGTTTTCACTCGATTTTTAAATGAGTTAGCAGCTGTATTTTTTAATACGTTAGCATATTGTGACGTCATTAGAGCAAAAGACAATTAAATGTAGATAAAACAAGTGAAAAAATACAAATCTCTATATATATAAAATTCTCGTGTCACGGTGTTCGAACTTGAACTCCTCCGAAACGGCTTGACCGATTTTGATGAAATTTTTTGTGCTTATCCGGTATCTATGAGAATCGACCAACATCTATTTTTCATCCCCCTAAATGTTAAGGGTAGTCCACCCCTAATTTTTTTTTTTTATTTTTTAGCCAAAATTTTTTGTTTTTATTTTTTTATGACACAGCATACAAAAATACATACAACCCTAAATTTTCATCCCTCTACGATCAACCCTTATATTTTATTTGTTAATTAAAAACTTTAATTTTTTTTTGTTAATTTTTTTTTTTATTTTTTGATGACTTACAATAAAAAATAGGGTAGGGTAGGTAGGGTAGGGTAGGTAGGGTAGGGTAGGTAGGGTAGGGTAGGTAGGGTAGGGTAGGTAGGTTAGGGTAGGTAGGGTAGGGTAGGTAGGGTAGGGTAGGTAGGGTAGGGTAGGTAGGGTAGGGTAGGGTAGGTAGGGTAGGGTAGGTAGGGTAAGGTAGGTAGGGTAGGGTAGGTAGGGTAGGGTAGGTAGGGTAGGGTAGGTAGGGTAGGGTAGGTAGGGTAGGGTAGGTAGGGTAGGGTAGGTAGGGTAGGGTAGGTAGGGTAGGGTAGGTAGGGTAGGGTAGGTAGGGTAGGGTAGGTAGGGTAGGGTAGGTAGGGTAGGGTAGGTAGGGTAGGGTAGGGTAGGTAGGGTAGGGTAGGGTAGGTAGGGTAGGTAGGGTAGGGTAGGTAGGGTAGGGTAGGGTAGGTAGGGTAGGGTAGGGTAGGTAGGGTAGGGTAGGTAGGGTAGGGTAGGTAGGGTAGGGTAGGTAGGGTAGGGTAGGTAGGGTAGGGTAGGTAGGGTAGGGTAGGTAGGGTAGGGTAGGTAGGGTAGGGTAGGTAGGGTAGGGTAGGTAGGGTAGGGTAGGTAGGGTAGGGTAGGTAGGGTAGGGTAGGTAGATAGGGTAGGTAGGTAGGGTAGGGTAGGTAGGGTAGGTAGGGTAGGTAGGGTAGGGTAGGTAGGGTAGGTAGGGTAGGTTAGGTAGGGTAGGGTAGGTATTTTTAATTTATAGGGCAAAACAACGTTTGCCGGGACAGCTAGTGAATTCTATAAGTAAATTGTGTATTGATTGAATTAATAAATTAATGTGAAGGTTATCATTAAAATTATTTTAATGAGAACCATCATCACGTCATCATCATCGTTTACGGTCTTATAAAGATAATTTATTTTAAAACGAATAGTAAATAGTTAATAACATAAAGGTCGCAATACTTCCTTATATTAATTAACAAGCGAAAAAAGCCTAGATAGAGTTATCCTAACAAATATTATAAATGCGAAAGTAACTCTGTCTGTTACACCTTCACGGCTAAACCGCTGAATCAATTTAGACGAATCTTGGGGTGGTGTAAGCTTGGAATGTCCTAAGAAAAATCATAGGCTACTTTTTCCCCCGATAACCGACTCCCATGCATGGCTATGATTTAGTCCAAATAAACCATCGGTTTTGAAGTCAAATGTTTGCCTTGCAATTATGCACAATAAACTATTATAGGCCTCATAAACAACACACAAATGAAAAAAGAAACTGTGAAGTAGGTAACATGATAATATTTCCTTTAAAAAAAAAAGCGTTTCAAAAATCTGTAGGTATAATAACTACAATTGTTAAATTAATTAAACACAGATAGGTAATTTCTTACTCTTACCATAAGTTAGCGGTTCAAAGCATTAGACTAACTTATTGCAGTTTTATCCGAGCTAAAGTTGGCTTAATACAAAAATAGACAGCAAAGACCAGGCAGCGCTTTCTTATTTCTATATAGTCAAAGCCGGATTTAAAGTTCTAAGTTTTTTCTCTAGAGGAAAAATGTTGTAATGCGGCTTTTATATTTAAGTGAGAACTTAAATTTAAGATCTCGTGGCAAGTGTAAAGGTGCGATTTCGCCGGATGCTTTCTGCCGTCACGGCGCATACCACCGCCTTCTGTCGGTGCCGTCTGCCGTCTGCCGCGTCTGACGCAATAATCACCCCTTTTGACCGATAATAAAAGCTAAACTGTGCTCGCCGCGGTTGTTCTGTGGATAGGTGACCATTTGTAAACATACCGACACCTTTTCATGCCTCAGAAAGCAGGTTAGGCCGTTGGTCCCTAATGTCGTACATTGATCTTTGCCAGTCGTTAAGTTATTACAATTCTGACAACCAGTCTTAGCATGGGATACTGTGTTACCCAGTAATATGGGTTGTAGGGTTCAGATAGGGAATTTCTCCATGTAAAATAAAGTATTCAGCTGAATCTGGTGAGACTGGAAGCCAACAGCAATGTAGCTTGGAAACTATATGGGCGATTTTGTAACACTTATTTTAAATGTCTAAGTCTAGTAGAGAAAAGTACAGGTGGATTATTTTGGTAGATATTTTTAAATGGACACTATTGATTTGCTTAATTACACCCGTTTTTTTTTTTAATTTCATAATTCATTAATAAAGCTGTTCGGTATGCCATAAATTTTAATCTTATTATCTGTAGCTTATTAAGCTTAGCCTTTAATAACATCTTTTATAAACAAAATGTAGGGAACACCCACTATTTTACATAATATGCCCTATATCACTACACATGCAACACAACCCTTGATTTTCTCCTATTTTCCCCTAACATTACTTTGTAACACTACCTACTAATTACTAACGACTCGTAATGATCACGTTAAGGTGTTAGAAAACATTTTTCATACTATTATTAAGTGTTATTTGGAGTTATCAAGGCACGCAGGCCGGTCCGGGGCGATCACTAGCGCCATAAAAGGGGAACGAACGCTGTGTTTTTGTTTCAACAGTTAATAACACGTCTGGGATAAGTGTACGAAACGTACGGCTATTCTAGAAACCCACGACTTTTATTATAGATTTTAAAAAATACATGAACCGTATTTATTATATCGTTTCGTACAATAAAAGGGCTAACCGCTAAAAATACTTCAATATATTTGAGTAGGATTATAATAGGGAGTTTTTGAAATATTAATTCGACGTGTAAATTATTTACGACGTTTAAAACAGTCCAAATATATGTTTTGTTTTTAATATGTATTCCCGCTATCGAAATAAGCTTCGAGCTTCTGAGTAATGTAGAAAAGAATTAGATGTTAGCATAATCAAGTGACAAATTCAGAGCCAAAGGAAAAATGCATGGAGGAAATAAGTAGGAAAAAATCTGAAGAAGCTTATCAAATAACATTAATAGAGAAGAGATAAAAAAATACTTAGTGATTTTTAAAGGAAAGGTACGATAACTCAATTTAACAAGAATCAATAAAGATCGCTAATCATAATTAAGTTCTTTAGAGAGAAATTCGGTAAAAGTCAGTGTGTTTTAACTACCTTCTTGATTTTTTTCCGCATGAGTAATTAAAAAGTATTGATAAAATCCATATTTACAAATATTTTAAACTAGCTGTCCCCCGCGACTTTGTTCGCGTGTTTTAGTTTCAACGGTTTTTAGCGCGTTCAAACAAACAAACAAACAAACAAAAAAACTCTTCAGCTTTATAATATAGTATAGATACCTTAACCGTTTCCGTGCGGATGATGCCGCACAGGCACCATGAAAATCTATTGCGTATGGCGTATGATGCCCGAGAGGATACAATATTAAAACATAAAAAACTCGGCTAAAACGACATTTATCAAAGAAGTCCTAAAATAAAAGTGTCTTTATTTGTCACCCATATCCTGCCCATATTGTTCGTTTCTAGTAATTTCGAAAATTAGCCAACGTCAGGGGTTGTAAACCAAGTTGTCGAGTCACTTTTTATTATTCATTATAATCCTAACAGCCAACTTTCTGGAATGTTTCTTAAAAAATTTAATGCTTTTGTCATAAGGTTCATTTTTGCCTCAAATCATAATGGGATTACAAAGAGTTCGCCCCGCTTTGTAATCCCATCGGTCGGACGGCGGCTTAAAACAATGGGTTTTACCCATTTTTTGCGTTGTTCGCCGGCCCTTTGCCTATGAAGTGCCGTATGCCCTTGCGTATAAGGTTGATTATTGTTTAAAACTACGCACCGTTCATAATTGTTTGCGCCGGCGCATTATTTTATCATCCCTCACTTCTGTCTTGCTACCCTTAGTAAACAGACGTGATCTTATTGCTTATATTATCGAAGACATTCGCTTGTGAACTTGGACTTTGTGATCTTACATTTGTGACGACATTGGCTTGTGTTATTGGACTCTTTGATTTTACATTTGTGAAAACTGTATCCTGTTTACCTGAACACCGAGATTTGAGATTGCCTTTACTTATTTCGCTCCGTGCATTAAAGGTAAGTTTTTGATCTTACATTTATAATAATTGACGTTATGCTCCCAGAAACCCAGAATTTATACATTTTTCTTATTGATTTATCCTACCTATTTTTCGTATGAGATGAATAATTTAGCACAGTGCTTAAATTGTTTCGTCGTAATTGGAAATATTTAATGGTAAATATTTTGTACTTGTATATTAAAAAATTACCACGCCTCATTGGGATTGGTGACACGTCATCTAGCCTATAACCTACGGACAACGAACACGCTTCTAACAACCCCTCATTTATTATGTAATGATAAGTAGTTTCGAAGTTATGAGAGACAAACAAACATACATACATAAACACCGGTCAAAATCATGACCCTCCGTTTGGCTTTGCAGTAGTCGGTTAAACAAAAAGATGAAGTAATATTTTGTAATTGAATCTTTTCAATTCGTGGTTCAGCGCACGAGTGCACTTAAGGTACGGCCGTCACTGTCGCCCATAGTAATCGGATAACTATTTATTACAATAGAAATATTTATTATGTACATTTTACATTACAGTAGAAATAGAGAACCTACTTAATTAGAAATTGTGATTGTTAATGTGAACAATTTAAGGATATACGATTAAAACTTTTGCGCAGTTCTAAACATCGGGGTTGAAAATTAATGTGAATTTTGGTGCACCTCTAATAGCTTATTCTGGTATTTATTTTTTAGTTCCTAACGGAAATGGCTGCGAGTCCACCATCTCCTCAACCTGGGCCGTCAAACTGGGATGTCTTATTTACGGAGTTGTCTGGCATGATGTCTCCCCAAAATATTGAAATACAAGATATGTCAGGTTTAAATGTTGACATAAATGACGCTGATCTCTACGGGATTTTAGTAGATAATATGGATAACGTCATTGACGAATGGGTTAATGAAAACCCAGAAGCCGAAACAGGCGACTATGATGAAGAATTGCCAACACAGACGCACGAGAACACGCCTGAAGCACCGAATACCTGGTATCCGGGTAATCCTACCAGTATGACTAAGATTCCATTTACCGGTACACCAGGCCTTTTACCGCCCCATAACATGCATGGTAAAAATTTTATCGATTTTTTTTTTCTATTTTTTAATGTAAATTTATGTAATTTAATTGTAGAGAGTACAAATAAGCGTGGCAACCAATTAAAAACGGAAGTAAATACCCGTCGCGCTAGGTTTAGTAAATGGAAAGATTTAACAGTACCTGAATTAAAAGTGTTTATTGGTATAATATTGTTTATGGGTACCGTTAAATTAAACAGAATGGCCGATTATTGGTCAACAAACTATTTAATGCGGCTTAGCTCGCGTTGTTTTATGTCAAGAGACAGATTTTATTTAATTTTAAGGGCACTTAACGTCCAAACTGACGAAAGACCTGAAAGTATTTTTAAAATTAAACCTTTGATTGATTTATTTAATCAATCAATGTGTTCCATTTATTACCCGGATAAAAACATTGCCATTGATGAATCTTTAATATTATGGAAAGGTCGCCTGTCCTTCCGCCAATATCTTAAAGGGAAAAGACATCGATATGGCATTAAATTATATATATTAGCTGATATGAATGGGATCATACAAAAAATACACCTTTATGCTGGTTCTGGGGATCAATTGGTGGGTGGCAGAAACCATGTGAATAAAGTGGTAATGTTATTGTTGGAAAAATATATTAATAAAGGGCATTCACTATATGTTGATAACTTTTATACGAGTGTGGGATTAGCAGAGGAGTTATTAAATAAAGACACATATGTGACAGGGACTCTTCGGGCGAAACGCGCGCGCAATCCTAATTTAATACACAATAAATTAAAAGCCGGGGAATCTTGTATAATGCACAATACAAAAAATATTGTTGTTACCAAATGGTTAGATAAACGAGAAGTCTTATTTTTAAGCTCTGAACATGACAGTAATTATAAAAAAACTAATAGCCGCCGCATACGCAGTGTAAAATATAAGCCTGCGCCACAAGTAGAATATAACAAATATATGCGAGCAATTGACAGGCACGATCAACTTTTAAGCTATTACTCATGCGAACACAAAACGATGCGCTGGTATAAAAAAGTTATTATACATATCATCCAAATATGCTTAGTAAACGCTTTTTTGTTATATCGAAAAATCAATAACTCAACAATCGAACTGTATAGTTTTAGAAAGGGTGTATTAGAAAATTTATTGCCACATGTTCCAGAGCTTATTCGATCTCCGACTGAAAAAATACATTTGCCAATACTACTCCCAAAGCATGGCGGAAGGGTTAGTAGAAAACGGTGTAGAATATGCTACAAAAAAACCAAGAAAAACAACCAAGTTCTTTATGGTTGTCCTGATTGCCCAGGATTCCCAGGATTGTGTCTCACCCCATGTTTCCGGGAATACCACAAATATTAAATATATTGCATTTTGAGTAATGTTTCGAGGTAGACATATTGTGTAGATGTAAGTGTCAAGGTTCAATAAAAAATGGAAACACATTAAAACGATTACTTTTTGTTTAATTTAGAAATTGTTCTCTCACAATAATCAGGCTCTTACATAATTAAAAATCTGTCTCTTACATAATTATAAAAATTAACCTTATTCATAAGTATCACGTTGTACGTAACTAAAATATTAATAAATCTATATGAACACTAAACCTGGTTTTATTTTACTCTTATTCATCAGCTCTATCCTTACACATTGCTATAATGTTGGTATATTATTTTTTCAGAATTTCTATAATATTTTGCATAATGGCATATCTTTCATTTATACTAAATCGAAGCAATTCGTTGGACACGAATTCTCCAAAATATTTACAACCATGCAAATCAATAGTTGTTGGTATTCGCCGCTCATCTACTTCCTCCCGGGTCTTTTCGGTGCTCGTGGAAGTATCTTTTGGTAATTTATCTGTGCATGTTGCACAATCCTTCGTTGTTTTTTTTATAATTTCACTGTCCTTATTCAAATCTGGTTCCCAATCGTCATAAGTTTGTGAATTCTCATAAAACACGTCGTCGTCGTCGTCATCGCATTGAGTTTCGACTTCTGATCGAGGAATATATTTTATTTTTTTTCTGGGTAATTCTACAATAAAAATAGAAAGGTTTTTAATTAAACACTTAACAAAAATACTCATTTTTAAATATATAGACATAAGTATATTTTATCAATAAAAATACTATTATCCAAATAAAACACTTCATAATCATGTTAATCTTTGTAGGTACGAGTAGCATATTTTTAATTCATTGGAACCGGACTTCCCATTTGTTACATGTTCTATTACAGTGTTTTATAGAAAACAATTTTATCATCTAAATAGCGGATTTAATTTTTTTTCCCACAAAACAATGTATAATAAATAAATATCACCTGGCTGCAAACTCAAATGGTACGTGAACAAATTCTATACGTAACATTCTTGAATAAATAAATCCATAAAATAATGCAAAAGGTTTACAACACCTGATAGAAATTAGTCACTTACCTTCCATTTCCATAAAAACAAATAGATCGTCGATTTTAAACGCACTAAAAGACTTTACTGACCGCTTACGTTTGATACACGATGACAAATGACTCTTTTAACAAGTCGAAACACGAAAACAAGCTACAAGTTACAATTCATAGCGGATGATTCCCCAGGGGAATCATCAAAGTCTCTGGCGCTTGGTGCCCCAGAGGCATCATGATTTTTTAGTTTGACGCCAGGCACTAAAGATTGCTAAAAAGACCTCCGCACGGAAACGGTTAATACTTAAGCCATTATGTTTAAAATAAAAGAAAAAATGATAATAACAAAATCGTCCTTGATCAGAAATACCACTCAACAAAAGCCAACTGCTTCAACAATACAACAATTAAATCCAACAGGCCGTAAAACCAAACCTCAAAAAAATATCGACCAATTCCACAGATTAACAATATCATTATTCAAAGAATAAATACCCCGGCGAAGCGTGTTTTCCATTCGGGCAGCAGTAAGTTCCGTACAGTGATATATACGGCCGTTTATTGCACCGTGAGCGGATGACATTAAAAACCGCTTAGTAGAGTCCACAACAAAATACCGGCAATTTTGGTGCCCACTTAAAAATATAGAAAACATATATCGTTGAGAATGTAGCGAACTAAGCGTTTGTTTCAGTGTTCCATTGTTTTTTTTTTTATTTCTATTTGGAACATTAAAATAATGTGTTGGTTTATGATTTTGAACATAAAACAAGCAATCGGATTGAGGGTATCGACCTACGACGATGTTGGAAAACAAAAGAAGAATTAAATCTTTTATCGCGACGATTTTTTTTTGAATATCTTTTGTCAAAATCTTTGTATTTTGTATAAATCGTGAAATTTTTCATCAGTAGTATCCAAAATATGTGAAAAAATAACACATTTTGAAGACAATAGGGGACTATAAATGAAAGCAAGTAATAAATTTTTAATAATATTTGATACAAAATTAACGTGCAAATGACGTCACGTAATTAAGTCATAATCTCCTGTTCATCATAAAGGTAATTAAAAGACTTGTATTTACTACAAAGTAGGTTTTAATTGAGGTATACTTTAATTATCAAACATTTTTTTATAAAAAAAAAGTGTGCGTTGCGTTGACAGCTTTTTAATTTAATTTTAAAATACGTTGTAGAAACGAAGTTTTAGTTAACTTATATGGAATATTTATTCCATATTTCTTATTTTCTGATTTTTTTTATGCATAAGATATATAAAAACCTCAATTTATTCATGACGCCTGCATCCTTAATGGGGTAAACTGCCTCAATTTATTCATGACGCCTGCATCCTTAATGGGGTAAACTGAAATTATTCCGTAAAGTATTTTTTTCGTTAAGAATTCACAAACTTCCCTACAATTATAAATCTGTAGGATATCTACACTTTAATATACTCCTTTCATCGGTCATCGGATCCCAAACTAGGCAGAGCCTGTATTATGCCAACCAGACAACTGATAAGCATACTTATATATTTCTAAATACATACATAATATAGATAAATTACACCCGGACACAGAACAAATGATCATGCTCATCACACAAAAATGTGTCCTGAGTGGAAATCGAATCCCAGTTTATCAGTCAGGGTCAATAACCACTAGACAACAGGCCAGTCAAAACTTTATACCAATGTTACGTTTTAAAACATCGATTAAAATAACCTATTTTATTCAGGCTTGTTATACTTAAACACGCTACGCACAATTAGGGAGGCGTTCATACTCGCACTTCGCCATGATAACGTTGCATAAACGGCATAATTATACCCGCTTGCAAATAAAATCAAAGAAAACCTAGAAGTGTGCACGAAGGAGTTTTATTTTCAGAATAATCAAAGCACATAATTACGTAACTATCGGGTGTAATCGTATACTTTTATAAAGAGTTATAATATAGGGCGCGTCAAGCCAGTGGCCGCAGGTTCGAGTCCTGCCAGAGGTTTAAGTTTTTCCTTTTATAATACAAATATTCGCTCCGCATGCGATAATGCGTAACAAATAATTAAAATAATATATAATATTTAAGGGGTAGGACGAGAGAAGATCGTAGCTAAGTGTAAGCCGTAGGTTTGACTGATAATAAAGGTTAAACCGCGCTCGCACATGGTCTGTGGATGGGTGACCATTAGTGAATATATCAAGACCACTCCGTGTCTCGGAAACCAAGGTAAACTGTTGGTCCCGACTATCTTAAGTTGACCTTTGGCAGTCGTTAAGTCATTAAAATTATACCAACCAATCTTACCATGGGTTACTCCAGAGTCACACTTAGGTTAGATACGCAATTGCTCCATATAAAATACGGTATTCAGCTGAATCCGGTGAGACTGTAAGTCGACCCCAACATAGCTTGGGATAAGGCTAGGCAGAAGGACGTAGGTGTTTGTATATTCACCATTTTCGCGTTTCAGCAAGGCAGGTGAGAAATTTTCATAGGTAAAAACAAGATTTAAATTCGTTTATAAATAAATGTTGCTTAAAATATTGACTATCCTCCTCCATGTTTAAAACTTTTAATTATTCTTAATAAAAGATAAAACATTTTAGTAAAAAAGGTACTTTACACGTTTTAAATTCGAAGTTAATCTAGCATTTAATCAAAACTTGTCTTTTTTAACTTTTGTGCGTTCAATTTTTAATTTCTCTCTTCGCCACACTGAGTTTCAATTTAATATATTTTACGTATAATAAAACAAAGCAATAACCCTATATCATTTTCTCCCCTTTTTTACACGCGCGAAGAAAATGCACGCGATTTTACTTGTTTACTGTTTTCTAACGGTTGGTTCACACTGAGCTAATAGGCATGTTTCCTACTTTTTTTTTTCCTGCAAACAAAAAATGATCAAAATACAGAGAACGGAAATTACGCGTGACCCCCACTCCGAAACTTTAAAGCGGTGTATCCTTGTATTTTTTTATTGTTTTGATAAAAGAAAAAATACGTGTCTAATATTTTTTTATTATCTAACTGACGGACTAAATAGATTTTAACTTTTCATACCTAGGAAACATCCCTATTGTTTGATGTGGTGGCTGAGATAAATTTGCTCTTAGAATACATTTTAGTGTTGCCGTCATAGGCCGCCAAATTTTGAAAGCAGTAAAACAGCTGTGCTTATAGATATCGGAGATAGATCTACATAAAAATGTGCATAGAAACGTTGACATAAGATGAAATTGTCGGCACCATAAACTATAGAATGAAACTTCAAACTTTATATAACTTGTAAAACAACTATCAATAGGGGTGGACTGGGTAATAAAAGGAAATATCCAATTAGTCCGCCAAAAACATAAAAAAAGAAAATTACAAATCAATAAAAAAATACAAAGTTAAAAGCACTCTAAAGTAGAAGGGGCTTGTGACGTCAAATGTGGGTAAAAATTGTAGCTACAAGTGACGTCACGCGACATTTCCATTCACTGTATCTTCCTCATTGTTTATTTAAGTAAAAAATTAAAAAATACGTGTCTTATATTTTTAATAGTCTATGTGACAAGTAAATCTATACTAATATTATAAAGCTGAAGAGTTTGTTTGTTTGTTTGTTTGTTTGTTTGTTTATTTGTTTGTTTGAACGCGCTAATCTCAGGAACTACTGGTTCGAATTGAAAAATTCTTTTTGCATTGGATAGTCTGTTTATTAAGGAAGGTTATAGGCTATATAACATCACGCTACGACCAATAGGAGACGGGCATAAATGAAAAATGTTGCAAAAATGAAAAACCGTTGAAACTAAAACACGCGAACAAAGTCGCGGGGAACAGCTAGTAAAAAATAATTGTCCGGTTTATTATAATATATACTTGTAGCGTTTCAAAGAGCGTTATTATATACCTATATGTGTACAGATAAAGAAATAGTAATTACTTTAGAAGCTTTAAAATAGCTTACCGCTTTTATTCTAGTAAAATATGATTGCATTGTGAACGCGCCATTACAGTAAATTATTAGGAGAAAGCTAACATCTGTGAGCTTGTTTTTATTGAAAACTGAACTCTGCGACGGCAATATTGAAAATAATAAATATTTACAAATCAAAATATTAATATTTAGAAAAACAATAAGCAATATCCAACATTTGGTTCTGAAGAGTTTCACTGTGAAAATTTGTTTATTTCTTATGACGCGCATAAATTCCAAATATATGCAACTACATTGTTTTGTATTAAAAATTCTTCTAGAAGTTCTAACATAGTACCTAATAATCAAGACTATTTTACTTAAAGCTAAATAGACTAACATAAAAATACGGTATGACAACAGAAAACTGATGTTTTGGCAAGCGAATTGTCATTTAAACAGCACTAATAAAACCCCATGCTACTAAGAATTTACTGAACAAACAGAAAACCAACATCGAAGGAAACATAAACTAAATTGCCTCCCAGGCGTCCCAACACAAATAAAGACATTAGTTTAAAACGCCGAGATTCTTACATAACTTAGTTGAAACCGCAGAACTACCCAACTACAGAAGCAACAATAAATCGCATCTTAAAATATTGTTTCTAAAAGGAAATGAACACCTATGTACGGTAGACCGCACAGCTGTAACAACAACAAAATACGAAAATCTATCTTACTGCCTTGAAATAAAGACGCTAGCATAGTCAAATTGTTACCACTAATGCAAGGTTGACTGTATTAATTCACTAGCTGTGAATTTGGCACACTTTTCAGGATTCAGAGACACATAAATTCTGAAGTTGGCAATATATATCTCTTACTCGACACCAAAACCATATCGATATTAAAATTGAGTTCGCAAATGGTTTTATGAAATTAAAATTGGACAGATTTTATGACTAGAATGTATATGTGGGTGAACTTTGAATATTTTTAGCGCTGTGACCACTTAGTGTAGAACATGAAATTATTGTATAGTTCAACTAGAAGTGACTTTTTTTGAAGGGAAGTTGCCCGCGTCTCCGCCCGCGTGGGTAACGGTTATCTCGGCAAAAAAAACGCCATACGTTACCTACTTTGTTTCTTGGGATTCAAGCTTGCCCCACACCAAGATTCATCAAAATCGGTTAAATGGAGCCGTAAAAGCATATCAGATAAACAGACATAGTTACTTTCGCATTTATAATAATAGTATCAATGGATTTAGCAGAAATAAATTTGTGAATATTATATAAACAGGCTTGTGTAAACAGTGATCCGCGTCTATCCTGTCAGTCAACATTCCCTAAATTTTTCTCTCTCATCATTTTTTTATTGACCACATGTCGCCCTAAATACTATCACAAACACTACCACGGTATTAAGAATTTACGAGCGATAGCTCCATATAAAGAAGGGTAATCGTAGGTCCTAAAATAATATAGAAAGGGATGAAAAGCCATTCGATCGGAGACAATTAAACGAAGGGATGACGTAAAAGGATAGAAATAACGTCAAGAGGTTCACTAACCGTTAAATTAACGTAAAATAACTTATGTCCAAACTTAAATAGTTCAAATATATCCCAATTTTAAGATGTGAATTAAAATTGTAAAGATTTAATGTAAGTCATTAATTTCCTGATCATACTAGATTCGATTTTTGTGCAGACAGCAATGTTGAAAACCAAATTCATTTATATATTATACCTACTTTAATATAGATTTAAATATTTTATAAAGTATATCCCCCTATATACTTCCCCCTGTATATCTCCCTATATTAGTTATATAGGTAATTATGATAATGATACATCGGTACATACAATTATAAAAATTTTATGTCACAAAACATAGACGCAGCGCACTGCGCATCGTATTTGAAATATTTTTTACCCAGAAGAAGTAAGAACAGTTGCAGTCTTAATGCCAATGAGGATTAAAACCCAGGTGTAACGACTTCTACGTTTCTTAACACTCTGTACTGCAGTCTCTTCTATGCAAGCTATCTCCGTGTTATTACTATTGTAATGTTGGCAGCCCATCTGACCTTTGACCATTGTGGCTTAAGATAACACGAGCTTTGACTACGTGTGCTAAGCTGGGCTTTAAAACTTACGAGTACTAGGAGCATAGGAACTTTGGCTTATTACTTACTTCACACATTTGTAGTTCATTTAAGTACTCAAGAAATTTTGGTTCGGTAATTTAGAGCAAGAAAAAAGAGTCCTTATTACATAGTGGTAAAAGATCTAATGGGCTTAGAAAGGTCTGGACGATTTTTTTTGAAGTAAAATTTCTTTACCCACACTTGACTCGGGGAGTATTCTGGTGAATACGTGACGAGAGCGTTAGGAAAAGTGTGAAGTTGAGAGGGAGATATAAGTTAGTGAAGATAGAAAGAGAGAGAGAGTTACGTTTTGTATATCACTGTAAAGGCAAGAGAGAGAGGTGAGAGCACACATTTTCTTTCTATCTTTCTCTCTAATGAGTTACGTTTCGTATATAAAAAAGTTTGACTCTAGCCGTGTGGTCTAAAGCCCATCGTTTTTTTTTCGTTGTGGTCCGATGGAACATAGCGCTGAGGATTTTTTTTTTCTAACCCTCATAGCCTTCATTACCTGGTATTTTAATCTTTTTTTTTTATTCTTCTATTCTTTATCAAACTGACTTACTTTGCGGAACCACCTTTTCTTAATCAACCTGAGAATTAAACATTGATTCAGTTAAAAGCAAACATAGATCTCGCGTACTTTGTGGCCAAAATACAGTGGGTTTCGGCCGACGCAAACGAACGCTTCCATGACAGAGGTCTCAAAATTACTACGCACTTAGCGTAAGTTACACAAAATTGAGTTTAGGGTCTTACTTAGAGTCCACTCCGGCTTTGGTTGTGGAATATTGCCAACTTGATAAATAAAGGTGTTTTATGGCTGAACTCTTGTCTTAATCTGGATATCAAAACCATCTGTTTGAGTTGTGATATAATTTTTCATTGTTTCTTTGAAATTATTTATTTTCGCGAAGGGTTGCGGGACATTTATTTCATCTTGTTGAAACCACCAAAAGCTTTTGGTGGTTACAATGCCAGTTTATCAATTCATATTTATCAGGCTGAAACTGCTTACATAGATGCGATTAGGTAAATTTCTGTGTAAGTAAAATTACTCAACTCACGCAACAAAAAGTTAATCTAAAATGTCCCAACCAATCACAACAATCCAAATAACATTCGACAAATTGAAATCGAGAACAATCCGCGACAAATAAGCCCTTTGGAAAGTTACTTCAATATTTTATTATAAATTGTTTATTTTTCACCGAGGGTGGAGCGTAAACAGAAAATATTGCTAAAGGTCTGAGAGAAATTAAAAAGTTTTAATTGAATATTAGCCAGCTGAGCGGTTATAGAAAGTTACTTTCTTCATTGGTAGCTGTGCGTTCACTCTGTAGAAACTCACACAGATTGAAGTTCTGCCGCCGAAAATATACAAGTTTGTGAAAAAAAAGTAATTAAATTTGAAGTATCAAAAGTTTTGAAACTAGACGGTGAAGTAGTCTTTTTTGAACATAGTCTTGCTGTTAAATTTTCTTTGAAAGTACAAGTTTTGGATTTTCTAAAGCAAAAACCACAGATGCTGTCCATAAATTAGTATAATCAAGATTGAGGCTGAAATACTAATTCAACATTTTTAACTGTTCATGATAAGATTACGGTTTTATTACGTTTACGACCAGATTAATGTGAATAATAAGCGATAGATATTTTATTATAAGCGATGAAGTTTAACAAATATTTTCATTTTATTGAACTTGTGATGGCGAATAAGGCACGGCTGTAAAGGCCGTACAATCTTTGCCTTGACCTAAGTCTTCAAGGAGTAGCTTTACTTGGGTTGTAAACTTACAGTAAACATAGACAAGCATAGAGCGCGCGCATCGCTAGTAGCCCCTAGTGTGAGCGTAAGCAAATTTTTAGCTTAATGTTACGCTACGCTTGTTTACTGATTTAAGTGATTTTTCGTGCTACGACAAATGTTTATGCAAAAATATCGATGGTTCCGATATTATTAAGGTAATATTAGGTTATGAGATAGTTTTATTAAAACGGCACTCTTTGACTAATTTTACGAATATACTTGTTCATATTAGTGCCTTCAGTTCATACTCGATATGCGCACTCTATAATTTACTTATTTTTTTCTCTAAGGTTGTAAATTACACAGAAGTATCACCAATGCCTTATCAATTTCCCACGCTGTACTTTTATACAGCGAGTTATGCACCTCATGTGGACGGATGTGGTCACCTATATTATAATAAATAAATATTACGTTTAGACCACACGAAATATAAATAACGTATATAAGTGAAACTTAGGTATGTTTTTTTTTATTTCAACTGTGTTGAACTGTTGCTTTTGTTTCGTGTTTATTTTACCTGCTTCCAATATGTGAGTACATGATATATTTTATCTTATTTCATTACAGGTACATATTTCTCTCTCTTAACCTTTAATCATACTTACTACTCTTCAAAAAAATCCAGAAGGATATTAGTGTTACGTCACACCTATTCATTACACACTTACACTTGCACTTCGTGGGAGTAAGAAGATTTATTTACAAAACATTTCTTAAGAAACAAAAGAGCTAAAGATAGAAGTTACATTATTCTACTACATTCTAGATAACCTTGTCATGTTGTCTATCTATTAATATACTGATTATAAACTTGGCCTCATGGGTTACGTAATACCTACTGATTTATTGAATGAATGTCATTTTATGTGGCGAGACATATACCTAACTAAGTAGGTATCTTTGACATAATGGCATTGCAAGGAGTTACTGGACTTGGATATAACATAACTGTTCGGAATTAGGTTTGTTTAAAATATAGTTTGTTGTTTGTAACCAGTAGACATAAATACGTAGGTTTTTTGTAGACATCTAGGTACACCAAGCCTTCCTAACCAAACATGTATGTCAAAAAAATACGAAACCTTATTTGACTCCCTAGATTCACCTTTACTTTTACCTACCTACCGACATCTACATCTTCTAGCTCCGTTACAAAGCCCGGTTAAAAATTATATGAACAAAATATCATTGATATCAAGTAAAATATCGCGCGTAAGGCACACTTCGATTTGCAGCGTAGCAATAAAAACGATAACATTAGGTTTTATATGCACGGGCGCGCGAGTTATTCCAGCGAAATAAAACTAAACAAAAATATTGCGAATTGAATATAAAACTTTAAATAAATAATCCTCACAAATTTTATGTACTTGACATGACGTATTTTGAGAACTTCTTTTATCATTTGAATGCTACTTTATTTAAGACTAGCTGTTCCCCGCGACTTTGTTCGCGTGTTTTAGTTTCAACGGTTTTTCATTTTTGCAACATTTTTCATTTATGCTCCGCTCCTATTGGTCGTAGCGTGATGTTATATAGCCTATAGCCTTCCTCAATAAACGGACTATCCAATACAAAGAGAATTTTTCAATTCGATTCAGTAGTTCCTGAGATTAGCGCGTTCAAACAAACAAACAAACTCTTCAGCTTTATAATATAAGTATAGATTAACATAGGCTATAGAATATTTTGAAAAATAAATATCCACCCTTGCTAGGCCGGGGCAGGCTGCTAGTAATTAATATTCTATATCTATAATTTTAAGAATATTATTATTATAAAGAGGAAAGCTTTGCATTGTTGTATGTTTGTAACGAATAAACTCAAAAACTACTGGACCGATTACAAAAATTCTTTCAATAAAAGAATGATACATTATCGCTGAGTAACATAGGCTATATTGCTGTGCTACCCGTGCGAGGCCTAGCGGGTTGTTAGCACTTAATAATTATGCAAATTTTCCACAACTAAGTACTTATACCGATTCACTAGACTATGCTTATTACGTGCAGTATGACCTACCTATGAATTAGTTTGGCCTATTGTATACAATTTCTCGCATGTTAGGCGAACTAATAGGTACATAGTTTAGTAGTTACCTATCGAAGGTAAGACGATTAGAATTGAACGTTGAAGTTAGTATTGAATTTAATGACCCGAATGGCTAAGTGCTTTGTTACCCCTGTCTAACCTTTGTGTGATCTCCAGATTCAATCAGGGTGTTATAATGCATGCAAAACATATTGTAATATTTGCAAATTCACTTACAATCTATATACTAATACTCGTATATAAAGCTGAGAGTTTGTTTGTTTGTTTGAACGCGCTAATCTCAGGAACTACTGGTCCGATTTGAAAAATTATTTAAGTGTTGGATAGCTTATTTATTGTGGAAGGCTATAGGCTATATAACATTACGCTGCAACCAAAAAGAGCGGAGCATAAATGAAAAACCGTTGAAACTAAAACATGCGGACAAAGTTGCGGGGGACAGCTAGTAATATATATTTATTTACAGTAATAAGTACTAACATAGAGCGCAGTATTGCGTTTCTTAGTATATCGGGTCCGTTTATCAAACTCCAAGGATACTGCGCTCCATAGCCGTTTGGCTGACTCGAGGCGGGATTTTTGGATATTGGTGAGTGACCAAATTTACACATGTAATTTTTTAATTTTCAGTTCTCACAAGGTTCGTAATTTTTCAATGGACTTGGCTACCATTTTTATTCGCTACAAATACATTTTCGGACTTATCTTTGACAGAAGATGTTTTTATTGCGTATTACTAATTATAGTAAATCATTTATCAATGACATTGACACTATGCGTTATCTTGTGACCCCTGCGTCATGAACACACCCACGATCGTCATATTTCTCGATTTGTATTTCGAACATAATATCATAGTTTGACACACCTTTACCGTTATCATTAGGGTGACGATTTCGGTGCATAGGTACCTACTGGTATCTTTCATATCAGTTCGCTTTTCTTCCAATAAGTACCTACTAAAAATACTACAAAATCTTAGTGAAGAGTGTATCTATGGCGGAATACAGGATCTAAATACTTGAGCCGAGTTCACCTTACTAATTAGTGATGACCACAACCTTATCTGTTAATGTAAAAGTTATCAATTCAATGCCCAATTTAATATCTATCTATCCAGAATATGTCGTCAGCAAATGGTTAGTATGAAAAACGTCTTTAGCATGTTTTAGCAAAAAAAAAAATATAAAAGAAACACGAAACTGAACAACTTTCTTCACAAAATATTTTTTAAATAACTAATCTGATCAGTCACAGAATTAATTTTTTTGTATCTCCACCACTACCACTACCACCTAATTGTAAATGCGCTCCAAAGAGAATACCTACCTGTGTCCAACACTGGGCATATTTGATTATAATTTTAATCTATACATTATGAATGCTATAAAAAAATTAAGAATTAAGAAAATTGTACTACAATCTGTTCCCCTCACAACACTACTCATATAACAGTAGAAACAAAATCACAGCACAACAAGTATTTTATAAGAAACTACCTACACTAGACCATTAATAAAGATTACGAACACAATGGCCCTAGGATTGACCCCTGTCGCACGCCACTGAGACGCGAGACTAGCATGCGAGCAGTGACTGATCCAGAAAAATAGTGCATTGACGAAGATCAACTATAAAGTAGCTAGGTACCTACTGGATTGGAGAACATTTCAATGACGCAGACATTATTGGTATAAGACATTAGTATTTTGTGAGTCCATACTGTGCTGTGTATCTTAGACCACTTGATAGCGGCACATAGATCGATAATATTATCTCGCTACTGTCATTTTTATTTTATAAATTAGTCGTAGTTCCATATCGTGGTTATGTGCCACGATAACTACTCCACGATTTCTTGTTTAAAATAAACAATAGGAAGGTACTGTC
Source organism: Diachrysia chrysitis (assembly GCA_932294365.1). Classification (NCBI taxonomy): domain Eukaryota; kingdom Metazoa; phylum Arthropoda; class Insecta; order Lepidoptera; family Noctuidae; genus Diachrysia; species Diachrysia chrysitis. The sequence continues at coordinate 10,366,630 of OW028656.1, read as the reverse complement.
TGAACCATAAAATTAATAACGTTTTTTAAATATTTTGTATAGTTATATTTTTATTTGTCGTAAATAGTTACCAGGATTACATAAATCGTCTGCCTTCCTACATCGATCTGACTTCAATTAATTGCTTCTCGGTTACAACTTTAGATAACCTCATCTTCTAGCATTTGCGACGTAGGTAGTAACACGTTACCAGGATGTTAAATAAATTATAGTAGGCATATTGCGATAACCTTGAAAATTTACCGATAAAATTTATGAACAAAATGATGATGAAGTGGACTAAAAAAATACCTACTCAGTGGTTTTTAAATATTCTTTTAAAGTTTAGGTAGGTAGCTAAAGCTAAATAAACACCCTTTAAATTTACCTTTTTTTTGTAGGTACGTAGTTACCTTCTCAACCAGGTACCTACTTACTTACTTATTTAATTAAACAATACTTACACTACTTAATACCTACGTACTTTAAAGTTTAAAGTCCGGGGAAGCAGTCAAAGTCTGGCCGTCTTTTTTTACAAAAAGATTTAGTGCATAATTATTATTTCACAATGTTTATTTTATTTGTTGAATTACGCATTTGATTTTTATCGGCCCAAAGTGCAGATTAAAAACATTAAAGTGACTCAATAATAACAAAAGTTTTCATTAAAAAAATCTCCCAAATTTAAATGAACGGAAATAGATTAAAGTAAATTAAACAATCTTTTTCACTTTGTTTATTTTATACACAGCGTCCGTGGAGTAAATAACGCGTCATGCGGTATCGCGGTTTCAGCTATGGCGTCATAGCAATAATATAACGCGCTAAGCAAAAATTTGTCGTTTTCTTACGTCAATAGGCATCGTTCTAAAACCATAATTTTTAAAATTTATTGCGTATTAACTCTGCTCTCCAAAAATAAAATATAACGTATACACTGGTAAAATAATTAAACAATTTTATAGTCGGCCGAGGAAACATTAATGTTTGTTGCAAACATTTACTAAACTGTGACATGAAACTTACTTGGCATCCCGTAGATACGTTCTGAAACATAGGATATTTGACATTTACGGTACCACGTTTTATTACTGAATCTTTAGCCTTGCAATTTGAAGTCCTCATTACATTGATGTACATTTCGATTTGGTTATTAGTTAAGAAAATAACCAGTAAAAGTATGAACATCTATGACGGTCGGATTAATTGATTCAGGTTTCATTCTCTGACGACGAAACTGTGTGTACGTGGTTGAATCAAGTGTTGAAGTTCTTGTTTTTCAAAGATACTTTAATTAAAGTAAGTCGGCATTTCGTTATTCTATTAATTTCTGACAAAATAAGTGTAGTTATATAAAACGTGTAATTACTTAACTCCATAGCTACTTTTTCAATGTATGGATAACATTTTAAACAAGTCAATTCTAGATTGTTTGGACTTATGTTTCTACACATGAGGAAGTTTATAACCATTCTTTAGTTAGGTTTATTCAACACGATTCTCACTTAAACTAGTCATTACCTTGTGACACTTCGTTCTCCATTCAACCATTGCAGTATTACTACTCAATAAAATTAAAACCAAGGTATGTGCTTGATGTTTTGTGTTTTGTTGTTCATGAGTTTGGAAATGTACTGAGCAGTTTTATAGTTTGTATAGTTATCTCTAAAAGTTTGGTATCATCACTATAAATCCAGTTTTGTTTTATAATATTTACTGACATGACTTAACAGTAAGTGGTTTATAGCAGTTTGCACCTGACCTGGCTATTAGATATTCATTGAACTTTTTAACCCATAAATATTCAAGTTTTTATACTGCAATGGTCCGGTTTAATTTGGCTCCATACACATACTACTAGTTGTTATCAGTGTAGTAAGTTAAGTTGTTTGGCCATGTTGACCTAATGACCTATGTACGTTAACAGTAAGCGATGAGACAAATCCTTCGCCTCCGTGTATTCAGTTCACTACTGACATCCACAATGAGAAGTCATACGTACATTGATTCTTTGGGCTCGGCCAGGTAAAATATTAATTGACAAATTTGTGCTGTGGCTTTGATTCTCACTTGTTTTGGTTACCTTCCATTTTATATTTGGAATAATCTATTTTTAGTGCACACTGTACTTTTTTTTCTGTAATTAATTTAATTTTAAGTTTTTAACAAAATAGGCTTGGTTTTTTATTAATCTTGCTAAAATTTTTTTCCTAATGGCACTTCATTTTCTGTTTTGGTGTGTATAAAACGAATTGATTTTGTAGTTTTTTGCACTGGTTATGTAATTAAACCTTTTAACTAGTGTATTTATTTAAAGTTATAAAATTAATAGATTTTGATCCTGGCTTTTATGACATTTAACTAACACCATGGCCAGCCAATTTATTAACCAAAATTTTATTTAATTGTTTAACTTTAATGTGTAATTACTTTTGTATCAAAAATCCAAGAGTAAATTTGCTATTTATTAAGACAATTTTAGTTTGAAGTGCTTATGTGTTAATTATTTTTCAAGCAGCATTATGGCCAGAGTTCTCGACGGCAAAGCCTTAGCAACTGAAGTGAAGAATGAATTGAAAGTGGAGATTGCCAACTGGGTCAACCTCGGTCACCGAGCCCCATCTATCCGGTGCATCTTAGTGGGAGACGATCCAGCTAGCCACACATACGTCAACAACAAGATCATAGCAGCTAGATACATAGGCATTGATGCTGAAGTTATCAAACATGACAGTACCATAACTGAAGAACAACTTTTAAGAGAAATAGAAACATTGAATGCTGACAGTAATGTAGACGGTATCTTAGTACAGTTACCGATACCTGAAACAATGAGTGAAAGGAAAGTTTGTAATGCAGTGGCTCCGGAGAAGGATGTTGACGGTTTCCATATTGTAAACATCGGACAGCTGTGTGTTGACATGCCAACTATGGTACCTGCAACTGCTTTAGCTGTTATAGAAATGTTGAAAAGGTAAGCTAGCTTATTATAACATAATTGTACTGTTTTATTAATTGATTTTATAAACTGCTTATTCATTCTCTTCCAACATTAATTTTATAAGTCAGTCTTCAATCATTTTGATCCATACACAGTATTTTTGTCGAGTGGTATTTAATTTTAATATCCCTTCGAATTATTTATTAAAAAAGGTGAAATAGGAGTAGGATTTTTAATTTTATTTAATTCATAGGTTCAACATCGATACATTCGGTCGCAACGCAGTCGTGGTCGGCCGATCTAAGAATGTAGGACTACCGATCGCTATGATGTTGCATAGTGACAAGAAACATGACAATGGACTTGGAATGGATGCTACTGTGACTATTTGCCACCGTTACACACCAAAAGAAAAATTAGAATCTTTCTGTCAAAGTGCCGATATTATCATCACTGCTACTGGTAATTAATTTTAAGCTTTGGATAAAAAAAAATCGATTCTATCGTTCTTTTTTTGTATTTGAATCGAGAATTTTCTTTAGTTTGCATGATTTTCTTTTAAGCCGGTATTTTATTTTTGTGTTTTTTTTTTAGGTGTTCCTAAACTTATTAAGGCAAATATGGTGAAACCTGGCGCGACGATCATTGATGTGGGTATCACTAAAGTTACTGACGAAAACGGAAAATCCAGATTAGTTGGTGATGTTGATTATGATGGTGAGTAATAAAAAAATATTGTATTATTAGTATTTTATATGAAGTTTTTCTGGCAACCTTTAATTTAAAGGATTCTATTAGTAATATTCTATTTAGTTTTTACTTCTTACCTTCTTCTTCCTACCCTCTGGATACCTAACTAAAAATACTATTAATAGGTCTCCATAAACTATTAGTATGTTACATTACTCCCTTTTTTCCTAACAGAAGTAAGCAAGGTCGCCGGTGCGCTAACGCCGGTTCCAGGTGGCGTGGGCCCCATGACTGTTGCCATGCTGATGCACAACACTTTCCAGGCGGCTAAGAATCTTCGAACCAAGTCTGCATTGCAGTAAATATTTAATTTCGGCCTTTCTCATTTGGTAGGCCCCATGACTGTTGCCATGCTGATGCACAAAACTTTCCAGGCAGCTAAGATTCTCGAACTAGGTCTGCATTGCAGTAAAATTCAATTTCAGCCTTTATTATTTTTTATATTTTTTCTGTCTGTCTATACCTATAAAGACAATCTTATAAGACTTTACTACTAGACTTCACAGTAGTCTTCCATTATTTTTTCTGGTTTCTGAACTTTTCCTTTGTTTTTTTTTGTGTTTAAAAGTGATTTTTATATCGAATACCTACAAAATTATTTATTTAAAATTTTGATGCCAAGGAATCTCTTAGCCCGTTCGACTACACGAGGCGATGCCGCGATGCGATGTAGTTTCCGATGCCCGACGACTTTGCTCTCCAAGGACGCGTGCCGTGTCCGAAACTCTTTGATTTTGTATGGAGGTCGTTGCTTGGAAACTAAAATTTACGGGTATCGGAGATTTGCGTCGCCTTGTGTTCAATGGGTTTAATTTGAATATTTTTTGTCGGAGTTTATCAATTTCTAAGTGCCTTGATATTAAATTGTATGTTTTATACCCTATTTAATAATATAATTGTTAGATTTTAAGGATCATTGAGTATTAAAAAGGTAATTAATATTATTATTAGTGGGTATATTCATTATTCTTAAGATTGTTAATTATACAACTAATTAAATAGGATATTTTCTGTATAATGATATTTAGATTTTATATCAATATATACATTCCTAAGACAGAATGGAATGGCTGTGACTACAATACGTTTTATAGATGCTCATTTTGTCAAAGGTGCTTCGAAATGAAGTATAATTAATATTAAGCCTTATGTTAAACTGTATAGGGTTCACTTTTAAAATAAGTGCCAAAACTTAAAAAGTGTTTAGTTTTCTAACAAATTTCCATTTCACCTAATCCATTTCCGTTATTGTGAAATCATATACAAAATCATAAGTATAAATTATTCCATGTTTAGTTGTTTAAGATTATATAAGACATATTTAAATACACAAATGTATTTTTGGCGTATTAATTTGTTATTTAAGTTTTGTTGTTAATTACAACGTTATGATTATTACACATTCAATATAAAATGATGTTATTATTTCCTTAACTTCCTTACGGACCTTATTTTAAACTAGCTGTCCCCCGCGACTTCGTACGCGTGTTTTAGTTTCATGGGTTGCATGTGATTTGCGCGGAACCCTAATTATTTTTCTAAAATAAAAGTAGGTATGAGTAATATAACCTCAGCTATCTGCCTGTTCCAGAGATAAGCGCGTTTATACAAGTGTCAACAAGAGCCAAGTGTACTTGATATTATTTTTTTTGCGGAAATCTTTTGAAACTGAGATATCTCTTAATATCTTAATTGAAATTAAATTTCGTAAATGGCATTTACGTTCAAAATTAAATACTTGTTATGATTAACGTATTTATTTGAATAAGGATTAAATAACATTCAAGTTTATAAAAACAACTAGGTACGCAAGTATTGCATTATTTTAAAACAAATTTGATTACCGTAAAAAAAGTTATAGTGAGTCAACCGTAAAAGATAGACGTATGCTGTCGCGGCTTTTTTTTAAACTTTTAAAGAGGAACAATTCCGTTATACATGATTTTTGCGTAACTTTCACCTTTTACGCAGCGCGAGCAACGAAACCCCCAATGGGAATAATATTTTTCCCTCTTTTATAACATTTTTCATTTATGCTGCGCTCCTATTGGTCGTAGCGTGATGTTATATAGCCTATAGCCTTCCTCAATAAATGGACTATCCAACACAATCATTTGTTAATTCGAACCAGTAGTTCCTGAGATTAGCGCGTTCAAACAAACAAACTCTTCAGCTTTATCTAAATATATATAACTCAAAGGTGACTGACTGACTGACATAGTGATGTATCAACGCACAGCCCAAACCACTGGACGGATCGGGCTGAAATTCGGCATGCAGGTAGATGTTATGACGTAGGCATCCGCTAAGAAAGGATTTTGATCAATCTACTCCCAAGGGGATAAAATAGGGGATGAAAGTTTGTATGAAACTTTGTCAATTTTAAACCGATCGGGCTGAGTCTTTGCATGCAGAAAGCTACTATGACGTAGGCATCCCCTAAGAAAGGATTTTGATAATTTCCACACCTAAAGAGATAAAATGGGGGATAAAAGTTTGTATAAATCTTCTTAGATTTTCGACACGCTAAACAAAAGTAAAGCCGCAAAAACTATACCTAATTAATAATAATACTTCTTAACGCGAGCGAAGCCGCGGGCAAAAGCTAGTAATATTATAAAATAAGTGTCAACTTACTGGTAAGTAACAGTAAATTTAACTAACACATTGAACAGTGTGGCTTATAATTAGTAGGTACACCAGATTACGAAATAGGTATCACTTGTTTGTTTAAAATAAATGGGACCTTAGGACTTCCTTAGGTTTCGTCTAGGTACATTAGGAGCAGATTAAGCGCATCCTCGGTGGTAGCAATTAATTCAAACTGATTCATTTATTACGTCTGTCGGGACAGATTAACTTAAATTTAGTGGGTTTTGCAGCTAAAGGCCATTTTAGACGTCGACTTTCATTGTTCCCACGTAGTAAGTAATCTCCATGAGAAATGTCTGGATTTTACGTAAGACCTTGACCAACCACTGGATCAATGATGAAATTGTACCTACGTTTTTAAGAATTTCTTTAGTAGGTAAAGTTTGAATTGAACATCTGTAAGACATAGGTACCTCCCTGTATTATTTGATTTCATCTTTTAATGGTCAGTGGTACACGAAATTCTTTACAAAAACGTCAGCAATGGGACTCAGGAAACAGCAAGATAGACTCTTGAAAAACGTCATACATGGGATTTCAAATAGGTAGATTGATTAGCTATAAACTTTACCAAACAACCTAATTTCTGAGCATCAACCATAAAGACACCGCACTCCCTTTATGCTTAATCTAGCAGAAGGTGTAAGTTAATAATTAACTAGTGTTCAGAATTAAACGATGTCGTAGTACATTTTAGTTGTAGATCACAAGGGTTTGCGGGCACACATATTTAAGACCACACCTCTAACTCTATGCTAGCGATATTACCGCAAATGTTAAAGATTATTCGGTTCTGAATAAATTATCAGAGGAAAATTATGTTCTTTTATATACGAAATAATACGTGTCCCAACCAAATCGTGCCTACAAAAAAAAAACAATTTTAGGAAAAAAAACGATTAAATACCAACAATCATTGGGTTATACCTTGACTGTACTTGTATTTTCAGTCTTGGTAACTGTACAGTGTACTGTACCTACCTAATAAAAAGTGTGCAACTTTGAGGATGTTAATTAAGTAATATAAATAATACTCAAGTATTTACTTATTAGACGACCTCCGTGGTCGAGTGGCGTACACACCGGTTTTCAAGGTGTCGCCAGCTCTGAGGTCCCGGGTTCGATCCCCGGTCAAGGTAGAAAACTCCTTTTCTACATTGTCTCGGGTCTGGGTGTGTGTGGTACCTTCGTTGTCTCTGAATTCCATAACACAAGTGCTTTAGCTACTTACTTTGGGTACAGAGCAATGTAGGTATGTGATGTTGTCCACATTTATTTATTTATTATTTAAGTATCTACCTATAATAAGTATCGTCGACTTTAGAAAGTAGGTACCTAACATCTATATAACTCATTATAAAATGTCTTACAAGATGTAGGTATACCTACTAATAATGTAGATAAGTTTTGCCCGAAATAGGCCTTCAATTAAACTGGAGTTGACGTGCGTTATCGCTTGTTATCTATTTGAAGTCACATGTGGGAATATTGTTCAGTTCATTGTGGATCAAGATTGCGTGCTACACTTACCTACTAAGTACCGTTATTATGAGTAGGTGTTTACGTCATTAATTCATCGGACAAGAGCAGTCGTAATCGATTTCCTGTTGTAAATTCTTAATAAGTAGTTTATGCCATCATCATGTCAAGTTGTAGGCATCTGCATAAACAAAGTGAATGGTTCCTCCTTGGGGTTGTATGATTTTCATTATTTATTATTTATTTTCATTATTTTATGTATGAGTACTATCTAGGTAGGTACCTACCCCTGCCGAGGCCGCGCAGAGCTTGCGTAACGCGGTGTCCTGCGTGAAGCGATCCCGCGGCTTCGGCAAAGGCAAGGACGGGACTGGGGTGTTTTTAGTCGGTGTAAGTCCGACATATCCCCACGCCCGCCGTGCCCTCGGTGTGGGTTGAAGTCATCAGAGTTTCATCCCGACAAGAAAAAGGGTAGGTACCTAACTAAATTTAAATGACTGAGTAATTCCCTTAGATTAGCTACCTAAGTAGGCATTTTAAGTAAAACACTAGGTAGTTATGATAGCAACATAGTTAAACTAAATATTACTTACTAGCAGTCCCCCGCGACTTTGTCCACGTGTTTTAGTTTCAACGGTTTTTCATTTTTGCTCCGCTCCTTTTGGTCGCAGCGTAATGTTATATAGCTTATAGCCTTCCTCTATATATGGGCTATCCAACACTGAAATATTTTTTCAAATCGGACCAGTAGTTCCTGAGATTAGCGCGTTCAAACAAACAAACAAATAAACAAACAAACTCTTTAGCTTTATATATTAGTATAGATTTAGGTAAGTACCCACCTATCAAAATAAAATAACAACTCTAGATATCGGTTGGTAGGTACTATCAACTTGTTTTTCTTTCTAGTTGCCAGGTCAGAGAAAGCGGTTTATGGCACAAGGTTTTTTTTTATTAACTACTCTCCTTAATTGGCTAAGTTATAAATTGTATTTCTTTAACAATCAACTCAAAGTAGGTACCTTGTTAGGTTAATCTTCATTAAATTAATTTGTTAATTGAGAAGCCTCGTGTTTCAAATAGGCACTCAAACGTTTGCCAAAACGTGTTATGCTTAATGAGGAAAATGTAATTGTTGATAGGCGCCTACCTCCTTCTACGAAAATTTCATCAATTTTTACCTCTTGCAATTTCTTTAAACAAGTACCTACCTATAAACATTATTTACCTAATATACTGTAACTGTTTACAATATTATGTAGGTACCTTTACCTATCTACGCGTACCTAAATTTAATTCCTTTTTTTTCTCTTTTTTTTATATACGATTCCCGCACTACGAAATTTAATCCTTGTGTCGCGAGGGGTTTTACAAACATTCAAATCACATGCACAAAGAACATCCGGACTTGGCATCAGCGTTTGTGTGATCGCACAAATGCTTGTCCCATGCGGGGATCGAACACGCAGCACGTCGCGTTGCTAATTGGCGTGGTGACCTATACCACTCGGCTATCCGTGCAGTCAATTGTAAAAATACATCCGTTTCTTTGCCCGTCAGCGCTTGAATTTCTATAAAGTAGTTGGTAAGGTCCTACCAACAAGGTTTGCGCGCTTTGATGTTTGTCAAAAAACCGAAATGGGTTGGAAATGAAATCCTTTGCAAATGTCGTTCTACACTTGTGGGTTTGCGTATTCGTGAGAATGTGAGTGACCGACATTACGCTAAGGTCCGCCTTACTTGCTTGTTTGATCCTGCGTCTGTTTTATAAAGACATTAAATATGAATTTCAAGTGAGTAGTTATTGTAACTAACTGCCAGTAGGTACCTAAGTAGGCTACTTCTGTCTCAGGAAATCGAGGACGTCAAACTATAATATGTATCTAGTTGTGAAAAGAAAAACGTTTATATAAAATATTTGTTTTAAATACTGGAGTCCCGACTTAAAATGATAAATTGATAACTGACGCAAATAAAGATGCGTAGACGCATTAGCAAAAAAAAAAAGATAAAGCGTTGGATCCAAAAGCATGTTTTCAATTCAATTGTTAACAATTATTGCGTTTGACTGGAAAAGATAGCAAAATAAAAACAATTCTGTGTTTGCATATTGCGTTAGACGGTTTGCGTAAGTATTTTTTTAAGTCGGTTATTTTTGTCAATCTGACTTGGGAACAATGATAAATGGTCGCTGGGGGTCAGTTTATAAGAATTATCAATTTATAAATGCGTCTTAGTACCTACCGTATGTGGTAAATAAGATAATATTATGTTATATTACAATAGAAAGAAGCAAAAACCATCTTGAAAAATCTAATGCGGAAATAATACCCTTTTCTTTTTGTTACGGAATGAAAATCTAATGACTTCAACCCACGCCGAGGGCACTACGTGGGGATATGTCGGACTTGCAACAACTAAAAACACCCCGGTCCCGTCCTTGCCTTTGCCGGAGTCCCGGGTTCGCTAAAGCATGCTTGGGGCGGGGCTCGAAATACTACCCTGCGTAGGTACAGTAAACTAAACTACTGGAAAAGGTAGAGACTTGATTCAAATAAAAATCTACTTTAAATAGGCATTTATAAAAACGTAGCTATTGCCCGCGACTTCGTCCGCGTAGATCGAAAATGGATCTAATAGGTTTTTTTATTGGTTTTAAATACGTATCTATTTATTTTATGCTTCTAACCATAAGCTCGTATATTAAATTTAATGCTTCTAACTTTGAAAGGTCGGGCTTCCCATATGAACTTCCAACCTCTACTGATATTCGTGTCTATTTATGTAACCAAGAGCTAATATATGAAATTTCAAGCCTCTGATTTTTAAGTTGACTGATTTCCAAACACACCTTAAAACTCTCTTTCACCGCCTTAAGGGTTGAATTTCGAAAAATCCTTTCTTATCGGATGCATACGTCATACAAACAACGCACCGTCCAAGTTTCAGGTCTCTGCGATCAGCGGTTTACGCTGTGCGTTGATCCGTTATTCAGGACAAAGCATTTTATACTATGTATAGATAGATTACAATTATTATGTCGTTACCTACAAAAACATTACTTATCATAAATATCGTTGACATTTTGGGAAATAAACGTATTTTTTGTATGTTCTAAGTACGAAAATACCTATCTACGACAAAAAAGCAGAATTATGTGACAATATAATTATTTCAAATTAATACAATTAGTGCGTCAAATCAAATGAAATCTGTGAACAAAATACGTATAAAACCCAGTTGGTAGCAAATAAGATACGTCCCAAAATCAAGGTCAGAGCGGGCTTTAGCATCAATATTTTAAATACGAGCAGATGATATAAGTCTATCACATTTGACGACCTGCGTGGTCGAGTGGCGTACACACCGGTTTTCAAGTTGTCGCCAGCTCTGAGGTCCCGGGTTCGATGCCCGGCCGGGTCAATGTAGAAAACCCCTTTTCGACATTTTCTCGAGTCTGGGTGTTTGTGGTACCTTCATTGTGTCTGAATTCCATAACACAAGTGCTTTAGCTACTTACTTTGGGTTCAGAGCAATGTAATTGATGTCGTTCACATTTATTAAAAAAAAAAAGAAAATCTAATACCTAGAACTACCAAAGTAGGTTCAACGAAATAATCTGTTGCGAATGTAGACCTTATTTTATTTTTCTCAGACCGCTGACAAAATTGGTAAGAGAGCTTTCACTTATTTGTAACTTGGTTAGACCTAGATTTTAATCAAGTCTATTGAATGTTACTAGGAACAGTTTTTTTTTTGTCAAAAGATAAACCTACCTCACGTATATCCAGTCATTTAGTTTCAAAAGGCTCTTGTTTAGATCCCTCTTTCATAAAAGGGTCAGTACGAAGCCGTTTCACTTATTAAGTATAATAATTAAGTTTCGGAGTCGACCTCTAGGGCTACACTTAGGTCATTTAGACACTCATTTCATTTGTATACTGTTAGTAAAACGCGCCGTGCGCAATAAACTTAGCAATTACGTGTATTGTGAACGGTTTAGGTACTCAGTAAATATTGCTACATAATTGTTATTGCTTGGTGTTAAATAATAAGAATATTATGATTATTTATTGTTTTTATATAACTTCTTCTGTTGTATTATTAGTTACAATTTTCATTGATTAAAAATTAATTGATAGATTTTTTCTTTATTAAATCTGTTTTATTTTCTGTCAGTCCATTCAGCGCTGTTTACTTACCACCATGTAAGCCGCATGTCATTTCTCGTCTAGCAATCGTAAAAAAAAAGTTTGCTATGTATATTTATCACTAGCTGTCCCCCGCGACTTTGTTCGCGTGTTTTAGTTTCAACGGTTTTTCATTTTTGCAACATTTTTCATTTATGCTCCGTCCTATTGGTCGTAGCGTGATGTTATATAGCCTATAGCCTTCCTCAATAAACGGACTACCTATCCAATACAAAAAGATTTTTTCAATTCGAACTAGTAGTTCCTGAGATTAGCGCGTTCAAACAAACAAACAAAAAAACAAACTCTTCAGCTTTATAATATTAAAGTATAGATTTGTACTGGGGTATTTGATCGGGATTTTGAGGGCAAACCAATTTCCCCATACCAAATACGTCCATCCAAAACTAATCACAACTCTTAAGGACTTCATTAAAACCCTTCGTCAACTAATTATGAGGGCTGGTTACAAACGAAAGGAAAATAACTCCCTGATATGACCCTTCTAACGATCTTAATGAACTTAATGTATGAGGAAGGGTTCACAATTAGTATGGTTGGCAATCTACGTAATCTTATTGTCGAATTCGTCACTGAATGAACGATGAAGAGAATGTTTTGTCTAATTACTCGGGTTCTAGGGGTTTGGTATTACTAAGGGCACTTTTATGTGCTCGCTTTGATTAGGCTAAGACTTCGTTAAGAGGGATGAAAAGATACACAAATTGTATGTTTTCAAGAGGTTTTAGGGAAGGATCTGTTTTCTTTTTTTATAGGTTTTAAACCAAGTCTGAATGCTAACATGGTTTGGCAATCACAGTTGCCATTTGTATATTATCAAATACAATTATTTTTGAACTAGCTGTCCCCCGCGACTTAGTTCGCGTGTTTTAGTTTAACGGTTTTTCATTTTTGCAACATTTTTCATTTATGCTCCGCTCCTATTGGTCGTAGCGTGATGTTATATAGCCTATAGCCTTCCTCAATAAACGGACTATCCAATACAAAAATAATTTTTCAATTCGAACCAGTAGTTCCTGAGATTAGCGCGCTCAAACAAACAAACAAACAAACTCTTCAGCTTTATAATATTACTAGCTGTCCCCCGCGACTTTGTTCGCGTGTTTTAGTTTCAACGGTTTTCCATTTTTGCAACATTTTTTCATTTATGCTCCGCTCCTATTGGTCGTAGCGTGATGTTATATAGCCTATAGCCTTCCTCAATAAACGGACTATCCAATACAAAAAGAATTTTTCAAATCGGACCAGTAGTTCCTGTGATTAGCGCGTTCAAACAAACAAATAAACAAACAAACAAACAAACAAACAAACAAACTCTTCAGCTTTATAATATTAGTATAGATATAGGTAGTATAGATTAAAAAATCTTTGTGACACAAAGATTTTCGAATCTTTTTTTTACTAAAAAATGTATGCTTATTTCAACGTATAGCCGACAACAAAATATAAATAATAAAATATATTAAAATTAAAAAAAAAGCACTTGAATAATTATGACTACTTAATTAATACTCATTAAAAACTTCCCCTTGAATGAAAAACCGTGACAAACTATGAAAAACCATAAATGAAGTGTTAACATTACCCTTTAGTTAAACAAATAAAGGGGAAGCTACTGATTTCGTATGCACCCCTCACCGCGCATTAGGTGCACTCAACTAGTGACAATAAAGTTATTACAGTGTGAGTAGGCGTAAAACCGAACTGTGGGCCGACATGCAAAATACTCTGAATAGCTACGATATGACTAATGTGTTCAGTGCAATGGAAACCCCTTTAAAACAGCTTAAAGAGCTATTGCGGTTAACTTGACCGTTAACTAACTGACTGTAACTTTTTTTTTGGCAAACCATACTAATTATTTTTAATCATTTTTTACGCATTAACGCACGCGGAGCGAATATTTGTAATTAAACACAAATAGTTTAAATTCTAAAATAGTATAAACTCTAAATTATATTTAAACCTCAGACAGGACTCAAACCTGCGTGTTTAAATTTCGTTCCAGTGGTTGCAGTTTCGAGTCCTGCCTGGGGTTTAAATTACAAACAATACCTACTTATCTAAGTCTACTGCTTAATTTTAACATCTAACAAAGATGATTAGGTAAAGCAGCATCCGTATCTGAAGTTAGGCTCGTAAGCAGATATTAAAAGTTAGTTTACAGATTTCATCATAAATATTTACTACTGATAATTAATAAAAACACGTCCAAGAAACTACGCATGTTTGTAAAAGACTAAGGGTGAATGTTGAAATGTCGATCTATCTCAAAACCTAATATTACCCTAATAATATCGGAACTATATATATTTTAGCATAAACGTCGGTCGTCGCACGGAAAATCACTTAAATCAGTAAACAAGCGTAGTACTTACAGCAAAAAATTTGCTCACGCTCGGCACAAGAGTTTACTAGCGATACGCGCTCTCTATGCTGGTCTATATTATATTCTAAGGTAGCGACAGTTAGACATTTAAGTACGTCTTAAAGTTAATTTGCGTTTTAGTATTCAGTATCAGTTTAACGACCTCCGTGGTCGAGTGGCGTACTCACCGGTTTTCAAGGTGTCGCCAGCTCTGAGGTCCCGGGTTCGATCCAGCCGGGGATCCACTTTTCTACATTGTCTCGGGTCTAAGTGTTTGTGGTACCTTCGTTTTTTTTTTCAAACGCCTCCCGCAAATGAATTTAATCCTTGTGTCGCGGGGGGTTTCACAAACATTCAAATCACATGCACAAAGAACACCCAGACTTGGAACAAGCATTTGTGGGTCACACAAATGTTTGTCCCATGCGGGGATCGAACCCGCGGCACGTCGCGCACAGTGGTAATTGGCTTGGTGACCTATACCACTCGGCTATCCGTTTAGTCTTGGTACCTTCGTTGTCTCTGAATTCCATAACACAAGTGCTTTAGCAACTTACTTTGGGTTCAGAGCAATGTATTTGACGTGTTTTTAGTCTCATTTCTGTGATACACAGTAAAATTCTAAATTAAATTCCAAAAAAATATTTGTGAGACGTTGAATGTTGTGTGTTAAGGCGACTACATAAGTTTCTCTTAAAATTCTTCTGTGGAATCATAACAACATAATCCACTTAATCTTGAACTCCTCGTATAAGAATACCTGGAATTTCTAAAAGCTTCTTTATGTACTGTTACAGGGTTCACTTTAAAGACATCGCTATGAGAATTTCAATTTCTGTGATACACCGTCATGGTTCAAACGATATTGAGTAGGACTTGATAATCTGTTTCCTGTAAGTCATTTGAAAACCAAAGTCACACTTCGAATGGACTGATATTTTTATTGCTTATTATATTTTAATTACTAATCAAATCAAATTAAATCAAATCATTTATTTATGTAACTAGGATAAAAAAAAACATCACTTTTACAAGTCACATAAAATCATGGTTTTTTGAGCTTGCTGGATTCGACATTTCCTAACTGGCTACCCTGAAAAGAAATGTCGAAACAAATTCCGGGGTCATCGAACTAGACATTCAAATTTTCTGCCTATTTCTGGCCATTTAGCAACACAAGCTGGCAATAGGGATGTTGGCTGGGTATGAAAAGTAAAAATCTATTTAGACCTTAAATTAGAGAATAAAAAAATATTAGACACGTATATTGCATTTTTTCAAAATAACTAAAAACTAAGGAGATAAAGCTAATCAAAGTTCAGGCGTGGGGGCTAATTACGTCACGATCTTACGAAAAACGAACAACATCGTGACGTCATGAGACGTTTCAATTCAATTTATCGTCGTAAGTTTTGATTACGTAAACAAGAAATAAGACGTGTCTAAAATTTTAGTCAACGTTCGTTGTCAACAGGTGTTTGAAAATAATATTATGTTTTGGAATAAGTACCTACTATTTTAAATGTGTTCCAAGATAATACTGTGCTACCTACCAATTTTTCTAATGTGTTTACTCAATATTTTACGTCAAGAAAAATGTATATATGTAATACCTTTGGTCATAAATTTAATGCTAGATTACATCATATATTATTTAACTGTATACCTACTTCAGAGTTCCCTATCGCTGCGCTCAATTTTAAGATAGTGTTGTTAAAATTTTAACCATCTGAGTCTAAAATGGCGTCTCGAAAGCACCAATAAAATGCAGAGATTTATATTACGGCCCTTAAATAAGCGGCAGTATCTTTTATGACCTTGATTGATTCAAAGATACCAGATTTAACAAATAGATAGGTACTTTATATTGTAAACAAAGTTTGTAAGGTGCTAGGTACTAATTATTTAACTATTGATCATTTCCTTTTACCCTTAAATTAACTTTTAAACAATATACTTGAAAACAAGATTCGAAATGCAAAACGTGTAAGTACATTGCCTAACCCATTTAACGCCCGCCGTTCTTAGTCCACTATCAGTAACGCTATTTATTTAAATAAAAGCAGAAGAATAAAATTACAAAGGAATTAATTACAAATTTAGAAAAAAAAACCTATTTATTTCGTAATTTCAACTGTCTTTTGTCTTTATTCAATTTCATTTCCCTCGATTGTGTTCCATTTTTATCATCTTTTACATATTCTTTCCTTCTACTGTTCAATTAATCGACATCTCAAAATTAATATACTCACTTTAATAAGTAATAATTAAAATTCCTATTCTCATAAGCTTTAATTTATTTAATGAAGATTTGCTTTCACTACTACTTAATTAGTTCTCGTCAAACGAATAAGAATAAAGAATTCCAACACTAGGTAGTCAAAGGAGCAAAAAAGTAACTTTTTACTCTTGGATCGCTTACTTAGTGGACTTGCCGTCGGTTGCAGTCGAAACGCCGAGTTTGCAAAATGCACCGGATTATGATTTCCGTCTAGCTGGACTGTATTAGGCTACCTAGGTACATCAGAAACTACTTTTCGCGTTCAGGATTACCTGAATACGGAAAACTGATATTTTGGTTATTTTGAGATATATTTCTTAAGAATGCGGTGAAGGATGAGCGAATCAGGTATCTGTCCATTGTATTATCGACGCTCGAAAAGTGCTACTTTGTAGCCTAGTTCAAATAAATGAGTTTTGAATTGATTTTTAATAGGTGTCGCTTGTGTACCGAGGTCAGTCCCAATATTTTATTGAGGTTTCTTTATTATAACAAGGTCCAAATTAAGTAGAAGAAGGAGTTAAAAATCAACTATGTACCACTGATAAATTAAATTTCTAATACAAAATAAAGCAAACATAATTATTTGTACAATTAGGTACCACTAACACAAATGTAATATTGTAGTGGCCTAGGGGTTCAACGAACAATTTTGAATGCACAAGGTTGCAGGTTCGAACACACTACAGGCAAATACCAATGTGACTTTTTAAAAGTTATATGTACTTTCTTAATTATTCTGAGACACCAAGTGGAGGAAAACATAGTGAGGAAAACTGGATTTCATAAATTGGAATCTGATCGCCAACCCGCAAGTGAGCAAGCGTGGTGATCAACGCTCGTGCCTTCTTTACATGAGAAGAGGTCTGTGCCCAGCGGTAGGACATTTATAGGCCGGTTTTATAACACAAAAGGCAAAGGTAACTTCAGACATATTCTTGTTCGTACACTTCGAGTGCCCTGGAAAGTTAGAGTTGACCTAACTTATGGAACACCCATACAACGATTCAGACGTACTCAAGTTCCGTAAACCCGTCAAAGCATGTATCGCAAACTCTCACGTTTAATATTACATCGGTAAACTAAACTCCTGGAACGCAATTTAGCCATACATTAAAGTCGATCGATCGTCTCCTTCCACGCGACAATTGCAGAGCCCAACAAATGCAGGAACTCCGATGCGACCGGCATTGTGTTGTATTGCTTCCTTGGGTTGCGCTGGGGAACGATAAAAAGCATGAGAGTTAGCGGCTGGGAAAAGCTCCACGATTTGATGGAGTATAAGGAGTATTAGCAGATCCTCCGAATCCGCCTGCGTATGTAACTTAATTTATTTAATGTGAGTGTATTTAGCGTGGGATTAACTTTATGCCGAATTGTTGGAGTTCTCAAGTTACAGACGTAATTTTGACACAAATGGCAATTCCGCTGTATGGCCTATTGCTATTTTTTCTAAATACAGTTATCAAACATAGTCAAGCTATCAGTGCCCCTTCAATTAATTTTAATTCCAATACAATGCTAATGCGAAATTTATATTAGTTTAGCAGGCACATAAATAACACACAGTACAAAAAAATACTGTCTATGGATGGAACTAACTGGAATCTAAACATTGACAGAGTACTAGTTTAAGTACAGTGTGTTTTTTTTAATCCATTCTAAGTAACCCCCAGGTCTATATTAATCTGAGAATTAACGACCACAGTGTTAGGCGTCGTTCATTTCGGTAGAATGGTGACTTGGAGAAGCTAGGTTGCACGGAGTGCAAGGGCAGAATTTAAAAAGACCTATGAAGTCCAATGGTAGACTGGTGAAGGCCAAATGATCAACTGTAGTACAAATGCAGTGTGAGCAGTGGTATTAGGAAAAAAAAAAACAAATGTTTCGTATGTTTATTTTTTCGTTGTAAATACAGCTTACAAATTGAACCACAGCCTGACGTACGGAAGCCCGATACCTAACAAGCATTACGAACGCAATAAGCCACCGAATAGCGCGGTGTAAATGTTGCGACACGCCACATTGCTGTCGCGGCCATATTGTGCAACAATATTAACATTTTTACAGCCATTATTTTCGTGTTCCTATTTTTTTTAGGAATTCGTAAGATACAATAAAATTGTTGATATAACTTACTTAAATTATTTTTATAAAAAAGTTAAAAACTACCTACTTAGTATAAACGACTTTGTCCGCGTGTTTTAGTTTCAACGGTTTTTCCTTTTTGCAACATTTTTCATTTATGCTCCGCTCCTTTTGGTCGCAGCGTAATGTTATATATCTTATAGCCTTCCTTAATAAATGGGGTATCCAACACCGAAAGAATTTTTCAAATCGGACCAGTAGTTCCTGAGATTAGCGCGTTCAAACAAACAAACAAACTCTTTAGCTTTATGTAGATAGAGGTACCTATGTACTACTAGCCCAAAACTGTAATTACGAAAAACTAAAGTTCCTACACACTACATTTCACTTCATATACATTTTGTATAGTTTAGTCGCCCACAAAATTTTCCAACGACCAACTATAAAATCAATGTTTTCACAAACATTTTAGTTTTCATTTTAACTGACACAGATTTAGGAGGTTTTCGATACAATATACGTAATTGTAGTTGTCAGGATAACTGATTTCAACTGTGTCGCTATTGCCTAGCCGCGATCCATTTTAGTATTGTGTATTTATTACAAAAAAGAATTATTTTGTATTGACAAAAGCATATAAAAACGTCGGGTAAACAATTGAAATTCTCTCCATGATTTGTGTGAAATGGAGCGATTAAAAAGCAAATTTCGTAACTATCCGTAACTTTTTATGATTAGTTAAAGTATTTTTTTATTAAATTATTATTTCTAATGATGAAAATAATGTATCACTTAATGCATAGGACCAGTCATCGTTCGAATTCAATTAAAACTGCCAGTTATGTCGTGCAATAAAAAAACAAAAACCTTATTGAATAGAAATTAACCCGTTCTCAGAATCGTGTGAATGTCGTGTCGAACGACATAAAATGTACATTAATGCTCCAAACATAATTACTTTCGAACAAATACAGTTTAAATTTAAAAAAACAAGCGGAATAATGAGGTTTCATTATATTTTTAATTGCTTCCATTTCAATCGATATGTTACTGGCTGGTAGAGTCATTGTACTGAATAGTTTAAAGTGTTTTGTGTTCTTATAACAGGCGCGCGTTAACTTTACTTTTAATATTTTTATCATCATGGAAAAGGAGAAATATATGTATTATTTATTTAAATTCATACTTATATTATATATGCCAAAGTTACTCTGTCTGTCTGTCTTTTAAACTTTCTAAACCGCTGAACCGATTTTGATGAAACTTGATAAGGGGTAATCTTGCATCTTAAGAAAAGACATAGGCTACTTTTTACCCCAATAACTGACACCCACGAAGGCAGAGCCGCAGGCAAAATCTAGTTTGTAATAAACCTAGTTAAGTCAAATACCAAACAGTTCAAGCTTCATTCCTACGATCAAGATTAGGATTTGCTAAAGCTTAAAGTAAAGTACTGAATTTATCTAATTTATGTCTTTATGTAACTCCAACTTGACCCCAAAATACTACAAAAGCAATTTCTACAACAAAATAAATAACTGGACAGAAAGAACACCAGATATTATTATATTCCATTTTCGCACAAATCTCGCAAACCGAATGCGATATATCACGCAGCAAGTACAGTCGGCGGCATATTTATAGACAGCGAGCGGTCGCAATAATCTCTGCGACGTGTTGCGATCGCGACCCGATATTAACGTAGGCCGATGGCGCGAACTACAGTTGTGTGCTGTACAATACACTATTGGTTAAAAATAAAAAAGGATGAATATAAGAATTATCGCGGTAATGCAGGTTCGATCCCCGAATAATAGGTCTACCTTTCAAATATTTTTTAATTAGGGACTAGCTGAACCGCCTAACAGCCGATTTTTTAATTATGATATTTTTTGTTTTTCTGTAATAACCATCCTCGTAGGTACTTCAAGGAATATTCTAAAAAAATAATTAGCAAAATCGATTCAGCTGCTCTCGAGATTTGCGCTTAGCAACACATTCAGCGATTCATTTTTATATTATAGAAGATTAGTCCCTAGTAGATACCTGCCATACACTAAAAAATATCTTAAGTCTGTAATGCTTTTTCATCATCATTATCAATTTAAGAGCTAAGCTCTTGTCGGTGCAGCTCCTTCCATTTTCGTCTGTCATATGCCAGCTCTTGGACCATCGTTTTACGTCAAGACTTTAAACTTCTCTTTTGTATGTGTAATATAACTGTGTCTCGGTCGCCCTCTTCGCCTTTTTCCTTCGATCTTTATTTAATGCTCTTTATTTATCATTAATTTATTATAAGAAAATCTATATATACCTACTAATAATTATACTAGCTGTCCCCAGTGACTTTGTCCGCGTGCTTTACTTTCAACGGTTTTTCATTTTTGCAACATTTTTCATTTATGCTCCACTCCTTTTGGTCACAGCGAAATGTTATATAGCTTATAACTTTCCTCAATAAAAGGGCTAGCCAACACTGATTTTTTTTTTTAAATTGGTCATGTAGTTCCTTAGATTATCGTGTTTAAAGAAACAAACAAACTCTTCAGCTTGATATATTAAGTAATAAATGAAAAATGTTGCAAAAATGAATAAACCATTTAAACTAAAATACGCGGACAAAGTCGCGGGGGACAGCTAGTCATAGATATAAGTACAAAACAATAGATAAACACAAATAATATATTTGGTCCCTGCCAAATCAAGTGCATCAATCGGGTCATCGAATTGCTATAACAGTCGTCCTACTAAAGGAAAGGTTTAATTGTTCATTACACGGTCGGGTAAATATTTATTGAATTGTTCTTTTACATGTGACTCAGTGAAAACATCGTTAAGACATGATTAAACAAGAGTAAGGTTGAACAACATGACAGTATAAGCAATCATGTATATAAAAGCTAAATTGAATTAAATAGTATCTTGAAATGACTTCTATTATTTGATTAAATAGTATTTTGAGATTATTGAATTATATTTAGTGTGATCGAGAGGTCGCAGACCCACTCCAGAATATTTAGCTTAGTTGGAGGGGTTAAAAAGATTGCTAATAATGTGAAATCCACGCACATTGCCAAATAAAAAAAAAAAGTAAAAAAGAAAACGAAAAATATTAAAGTGATCTAAAGAAAATTTGTTCGGATACCAAAGTAATAAACAACAAAAGTCTACAATAAAAGAAGCCCTTAACAAACTCCAAATTTCATTTTAATAACAACATCAGACGCTTTTTCGTACGTACACGTCGAAACATGTTTCGAAATGATTACAAAAATGACATCTTGTTATGTAACCTCGCAGAAACAGCGCGGTATTAATAATAATATGCCTTTCGTTATTCTGCCATTATACTTACATTAAACCCGCCATCTGCCATCCCATTTTATAACAACAGATAAAAATATTTATTTTTGCTCTACATTCGATTCGATACATCAAATAACACAGTATAACATGGCATAGGACGCTAAGATCTTTCCACTTGCACTAAAATTTTCATATCCACCCATAAAATCTTTGTGATAGTCTTCGCTCGTCTCAAAGATAATTCTCTAGAATAAAAGCCGAAGTTATCGTAAAGAACCTTTTAAAGAAGGCAAAGCTATGTCTTTCGTCACGTCTTGAAATGGTGGAAGTCCTTTAATGTTATTCAAAATGTCACTGAAGAATATGCAGTACCGTTATAAAGTCTCTTTGAGTTTCTTGGAATAAAATTATATGTTACTGTCATCGTATCGGATAGTATACTTCCATCTGTAGTAAAAAACCATTCCGTGTTTTCCACTACAGTAAAAACAGATACATACATACATATACCTACCTAGACAAAATTAATCGCAGATAACTCTGCACCGCCGACCGCGGGAATGTCCTCGTCTGTGATAAAGCAGACGCGTCTGCCTCGGTCAGAAATTGAAATCATCTGCTTCTGTCGGGTAAACCCAAACAGAAGCAGAAGATTTGAATGAGAAACAAACAAACAGTAAGTGCTCCAACTCCCGTTGTAAAAACGAATATGTATCCAAAAGCTATCCACCAAGACGTCATTAAAGTTAAAACTCCAGCTTAAATTGAGAATCGTTGCAGAACTTTACGAATTACTCTCCCGAATGAAAATTGCCTCCTAATAGAAATGTCACTCTGCGAATGTAGAGGGACCCCTCGTCAGGCGAACTGTCAGTCTTCAAACTTTAGGATTAGAAATGTAGATTATATTTTATTTCGGGAGTTATTATGTACATTTGGATGTTATTTCCTTTACTGTTTTAAAGACTTTAATGAGATTTTTTTATATTTGTTAACGCTTCAAACATCTGTCAAAGGAACAGTGAAAAGTGATAATTTTGGTCTACTAATGATATGCAACACTTTAATGCTGGATTTTTTGCACTAAGCCATTTCAAGAACACCTTTTTTATAAGATGTACCTATTTATATTAGAAGCATATTCCTTTATTAATTATGAACCTTCCATCCCACACTTCGATTGCTCAATCAGACGATCCTAAAACAAGATTGAAGCCACGTTGTTTCCAAAGCACCTAAACAATATTTTTAAACCGTATTAACCGTGCTGTCTGTAAAACCCCGGTATTGAATTACTGAGTAGTGAAATGTAACAAGCTAACTGCTACCAAAGTACCTAAAACTTCGCATAATTTGCCTATTATTTATAGTAAATGTAGACCAACCTTATTTTACCTTTGATCTATTTTTATCAATGCATTTTAGAATTGTTTTCGAACGACAATTTTGCCGGTGTATCCGGGATTTGGCCCGCGCAAGCAAGGATCAAATGCAGTGAAATCCGCTCGTGTTGGATTCCCGGGATTTTTCCGGGAACCCGGCGTGTTGCCATTATCAACACCTACTCTCAAAACAGGTTTGCCTTCCAATTTTGAAGGGATATAGGGATGACTAGGATTTTGTGTAATATATTTGTAAGAAGGTTTTATTTAAGAGTGTTATGAGAGTTTTAAAGAGGTTTATGGCTTTCGACATAAGAAAATGTCTCTTCTTAAATGGTCTCTTTAGAATCGATTTAAAACTAGTCAAAACATTACCTAGCTTATTACCGCTAGAATATATCTATATAACACACTAGCTGTCCCCCGCGACTTTGTCCGCGTGTTTTAGTTTCAACGGTTTTTCATTTTTGCGACATTTTTCTTTTATGCTCCGCTCCTATTGGTCGTAGCGTGATGTTATATAACCTATAGCCTTCCTCAATAAATGAGCTATCCAACACTGAAATAATTTTTCAAATCGGACCAGTAGTTCCTGAGATTAGCGCGTTCAAACAAACAAACAAACTCTTCAGCTTTATAATATTAGTATAGATTATTTTATACCATATGCTTTTTTAAATGTAAAATACCTTTCGTGAGGAATATTCATAATTATTCAGATTCAGAGGATCGCTCGACTAGTTTCAGACTCAATAGGAGTCCCTAATCATGAGCTGACGCGGTGGTGTCGAGAGTCGAACTGCTTTTAAATGTTCTTTCTTTCTAATTTATGTAATTAAAGTGATATTTTAATTTTAACTGCTTGCCGCTTATCGATCTATTTTGTCACGAGCGCATTGTATTTAACTTAGCTTGTTCCTATGACTAACTTAATGTCTGTTAGGTATTTAAAATTAGCAAATTAAAATGAAACTTAAATTGAAAAAAAAAATCGTTTAAATACTCATACTAACCTAACCTATGGTCAATAAAAGAATTGGTGTATAAAGTTAAGTTCTTTTTTCACTGATAAAATCAATGGAGCTTGCAATAACTATTCTTAATTGTTGTTAATCCAATTCCATTTTCAATAAGAAACTAAAGCAAAGCCGTAAGAGAAAACCTTTTAAATAAGCCATTAAATTCTGTCAACAATATTCTCAGAAAAACAAAAGTAATACCAACAAATGCACTTTTTCTACATTTTACGAGTCCAGACTATTTTATTCTCGTCTTAATTTAAATTTAAAACTACTAAAATACGGTGTATATAAAGTCTGTCTGGAATCGTTTTTGGACCGTTCCGTACAGGATAGAGTAGTAAAAAGCACAGGTTTATATTTTGAATGTGATAATGTCCTGAAACAGTTGGCAAACTTTAGACACCTACATACATAGCATGCTGCTAGAATGGTATAAAAAGTCAGAATCTAATTAGTCCCTCAGTAAGATAATAAAAGAAATAGACGCGTATTTTTCAAAATAATAAAAACACTAATTAGTTAGCAAATAAATGTAAAGAAGTCGGGGCCTAATGATGTACAAAATTTAGAACCTATCGTCGTGAGTTTTTGGTTAAGTAAAATAATAAAAAATACGAGTCTAAATTTTTTTAATAATCTATCTGATGGACATTAAAAATCAATTCATCTACCCCATTATGCTTTTTAATGTATGCCTAGTACCATTGTCACTGTTTCAAGTATATACATTTTTTAATTTATGCATTTTATATTGTTAAAAGGCACCCGTTTGAGAGGAGATTTCTTTGCCTCTCATTAAAAAAATAACAGGCTGGTATTATTATTGCTGTATACTTTTAGGTAGTAGGTACATAACATTTTATCACGTACTATAATTTAACAAACATTGTATAAATTTAATATAAGCATAATATATACAAGTGGGTGGTATTACATCCACCCCACATTAACCTACCACACTGAAAGGTCAGCCCCAAATTACTGACAATATAAAGAGCGCAACCTATTTGTAACAAAGTGGAGTTCAATTATGTATTTAAAATTGTCATTATTTAAATGATATATAATACTATATTTATTATCTCTCCAAATATACCAGTACCATATACCACATACAGTGTGAATAAAAATACTTACTTGTAAATTTAACCCGTTTAATTGTTGTCGCATGAAGGGGTAAAAAAGACACAATCTCTCTCAATTAGTAGGATAACTAGGATATATTCTCAAGCACAACAAACACACACCTATGAAATATTTAAATTGTAGACCAGAATGTTGAGTAGGTACTCGAAAACTCATTGGAAAAACTCTTTATGTTTGGATAGTTGGCAAAACTTAGTACGTATTATGTTCCTAAAGCAGGGGTCATACAAAGAGCGAATACTCTCTGCGATTGTTCACTGCATTTTTTTTACGGATTGAAAATCTAATGACTTCAACCCACGCCGGAGTTGCACCAACTAAAAACACCCCAGTCCCATCCTTGCCTTTGCCGGAGTCCCGGGTTCGCTAAAGCATGTTCGGCGGGGAGTCACTGCCTGCCTGTCACACACAAAGTTCTACACGAGAATTTCGGCAGTCTGTTAGTCTCGAGCGGCACACTAAGGGTATAGCTACTCGCACTGTCACACACTGCGAATGTTCGCAGCGAGTGTGCATTCGCAGAGAGTAACATTGATCATGCTCAATTCAAATCGCGGCTGATGATATCATTCGCAGTGTAGGCGAGTTCTCGCAGCGAGTGCCTACTGCCTAATTGCAGCGAGTATTCGCAACGTGTGACCTCGGCTTAACTGTTTAAAACAATTTCAACGCTTATGACGAGAGGACTCCAAACAAATATTTACGGATCACACAAATCGGTACTTTACGCTTCCAAAAAAATGGTGTCTCCATTTTATTTTTACCATTTTAATATGAATTCGCTGCCTCCTAATTCGTTGAATACACAGCAATAACCCGGCGTCCAAACTGTGCGACCTTAATACTCAGCATTTATACTTATTGGAGTTAAAGCTTCCCTTGGGGGTTAAACACATTAGTTTGAGCAAGGGACCTATTAATACGTACTATAGCTTATATTTGTCTTAATTGCTTGGACGGCGAAAAATAACCATTTGTTTGGATTGAGGTTACTGTGTTAAATGCAGTACCATTTGGTGCGGAGGGAAATACATATTTGTGTAATCGTGTTTGTATTCTGTCTTATTTTTGTAATTCGTATTATTGTGTGGATAATAATAAAGTGATCTTATTACCTTATTCTTGCAATAGACGGCATTTCAAAATTAACCATTTTATTTTCAAGTAGTTTTAATAAGTAATATTATATTTTTTAAGTTTTTACAGTAATCGGACGACATTTATAATTTATGGATATTTTTATGCAAGATAATTTTTGGCCGGAGGGTATAGCGTTTCGTCGGTTTGTAGATTTTGGTTGGCGAAAATATGGTAGAAAGGACGAATTGAAGATAAACTCAACTAAACATCATGCAAGTAGCCAAGTTAATTAGTTTCAATTGTAAAGGAGTGAGCAGATCAAAGGAATGTGTGAGGCGAATTTGTAATGCAGCGGATGTCATTGCACTACAGGAGACATGGCTTCTACCGCATGATATTCCTTCCTTGGGAAATATAGATGATAGATTTGCATACACTGGCAAGTCGGCAGTGGATACGTCTGCAGGTATTCTACGAGGCAGGCCCTATGGCGGAGTGGCTATACTGTGGAAGAAGGACGTATTTCCCGTAGCTACGGTGATCGAATGCTCAAGTGCGCGTTTGTGTGCCGTAAAATTAGGTATAAAAGACCGATCAATAATAATATTTTCCGTGTACATGCCTACGAACTCTATGGACAATTTGGTAGAATTTACTGAGTGTTTGTGCGAAATTAATGCAATTATAGAAAACAATAGTGTGGAGTCAGTATATATGTTAGGGGACTTTAATGCTCACCCGGGTGAGTTATTTTACCATGAACTTTGTAACTTCTGCAGTGAACAACAGTGGTCTTGCGCAGATTTAGAACTGTTACCGCCGGAGTCTTACACGTTTGTGAGTGACGCGCATGGGTCGCGAAGATGGCTCGACCATTTCGTGTTGACGACTTCCGCACGGCTCTCGGTCCTTAATATATCAGTTCTGTATGACATTTATTGGTCAGACCATTACCCTATACTTATGGAGTGCAATTTAGATTTAATTAATGCTAAATTTATTGCAACTAGTTTTAGCAAAAATAATGTTACATGGGGAGAAAGGGATCCTAGTCAAATTAAGAAATACAACAAAGTTTGTCACTCTAAGCTAAAGTCAATAGATTTTCCTAGTCAGTGTAATAAATGCGCAGATCAAATCTGTTATAATATAAGCCATAGGATAATATTAGATAAAATGTATAATGATATAGTTACTATAATGACAGAGGCTTCAATAGTTAGTAAAAATTCTAATAATAGACTGAAACGAAAGAAGTTTACTGTCCTTGGATGGAACAGGCATGTCAGGGATGCGCACGGAACGGCTAGACGTTGCTATATAGATTGGATAATTAGTGGAAAACCTACCTCTGGAGATTTATATAATAACATGTGTGAATCTAGAAACTTATTTAAACAGAAATTAAAATGGTGTCAAAATAATGAGCAACAAATTAAAATGGATATAATCGCAGATCAACATAATAGAAAGGATTTTAAAAACTTTTGGAAAAATACAAACAGTCTTAATCCAAAATCCGGCCATCCCGTGAGTGTCGCTGGCATCCACGAACCATCTAAAATAGCGGAGGCGTTTCGTCTTCATTTCAAAGTAGACTCCTTACCTACTGCCAACACTCGCAAAGATGATCGAGACCGTGGGGACAAGGATTCGGATGTCGTTGTCAGGTTCACTAATAAGCAAGTGAAGAACATAATTAAAGGTATGGTCCGGGGAAAATCTCCTGGGCATGACAGTTTAAGTATAGAACATTTAAAATATGCTGGAGTTCATTTACCAAGAGTCTTAACAATGTTTTTCAACCTGTGTTTAAGCCATTCTTACTTACCAGATCAATTAATGCATACAATTGTAGTTCCAATAATTAAAAATAAGAGTGGAGATGCCTCGGATATGTCAAATTATAGGCCCATATCATTGGCTACAGTTGTGGCCAAGGTGCTGGACAGTCTGCTTGACCAACACTTGAATAAGCACATTAACCTACACGATCAACAGTTTGGATTTAGGTCAGGTTTGTCAACAGATAGTGCTATCATGTGTCTCAAGGAGACCGTTCAGTACTACGTGACCAGAAAGACACCTATTTATGCTTGTTTTTTGGACCTGTCAAGGGCATTCGACCTTGTGTCCTACAGTAAGTTATGGGGAAAATTAGAAGGTGAAACGACTTGCGAGCGAGAGATTGTGTCTGTATTGAGATACTGGTACAATAGACAGACAAATGTTGTGAGATGGAATGGGGCATCATCGGATGTGTACGGGTTGAATTGTGGTGTGAGACAGGGTGGCCTGACCTCACCCCGACTGTTCAACCTGTACATAAACGATCTAATTGGTGAGCTCAGCAGCACAGGCGTTGGATGCCACATAGACGGGGTTTGTATAAACAACATTAGTTATGCAGACGACATGGTGCTGCTGAGCCCTTCAATCTCAGCCTTGCAGAAACTAGTCCGTATTTGTGAGGCTTATGCTGAGGCTCACGGACTGAGATATAACTGTGTGAAAAGTGAGGTCTTAGTTTTTAAAGCCGGTAGTAAAAGTTATGCAACAGTACCTATCACCTTAAGTGGTACCGAGCTAAAGCAGGTCTCACATTTCAAGTATTTGGGTCACTGGGTCTCAGAGGACCTTAAGGATGACAAAGACGTAGAGAGGGAACGTAGGGCGTTGGCAGTCAGAAGCAACATGCTGGCCCGCAGGTTCCGGCGATGCAGTGACTCGGTAAAGGTGACCCTTTTTAAAGCTTATTGCCAGTCAATGTATACGTGCGCCTTGTGGGTTAGCCACACGCGGATGACCTACAACGCCCTGCGTGTACAATACAACAACGCTTTCAGGGTGCTGCTGGGGCTGCCCCGATTTTGCAGTGCCTCTGGCATGTTCGCCGAGGCACACACTGATGGTTTTCATGCCATAATCAGAAAACGATGCGCTTCACTCCTTAACCGTGTGAGAACTAGTTCCAACAGCATCCTGAACGTGTTGACAGATAGGTGGGACTCACAGTTGCTGAGACACTGGATAAGCCTGCATACTGTCACATAATGTTATTATTATTATTATTTTTATGTTTATCTCATCTTTTACATTGCCTAATTTGTCTAAGATGTAATATGGACTTGTCTGAAATAAAAGTTTTATTATTATTATTATTATTATTTGTATCTCTCTTTTTTCACGGGCTATCCTCAGTATTAAGAATACCCGGTCCTTTGAAAGGCTTACGTGGGGACACAGGTCCAACACGCAGTGGCCTTGTTGAGAACTTTACTCTAAACTGGAATGGGGCATCTACTAGGGCCCATCCACCTCTGCTCTATGGAAGAACAGACATGAATGGTCCAAAGTAGATACAGAGCTATTGTAAATTATGAATGGAAAGTAAAAATTTAGGCTATGTGTAGGTAAATGTTAGTGGATTGGTTATTAGAACTAAATCGGAAAACTATGGCACCTGCCTTCTAACACATATAAATGCAATCAAATTATATGTGTTATTATTATTATTATTATTATTATAAAATGCACTTTTACAATTATATATTACATATATTTCGTGTTCCTTGTCCAAAAACGAATATTAGAATTTCATTCAAAATCTATAACCTATAAATGGTTTACCGTTAGCCGTTACAAGTCCAGCTCAGCGGTTCTCAGTGAGGGTCCATTAGTGGAACAAGTGCAGTAAGGTCGCATTATAATGGACTTCTCGTGTCCTAAGGTTCCCCATTTAATTCCAGAAAGTGCTACTCGTAATTACCATTAAGAAAAGGTTTTTTATATGAACGCGAACGCTTGCATCAATTAATTCCGATTTTGTAGAGGTTTTACTTATTATTTGAATGACTTTGAATTAAAGATTTTGATACTTTTAAGACTTAGACGTCTTAACATTATTAAAAGCATGTCTTGCAAATAGTCATTCCAATAGAACTATACAGCAACTATACAGCATGCAGCTAAAAACCCTGTTCGATCCTTATGAGTATTATTTGGCATCGTACTGCGTACACATATACGTAACCATTGAATGGATTTAAGATTATTAGTTTTTCCCGGTGAATATAAATAAATTAAAATAATACTGATCAAAGGCAATACTGATCGCTCGACAAAGAACACGTGTACTACCTCGGTTTACGGTACCTACAGTTTTGTATCAAAGAAGCCGCCTAACAAGACATTTTTTTCTAGTACATATGTTAAACCAGGAATACGCCTTTTTTGGATCGGACGGGGTTTTTGTTACATACTGTATTCCGCTCGTTAAACAAAATAACTATTTTGCACATCAAATAAAAGTCTTGCCAATTAATATAACAAGTGCACAATTAGTTTTATAGTAACTATTTACCAACTAATAACAATTTGTTCTTTCCTTTTCTTTTCCTTTCAGCTCTTTCCGTAATTATGGCCCAAAACAAAAGCTATTATACAGCGGGAGACTGCAATGGTTTTTGTATTTAAGCCAAGAACCCTGCTGACTGATAATGTAACTGGCATACGAGAAAAAGAAAAAAAAAATCCTTTAGTAAACTCAAGATAAAAACAATAGATATGATTTAAATAGAGAACAAATGAATTATTAAATATTAAACTGTTTTTTTTTATTTGTAGAATATTTACTTAAGGGGAAGATTTTGTTGAGTGTTAGCTGATATGTTTTGTTAATAAATAGATTCTGTACTTTTTACAGAACTGTCGGTGAGACGTTGATTTTCTGAACGAAAAAATGTCAACTACTGTTCCTTCTTTATTATGTAATTAGATCAAGGTTTTCCAAGTTTCCTTACGTGCTAAAATTCAGGACGAAAATCTCAAAAGTTTTTCTTAAAATCATTTTAAGTATATCTCTGCCAGGTATACTTTACTTGAAGTAAAGACTTGGCAGAAGCAGAAGAATGTTATTTAAAGAGATTTTTTAAAAGGGTTGCCTAAAAAATACGTATTTTTGAAAACCAAAGTGTTTATCGGGCCGTGCTGCTTATATATTTACATATAATATTTGTAGATAGTGCCAATAAATATCAGGCGGCCACAGAAAGCCTACAACTATAAACAGACCGGGACCGTATTCCCTCAACTCGAATAAATAATAACTGTGGAACCGTATATCTCAGTAGGGCGCTATACATCGGAGTTACTTTAGGACCTTGCCTATACCTATATATTGTCTCTGGGAACTTATGTTAGTTATCCACTGATAAATATCCCTCTAACTTATTTGCTCAGAGTAACAAATAGTTCAAAAACTATTTAAAAATTAGTTATTTAGTTACTTATTTTATATACGTTATCTATACTAATATTATAAAGCTGAAGAGTTTGTTTGTTTGTTTGTTTGAACGCGCTAATCTCAGGAACTACTGGTTCGAATTGAAAAATTCTTTTTGTATTGGATAGTACCTTTATTGAGGAAGGTTATAGGCTATATAACATCACGCTACGACCAATAGGAGCGGAGCATAAATGAAAAATGTTGCAAAAATGACAAACCGTTGAAACTAAAACACGCGGACAAAGTCGCGGGGGACAGCTAGTAAGTTATAATTTTAATATAGCTTAAGTTTTTGTGTTTGTATAAATTGTTAGTATTGCTGTTTATCTAAAAATAAGTTATTTAAAATTAAAATAATTAAATTTAAAAACGTATTAAAGATTATATCGTTATTATTGTCCCGATGCTAGAATGACTGATGTCTCTGAATATCTAAATTCTTGTATATTTTATATTTTGACTACTTCTAAAACAAAATTCATAAAACCTCCCTCAGGTTTAAATTTTGAGATCCTTTCCAAATGTTTTAGCGCAGGATTACTTAATTTCATTATTTAAATAATTCCATTATACAACTTCACGTGGCTTTCTCATAGTCCATAGAAATCTAGTAATTTTATAGAACCGAAGGTCACAAAATATCACGTGCCCATATAGATAGAATCCTAAATGTACGAAAAAAAGTAGTTTATTTCCTGTTATCAGTCTTAAAAAAAACTATTGTATCTCCAAGGGTCGGAAGAGTCTGATATACCCTTGAGTCAGCTACTCCGCGTAACGGACCCATGAAGATATCCTCATGATAAAAGAAGATTTGCTGCAAATATATTCGAATCATCTGATTTCAATTTCAATTTTATTCAGTAAAAATTTACATTGTGTTTGAAATCTTAATCTAAAAATAAAAATAATAACAAAACACGTTCATTAAAATTACACAATCAACAATAATATTACTTATAGAAAATTCAAAAATTAGATAACACAAACAAAATACAACACAAAAAAATGATAGTGAGTGAATATGATTAACTATGAATATTTTCAAAACCAAAGGTCTTGTAGTTGTGTAGCTAGTTTAGCTTGCTGTTAGAGTTCCGAAGTGTGCACAAATTCAAACGAAACGCAAGCATTAGCTTCTTCTTCTTCTTCTGCCTAGTCTTTTCCCAAACTATGTTGGGGTCGGCTTCCTGTCGTACCAGAATCAGCTGAATACCTGATACTGACTGGTTGCGAGAATTGTAATGACTTAGCGACTGTCAAATATCGACCTATGACAGTTGGGACCAACGGCTTAACGTGCCTTCCGTGGCATGGAGAGTTCTCGGTATGTTTACAAATGGCCACCCTTCCACAGACTAACCGCGGCTTAACCTTGTACTTTAACCACGACCCCTTCAGCATAAGCTATTTCTCTGGTCGCAATAACTCAAATAATTATGTTTAAAAATTAGTCCGTCAAAGATGTTGGTTTTAAAATTGATGACCTTGACAAACCGCAACCCCAATTAAAATCCAACACTTCAGACGATCAACAAACCAAGATATCGTACAAATTGGAAAAAGGACAAATACTACTATTTACTTCGCCTTTAAAAGCTTTCCTTTGATGACTCAGACTAATTAGGACGGAAAATTGATTTGTTCTGAATTATTTTGTTTATTTGACGACAAATTGTCTCAAATTGACTTTAAATTAAAGGAAGCACGCTGAACGGGTTCAGTGAACCGGTACGCGTTCATGATTTTTTTTAGGAGCCGACCGCCTTATTTTGTACCCACCAAATCAGGCGGTTGGCATTGCAATATCATTTGTCTTTGAATGTAATTAATTTCATCTACTTAGGTATTATTGATAAAATATTTTCCAAAAAGTATAGGTACATTGTTTACTTATAATCTTGATAAATAATTCAGGTGAGTTAATTATGTTTCTCAATTTTTTCCCAAAATTAAGAAATACTTCAGAAAAGAACAAGGTTCTGAATTCTTTAGAATCTTTGTTTTTTACGTTTCATATATGTATTCCCCGATTACTTGAAGACGCTTGGACCGATTTCGCAAATTCCCTTTTTGTTTGTAAAGATATAAGGCTTCTCAGGTGATCCCATGGTCATTATGTCAGAATGAATGATGGTATCTTAGGAAAATCGAAAGCAACGCTTAATATTTATGGCCACGTAGGTATTACGCGTATCAAGTTTTTTATTTAATCTCTTCTAACTTGAAATTTTTAGAGATAGATGTCTGTTTAAACATGTAAGTGTTTCAATTTTAACCCTACCATTACTATAGGTAAAACTAGGGATAATGTAGTTACACTTTATTCTAAATACAATCTAAATTTAATGGATTGCCTATTCACCTACGTCCCATTATTTCCGTTTCGAAACAATCCCAGAATCCCAGTAATTCCACGAACAATAAGTGTCACTTATCCACAAAATGGGGCATAAAAATGCCTCGAACTGTGCCGGTTCCGAGATTATGTGGCGCTCTTGCAAGCCATGTCAGCTCTTGTAGTTAACGTTCAGCCAAATTGCGTACATAATTACAGCAGTTAAGCTGAGGTATAACCGTTAATGAAACTGAAAACGAGTTAAAGTTTTAAAAGCCGCCATGAATGCAAGCTGTTTCTCAATTCGGTGTATTTAACACGTTTTTATGGTGTCAAGTGCGGATGTTTTGTTTTTGCGCCTCTAAAAATAATATCAAACCTTCTTCTAGATAATAAACTTTCTTTATTTTCAATTTTGAATTAACTCAGTTATATGCAACCAATGTTATGTATATAAAAGAGAATGTGTGTGTGTATGTATGTTCACCTAAAACTCGACAACCTTAAGTCCATTTGATATGAAAATTTGCCCACATAAAGGATGAAATGACCACTCCGACGAACATAGTTACGTTAGTGCCGGATCTTTTTTTTCAACCATAGGTCGAATTGTAGATTTTTTAGGTGAAGCAAAGAGCACTGAGTACCAGCTAGTAAGTAATATAATAAAAGGCAACCCTATTCCTGCAGCTGGATATAACACCAATAATACGTACACAAATATACGTAACCCCAAGACTATTACAATAAAGAACAAAGAAAAACATATTAGACTTACACGTCTACCAATTCCCCGAAAAACAAACATCCAATGCAATTATCTTAATAACTGTCAATCTCAAAGCTAACTCATAAAGTACAAAAGAAATCAAAAGTTAAATCGAGTGACATGTAACTTGATATATTCGTCATCGTTGAGAAGTATCGTAATGTAGGGAACGCACGTTCCAAGTTAAATTCCTTTTGTATTGATAAGCCGTGACGTCACAAAAGCATTAGAAAACTTTTATACGATGATCAATCACCCGCTGTTTCAAATTGTTTCATTTGATACTGGCTGTTTGCAGCGGCTTTGCTTGCTCAAATTTATTATTCTGTTTTTGTGTTGTGGAGTCGGTGATTATTCATTTTTAAATATCTTGTGTAGCGAGTGTAAGAACGAAACACTACAGGGTAATAATAAATTATTGTTTAAATGCACACAAAAGAAGAATATTCAATCATTTAGACATTAAGAAACAATCATTTGATCAGTCAGTCAAACAAAATTATACTTTGGTATCTAAATTTAGAATTTATACCTATAATTTTGTCTTTTTTTATACTTTGTTCTGTATATAATTAAATAAAAAAATAATACAAAGAAGTTCAATCACAATGATTTTTGTAACAAAACTTAAAACGAATTCTATATCGGCTTCATTTATTTTTAGGTGCCATTTCATTTACGGTCGAAAATCGACAAAAACCAATCATTTACATCACAAAGTTTTACTCCTCAACTTTTCTTATTGCCGGCATCAAAAAAACAGACAGGAATAGAATTTAAAGTTTCCAGTAAAACCTACTAAATAAATATACTAGATATCTGTGGTATTGGTCATGCTTTGAGGATTCGTTAAAGATTTTTATTTTTTATTTGTTTTGCTACTTGTAAATATATTATGATTAAAACTTCATTACATTTTTTTTGTTACTAGCTGTCCCCCGCGACTTTGTTCGCGTGTTTTAGTTTCAACGGTTTTTCATTTATGCTCCGTTCCTTTTGGTCCTTCTTCCTGGAATTATTTAAATCGGAACAGTAGTTCCTGAGAATATCGCGTTCAAACAAACAAACAAACACTTCAGCTTTATAGATTAGTATATAGAAGATAAGGTAGTAAAGATTTTAATGAAATACATACTTACTATCGCGTATCGTAAGTAATACTTTTTCGAACGAATAATTTCAGTCAGTAGAGAACTTTTCATTATAATACGATCAAAAAATGAACAAATAACGAATTTTATGTGTAGATATTCCCGCGAAGAATCAAACTATTCCAAGCTTTTCCAGAATGCAAAACTTTGAATGGGATTGTATTGGCCACATCCCAAGTTCGAAGGCTGTCAGTGAGGTCCATTTCGCGACCAAAATAGACTCCGGACTTCATGTAATGGTTCGAACTGAAATACAGTTCTCTTAGACAGTTTTATAGCGAGCTTGATTGTGTTACTACGAGATGGTTTCTTGACGTTTTAGAAGCATTATTATTTCAAAATATCATGATGAGAATTATAATTATTTGCTAAGAAAAAATTTATAAAGAATATAAATCGCCATTATTTACTCATTTGTTTCTGTAAAAACCTTCCTGAATCCTGCTGAAAAATACTGAGCAATATATCGGTAATAATGTCCATAAAAATGATTAACAATCTACATTTTAAATCCTTTTTTTAAAAAAACCTAAAAATCTTTTTCTACGTTATTTGTGGGTTATTTTTTCTTGCGACTCAGTCTTAAAAATTAACCTCCCGATCTTTTCATTTCGCAGTCACCGTACTGCTGTAAAATTGAATTGAAATCAATTATTATGACGAGCGCGCAGTAACCAATACCGAATCTCGAATGAGCCTTCAAAAGCTTCATTGGCGTTTAACCGTTCAGGCCAGTTCAATGAAAGGCTTTGTCCTGAAACGAGGCGAATAAATCATGAATTACATGGATCATAATTACAGCCACTATTTATGTTTTAATGTGCAGTGTGCACCCTGAGCAATACTGCAGGTTCCGACGGCAGATTGAAAATGTTTTTCCGTCTTAATTTTTGAAAGGGGACGAAAAAACAGCTTGTAGATTTTAGCTGCTATCAAAATTGCATATTATTGAAAATTACATATTATTATGGTAACAACAATTTAAGCAAACGGAAAAAATATGACACTATTAAATACCATGTACGTCTTTTTAGACTAGTCCTCTTTATCTTCTGCCTTACTTTTTCCCTTCCCTTTTGGCTTCCAGTTTTACTGGATTCAGCTGAATACCGTATTTTACATGGAGTGACAGTAAAACGTCTTTTAAGTCTAGCTAAAAAATTCTGTCGAAATCTCTTGAAAATAAATAAACCAAATCTGAATTAATTCTTATTACTTATGTTAAAAGTCGGTTAAAAATAAAATCTCATTACCTTCACTTACTCTTTGAAAACATATCTCAATGTTTTGTTAGTATACTATAAAATCTCATTTCACGCATTTGCTGAATTTTATGCATCCAAATAAAAAGAAAAAAAGAAATGTTTATTTGCATAAATGCGACGCACACAAAAAAAAACAATAAAGACTTAATAATTTGGACGGGCCTGTTGGTCTAGTGGTTAGTGGCCCTGACTGCTAAACCGGAGGTCGTGGGTTCGATTCCCACCCAGGACGAATCTTTGTGTGATGAGCACGATCATTTGTTCTGTGTCTGGGTGTAATTTATCTATAATATGTATGTATTTAGAAATATATAAGTATGTTTATCAGTTGTCCGGTTGCCATAGCACAGGCTCTGCCTAGTTTGGGATCAGATGACCGTGTGTGAGATGTCTCAAGATATTATTATTATTATAATAAGGTTTTTTTGCTCAAAAAAGCTCAAATTATACATAAGAAATATCCAACAAAATCTATCCTGCGGAAAACCGCAATAACTTCGTGTTTATCTATCAAGCGGTAGGAGGTCTATAAAATAATTTGCGGCAAGCCTTGATGTCTTATAGAGAGCCAGTGCAGTCGATCTACCAGTAACGAACTTGGAAATTTATTCATAGCTTCCTTCGCCCTTGTAAATACGACGCGGGAACACAATCGGAATTTCGTTTTGATTTTATAACTAATCTACGGACGTGTCATCGCGAAATGAGTTTTCGATTACCTAGATCAAAGAGGGGAAGCCATTTTTTTCAATAATTTGTATTTGGTCTAGGCAGAAATAAATTATATTTTTCATTTGAAAAGAATTTAAATTAGATTTTTATGTGAGCGGTCCCAGTGTTGTGTTTGATTTTCGTTGCGGTAAAATTTAAATATCGCTGACATTAAAATTTTTTCAATAATTTAAAAATAATTCTTGTTTTAAACCTTACAATTAAATAAAAAAGACTTTGATGTCCTTCTTTTAACAGAGAGACACTAAGTATGAAAGTAAAGACTAGCTTTTAAAACGACTGTTGTTTTAAACTTAGAGCGACACTCTCTGACAAACTTTTCTTTCAAACGAAACTGTATTGCGTTGTTATATTTTAAACTCATACCTCTAAAAATAATACCATTAGTATTAAGTATCATGTTATTTTAAAACATAACGTATTGAAGAACAACAACATAAATAAAAAATATAATTTGTTTGATTGATATCGTTGTTAATAACTGACACGATTCGCGCGTAGGACGAAGACTTAAGTGGCCTGGCAATTATTCTGAGCTGTCTTTTTTAATTCAAGCATCTTAAACGCATGTATTTTACTAATTTAATGATATTCAATTATTTGTACTGTGAAATGCTAATAAACTTTACAAACTGAAAACAATATAAATATATAAAATATTTATTAGTAATTTCAATTATTTTAATTTGTAATCCTTAAGCATTATATAATTGGAATTGGCTTATTAATAGTGAATCAATAAACAAAAAATAAATAAACACGATTGAGTGATCAACTTCGCAATTGAGCTTTACCACGCGTTTACGAACGGACGCGAAAGCTAACATATACCTAATTAACGGCATACCACAGAGCAAATTTTAATTCCGCCAAAAAATACTACGTACGAAAAATAAAAATGAGATTAGCTTCAACTTTTTTAATAACACGTTGGTTTTGTACAATAAATATAAAACAAAAGAGCGTGAACGCGTAACGACAGTTTGCCAAGCAATCTGTGTAATATGACGTTTACAAAAGGCATTGTAGTAGATATACGTGGTTTTAAAAAGGTATGATATAAATTCCTTTACAATGGCGCTGTTAAATTGTTTTTTACTTGCCCGTAGGGATGCGCCGAGTACTCGTTTATTACTCGGTACTAGTATTTTTAACCGACTTTAAAAGGAAGGTTCTCAATTCGACGATACGTTTTTTTTATGTTAATTACGCGATATCCCCAGCAATTGTCATCGATTAGGTATATCTTAGATCTGGTCCCAATTCAATTTCATTGAAGTTTTTACATTTTTATGTAAGCAATAAGTCTATATCTACTCGTACCTCTTACTCTTATCTATATATCTCTAACTCTTACTCGGCCAAATAACTTGATTAAACTGAAGAGACACTGTGTGAAAAACATATAAAGTAGTCTCGTTTAAGTATTTTAAAATGTAGGAACTGTACTACTGTAAAAAAAGTTAAATTCTTCCAACTCTTACTAATAATGCAAAAAAAATATAGTGATGTACTCACTTATCTTTATAAGAAATATTTTTGATTTATAATGTGTAATGGCGCGAGATGTACATACGAACGTGTTTTCAAACTGAAATACTGAACCGAGTTATTTCGCAGTACACTCGGTATTCGGTTACTCGGTAAATCTCGTACTCGGTCCGCGTCTACTTCCCCGTATGCTTTCCAAACAGTTTGCTGATGACGTTATAAAAGCCCTGCGTTAACCGTATGGAGCTCGTTTAAATCTCATTTTATGTATGAAATTGTAAACAACAGGCCGAGACAGTAATTTTCCAGACAATAATAACTTTCATATACTTTAATTACCTTGGAACAAAATATACAACAGTTATTAGCGCCGTAAAACGCAATATATTAAAAAAAAACATATTTACGTGGTGTCCTAGTGCATACATTAAAATTGAATGTGGACAACATCACATACATTGCTCTGAACCCAAAGTACGTAGCCAAAGCATGTGTCATGGAATTTAGAGACAACGAAGTTACCACAAACACCCAGACCCGAGACAATGTAGAAGAGTGGTTTTTCTACATTGACCCGGCTGGGGATCGAACCCGGGACCTCAGAGCTGGCGACACCTTGAAAACCGGTGTATACGCCACTCGACCACGGAGGTCGTCAGATACATGTTGTTTAAAGTTCTGGAAAACGTCTTGTGAACACCTCGCATGACCCAAGGGCTGGCTTTCCAATTTGAAATTGTTGATGAAATGATAAATTTTGTGACGCATTATTTTTATT
This sequence comes from Diachrysia chrysitis, assembly GCA_932294365.1. Lineage (NCBI taxonomy): Eukaryota > Metazoa > Arthropoda > Insecta > Lepidoptera > Noctuidae > Diachrysia > Diachrysia chrysitis. The sequence continues at coordinate 10,326,134 of OW028656.1, read as the reverse complement.
ATTATTTTTTTTATTTGAGTTTAGTTTTTAGTGTAATAGTTAAGTTCGTAAAAATGTACATATTAAATTCATTAAAATTAAAATAAATGAATGTCGAATTTCGATGTTATTATTTGTAACGATATTATTATTTTATAGTGTAGTTTTATAATTTACCCTAGTAGCAGCTAACCCTTATAGAAATATCGTTGTTTTGTGTCCATATCCTAAATTTAACGGCAAGCTTTATATAATTATTTCATAATTATGAACGATTGACACAAAATTTCATATCAATATTTACAACAACAAAAAACTCAAAAAGCATTCCTAAATAAAAACCCGTAAGCGTCCGGAATAAAAACCGTTTAAAATCGCTTTGGTAAATGGGTACATATGTCGCAAAACAATATACGCACATTACCATTGTTTTCGATTGTGAGCCGTATTAAAACCGGTCCGGTTGAAATATCTGACGCGTTTCCGTTTCCGGCCAGTTATCACGAAAGCTACAATCAGCTCGCCTTTGTTTGCTGATCAGGAACTTTCAGTGTTTATTTTTGAAGTCATTATTACAATTAGGTATTTATTAGTATGTTTTTTTATAATTTATTGTATACCTACCAGCTGTCCCCCACGACTTCGTCTGCGTGTTTTTCATGTTTTGCGCGGAACACTATTTTTTTTTTCTAAAATACAAGTAGCCATGAATAACATAACCTCAGTAATCTGCAAAAAAAATATCGGTGGTTCCAGAGATTAACTCGTTTATACGTGGTACTTGATCATTATTTTGTTGCGGCTAAGATATCCATTGAAATAAATAAAAAACGTCACAAATAAAGCCGCACTGGTGTCCTTGCCCTACGCGAATTCCGATTCGTCAACTGTCTGCTGAGAGTTTGACGACACGTAATCCATAATGGCCACATCTTAAGCGCATTACTTCACAAAGGGGTCGAATTAAAGCAGGCCCACGTCCAACACTCGCCAAAGTGCATTACTGTGCAGAACAGGACTACCAAATATAATCGAATACATAAGAAATCACGACATGAACTGTAGATACCTACTACAAACCCAGCAAGAGCGTGAACTAAGCCTCTGCTATACTCAGTGAAGTAAATTGATAAGTTATTTAATAAAGTCCTAAAGTAGGTTAACTTATAAGATTGCGAAGCATCCATATATCCAAGTTATAAGATCTCCTGTCACATAGTTACATACTTTCCCGTACATTCGCAATACAGAACGATATTACAAGATATTTGTGTTATTATCTTTCAGCATTAAACTCGGTAGTGGCGTGTATCTAAGAATGGAAGGAATACGATTGCAGTATACAAGCTATTTCACGGGCAGTGGCTTGTGTTGTCTTGGATAGTCACGCATCCACTGTAATAGTTGCCTCAACTAAAATGTCCTTTTAATTTTGTGGTGCAACTGTTTATAAATATAAGAGAAAAACATTTTAATGTATACCTGAATTTATACTTTAATGTATTTTATGTCTGTCATTCAAATCTTTTTGGTGAATCTGGGAAGACAATATGCAAAAATGTCAGCCAGTAATACCTAATTGCAAAATTCTTGTATTTTAAGACTGTATTAAAATGTTCTTATAAAAAGACACCTTACAATTTTAATGACAACTGCACTGGCAATCTGCACTTGTTTTACTGGTAACAAATTTATAAATTGTTGACACAAACATAATTTTATTTCAAACCAGGCGAAAAATGTTGAATGGACTAAAAATAAATTACGTGAATATAACCACTCTATGGATGGTAGACTACACACAGACGCTGGCAACTCAATCCTTACATTAGCAGTCCGGTCACGCCGCCCAATCGCTGCACTCAGACAGACCAGAATAAATACTGTAAGATAACTCGGCCGGATTCAAAGAACATGTACATTATGTATGTAGAAATGTGCTTATGAAACATCTCATTTGTTTAAAACAACATAATTGTTGATACGTTTGAAGGAAATGTAGCAAGAAGTATATGAAAAGTTTACATTAAAAAAATAAAAATTTACGATGATATTAGAAGTCAAGAAAGATTTACATTAAAAAATATATCAAAACACTATTTTTTTAAGTAATTATTAAGAGATTAAAATAAATAGGATTCTGATAATACTCCGTTTTTATTTGAGATAGAAACAAATTTTATTATAGGCTAATTAATGGCTAGGGTTGTTTGGTGGTTCATTTATTACTGTCGCCATGGACACTTAAGAATTTTTGAATAAAATAGTGAAAATTGCATATTTACACTTAAGTATTTACATAGCCTTTATTATTTATTATTAATTATTATTTTTTATTTTTTTGTCTGAATATTATATTTAGTTATAATGATTTCACTTTAAAATGGAATTACCAGCTAAGTTCGTAAATAATTAAAAAAAAATATCTTAATATTTTTTCAAAGTTGCTAGAATATGAATTAGGATTCAGATACTTATTCAAAAACAAAACACTATGACTGGGTATAAAAAGTCAAAATCTCATTAGTTAGTAAGAAATCACTAAGTAGATGAAGCGAACCAAAGTTCAGCCCCTCTAGACAAATGACATTTCGACAAGCGATAACGCTGATCGAATCTTTTAAATGTATGGAACTGACAAGTCCAAGTCACGTGACTTATCGAAACGAAATGTCATTTTCATACATTTAATGTCATTTAAGCGATTTATATCTTCGTTAACGTTTGTCGAAATGCCACTTGTCTAGGGGGGTAGGAGTATGGGTGAGTGACGTCATGCTGGCGTACAAAATGCACGAAATTGTAAGCTTTTGGTTACATAAAATAAGAAAAAATACGTTTCTAATAATATTTTAGTTCTATCTGATAGACTTTAAAAAATAATTAATGATTCAGCTATCTCATCACCGGTATAATATTGTATGGCTTTTTTGTTGGTTGTATACAAAGCCAATTAATTACCAGATTCAATGACATCAATAATATAAGAAGTATACTTGTTTTTTTAGTTATTTAAGTTTGAAAGTATTTCAGAATACCTACAACACTTTCAAAGTACAGAATCGCCCCGTTGCGTATTCGGTAGGCAGTGCCTTTATGTGTGTGTGTAAAAGAGCAGGTACAGTGCGGTATCACACGGACCGCGTTTTGAAATGCTTGTAGAAAAATGAAAAAAAAACCTACTTATTTTGTTATTGATTCATGTCGAGAATCATAACCATAGTTATCTCCTTAAATTTGACGAGAATGCAAAACGACGCTTTGCATTAAAATATATTGGATGGCTAACGCATTGAAACGGTCAAATATCCTTGTGGCCAATTTTGCGGCAAAGAATTTTTAAGCATGTTAGCTGAGCTGACCACAGGAACAAATAAAACATGAGCTGATACGGCTAGCGGAACAAACAGCTGGGATAGGCGTCGATGATATCGGCTGGCATCGTAAACTTCTACGGTAAAATACAGCTAGTACTTGTGTCTTGAATTCTATTGTTTTGGTTTTAGATATTAGCATTTTAGGGTTTCATGTTATCAACAATTAGACCTAGCATGACTTTGTAATCCAGAAAAAAATATAGACTAGAAAACAGTAGTGATAAAAACAAAAGACTGTAACCAAAGCATTGTATAATCGTTTATATTATTGACGTTTAATACTTAATTTTTTTTTAATTTTCCGAGTAAATCAGGATCCTGTCAATGCTTATGTAAACCCTGTATTGTAAGGTACCATCAATATAATATTCATAACCCACTTTTCATACAGTGGGTCAGTACCCTCAGAGCCCCGTACACTTACATCACACTCGGTACTTAAAATGAGATTGCATTAAATATTTATAAGCCTCCAACATTTTAATATCAAAAGCTTTTGAATAAAACCAAAAGTATTCTTTGCAGTCTTTGGTGGCAAGACTCGGTAAGAAATTGCTACCTGCTTTTAAAAGAATCAGTAATGTTCCTTACTCATCTTTGCTGCAGTATTTTCTAAATAGAGTTTTAATGTACTGCGCGCTTACTATGAGCTCGTAAAGCAAGACTTGCCGTGTGAGCGAGACGCCGCTACGCGCACTGTAATGCGCCATCTCGCTTCCACAATGACAACTGTCCTGCTTTAAGTTCTCATAGTACAGGCCCTAGTATTGCGATGTTAAGCTGGTCAGTTGCTTTATTGTTTTCAAAGATAGGGCTTTTAGTTAAATAGAAAGATTGTAATGTTGCTAGTAGCAGCAAGTTGGCAAAAAAAATATGGTATAGAACTTTAAAATAACAATATATTTTTAGCTCATTTGATTTTAAATATTCACCAGGCAGTAAAAGCAAAGGCCTATAAAATAATTTAAGTGTCGACTTAAATAACACGATTTGAAATCAATATTGTTTATTTATCATACAATATAACTAAAAATTAATTAATAAAACAAAAACTAAGTTCGTGCGTTAAAATATGTGGTATCCTTTTAATTTTTCATTATTTGTTACACAACAATATTTGAGAAAAGTTTTAACCTCTTGCAACTACTGGTTCATCGCACCACTGTAAAGCGACTGGTGCGTTGAACCAGTAGTCGCAGGTTCGAGTCCTGTCTGATGTTTAAATTTGCCTTTCTAATATTTGTGTTTAATTGCCCCCTTTTTCTTATTGTCGTGGTGAACATGTTAAAATTGTATAACGATTACTTTTCCGAAAATTGCAATTCTGTTTTTTAATTCAATTTTAATAAAAAATTGCTTCTCAATTTCCAGAGCCAAGGGGCAATAGCTCAAAGGTCAGCTTCCCAGGATCCTTGCGACCTCCAAAATGTTAGATACTATTATTAAGATACTTGAACGTTGCTCCGTTTACCGGCAATTTGTCAAACAGATAACAATGTACGTGACCGGAATTATCTTAAACAGCATTCATCTTTTTGAATAATTACCGACGTTTTGGCTTAAAGAATAAGACATGTACAAAAAACCCGTAATTTTCTTGTAACAATTTAGTGTTAGTTGATAAGCTAAAACAAGGTCTTATAATGCATAAAAGTCTCCTTTTAAAGTTTTAGATGTTCATTTGCAGTTGTCTTTTTTTTGGACATGTAATTACATACTTTTTTTTGTTACTAATTAAGTTGTTAAGATACCTGTAACGTTAAGATAAACTATTTTCTTATTCAGAGCGAAGAAAGTAATGCAATAATTTATAACAATAAAAGAAGCAGAAACAGAAAAGATAAATTGAACAGTTTAAAAATTAACCTTTAATTTCTTAACATTAGCTAAACTTGAATGTATTGTTTCCTTTTTTTTTAATCACTGGCAATAAGGGTACAGGGACAGGCAATATACCTCAGTAGCTAATTAGCCTAATTATCTAAAACTCAATATCTTAAGCTTACCAAAACAATCTGAAGTAAAATGTATAAAGTATGCAAAATTATTTAAAATTGAAAGGATTAAAACGGTTTTTTGAGTTCGAGCTAACGATAATTGCTAGTAAATTTACTTTTAAATTCCTTCGTGGAGGCCATGATTCTCTTTTTAGGCCTGTCATTAGTAAGTTAGACGTTAGTGTTAGGCACTAAAGTTAATTCTGGCCATCGAATATTCGAAAAAAGAACGCGAGGTTTTAATGCCCGCAGCTAACTTTATCGTCGAATTACATGGCGTTCAGGCGGCCATTTTTTGTAGTTTGTTTTATTTTTTTGTTGGTAGTTTCTCTTTAATATTTTATGCCAAGGCCACGGGGTTTTGTTAAATTCAGAAGAGGGCCCCAGCTGTGGGTCATCCGAACAGTATGTATAAAAAGTTTTTATTAAAGAAGTATGTTTTCGTGAAGAAGAATGTGTTAATTTAAAGAGGTAGAAAATTATGATATGTCCCTAAATGTATTCCTTAATTAATATAGCTTTATTTTGATTGCAATGTATGAAAAATAAAACAAGCTGGTTCGTATGAAAGCTCTTATATACCAGCAATCGACATACACTGACGTCACCAGATAACCGGCACCGACTATCCGATTTCCGGATCGTGTAAAAAGGGACTAAGAAAGTTAAATACATTTTTCATGCTTTTTTTATTATTTATTAGACACATATTGTTGTAACGACCATGGGTACATTACGCTTTATTACATCTAATTATAGCTCTTATGCCTTTCAGTATACGGTTATTTATTATGTAATCTGATACCGATCGTTAATGACTATGATTGTAATGTGTCTATAGTATCGGTGATTACATCACGATGTGTCACACTCCTGTAATTAGAGTTGTTTTTGTCCGTAACCCGATAATCAAGCCCTGATTTATTAGGATAGTGATATCCCTCGGTAATGTCAAGCCTGTAATGATGTTAATCAATTAAATTCAACTAGACCTGTTTGTGTTTATCGATTTAAAAATCGATTATTAGACCCAATTTTGAAATGGTCAGGTTTCAAAAGTCATTTTTTCTAAATAAGCGACTTAAAAAGGAAGAGGTTTTCAATCCGGCAGGGTTTTTTGTATGTTTGTTACGCGATATGTCAGGAAATTTCTTTTTGTCATTGATAGTGGTGGACTCAGAGGTGGTCACATATAAAATTCATTAAAGTCAGTTCCCTTTTACATATAAATGTAACAAGTTATTTATAAAAGTGTGGGAATAAGAGCAATGATATTTGTCTAAGTTACTGATAAACATAAACTTCTTAAGTAAAATATTTCGTGCATAGTTGGGTAGTCTCCTTTTGAGATTGATCGCTGTATCAGAAAAATTGGTCAGGAGAATATTTATTTTTTACTACCATTTTGTTTGGGTATGCGTAAACTCATTCAGAATATCGACGGAGTTCCCATGTAAAGAACAGAACAAAAGATTTTTCTTGTAAACATAAGTATGTAGGTTCATCTATACTAATATCATAAATGCGAAAGTAACTCAATCTGCTTGTCTGTCTGTTACGCTTTAACGGCTAAACCTGGCATGGGATAAGCTTGGATCCTAATAGAAAACATGTGCCACATTTTGCCGATGACACCGATGCGGGCTAAGTCGAAGGCAACAGCTAGTTTGATAATAAAAAGAATAATAATACCAGCCTATAAATGTCCCACTGCTGGACACAGGCCTCTTCTCATATAGAGAAGGAACGAGCATTGATCACCACGCTTGCTCAGTGCGCGGGTTGGCGATTTCAGATTCCAATTTTTGGAATCCAGGTTTCCTTACGATGTTTTCCTTCGCCGATTGTCAATGATGTCTTAAAATAATTAAGAAAGTACATACAACTTTGAAAAAGTCACATTGGTACTTGCCTGTAGTGGGTTCAAACCTGCAACCTTGTGCACACAAATCCGTTCATTAAACCACTAGGCCACCACGACTTTTTAACTATACACACTACTTTTCTACGTTTAAAAAGTTATCTTTTAATTTATGTTCTAGCAAGGCGGCAACATTGTTAATAAACTTGCCGCGAAAACAATTTTCGTTCTGATCAGTGCAGCAGTAAGTAAGCGGCCGGCAATAAATCTCATAAATTTGAATTCCATTTTTAAATAATAAAGTCGTGGGGAGTGTGCGCCCCCGATTCTGTCACTAGACCGGGATGAGTCGCCGCACTAGGAGATTTATTTCACACATTCCTACCACATGCTGCATACAGAATGGTAGGTGCTCCATACGTAGATGTACTAACTTCTAGCCAAACTATTTTATAATATTGACTTTGTAATATAGAAAAAGTCATCAAAAATAGTACCTATTTGTAAATATGTTTGATAACACGGAACCATAAATTCGCAGACGGGCCTATAGGTGAAAAATTATGAACTCTTCTTCTTCGTTTTAGTTAAAAAAATCAGAAATTGTAGTTAAGTATATTTTTTAGAACAGAATGCATCTTTAACGCGTCATGAACGAAGACTTTTATATTCTGTGCTTTATACAAAGGATAAATTCATTTTAAGCCAAAAACGCTATAATTTATTTAAACGATCTCCGTGGTCGAGTGTCGTAAACACCGGTTTTCAAGGTGTCGCCAGCTTTGAGGGCCCCGGGTTCGATATCCGGACGGTTCAATGGGGTCAATGAAGAAAAAGCCACTTTTCTATATTGTCTCAGGTTTGGATGTTTGTGTTACCTTCCTTGTCTCTGATTCCTCACAAGTGCTTCAGCTACTTACTTTGGGTTCAGAGCAATGTATTTAATTTTGTCCACATTCATTATTTATTTAATAATTAAAACCTTTTTTTCAGACCTTTTTATTTATTTTACTTTATCAGTAGCAATTTTCCCTTACTGTGTAGTAAATTGTGGATGTTAAATTTTGTAACCTTTCCACCAACCTTTGAAAGAACTGCCTTGATAGTGTGCAAAGCTAAACAAATATTACTAGCTTTCTGTGGATCTAGATCCCTAGGAGGCGTGGCCAGTCAGCCCGCTGGACACAGTTGATAAGTTGTTGTATTCCCGCCTTTTCTCCCACTTGCGTTATTCTAGCATCCTTCGGCGGTTACTGTGGGATTGTGATTGCATCGCGTTTAGATGCCACAGTTTTTAAAAAAGTAATCGAGGAAATCATTGCTTTATTTGACGGACAGTAATATAATCTGCAGTTTTTGTTAAGTGTTTATGCAAGGATTTTTTTTTACCAAGTAAGGTATTTACGAAGGTATTCTTCATATCTTTTACTTTTACACTATTTATAGCCTACGCTTGAACCTAATCAAATATTAATTCTATTTTTAATTAAATTAAAAGAATAATAATATTCTGGGACAAGTCACACTCGGCCCAAAGTTTTGGTCCCAAACTAGACACAGTCTGTATTATGGCAACCAGACAACTGATAAACATACTTATATGTTTCTAAATACTTACATAATTATAGATAAATTACACCCAGACACAAAACAAATAAATAGACCTTATGACGCCTTATCATATATCTATTTAAAATTTGCACATTTTTATGTGTACATATTTTCGGGGATTATAAATGAGATTTTTTTTTCATTTAATAAATTATATATTAAGCAGACACACCCATAAATAAAAAGTTTGCAATACTCTGCAGAATTTATGTAATTTCATTTATTTTGACTTCGCTTACCAATTGGGAGTGACCAGACTCTGTCCAATTTCCTCCGAAATGGGATCACAAACTAACCATTTTATTGAAGTTTTACCAAACTTTTATAACGCTTTTTTACTATTTGCGTCCTGCGCGCTTACTAAGAGCTTTTGAAGCAAAACTGTTACCGTTGGGAAAGCGAGACGTTGCTATGCGAAGTGCTATGCGCTATCTCGCTTCCACAAAGGCAACAGTCCTGTTTGAGAGCTCTTAGTACAGGCACTGAGCTCGTCATATAACTTATAACCTAGAACTTTTGCATGAGATAAATGAAAATATTATTATAGCATTGACCATTTCGTGTCATTGGATGGAGTTCATTGATCTCGTAAGTGTACTAAATAGCTTTAATTACTTGTGTTTATTAAAGTTCAGGATAAAATCGATATGTTGTTAAGTATTAAAGCATTGAAATTATGCATGCTAAATGATAAAAATACCCATATATTAAAGAATAGATCAAACTCACTAGAAATTCAATCAAAACGAAAACCTAATCGATCGGAACGCCAATTGTAAATGATGGTCAAATAACGAAGTGATTATTACATATTAATTTCAAAGCTAATTGCCTACAGATTGTTAACAACTTTGTTACTAGAGGGAGAAATATTTGAGTAGCAATTAATATCTGTCATATTTCAGCTAGTAAATAGAATATTGAACAGATATTTGACACATTAGTGTATCTTTTGTTAGGATGCGAGTTAGTCGTTACAACATTTACAGCAATTTTATCACATGGCAGTAAGGCATGATTTCGCAAATCATTAATAACAATAAATACTAAATATGGACAACATAACATACATTACTCTAAACCCAAATTTTCTTCATTGACCCGTCCGCGCATGGAACCTGGTACCTCAGAGCTAGCGACACCTTGAAAACCGGCAGTCGGAAGGTCGCCATAGTAACTCTTTAGCAAAATCGCGCAAATCCACCGTTTTTAGGCTTGTTTGATTTGTATTCCTAAGTACTCTATTCAAAGATGATGACCTAGTTTTAGTTTAAGTTCCTAATCCAATCTATTTAATAACAACACATTTGATTAATTAAATAATAATTTCAAAAGGTGATGTATGACATAATGGGACTTGTACAGAGTACAGAGTGATATTTTGGTTTATTTTGGTTGGTAAATAAATGAAAGAACTTTAGACACAATATCGGTTATATTATTAATTTAATCTATTTTATGTTATGGTAAAAATGGTTATGGTTAAAACTATACTATGTATAATGGTTGAAATGGTGTGCGAGCACGCGACGCGACTGATGTGGCATCGTAAACAATTCATATTTTACATATAGGTATTTACTCACCCAAAAACTTATTATAACCTATAACTAAGTTTTTGGGTCAGTCAGTCAGTGTGCAAATATGACATCTTACTGTACTTCGTACAGGGTCGCTTTTTACTGTTTTTAAGTCGACTTTCTTAAGTGCAATATGTTAGATTAAACCAGAAATCGAAAATTATTTTATTTCTACTTAAATCTAAGACCTTACTAAAATAGCAATTCTAAAAACTATATTTCATCACTAGCAAACAGTTTGAGTTTATTTATCTGAGATACAAACTACTTCTGAACTACCTGTTTGATTTACGTTCATGTTTTGAAATATCTAGCCCCAGATTTTATCTTCCAACCACCTTTTGAAATCGATTGCGAAGTAGTATCGTGAATTATGAACCGTAAATAAACGGCTTGCGGTTCTTTAGGTTTTTATCAATGTACTTAATCATTGAAATGGAGTTTTCTACGCATTATTTTGTCGATTTTTGTTTGTTTTAATAGTATTTTTTTTTGTTTTACGCTGTAATTAATTGCAATGACATGGGGTGTGAACAATAGGAACATGTTTAAATATTTTGAAAAACGCAAATTAATGTATTGTTCTGTATATATTTTAGTACAGTTGTATTTGTTACAAGGTAAGAAATAGGGGTGGTTATTTGAAGGAAATCCCTTTTTTTATATTCTCATGTCTTATTGTGTGATACGTAAAACAGATTAGATTTGAGAAAAATAAAGCTATTTCACTAACATTAAAATCATTTTTATATTCCTGTAGAAATAGGGTTAGTGTCTAATGCTTTACAATCCCAAATTTTAATAGTGACCAAAATACGTTTAAAATTTGCGTTGCAAAAAGCCTATGTCTAGATTTCGACCAATCTATTTACGGACTAAGTTTTATAATAATTGGAATAATGATTACAAAATATCAAATAGACAGAGATAATTTCTAATTTAACATCTGAAAGGTAAGATTATTCTCATATTACAGGAAGGTAACTTTTACATGTTGCGTAGATAAAACGTTCATTTTATCTAAATTGTGATGATGTGAATGAAGATAAAAGGTTCATATTAAAATCCAAATCCGTCACGCGGTTTGAAAGATTACAAGCAAACAAACCTATGAAGATTAAGGTAGGTAACCCAAGTTATAAGCAGAAGCGATTTTAATAATAATAGTCTCTATTTCTTTTGTTGTAATGTTGAAATGATAGTGTGGTGGTATTTAATTTTACTTATTTTATAAATGAGAAAGTTTGGATGGATGGATGTTTGTTACTCAATCACGATAAAACGGCTGAACGGATTTGAATGAAATTTGGTGTATAGATAGATCATTATCTAGAATAGCGCATAGGCTACTTTTCATCATCCTCATTATCACCATTTTTCATCAACAGGCGGGTAAAACCGTGAGGCACAACTAGTTAAAATTAAAAAGAAACAATGTTATAAAAAACAAGTGAAAATTTGTATAGTAATATTTTTTATTGTGCCTTGCGTAAATAGCTGTAAATAAAGTCAATTACATTTTTATAATTAAGACGATAGTAAGTATCATTTATGAAGATAGATTTAATAAAAATTTTGATAATATAAATAAAATAGATATTTTTATTAAGTGTTACTTTTGTCCATTTAACAAAAAAAAATACACACAGATACGTCTAAATCATAACACACACTTATCTAATAATCTTATGAATGAGTTAATTTAATATCCATTATTGCGTAAATCTCTCTTATCTTACATCAAGTTTGCGCCTCCAAGAGAAACTGTTCAATTCGGAGAACACATGTGCTTGTCAAACTGAATATGATGGATGATCTCGCCCCCCTATAATTTCACCCTAGGCTCTTCCTGGCTAAGAAAATTGTCTACGTGTCACGTGTGAGAAAAAATCTTATATTTTCTGAGGTGCCTGTGCGTGATTATACCGGAGTATTAACAATATTTTATTGTGCGTTGTTTTGGCGATTGTTGTTAAAATATGGCAAAAATTTCTTGTTTTTTTTTTAGAAAGGTGACAAGAAGTTTGGGAATAACAAGGTCACTACATCAAATTAAAAAAAAAAAAACTAAATAAAACACGTTTTCTATACCAAGTGAGTGTGTACATTATTAAAAAAAAATAACTTTATACATGTATGTGTACATTATTTTATTAAATACATTTGAGCAGGTAGTTCCAAAAATAATAGACAGATATTATTTACCTCTATCGCCAAACACATCGTAATACCCAAAAGTCCAAATAAAATGGTGAAAGCTGAATTTTTGTGGATATGTTGTTATGACATATTTGAATCGTTTTATAGCAATTTTGGAGCTGTGAAACCCACAGATAATATTTTAAAAATCCAAAAAGCCTCAATATTATCGGACTTGTTTTAGTATAAATTTGCACCATCCCAAAAAAACAACTACCTGCAACTTATTTGAAAACTATAACCCCCGGCGACTGGTCTTCATCAAATGAGAACTTTAAATCATAATAGATATAACGACAATAGGTTGCTACTGAAGAACTTAGAGTTGAGTAAGTCAACTGTCTCAAACTCAAGATAGTTCAATCAACACTTCCTGGGCATGACGAAATGTCACTGACTAAGTTTAGTACACTAAACCACGCAATGACACTTTGATCCTCACAACGACCTTATGTTAGGTCCATAAGGTGCATTTTTGTATTTCGTAGTTGACACTGTGTTCCTTTGTAATTATAAAGTTGTGTAGTCGACAGTTGCTTTGTGTATGTACTAGTTATAAATTGATGAAGATGTTAAAGCAAATCAGAAGCAGTTGCAGCAGTTCCGCGGTCGCTTGGTGCGTGTTGTCTCATTTAATTCTACATAAAGAACATTTTGTCGCGTAGTGTCCCGCAGTTCAGTTATGTTTATTTTTATGTACCCTATTTATTGTCCCTATGCTGGGCAAAGATATACCCCTTTTGAATCTATATTTTTCTGTCTTAAGCCATAGACAAATCAGCAACATTTACTTAAGCTTTATTTAGACGGTGCGAGAAGCATCGTTCTAGTTGCTGCACATTGCGGGTCGCCTCGGCTGTGGTATCATAAGTTGTCGTACGTCATCGAAGGCAATGTACTGCATCTTGCACGATATTTCTCGCATCGTCTAAATCAGCCTTTATGAAGCGGTCGATGTCATCCCGCCACCGTCTCCTCGCCTTACTCGTTTACGATTCCCGGATTCAGGAACTCACTCAGTAGCTATTTTCATCCTATCCGGAGCTATATCTTGCGGCTAATGTGACCAGCCCAGTACCACATTAGTTTGGTTTTTTTAATTCTTGCATCTGCTATTTGTGTTTTGGAGCGTAAGATGGGGTTTCATCCATCCGTCTTGACCCTTAAGCTCCATTGCTCTTTGGCAAACCTTAAATTTGGTCTTCTGCTGTTCGGTCAAAGACCAGGTTTGAGACCCGTAGGTAAGGACAGGCACGATACACATTTAGACTAATAGGTACATACGAATCAATTGTTTAAAAATAATATTAAGTAAAATAAGAATTTCACATGAAATCACTTTGTTTCAAATATAGCTTTCACAGAATTGTATAAATACTAATATTTGGAACTCGTCGAAAAGTTTACGTTTGAAAACCGACTTAAGCCCCAGCTTTACTATTTCTAGTAAATTTTAGAATGTAAATATTTTGAATACGACCTTTAATATTCTTTGAAACTACGAAAGTAATTTGCCGAAATTATTTAGGTACTTTGTGTCAAAAATATGTTGAATATTTTATATGGCTGGAATAATAAACGTTTTTAATTAAATTTAATACTTTTATGTGCGTTTCTCAGCTTAAAAGATAAAAAATATATAATAAAGTTCGCATCTGATTTCCAGCGTCTAATGATGTCCAACAAAATATATCTAAATACACATTACTTGCGCATCTGTCTATATATAAGTAAGCTACGTGAATTTTGAGTCATAAATTACCTTAGAGGAAACATAGACAAGCATAGAGCGCGCGCATCGCTAGTAGCTTGTGCCGAACGAAAGCTAATTTTTAGCTAAATTTACTACGCTTGTTTACTGATTTAAGTGGGTTTTCGTGCGATGACAGACGTTCATGCGAAAATATCGACAGTTCCCTTGCGCTCTGTTTTGACACAAATTTTACGATTTTACTTGTTCATACTAGTACCAAGAGTTCATACTCGATATGCGCGCTCTATAGTTCACTTATTTTTTTCTCGAAGTAAATCACCAAAATTATTATTCCACTTTTTGGGAAACAAACATAACTAGGTTCCCATTTTCAAAACCAGCAAGAGAGCTATAAATAATATCCCTTTTGAAACGCAAAATCCACCAGAAGTCATACCAATAAAATCAAAACCGCAAGATTAATTATTTCTCAGGAGCAATAAAATCTCGCCGTGGATTAATTGTTCTACCATCACACGCGTCGCCAATAATGTTTCACAAACATAATATGACGTCACATCAACCTCAAGGCGTTAATTTGAGAAATTCACGAGTTTACGAAAATTTTATAAGGTGGGAACACATTTTTGACATGTCAAGAGTTTATTTCGTATAATCAGAATAAACTTAATAATACAATTCAGTTATTACCAATAGATTGAACTATATTCATTAAGTGTTTTCAACATAGTAAAGACACCATACTTTTAAACGAGTTTACAGATTTTTGGCTTTATTTATAAAAATCTCGTCGGTGTTTAGCAGATTTTAATAATTCAAGTTTTCTATTGAACTTTTGAATTTATAAGCATTTGCTAATCATCGTCGAGATTTTTTATAAATATGACCATAATATATCCCAAGCAAGCAAAATTTCATAATGTATAATTTAATTATTACAAGATAATGGAACGCAAATATACCTATCTTGTACACCACAGATGTACTTAGTACTAAGCTATATCTTGTCTCTAGGACTAATCACTTGAAAAAAGCAACCCTAATCCAAAAATTCGGTTGCTTAAGCAAGGTCGTCAATCCCTTATCAATAAAACCAAGTAGGTTCAATATCCATTCATAAAGTTTCTCCTGTCACTTTACATGACAGATAGAGTGATCCAAAACCAAGATTAATGAATTGTGACACGTATCATGTCGTTTCCAGTTTGTAAACTACATTAACTATTATGCAGACAGTGCGTGTGAAATGACACGAGAATTACACAGATTTCTACACTGGGAAAATGTCATCATGTGACAAGTATGTCTCCACAATGTGACAGCTGTCATGTAAATGAAACACGTTTAATGTTCTCACCTGTCATGGCGGCGTGAAAGCTGGAAAAAATCGCGTCTGAAGCCCATTTGTGGTTTACTAAATGTAAATCATGAACTATATTTTTTCCTTTGTTGTGATTTATTCACAGAATTGTGTGAAAGAAAACATTATTTCTATTCAGACGGTTTTTCACACGAGCACATTAAAATGTCTACACATAAATAATTTTAGTCCAAAGTTAATAAAGAAACGTAATCAAATAAATAGACAATTTTATACAGTAGAATATATACGTTCTAATTTTAAAGGCATTTGAATATTTCTTAAGAACTTTGGAATCCCAACAGTAACGACCAATGTTCAACTCCAATGGGGTATTTGACTACTATCGAATTATTTATTTATTACCAATAATGCAAATAATAGTATTAAATTGAAGCAGAACTGCGAAATAAATTAAAAAAAAAAAACAAGAATACAAAAGTTATAAGCTTTTCAAGTTAGTATATGACGCATGTTCTATATCGTTTTCGCAAAACGATGACTTGTTGACGGGGCAGATTAGTACGGAGAATTACTAAGGTGACGTCACCTGATGTTGGACGCTCTCTCCGTCTAATTAGCAATATTAAAATGCTTGTAACCAGCCCCCCTAGACAAGTGGCATTTCGACAAGCGTAAACGATGATAGAAATCGCTCAAATAACATTAAATGTATGGAAATGGCATTTCGTTTCGATAAGTCACGTGACTTAGGTTTGTCACTTCCATACATTTGAACAATTCGATCAGCGTTATCGCTTGTCGAAATGTCACTTGTCTAGGGGGGCAGTTCAATATTAACGTAAATATATAATCTGCCGTTTTTACAACTCCACACTGGTTGTATATTTTTCTTAAATGAAATAAAAACCCAATACCAAAGAGTATAAGAAAAAATATTAGCAAACATTAAGTGTGTACCCGGTATTACGCTACTCGCTCTTATTAAAAGGTGTTGCGTTCATAATTCGACTAATGTATGGAACGTGAAATAACGGCGACGGTTTTGAACAGTGAAAATGCATTAATTTAACAGAAATGCGGCCATAAAGCCTAGCGGGTTATTAGGAAGCAAGCCTTTGAAGTAAATGTACAACAGATGTTCATTGGAAAATTTTCATCTTACGTATACCGGCTTCGTGAAAACGTAATTAATTCTAAAACACAATGTACCTACCTACTATCTTTTAATCATAGCGGTTTCGGAACGACTGTTATGATGTAACAACTCTCTACTTCCTTACAAATATATTTAGGTATTCAAAGAAAACAAATATGGTGAATCTCGTAAGTTTTTCTGTAGGTTCTTTCCTTGAAAATCTTTATTACTCCGTTTGACAAACAGGGGCTGTCGCCGCAAATTGCCTCGACAATCGGAAGGCGCGACGCAAATTCACAAATACACATCACCTAGCTACTGTTCAGAAAACAGAACAAAACCCAAAGAAAAATTTAGGCGTCTCGACATTCTGTGCACGTACCACCGATTTTCAAGTGTCTTCTCTCCCAGAATTTTTATTTCATTCAGATTTAACTAACGATGTATGTTTTTAAGCCTCATATTTTTTCGTTCTCAAAGCTTTTGTGTATATTTATTTACTTGCTTAATATAGTTGTTTTCTGCATTCACTTCACGTAAAAGGAACTTATTCATGACGTCATAGAGCGTGCAGCGCTATATTTCAAAGCATTTTTTTGGTTTCGTTTTGAACCGGGGTTATAACTTCTGAATTAAAATGTATCACGCAATGCCCTTGGAGATATAAGGATTAATTTTTGTCTAGTATATTTTTAGAATAATATGAGTGTAACATGACCACCGCTACTTTGTTATTATTACTTTTGTTTAGCATAAAAAGGTAAAACAGAGGCCATTGACCTTGTCTACCTCACCAATAACAACGTAGGTAATAATCAACTACTGAGCGTATCAACGATAGCTTCGACTTGAAAAGAAGCAAAAAATCTCGTCTAGTATTTTCACAAACTGTATTAGGGCTTTCCACGCTCTACAATCTAGGATTTTACATAAGTGAAAGCCTTATCAATACAGCCAGCATAAACACAGGCTTCTAGGACGAATCTCAAAAGTTGCCATATCAACCGAATCCACCTTTTTCACCCACAAAACAAAACTTAAATTAAAGGTATCGAAACAAAATAAACCTTATTTTATTAAACGCGCGGTTAATTATAAAATAAAAGTATTGATGTAGGCAAATTGAAATCATAATTGGGGTTTCAACAACTTTATCCATTAGGTAATCCGAATGGATACAATACATTTAAATGTATTTATCCGTAAGTCCAATCGGCGTTTAAACTTTGTTTTGGCGATAACGCTTTGAACATTAATTATGGACAGTATTTGGTAGGCTGAGCGTAAATTATTTTGTTTGTTTTTGTAAAAGATTTAAGTACCTACTGTGAATTATAGATTTCAGAAATATCTGTAAGTTGACTTCTTTTGAAATCTTACTAATATTATAAATGTGAAAGTTTGGATGGGTGTTTGTTACTCAATCACCATAAAACGGCTGAACGAATTTGAACGAAATTTTGTGCATAGATTTTATTACCTAGAATAGGCTATTTTTCATCATCATTGTTTTCATCAACACGCGGGTGAAACCGCGGTGCGCAGCTAGTATTGCATAAAACTAGGCTTGCTAGGATAACTAGAAATACTAGGATATCTTGATATAAGACGAAGGCCATAATTTTAAATTCATTATTATCACTTTAAACACAAGAAAATTAATACTAAAGGCAGTTTAATAAAAAAAAAACAGGGAATACCAGTTTTGCAAGTCTTCTTTATATAAAAAAATGAATGTTTGTATGTTTGTCCTCTATGCGTTCCTAAACTAATGATCAGATTGTGAAGAAACTTTAGTAGGGTGTAAATGGATTTTCCAATTATTTTTAATAAAAAAATATTTAAGCTTGGAACCTTTTTGGGCTTGTTCAGAAGAATAAGCTGAAAAAAAAAATAGTTGCAAAATCAATTTTACTTAACGTGGAATTGCAATGGCTGGTGTAGCTAGTTTATTTATAAATGTAATGAAAAATCTAATCAAACCTTGTAGATAGAAATAAAGATTATTTATTGTACACCAAAAATAGATAAAATACATAAAAATGTCGACGAAACTTTGATCGAGTCTTACGTGAAAGTAGTCCAAAAATCCACCGCTGAAACTAGAGTATAACTAAGTTATTATAGACGTGTTGCTTAATAACATGGCGTGATTTATTAAGAGGTACATCTTCGGACGGATGCCGGTAATCGCTCGCGGAGTTTCCTCGCTAAACTTTGTATGAAATTGTATCGGTTACCTGGTTGCGAAGATGCTTGCTTGCTAGATGTGAATAGTAATTTTCTATGTTTTGTATTTAATAATATCCATTACTCCATTACTTTTTAGATTAATTTTAACTATAAGTCTCGTATTATTTCACTTGTTAAAGGAACAGTTTTATGTAGAAAAATAATATATATATATTTTTAATCTTCCAAAACGTTATCTAAAGATATTAAAAAAAAAAACATGCTTTATAATGATAATTAGAAAATCATTTTTTATAAACATTTTAGCAATCTCCAACTAAGAGCAAACAAGTACAAAAATAGATTTCGCTTATATCAGCGTTTATCCCTATTTTAATTATAAATTTTTTGGCCTATTTCAATCAAAATCAAAATGCTTTTATTTCAAGTAGGCCTTTTCAGGCACTTTCAAAACGTTAAACTATTATAGTTGCGTGGTTCCAATATTGTTACTACTATTGATAATAAATAATATAATATTGGTACTACCTACATCATTGCCAATATAAGTTATTCGCTACAAATAAAGTCGCCATTGTGTGGCAGTATCAACCGAAGTTCTACATGCCAGGGATACCATACCGAAACTTCAAAGACTATGAACTAAACTCTGTAAGTATCTCGACCATCGCTTCAGCTATTCTTGACCTATCGACCGAATATTTGATAAATTATAGCTAAGAGTTTTGTCTGACAAGCCTGATAAAACAATTGACGGTCGTTCTCAATGACGGTCGTTCTCAATGACGGTCGTTCTCAATGACGGTTGACTGGGTATGAAAAGTAAAAATCTATTTAGTCCGTTATTTAAATAATAAGAAAATATTACACGTTTGTTTTTGTTTTATCGAAATAACAAAGAACTATTTAAATAAAGTGAATTACAGTTATGGACTGAGGGCTGACTACGTCATAAACCGGTACATTTTGTGGCGGTTTGTGACGTCATGCGACATTTCAAATCAATGTATTGTCAACATCACCATCAACATCAACCCCAACTCCCGGAATTCGATTCGCTTTATCTCCTTAGTTTTTAGTTATTTTGAAAAGTAAAAAGTACTTGTTAATTTGCGGGATAATAAATAATATATAAATATATTTTTAATTTTCATACTCATACAATTTCTCTATAACCTAACATTGTCGCATCTTAAAGCCACGTCCAGTGCATTTTAAGCTGCAGATCATTACAGGCTCATTGTAGCGTCTGCATTGTGAAATCTCGCAAGCCCAGCGCTTGTGAACTACACAATAACCCTTATCCCGTAGATAACTTGTGTGATGCGCAGGTGATTACTATGTTACCGGCTTTTTAAATTAATAGGTATTATGGGCCTTTCAGATAACAGTTTATAGAGATGCTAGCTGACCTTACACGTGGTTTTGCCAAATAAATTTGTCCAATAAATTAAAACTTTTTTTTTTGGTGTGGGCCACTCTTTTCTCTTAGCGGTACAGAGTTTACGACCTATTCAGACCTACACGAATAAACGAAAAATTTCATAGAACCGGTCAAGCCGTTTCGGAGGTATTTGTTTTCAAACACTGTGACTTCCAAACACTGTTATCTATATATATAGTATAAGAAAAACAGGTTAATAGAGAAAATGTATTGTCCTGTAATATTTCCATCTACTTTAATAAATAAAGGTTTAATTATATAAAACAACTAGCGTCCGGCCCCGGCTTTGCACGGGTGCAATGTACGCTTTTCTGTAATGCCTATATTATACACACAAACCTTCCCTTTTTATCACTATTTACTGAAAACATTAAAATCCATTGCGTGCGTAGCCCGTCGCATATACGTATGTAACAGCCAAATTTTCTCAAGAATTCGTCCGAAAACTGATAGAATTTACGAATACCAGAATAAAAAACAAGTAATCTATACTAATAGATTACTAAAAGCACACACGCTTGTCTTGTTTTTCTTTTCTTATTTCCTTTCGAAAAACAGGGATTTAGACTGGATTTATTCATACTCAAGAATTCTTTTATTTCAGTTACTTAAACATGTTTTTCAAATGGATACATTTTTATTAAGGCCGATCACCAGGCCAGTACTTATGCGACATTGTGAAGGGTGTGCTCAATCCACATATTAAATGCAAATTCCTAATTCAAAATCCATAACACCTCTTCCTAACGATGAAGGTAACTTTAACTTTACCTTCGTTATATTCGGCACTTTCGGCAGTCCAGTCAAAAAGGGGTGTTTTACGCTAGAGGTAATGAATCGAACGAATTATTAACAACTCATAAATATATTGTCCAGACATTAATATGTATACATAAATACACGTATCGACTCTACTACTGGAGGTTGACGACTTGCGCTCTGTACGGCGTGGATATAATAATAATAATACTAGCCTGTAAATGGTATAGCCACTCCTGGGCACAGCTTGCCCATTCCAAAAATTGGAATCGCCAACCCGTAGTTGTTAAAGATTCCAATTTTTGGAATTCAAGTTTCCTCACAATGTTTTCCTTCACCGATTGTCAATGATGTCTTAGAATTAATAAACAAGTACAAATATGCTCACAGAGCACCGCGCTCAAATGTCAATTTAAGACAAAAAATCCAAGACATTTCCAGTACTTTACCACGTCAAGTCGAATCAGTGAAGAATTAAAGTTCCTCTCTCTTGCACACTCGAATTATTTCGTAACTT
Organism: Diachrysia chrysitis; assembly: GCA_932294365.1. Classification (NCBI taxonomy): domain Eukaryota; kingdom Metazoa; phylum Arthropoda; class Insecta; order Lepidoptera; family Noctuidae; genus Diachrysia; species Diachrysia chrysitis. The sequence continues at coordinate 10,304,444 of OW028656.1, read as the reverse complement.
ACATACTTTCTAAGTACCGTGTTAGTTTTTGATTAAGTTAAACTTAATGACGATTACAACAAGTTCTGTACATAAATTAATTTTGTTTTCATGAACTTTTGGTATGGGTCGTGGATTTGAACGCTTTGGTGGTCATGTGATGAGGTGTTGTGTAGGGTCTTAGTTATCTGCCGGAGTCGGGCGGAGAATGCGCTAGCGATAGGCAGAAGAAGTAGACGGGGGTGTTTTTAGTCTGACATATCCCTACGCCGTGCCCTCGACGTGGGATTAAGACATTAGCATTTTACCACCAAAAAAAAACAAGGTCTTAGTTATGATAAGAAAGCATGGTATTTGGGACCGATTTTAAGGCGAGGTAAAATAAAGAACATTTTTAACTTCCGTGCATATAAATTAGTATTACAAAAAATAATGCTCAATAACTTGTATTTTTTTTTCAACACCCTGTACTATTGTGTACATACGCATGTTATACAAATAAAATTATCTTTATCTTTATCTTAAAATCATTGGTTCCAACTTAGGTGTCTAACTCACAATGTGAATAGTAAGTATAATCACCAGTAAACCAAAATAACTAACCTCTTAATATTCACATCACGAGTTTATATCGAACCTAATAAATCAATTTCTACTGTATAATCCAAATTACCATGACAGAAGAATTTTTGAGGAAAAAATAACTTAATTTCAATATTCATTTACGCAAGTTACAAATACCGAAAATTCTAGGGAAAAATATTCAAAATACATTCAGATAATGATGAGTTACGTGATATCACGGTATAACTACGTATTTTCGATAAATAATTCCTCATTAATTTGCTTTAAGCATATTTACGTAATATGCGAAACGGAGATGAACTATGTTATTCTACGTATATTATTATGAACATAATAATACGACCTATACTTTGATATTCAATGTAATAATATCCATGTAAGAGTAGAATATTCTTTGTTTTTTTTTCTGATAATATTATGTTACAGGTTAATAAATATAGGAACTTGGAACGAGAAGACTTTGTACTAATCTGTGTCAGTAACAGCTCTTAATAATTAATTTGATTAATTGTTTGACTTAAGCTAAGCAAATGACTTTATGCATATATTTTAATGCTAGATTTTCACAAGGTTCGATACTAAGACCGTTTGTCTTCAAGCATGTCTCGTTTTCTAAAAGAACTCAGTTATTTAATCCGTAATATATCTACTAAGAACTCGTAGTAGATAGCTTAAAATTAGTATCGTAAAACACCTCACAGATATAGATCACACCCTAAAAAAACTTTATAGCTATCTCACTTCCAAATAATTAGTCCCAATTTAATTTGGGAGGATCCACAAACCATCTAAGTACCTAAAACTTTTTCTCGGTCCTAACATTTTCTCATTACGAAAGAAAATACAATATTCATAAAATACCTTTTAATTAAAAACCACATTTTATATCGTGACCTTTTTGCTTTGGAACTTAAGTAGAATAGTCTGGGTGTTCACTTGTTTTGTTCAAATCGACTACAAGCGGTACTCGTCCCTAAATGGATCACGGTTTAGGACAAATGCACACTGGCGATGTTCCATCATCAATTAATCCCTAATCGGCTTGCTATCTGCTTTGGGTTTTATTGAAACATCCGTCGAGATCGGCGTTTGAATCAAACGCCGCGTTGTTTCGACTAGAGATTAAAAAGACTACATCACACGCGGCAGTAACGCTTACTTTTGATACTAGGCCTGCGAGATTTGTGTAGCCAGTGTAAGGTAGTGTAAGTTGTGACCAATATAAACGTCCCCCAAATTAATATGACTGGCATTTCCAGCATGTAAAATATTTAACATGCTGATATTAAATTTGATTTTTCTTTGTTTTTCCATCTTGACAGAAGAATATAAAAATAAACTTTACATGATAAAATTACATATTTTGTTGTTAATTCTTTTAAAATTATTAATTAATTATCTACATAACATCATATAAATGAATTTCGGCACTTTCGTAAAACCCACTTACCCTCCATACAACCCGGGCAGTGTGCACTAATCCTAAGTAGATCACAGCTTACAGGGTTGCTTGCTGAAAAATAAATTGCCGCATAGATGAATGAGAGCGGCGGGAATTGCATGATAAATATTTGAAGCGGACGCCATTGTGGCTGGCAGCCCCAACCCCGGCCTTGTATTTGTGTCTTACTCAGAGAATTGCTACTCTAGAGGATAACTAGTTTGAGTAAAATATACCTGCGCCTGCCAACAATTGTACGGCAAATATTTTTCATTCTAATATTATAAATGCAAAAATAACTCTGGTTGTTTTTTTTTGTCTGTCTGTTACGCTTTCAAGACTAAACCGCTGAATCGATTTTGTTGAAACTCGGTATGGGGTAAGCTTGAATCCTGAGAAAGGATATAAGCTATTTTTTACCGTGATAACCGATACCCACGCAGGCGGAGTTGAGGGCAACAAGCTAGTGATTACATAATACATTATAAATGTATTTTATTTCGACGTAGTTTTTTATTCAGTTATTAAATGAAAATATTTTTTTCAGTTTATATTACAGAATAATTATCTAATATAAATATCTTATTTGATTGTATCGATTCAGTCAGTATGCCTTCTAAGCCATATCTTGATTTTTTTGTGAATAAAACCCGTAGTAGCGTAATTTTATAATTTGTTAAATAATTATAATTTGTCTATAGTTTTAATAATAAATGATTAGGGAAGGATATACTATTAATATGAAAACTATTCATAGAAAATGGGTTGTTGTGTAAAACATACAACTGAATCGTATACCCATGTAGCCACGTATACCTAGTGAAAAACAACGCTAAAGTAGATAAAATCATAGTCAATGCACGTCTCTCCCAAATCGCATACAAACTCACAAAAGCACAAAACAAAACTTTCATAAGAGTACCAAGTACTAAGTTAGTCGGTCCAATTCAAAGAGGGGTGTCTTCTGGCTCGAGATAAGGTCGCCTAAGAACTGGTACTCTACTAATTTGAATTAAATTCCTCAGGATTACGGGAACCCGGCTGTCTTTTAAATTACCTCGACGATTTGCATTTACCTCTGGTTTATAATTATATTGTAGAACTGAGTTCGCTGTTAAAACGTTGAAAAGCAAACAATTGGAAACGGATTTTGAATTAAAAAAAAAACGGTAAAAATAATTTATTTACAATAAATATACTTCTTGAGTATTTTATATTATACCAACTTTGTTTTATACGATGTAAAGATTATCTGCAGAACTAAAAGCGTATGCAATTAGCGATCAATCGGATATCAAGAAATGGTTTTAAGTTGGTTAACAATATTTTACCTAAAAAAATATTAGTAACTTGCAGATTAAATAAAAGCTTGTAAAAAGAATGGCTGAATATAAAGCTATAAACAGCCATTTAGGCTTTTCAGTTACTTAACGAAAAATATTCGAACACAGACTAAAGGTTTAAAAGGCTTATCCATTAAGGTATTTTTAAATATTTTATCCACAAGTCGACATAAAAGTACTGCTGAAAATAAATATTTATTTTTACCATTTATCTGCAAACTGGTATGATGTGTTATTTAAATTTGAGGATAGAAGTTATAAGTATGACTGTGAATGGGATTCATGCAGAAAAAAGAGAAAGAGATGGATGGGTTGTGTGAAAGATGATATAAGAAGGAAAGGGGTGAATGCTGTGATGACGAGTAGAAGGAATGAATGGAAGAAACAAACATTGCGCCGACACCAAATAAAAACATTGGGAGCAGGGCAAGGAGAAGACTAGAAATATATAAATAAATTTAATATTATTTAGATTTAATTATTTAATCAAAATCAAAAAAATCAAAATCTAAATATTTTTATTTCGAGTAGGCCTTTTCAGGCACTTTCAAAACGTTAAATGACTCTAGTTGCGCGGTTCCAAAATATCACTCCTATGGAGAAGAACCGGCAAGAAACTCCATAGGTTACTCTTTTAAAAAAAAGGTAATATGTTGATACATACAATGTTAAAAAAGAAATACAATTATCTTAAAATATGCGACAACAACGTAAATAGCAAAATGTAGTAAATATAACAACAAAAATGGAAGAAAAATAAATAAAAAATAATTAAGAAATCGTACATATAATAATACAAATAATACAATTCACCACCTTTGAATAACTGATATTTTTAAAAACATTTTCAATGTATTGCTCTCTATTCGTTGCGCTGTCTATTTCTGACTTAAAGACGACGGAAAGCACTATAAGGTTTCTATCTTAACATTTTGGTCAGGTAACAAGTACATTTTCAACCCCGGCTGGAATTTGTGAGAAAATCACTTGCTCCTTTTATCGAAGCCTCCTTTTATTTCCTATAAATCTCCGAATATTTGGGGAACCTTAATAACACGTTAAAAAAATCTTCGTTATTTTCTGATCCTGGTTTAATAGTCTTTTTTATGTATTTCATATGAGTTATGCTTATTTTGCTTATTGAAGTAAAATAAACATTAGTCATTTATTTTGTATACTTAAACGGTGTGACTTAACTATACCTAAGTTAGAATAGACGCAACAAAAATGACAATTATAGCTTAAAATTTGTCTCTGTGTTTATCTGTGTATTTATCTCTATTATTCGTCATTCCAGCATTCACTCCTTTCTTTCTCATAATTATCATCTTTCACAAAATCCATCCATCTCTTTTTGGTTTTCCTCGGCATGAATCCCATTCACAGTCATACTTATAACTTATTTCCTCTAATTTAAATAAAACTTCATAATATATTTATCTCTCTTTAGGATTCCGGGTATTTGATATTATATTTGCCTTTTTTGATTCTTGGAAACTGCATATCATATTTCGTAGCACGACGTAGCGGCTAGGGTTACGCCGTAGCACTGCCAATCGTGTTTTCCCTGAATCTTTAGTTTATCTTTTATGAAGCTATTTTAATTAATCTTCATTGCTGCTTTAATTACATTACTGAGTAGTTCTAACTCAGCTTAATAAATAATAATGGCAGTATAAAACTTAGTGTTAATTATAATTTATATATTTTTTAATACATGTCTTGTGTTCATTAAATATTTAAGCTTAAATTAGGCATCCTTATCCAAGGACTAGAGACTGAAGTCTTTAAACAACTAATACAAATACTTACTAGATGAAACGTCTAGAATTAAAGTAGCTAACATCACATTAAAAAAGTAAATATTAGCTTAATTTATACATCTACAATTAATACGCCTCACAGGCTCCTTAATAAAACCTGTTGTGCTGTAATTAGAAGGTACATTCATTATACTAATTACCTGTCAACGAGGCCACAGTGCGGTGGCGGTAGATCAAAGGAGCCCGCTGCGACCAATATTTGACAGCCGCGTGCCTAGCTTGTAATAATCCTAACATCTAAGCTCTAACTCCAGTAGCATGCAAAAGTTTCAAATAAGAGCTTTGACGACCTCCGTGGTCAAGTGGTCATACGCACCGGTTTTCAAGGTGTAGCTAGCTTTGTGGTCCCGGGTTTAATCCCCAGACGTCAGAGACGTCAGAGTCAATGTAGAAAAACACTTTTTCACATTGTCTTGGGTCTAGGTGTTTGTGGTGCGTTATGGTATGTGTTTATGCAATTAAAGACAACGAAGACGTGGTCTTTGATTCCATAACCATTTTCTTTAACTACTTACTGTAAGTTCCAGAGCAATTTCTGCAAGCAATGTATGTGATGTTGTCCACATTTAGGTTTGTCTGGATTAAAATTTGAGTAGGTATTGGAGTTTGAAAATCTATGACTATTAATACCTACTTAATTTAAATTAAACGAAGGTCGAACTAAACCTAGTGTTGTAGTATGGACATAAAAATTTCAAGAAAATGCAACGTACCTATAAAAAAGTATAGAGCATAATAGTGAAGTAACAAATAACTACATACTAATAAATTATTATAAATGCAAAAGTAGAGTTACTTTACTCTGTCTGTCTTTTGTCTGTCTGTTACGCTTTCACGGCTAAACCGCTAAACCGATTTTGATGAAATAGTATGAGGTAAGCTTTGATCCCAAGAAGGGACTTGCGTGCGGAGTCGCAGGCAATAGGCAGTATTAATATAACAATTATCTTTACCCGACATTTTCAGCATATTGCTAAATTAACTAAGATTAAACAAAATTTATTTGATTTTGTACAATATTTGTGTAATTGTGTTACTGTCCCGAAAATACTGGGTCCTCCACTTGTCTAATATCGGGCGGGAAATTGAACATGTTTCAGCGATATCGCCCCAGTAAATCTTCCAAATTTTAATGAATTTTGTGAACAACTTGATCTATGACATCAACAGAACATTATTAATATCGCTCCAGGCTTAATTAATTTAAAAAATATATATTCTTTGTCGTAAAAACATCTCATTAATGTTTGGGTAATGTAAATTTTAATCGTCCGAAACAAACTTTTTAATTTGAAAGGTTTAATGGAAGATTAAATGTTTTAATGACTTTGGTCAAATTGTAACTTTGGTAAGTACGTACATACACATTAAATCAAAGCAAAATTCTAATTAAGTTTTTAATGTTTTACATTATTTTGTTTAATTTTCATCATACATCATATATTAGCAAATATATATATTAATATATATATATATATTTTTACTAATAGATACTAATGGGGTGTGAGCAATGATATTTTATATACAAAAAGAAGGCAGATATGTTATTAGCGCTCGCATTTTCATGACTCGAAAGCCTCCTAATTAGGAAGCTTTCAATGACAGCTAACTTAACTATTCGTTAGTACAACTTGACAACATTTTGATATATAGCGCGACCAGATTTTAAACGTCAGTAACTATGAAGGTAATCTTGTGTATAATATCATTGGGTATGAGAGTACCTATGTACTGAACTTTTTCATAAGACATATTTTTCCCACCATTCACTGTTAAATAATTTCTACGCTACATAATGTATTATTACAATAAAACTATTCAATAAATAAAATAAGCTTAAAGCAAATATATTTCAACACATAAAAAAGTCAGCTTATGTCGCCATCATAAAAAGGAGAGCGGACATTACGCCATAAACATTTCAAGCATTATCTCGAAACCAACTACACTATCTTTACATCCATAGTTTGCCCGTATTCCAAGTTTTAAACACGTCGTAAAGGAAACGATATCCATGAAACATGCTCAACAAAGCCTTATGTTTAAACATTACCGTATATGGTCACAATAATTAAGGAAGGAAATAAGTCAGTATAATTGGAGTTGTGTTACACCCCTACAGATAATATTCGCTATCCACTAATTAGGGGGATTTATGTTTGAAATGGTTTGACTTAAATATGATTTATTGTGTAAAATTATGGACTTCAATGGGTATAGAGTTTCGTTTATTTATGACTTCGAATTTAGTTTGTTCTTATTTTCTCTCATAATGGAAGGCAAGATAACTATTTTTAAACAATGCTATTATAAATTAATTGGTGATAGAAGTAGGTAAATAGGGTTAGAAAATCAGGAAGAAATGGTTAATTTCTCTGAAGGAATAATCTGAAGGGGGATGGCCAGGGGAGACAGGATGTTATCTTTTCATTGATATTTTTCATACTCTGATATTTAAAGGCCCCTCAAATTTAGAAAGGTATAATATTGTATTTTAAATACTCTCAAAAAAAAATACCTATGTGTGGCTACAAACAACTCAGCTATTAACGTATTTCTTTGTTACAAAAATCATCGATACCAACAAATTCAACTAAATAACACATTTTAAAACAAAAATTGTTATATTACCAACACTACAACAGTACTAGAGTGGAGTTAACTATTGGTCTATCGGGAACCGAACACTGCTAACTCACGGCGACTTAACGATCCTTCGACTTGCGATCCCCTGCGAACCTAACTTATGATTTTATTGGATAATGCCTGCAAAACAATAACAGTAATGTTTATAGTTTTGATTTTATTGGTGTTCTTACAATCCGGGGGCACGGTAGCACCCCCGCCAAGACCAGACGGCGGAACCACAGGGCGTTAAGTTTTCTTCACGTTCCTTGTACACCGATAGAAAACTGTTGAAGTTCGTAATAAGTTTAAAAAAAGTAATGCTCAACATCTCTCGACTAAAATTTAAATTCAAATGTTCTTAATACTTTGTGATGTTTACGCGAATGTTTGACATTTAAAACAACAAATAAATGCGTTGAAACGTTGGGAAACAAAATCTAAATAAACCGCGATTTAAAAACTAGTATTATTTAAATGTCCAAATGTTATTTTTTGTAGTAAAGTTTTGCAGTCGCTTTTGAAACTCTAATATGATGGGATTTTTCTTGTTTCAGAACGCAGTTTTAAAACGTAATTCCCTGGAGCAAGAACGACAAAAAAATCCAGACAGACAATCGAAAAAATCATCCAATAAAAATGTGCCATCTTCCTATTTAGATGTAACAACAACGTGAAGTGGCGTGTTTCCCTTTTAACTTCAGTATTACTATTGTCCCATAGAAATAACTGCAACTCTAACTATCCTATAAAGATAAGTCATCAAGAATATCGTCAAAACAAAGTCAAAGCTTCTGAACATTAAAAAAAGGTTCCAGGAAGGGAACTTTTAAAGATGTCATATGATACTTATACATGTAATGTAAGTATGTGTGTATGTGTGTGTATGCGCTTACGTCATAATGTATGCAGGTATACATACTTGTGATGTGTGTTATATAAGTATTTGTACATAATATGTATATATACATACATAACTGTATTTTAGGTTACACGTATATAAATTACCTATGTATTTTTATAAGTATGTATATACATGCATGATGTTTTTATGTATGTATTTAAATGTAAAAATATAATTAAAATGTCTGCTGTGGAGTTTGTTGCGCCGTTTCTTCTCCACAGCTAGAGCACTTAGGAAGCGGTGTAGGGTGGGCAAATCGGGTGCTGTCTATTTTATTATTTTGACGTTTAAAAAGTGCTACTTTGTAGCCTAATTTAAATAAATGAGTTTTGATTTGATTTGATTCTGCATTTTAACTCTATTAGTTAGAACTTAGATTGTTAGTTATTATAGTTCCCACAGTCGGTTTTGTAAGACATAAATATGTTTATAACCATGTTACAGTTTTTATTTTTTAGTAAATTCTATACCATATCATTCAAATCTTCGTTAGTATACATATAAATGCTTCTACCTTATAAAGCTAAAGGCTACACTTAGTTTCAGTCAGCTAATCATAGCAGTTGGTACTCCCTGGAGCTCAGGTGACGCCAACATAATAAATATAATTGACTTCAACTAGTCTCCCAACAAAAGCAAATGAACAGCGTGTACCATCCGCCATCGTTTACATTCTACTAAGAAATTACAGTGCAAACACCGGGTGGGACAATGTACGAAGGGTACAGAAGGTCCACTTAGCTTTTTATGTTTACATAGGAAATAATGTAACGTGCTATAATTAGATAAGGTTTTGCAATTATTTCTGCACTATATTGACACCCTCATCCTCAAATTAAAACCATTTTTCAAAGCAATATCTAAACATTTTCAAGCTTGCACCAAACTATAAATATAACAACAATAATATCTTGGGACAGCTCACATAAGGCCATCTGATCCCAAACTAGGCAGAACCTGATTATGGCAATCAGACAACTGATGAACATGCGTATATATTTCTAAATACATATATTATGGATAAAATTACACTCACACAAAGAGCAAATGATAACACAAACATTTTTCTTGCGTAGGAATAGGACCCACGACCTCCGGTTTAGCAGACCAACAGGCCAGTGTCACTTCCCCCTTCTTTTTACTTATGAACCTTCTTAATTTCCTGCCTATTGGCTCTCGCCGGTAATTTGAGTTCGTCTTGATATTATGACGTCAGCGTCCAGGTGCACAGCGAGACCGCAGCGTATAGCCTCGACGCTGCACCGAGGATGAACAAACATTTCAGAGCTGGACCGGTAAGCTTTTGATGCTGTTTCATAATGTAACGGAATGACCCATTCATTGAGTTACAGCCCATGTCTTATCGCAATTTAGTAAAGTTAGACTAAAATTTATTTCAATTTTGTATTTTTTATGTAGTAGATTTTTGATGTAAATAATTTCTAGTTTTTTAATTAAAGTCTAATATTTTTTACCGGTCTGCGGGTGTGAATAGTATGTAGTATAGTATTTTAACATACATTGTTCTAGTATTTTTTCCTAAAAATATATTGGACTACAAATTCTAGGATTTTTTTTAAGGGCGTGGTAAAGCCATTGTAAAATTTAAATATTTTGCGTCATTAAAAAAACTTCAACGTATTCTCTATGATAGAAACTTTCAGCCATTAGTGAACTAAAGAAACTAATTCTAATCAAGTAGTGCGATGCTAGGTGTACTATAATACCACGAAACTTGCAACATAATAGGTATCATTGAGACAAAACAAACTAAATATTCATTAGTTTGCATCAGAACGTCATGCAGTTCCATCTCATGTCAACTCGACACTCGCAAATTAATATTTAATGCTTGATATCGGTACCTATGTGTGTTGTAAGTCCCAAAGGATCGTCACGGAGAGGAATGCTCCCAAATTAGATTGAATCATATTGACAGTAGGCTATGAGAGTCATATATCAGATACAATCATAAATTATACGTCTGTTATTTACATTTAATTCTTTCATTTTATGTTAGATAATCTTTATTCTTATCATTGTTAATAATATTAGCACAGAACACTTAAAGTCTTTCTTACAACTATATTAAAGTGATTAAGGTACAAAAAGTTCTCTAATAATAATTTGTAAAATCGACTTTCATTCAAAAGCTGTCATTAATGGTTCAAAGTAAAGGTAACATACACTTCAAAGTATTTTAATTTATACAATTTGAACAATAACAATAGGTAAGTCATGCTTTAATTTTTACACCGTAATTATATCGAAGTAATCTGAATTGGATTAAAACGTAATGAATTTCCATCCACGTGTACTTCCGCATTACAAAGAGCAAGGCATCAGTCGCCAATCCACGTACATGCCCCATACATATTGCCATTACCGTGACCCTTGTTATTTCAATTTATACTCGGTTCCATTTATACCCGGTTCCATTTCGTATCCGAACTCAATAATATCACCCGTTTTAACATACATTTGATCAACCTCCTCATTAACATATAGATAGCGACCGAAAAATTCGCTATCCAAATTGTACCTTCCTTTTTTGTGCCTTCAGGCTTTCGCCAAAGATAAATTAAGGTCTTTTTTGTTGGTCCTGTGACCACTGGGGCGGGTTCGAGACATTCATTTGGGTTCTGTATACATTAAACAGAGGTATTGAAGATTCCGAGTAGCTTAGGTTAATTATTTCGGAGACTTGATTAGCCTCTGTAATAGGAGCGTTTTGTTTGACGGTTTGAGTACGTTTGTACTTTTTGGTTAATTGAACTTTGTTTACAATGTTTTTGAGTGGTTGAGTTTTGTTCAACATATTTACCTGTGTTACTCAGTGTTTTAATACTTGGATGTGTACATATTGAAATAGTATATACCTAATAAAGATATCGTTACTTTTTGAAGGAAATCGAATATTTTGTTGCATCATTTTTTTCTTTCAAATTGTGAGCTGCACTCCATCGTCAATCATTCGTCGAAACTATAGTTTTTTAACAGCTGGCCGGTTTGCACGGTCCTATGGGAGCTTTTTCAAACTTACAGACAGAATGTTCTTCTGTTTCGTATGCGAGACACCGGTGAATAAAATCTTAAAATAAAACGCACCTAGATTCAATTTTAATATTTAAGTAAACCTATCTACATCACTTTTACTTAAACGAATGCAGCTAGTAGTACTTTTGCGTAAATCGCAGTAATTGCACCGATAAACGAAACAAGCATTAGTTTATAATACTTACGGAATATTTCTTTAACATAATTATTAAATCAGCTACGTGTATAAACTAAACAGTACCCAAAATATTGTTTACTTTAAACAAATGAATTCATATCAGATTTAACACATTTGTAATATTCAAATCATGCACAATAATTCCTTGTTTGTACAATAAATAGAGTAAATAGGCCGAAACACAAATTCCCACAATTAATAATGCAATAAGACCATAACAAAAAGGTTTAAAACATCAGCAGCGCCAACTAAACAATAGTACAACTGTCTGTTTGATTCGTACCGTTTCGAATTAATATGAAAATTAACTAACTCAAGCGCTGAAATTGGATCCGCGAATCAATAACGGCCAAATTTATTCAATTAATAACCCCCAAACACTCGAATAAAGTGGATAAATGTCTCATAAATTAGTTTGCGGAATGGATGTCGATGATATAATGTGTTCACGGCGCGAATGGAATGTGCCAATTTAGGGTTAGGTTATGGATATATAGGAAGCGCTTTGTTATTCAACGAATATATTATGTACCTATGTGGTTTTTAATTTTAAGTGGATCTGGCAATTTTGGAGAATGTAGAACAGTGTTATCGGCAAATGAAGTAATAATATATATAATCCTATGTGTTTATACTGTATTAGTGCATTCATTAATATTCTATCTCCTGTGTGAATTAATTATTACATTTAAATTACGTGTATTTCGATTGTATTTGATACTTTTTGTTTTTGATTTGATGATTTATTAACAAACCTAACATTTGCGTAACCATTTAAATAAAAAATATCAATAAACCAAACAGGTACAAATAAATAATAAGAAGGACATACAATTCGGAATTCGGGCGATTTATTTAAAATTCCGCTCACATGCGCTGATAAAAGGCACAGCCCTGCTACAGTTTAAACATAAGGCAGATTGTAATCACTCGAACACAACCAACACACACGACATAATTGCCAATACTGCAGTTCATTGACCTTGTTTTACAAGAAATGTAACGACTATTACTGAAACAATGTCGTTTTCTTTACTAGAGATAGATATGTGGTATATTATTTGGATTACACTTATATCGTATCGTTTTTATTTTAAAGATTTTATTACTTAACGATTTTTACTTAAGGGTTGAATATTAAAACCAATCTTGTTAGACCTCAAGTTAATCATTGTTCATCTGTTTGCTTACTTCCGTGACGTCAACAAAACAAAAGACTATTCTAAGTATAAACAAAATTATTTCATAAACATTTACATTTCAATAGAAAACGAGGCCGAATAATATAGAGATAAATCGAAATGTAAAATTTCGGATCGCATAGCTATGTAAACTGGATGATGTCCCAAAACTTCTAAAGAAATATACTTTCCGGCACACATCGCATTATTTATATTCGGTGTGACATTCTCTCACATATCTTTTGTTTACCGAGACTAGTTCTATCCCCGGGTGTTACGTACTCAGATAAATTGAATTATAGCGCCTACGGAACCGCGTTTGACGTGCCGTGTCCAGGGAACCAAGTTATTGAATTTATTTACATACATACATAAAAAGGTTTGGTACAAAAAGTGCCGAGTGTCATATATCATGTCGACACGAATATGTCTGCGTTTTATTTGAATTTAATAAGTCGATGCGTGTGAAGGAATGTTGACATTCATTGAAGATTTATGATGGTGGGTGCTGATCAAACAGTATCTGTATTATATTATTTATTTTTGTGCCAAGGCGATGATTTTTTCGAACTATATTTGAATAAGTATGAACAAATGGTGTAGTCTATAAATTCTTGCGCCAATTGTTGTTGTTTCCACTTAATCAAACATCAACTTTATTTAAGTGTAAATAAAGTTTACTTTAAACTACCTATTATTGTTAAAAAAGTCATAAAAAATGCGAAGATGTAGCGCATACTGAACTCTAAGTGTAAGCATTACAGTTGTTTTTCCTAAAACTCGTGTTTGTTTACAGAATAGACATATTAATTTCGAACGCAATAATAGGTACTAGATTTTGGTTCTTCAATAAATATGTTTAATTTTCATTTCTGGTAATTTCCCCTTCATTTACGCGATGTTTTAAATCGGGAAACTGTAAACACTAGAATAATTAATTACTTCTGTAAACAGAGAATTGAGTTTTCATTAAGTTAGGTTAAATGCAAAGCTGCTAGAGGTTATTAGTGCAGCTCGTGCGAGAAATTGATGGCTTGCAAGTTTTGAGCCTTCGTAAGGGACTGTAGGTATGCAATTATACCTAATAATACCTTACATAGTCTAGCTTGCTAGGAAGAGATAAGTAACTGTATTAAGAAATAAGTAAACCATACCTTTTTGAATCAACAAAATGACATAGAATCATAAACACATGATGACATAAAACATAAGAAATAATAACTTTTATCTACATGAAACATTTTATTTATAAATTTAAATAGACATGATGATATTGATGGAACATGGTTTCAAAAGGTTTTTTGCGCAGCGGTGGGGATATATAAACTAAAAAAAAATATCTGTGTAAATACTAAACCTTAATTTTCTGAAACAGTATAGTGTGGTAACGCATTACATGTCAAAGTGCTATTATCTATTAATCTTTTTTTTGCTGATCTTAATACAAATCCCACTGCTGGCCAAATAGGCTGGCGCTGTTCCCACAATTTCCACCTAGAGGTTTAGAATAGGAATTCTTTGTGATATTTGGTCAGTTCATCCTGCAATCTTTGATTACGCTTATCATCAATAAGAGTTAGTATTATCAAGTTTGCTTAAAAAAATTGCAAGTCGAGTATGTTAAAATAAACACATATACGTTGACAAAAATGATAAGTTTAGCGTGTTTGTTACCTTTTGAGATATTCTGATAACAGTCACGAAACACGGCTATTAATAACAGCGACATCGTTTTAGCGATCCCACAACACTGTGTGGTTTATTCCGTTTTTTTAAACTGATTTAGGGAGGGGCTAGTAAATTATGATGTAATAATTAAAAAGAGAATTTTGTGTTGAGAATAATACGAAACTAGCGGACAAAAAAGAGCTTGTTTTGCTCTGAATATAAAAAGGACTCTGGGATCAAATTGCAGCGTCACCTATCAGGTTTAATTGTGAAGGGGGACTTCAGGGACCCGAAAGCACACAAATTCCAATAAAATCGGCCTAGCCGTTTAGAAGTTCAGTGAGATTACCGTACGGAAGAATTATGGGAAGAATATGTTGACGTCAAATTGAATAGGTTAGTATCTATTAATGGATATTTTATTTATTTTGGAGTTTAAAGACTACTGTACAAAATCATTTTTTGACTACACTCTACATCAGGAACAGCTAACGTGCTTACAATAAATTACTAGAATCATACCAGACAACAAGGGGAGAAAGGGCACAGAAACATGTAGAAAGTAAAATTTGAAATGTTTTTGTGTGTTTGTAATTTTAATTTTGTTTTTCTGTTTTGTTTAGATTATATAATTATATGTAGTATAGTTTATTATTCAATGTAGGTACTTACCTACTTTATTTTTTAACATCGCTTTGGTGCTATCTGTTATGGTGTTGTAAATGTCAAATAAATAAATAAATAAAAAAAGCCTAGGTCACAATAATAGCGTATTCAAATAAAGACACCTTTTAGCGGCCATCTTTCAAATATTTATTTCTCACTAATATTAAAAATGCGAAAGATTGGATGGATTATTGTTACTCAGTCAAGTTTTAACGGCTGAACGGATTTAAATGAAATTTGGTACATAGATAGTTTATTACCTGAAATAGAGCACAGGCTACTTTTCATCGGCATCATTATCACCATTTCTCGTCAACACGCGGGTGAAACCGCGAGTCGCAGCTAGTACTTACCTAAAATCGATGCTGACATACCAAGACTAATGTCTGTATGGGTTAAATAAATTACATACAACCTCGCCTCCTTTAAGTTAGTAAATTACAGTTTATGCCCACTGACCCCATTAAATGTGTCGTATGAAATAATATGCCGTGTTCCCTGACCATTAAGTACCTCACTTACTTTGAATTGAGGCGATTGAATGGCGTAATGCTCAAAATAATATGTAACGATGGCACTTATGTAATGGCCTGGTCTTGGGTTTATTATCATAGCGAACATGTTTTTAAATATACCTAACTAGTTTTTAGTATTCGTCAAATTCATTTTGTAGTAGGACTTTGTTTTTATATTTAAATTTGAAGTTTAAAAATAAGTATCGTGTAGCAATGTGGTAAAAATTCTACAAATTCGATATATTAACCTAGGATAAATAGCAATATTCTAAACAGTTTACCGAAAAAAAAATGCAATAAAATTTCCATAGGGTTTATATAATAAGTAGCATACTAACGGATATTTTATAAAATACTAGTCGTCTCCCGCAGCTCCGCCCGCGTGGATTTCGGCTATCGCGGCAAAAACAAGCCTATGTCCTTTCCCAGGCTTAAGACTATCTATGTACCAAATTTTATTAACGCCTAGATCCGAAAGAAGAAAGCCTAGTGAGGCTGTCTCTCATCCGTTCGTAACCAGACGTCATTGGTCCCGGCCATAAATTGGTTTAGTAGTTTTGGCGTGACATTGCGACAAACAGACAAACAGTTACTTTCACATTTATATTAGTAAAGTTTTATCAGTTTACAAAACTAACACAAAAACAATTAGAAAACAAATGTTTCCAAACCAAAATAATCTGAGAGCAACGAGTTTGCAGCGTAAATATAATAGCTTCACATAAATATGATTCAGAGCGTATAACACAGCAAACACCAGCCACTAACTTGCCATCATAATTCACAGTCATAGTTAGTTTTAATCAGTCGTTAGCTCAACTCCCCTAGGCATCGTTAACAAATGGTAACTCGGTACTCGGTAGCACTCTCGCACGACGCAATCCAGCTGCTTTTAATAGCTTTTTAACCCAATTACTGACGCAACTTCATAAAACATTTTGAGACATTGAAATGTTTATTATTATATACTACGCACTTATAAGTTTAAGATTGTAAGTACGATAGAAGTACAAAACGTTGCAAAATCGGAGAAGGAGAAGAAACGTTGCGAATCTTTATTCTGATTCTTGACTAGCAGATAATGGCTACTATCCCCCGAATACTGAAAAGCGACTTAACTTTAAGACGTTCTTAAATGTCTACCTGTCGGTACTTTACACCTTAAAGTGACAGAGAGAGCATGAGACTCAACGGCGACTTAAAACTGATTAACGGTTCAGTATTCGGCCATGAGCTTGTAAAAAAAAAAAAATACTAAATAATTTCAAAAATAGGTATTTAACAGTATTTTGGATAAAAAGATAACAAACTTTTAAATAATAATATGATGAATAATAAATCAATTATATTTTTTCGAAATTTCTTTGTTGATTGCATTTTTCGAAAATGGCAATGGTTGGGTTTTCTTACTTCATCTGTATTTTGTCTTTGCAGCTACAAATAAAAGTTGTTAACGCTTTACTTATAAAGGTTTTATGAACAAAAAATCTTCATTCAGTTTCATACATTTTGGACAAACAATAGACTTTACTAGGGTATTACTTTTCTTAGAAAAAATCTGTCCAATTTACTTAGAACTCCATAACAATGTAATATTTTTGACATTGCGTCCATTCTTAAATGGTACTTCGAAAGAAAATATTTTTACGTAAATGTTATTTTTATCTTTGTCTTTTAATTTCATCATCCCTCTTCATTTTTACAGGAATTATTCTCATGAGGGAAGTAGGTATTTCAAGTACTAGACACCTACTTCAGGCATATTTTTAAGAGCAGATAGAATAACATAGACAGACTTGTCATAATTTATTAAATAATTCATATTTTCCTCTCATGGGTCTATTAGTAGAGATTTTTATTACAGGTCTCTTAATAGAGTACTTTTTACTGGTTAGTCTCAGTGTTCTGTGAATTCTCATTAGGCTGACAAAAGTAATTAAAATTAAGTATTTTTTTACTTCAAATGAATAATATCCTAAGAGCCCACGACGGCCAGACCTTCGTTATTTTATAAAAGCTGAAAGTTCTTCTGTGCGTGTCCCCTAGACAGGTAAGAACGACCAGGGACTATAGAGTTTGGGTAGTGGTTACTTGGGCAGGTAACAGGTAGTAAAGGTGTATAAAATAGTACCTTAAATTCGTTAAAGTATAAAGCTCAGTTTTTTTATATTTTATTAGGGATAACTTTAGAAATCTCGTCATCCATTGCCAGACACTTATGACAGTTGCTACCCCCTGCCAGACACCCCTAAACTTAAATAAATTATAATTATACTTTCGTTAGAGTATAAAAGCTAAATTTTATATATGTTACTTGGGGACCTATGAAAAAATGTTACCTCAAAAGCCGGACAGTTTTAATGGTTTTTACACCTTGCCAGACACATTGAAAGTCCGCTGTAGGTCCGAGCGCGAGGTAACGACTGTTCTAGCGGGTGCGAGTGAGATAGGGCGCTTAGTCGACTGCGATCTTTTACTGCGCATCATCTGTCTTTTAGTGATGTATTGAAGAATTATGTGTAGTTTCAAACACGTTTTGTTATTGATATTTGTGCAGTTTTTTTGTGAAATAAAAGTTTAATTTTAGTAAAAAGTGTTATTATGGGAGACACATTAATTTGTTTCGTGTGTAATTACAATGTCCCTAATGTTATTGGTGTTTATGACGCTAGACTGCAAATACTCATCGATACGTATACAGTCTCCGATGTAAACGAAGCTTTTGACCGGAAAAAGTTGCGAAATTTTGACGCTAGCAATCAACCACCTTGCAAAAGCGAGCTATTGCAGCAATTTCTGCGAGCAAATTATGTATGTACCATTTGGTATAATGCTCATCTGAAAAATCTAACCATATATCAACCAGACAATAATGGCTGGGTATTGAAAAATGGCAAATACCAATTCAAATGGTTTTCAGGAGATCAACTACCAAGTTATGTTAGTGATTCGCTCAAAACTCAATCAGGTATGTTATTATTATATATTATTATTGTACATAATTTTTTAATTATTCATAATTGTATAAAATTGTTTATTTTTATCAGAAACTGACGTAGAAGGCGATATTAAAGACGACCATAACATCGACTGGACGAGTACCTAGTGACGAAGAAAATGAAAATATCGACGACAACGAATATTTTTTTTTTACATATAATAATACTTTTTTTTGTATTTTATAATAATAAAATTACATTTTTACTTTATATAACATGGCTATGAACGTAATTAAATATGTTTTTAATTGGATATCTTTAAAGATCGCAATTGACTAAGCGCTCGCGCTCAGACCTACAGCGGACTTTCAATGTGTCTGGCAAGGTGTAAAAACCATTAAAACTGTCCGGCTTTTGAGGTAACATTTTTTCATAGGTCCCCAAGTAACATATATAAAATTTAGCTTTTATACTCTAACGAAAGTATAATTATAATTTATTAAAGTTTAGGGGTGTCTGGCAGGGGGTAGCAACTGTCATAAGTGTCTGGCAATGGATGACCAGATTTCTAAAGTTATCCCTAATAAAATATAAAAAAACTGAGCTTTATACTTTAACGAATTTAAGGTACTATTTTATACACCTTTACTACCTGTTACCTGCCCAAGTAACCACTACCCAAACTCTATAGTCCCTGGTCGTTCTTACCTGTCTAGGGGACACGCACAGAAGAACTTTCAGCTTTTATAAAATAACGAAGGTCTGGCCGTCGTGGGCTCTTACTCTATAAATATAGTTATTTTTGTAATTATATTATCATCTAAAGTATGAATTATCGTTCCTGTGACTTTAGACATCTTTTCTTTTTTTATATCTGTTACGTCACACCGGATGCTTCACAAGTGTGGGCTTACACGACTGTGTCTAAGCAAGCGTTCACTTTTAAAATAATTCTTTCTCTGCGCTTAGTATTTTACTTTTAGCTTTGACAGATTTTTGGCTCTAATATATGTTGCTGCACTTAGCACTTCGTGTCTTGTCAGATTTACCAAACATGTATTTTGTAGGTATTTATTTTCAGTTATTAATAGAATTTCAGTACCTAGGGTACCTATTAGTTTAATCAAATTTTTCATCGTGGACAAATTTATAATAGAACACAAATTGTACCTCTCACAAATTCTACCTTTACTACCTACCTTCAGCAGACCTTTTTTTTTTTTTTTATCGGTGTGAAACTCTTATGGTTTCAACCCACATAGTCGTAACCCTTAAAAAAACATATTGTTTTGTGAAACAGAAGTGTATCAGACAAAAATTGTTCTGCATATATGGTAAAAGCATATATACAACCGGTTTTTGAAAGGAAAATGTAATCTGTTGTCAAATAAACTCATCACGACTGTGATTGGTTGACCAAAAAAATAACAACCAATCCCATCGCTTAATATAGAATTTGAAAGGTGAACAAATTTTTGTGTTGCTTTACAGAAACGGGGGATTTTGATTTTTAGATTCAACAAAAAATGCTACTGCATACATTCTATGTGAGAAATCGAGATCCGTTATGAATGGGAATTGACGAAAATATTCACGCACATGTGATGGGGCTTAAAAATATAGGTAGACAGTACAAGATATGCCGTGCTAGCCTAGCAGTTCAATCAGCGGATTTGTATGCACATGTTCACACATTCGAACCCAAACAAGTACCAATGTGAGATTTTAATGATAGTACATAAGTAGAAATCTGGATTCTAAACATTGGAATCTGGAATCGCCAACCCGCAAGTGATCAAGTGTGGTGATTGTGTCGTCCTGTGTTAGTCACAGGGGTAAGTAATGTGTGGGGTTAGAGGGATAAAAAGTAACACACCGATTGCCCTTTGAAATATCACAGCAGTCGGTGTCGGACACGTCCGCACTGCACCCTGTGCTTCGCGATAATGGCAGAGTGTTAGGTGCGGGGCATTCCCCCACTACTTGTCGTGCATACCTTTTTGTTGTCAATATAATATTACAGATATGGATCATGTGTTACCGTATTATTATATACTACAGTGATCAATGCTCGTTCCTTCTGTATATAAGAGTTTACCCAGCAGTGGGAAAATTGCAACCTGATAGAATAATATGATTTGTTATAGGCATACAAAGAATGCGTCCAACGTATTCGCGTCCCAAATCCTATTATAACAGGTATTGGCATCTGCGGATCGGCTTGTAGTCTAAATGTTAATGCGTGGACCACGGACAATACTATGCAAATATCATCCCCCTGATATTGGTTCGGTAATGTATGCGAGGTAGATAACCCTCCCAAACTAATACTTGTGTTACCTCCACGAATATTTTCTACTATTATGTTGATGTTTGGATTTTTTGGTACTGTCGGAGTACTAGGGTTGTTTTCAAAGGGTGCGATGTGTTACGTGCTTAGAATGCTTGCAGTGAGCATGTAAACAAGCCACGTTGTTGTTTTTATAAATAAACGTAATATATTTTTGTTGTTTATTTAATATTCGATAAATTTATTAAAAATGTTGTTTAGTAATTATTAAAATAAAACTTTATTAGTAGAATTACTGAATTTATTTTTTCACACTTAAAATCTTGAATATAATATTTGATATTTTTTATGCTATATTATTTATCGCATAAAATTATCCAACTAGGTACATTAAATGTGGACAGCAAATAAAAAACTGACATCGTTGACACAGACTTCCTTTTTATTACAAATATTAATTGCACATAAGAACATTTCATACAAAAATATATTCTTAATTAAAAAGATTCCCACTAAAACAAACTAAAAAAACCGCAATATAGATCAATATTACACAAATACAATTATTAGAAAATTTTGATTAGGTATATGCAATTATAGTGGAAATGCAAAAATATTCAGCAAATCAGATGTCAAGAAGTTTTCCTAAATATAAAACAGAAATTAACACATTTACGGTTATAAAAATTTGTTTCTAATAAATTATTTATCAGAGTACATTTTAAATGTAAATCATTAAGCCAAAGTAAATTGTGACATTCATTCATATTTAAAATACTATTAGGATTTATTGACAATATCTTTTTTATTAACAATTCAACAATCTAGCTAACATGTATATACAATTGTGATGGTAAATGGTAACATTTCATCTTTGACTTTATATAATTTGTCTATGTCCGCCGGCGCGCGCGGCGTCTCATTGCTTTCTATAATATTCCTACAGTATTTATATCACATTATTTATATTCATTAAAATATTCGTCAAATACAAAACATGTAAAATTTCGACTTTATACAATTGAAAAAAAAAATGAAATTTGTGACATTTTTATTATTATTTAAATATAAAAATCTAAACTCTAAAAATATACCTAACATCGGCAGAAATAAATGAATGATTATTTTTTAACTAATTACAATTAAAAACTAAAAAGCTTTACTACTTAAAAATAATGTTAAAATTATGACGAGTCAAGGTATATTTTAGGACTACGTAAAAAAATTGCCTAATAGAATCAACATTTTAAACTATTTTCGTCAACTTGAAAAGGTTCAAAATTAAAAATTGTACAATTTTTAAAACGCTATGGTAACTTTGGGCCTATCAACTAAATTACAATTAAAATACGTTTAATTACAGTAACGGTCGTAACGCCATACCGAGAGAGCTCTTCAGATCTTAAACCAGATTCATATTACATTATATGTGTAGTGGCATGTCTTATGGCTTGGATTTCAATGACTCTTGAGAGGGAATCATGTTTGCTGATACCTAACCGACTAATCCTAATTAACTCAAGCATTCACAATTGTTTTATTCAAACAAATAATTAAAACATTAACAACGTGCTTATTTTATTTGAAAGCTATCTAAACTTCAGATCATATACAATTTTAGAATAACTACCTATTCAAAAAAACTTAACGGGAATCGCTTTCAAATTAACAATGCATTATGATCGCATAAACAGTGAAACAATAAAATAATCAAGACATCCTTAATATGCAATAGAAACATTAATCGATTTTACAGTGACGTCATTTGTACAAAAGAGGTTGCACATGTTAGGGAAGTAAATAACCGTAGAGGCCAACATCCAAGGCAAAGCAAGGTTTGATTAAGTTAGGAGCAAACTAAGTCAAGATGTAACAGCAAACATGGTACCCCTAATAAGGACTTGTGTTCCTTAAACATTACGAAACTTAGTACGAACCAGTTATCATAATCTTAATTGATTAAGTTTAGATTAATTACCAGTTAAACGATGGGAACGCGTAAAGCCGCGGCTAGACATCGAGGAATGTGTCACTGAGCGTTTTATTCGCATACATTTACTGCGAGCCGAGCATACAAATAATGTTCAGCACAGCGAACGTTCGCGACATTCGTCTCAAAATGTCTAGACCCACCTTTATAATATTTTTCGCTACAAAGAAAACGCACGAAACGTTTAAAGCTGCACGGAATGTAAAATCTATTGCTATTTAATAAATCGATTAGTTGTCATGGAAACAAGAGGATGTCCAAGGAACACCGCACAGAATAATGTCAAAGTATCACAATGTAATGTGGCGCCGAAACCATCGTTACACGAACTCTTTGTTCAACTTAAAATTTTATAACTAGCTATATTACATACATACATAGTTACGTTAAATACGAGACTTTAGTACTTCGACTGATGATGCGATTAAAATTATATCGAGAATAATACCGACAAAGGAAAATATAAAAAATACGTCATTATAGTATCTATTTGTGTTTCATTTTTAGTTCTTAAAATGAACATTTTAAATTAAATAATCCAAGTTTACGTTTTTGTTACGACAGTCGATTTACGTACTCTGGATTATTCTTTGTCAGTATTATGGTCGAGTTCAGGATAGAAATACGTTTCGAGCAGCCAACAGTGGAGACCAACTCTACCAGTTTTACCAAACATTATGCAAAGACGGTAACTGCGAACTAAAGTCATAAAACTTTTATCGATGGGTCTGCTTTATCGAACTTTAGTCTTAACATATAAGAAAGTAAGGATGGACGTTTTATCGATCGATAGATATAATTGTCGAGTAAATAAATAATTAACACAAGTAACTATATTATATTGACTATGTCGATAAAAAGTCCACGCTTTGTGACATAACGAGCTTTTGGTCTTCACTTGTTTTACAAAGCTTACGTTAGGTAGGTAAGTGGTTCATAACAACATCTAATATAATTGTAATGGTCCGCCTTCAAACACAACAAAGAAATGAACAATATTTCAACTTTTATTGACTTCAGCACATGCGCGTAGCGTTACAAACTAGCGAAGTTGACTCACTGCTTATATCTCTATCGGGTCATAATTCGAATTGAACAACTAAAAATTTCAATAACTAGGAAGTTGTGACCGTACATCACTTATTGACTTACCCCTACCGCTGTAACGCGGAATCACTTGACTCTCCGATGATAACACATTACGTCATTAACTTACTTCTACGATCACAGCGCGCGCTATGTGGAATGTTCGAGGAGTGGTTCGTGTTCGCACTCGGTAGCTAGTTCCATCTCTTTCATTCTCGCGGGGAAGGAGGTGCGCGAGGTGAGAACGGCGACGTCACCTTCGTCTGTGCAGGCGAGCGGCGAGTACACGACGTTGCGGTCGCGAGACCGCTTCGGCTTCTGCTCTCGTGGACTGTACACCTACAGAAAAGAAAACAATGGTCTATATTGTGACTACTTCACAAAACCTTTCTTGTATTTAAGAGAAATAGTACGTATATTAAATCAAATACGCTCGGAGCAACATTTAGTCGTAAAGTTCGCGTTACACCGTATATTTAATCCTGGTCCCACCCTTATAATAATGTTCTCTATTTCTTTTTAGTTTAGAAATTTGTCTTCATATATTTCTATGTATAAAAAAACAATTGCTGCCAGAATTTAATGGAAAATTCTTTGTTTTTGTCAGATTAACATCAAATATGTTTATGGTTAGCTATTTTATTATTTATGCCGACAAAAATAATACAATAATACAAAACAAAATTATGTGATATCAAACGCTTCATTTCTCATATCATTCTGACGAGAATGTCGATACCAGAAAATAATGAGGCTATACGCAATAAAGTATAAATGTTTATGTTAGTATAGAGTGTAATATGTTTTATTAGGATAATTTGACGAAGAATGGAGGGTTTATATCCAACAAATATAGTAAGAATAATAATGGACGACATTGATCATCGTTTTGAGTATGGCAACCTTGTGTTGCCAGCGCTTGTTTTATTAAACGTATACTTTTATTATTGACGTACGTACGTTTCGTTTAGCTGGATCGAAGCTATAACAAGTAAAGTTAGTACTTAAAATGTATCTTTAGATAGGTATGTGTGTTCTTGAGTTTTTCATGATCGACTTAATCTTACAAGATATTCTAAGGTTATAATATTAAAATTAATGTAATAATATTGCAAATAAGGTAATTGCAGTTATCTCCTACAAATTTTTTTAATCAAATTGTGCGCTGAACTGCCTTCTGTACGGCAATTCTTAGGATGACGGTTTTATAGGGCAAACTGTTAAGTTTAAAAGTGGAAAACTTTGCTAAAACTTCAATGAATTTTATAGTTTGCCAGAGAATTAATTAGCGCTGTCATCTAAGAAAAATGTGCGCAACAATAAAGATTGTTAATAAAGAAAATTTATCTGCTCTTTTACCTTCCGTCTCATCCATATTTTTATAAGCCAATTTATTACCTATTGCGAAATTATAATTTATCTAGATTTAAACAGATTAAATTATAATCTACCTGAGTTAATGCCTTGACAAACTTGCTTATTGTAACCTAAAAGTAACAAAAAATATATATATTCTTTTTTATTCCTTTTGTGTCAGAGTTTTGTGAAGAAGAAAAACGGAATAGTGCGTGTCAAGGACTGATAAGATAGTATGAAAGGTTTAGATCAAAGAATATCTGGGTATTGTATGGAATGCTTCTAAATGAATCGCTCAGAGGGCGCTCGCGTCGAACTCAATATCACTTAATCACAGATAAGCCGCGGTTTCATTACCACTCGCCAATTGATCTCCACTAACCAGCGGCGTGGGCGTGGGCGTGGGCATCTAGTAACATTATACAGGTTTAAGAGGTGGTGGCAGTTTGTTTTGTCTTGTGTCTGCAATTTATTTTGTACGTAGGTATTCAGTTTGTTTAGAAATTGGGCACAAAAGTGGTGTCTAAAAACGGTAAATTTATATGTTTAAGATACATGATACAAATAGCATGAAGATGGCTTATTATTTTTCAAATAGAACAAATCTCTAAAATAAACCTTTTCTGAAAATATATATACTATATATAAAATGTTTGGAATAAAATACAGTGAATCTGGTGAATATACAAAAGGCCAAGATTCTATAAAAAAAAAAACAATTTAAATCACGTAGCATGCACTCTACCATAGACATCACATACAAGGAATTAAGGTTCATTATTGTAATTTCTCGACGACTGTTACACCTACCTGTAACACCATAAGTACGGCGACGAACAGGCCGACGGCCGCCGCGCACACCGCGATCGTTACGACCGCGACGCTCGGCGCCGAGTGCGCGCTCGGCGCGGTGTGTAGCGCGCCCCACTCCGCGATGCGGCGCTTGCCCGCCACAGACGAGTTTATACATTCACCTGTGTAAAAATTATGGAGGTTAATGAAAATAAATTTCACCTACCGAGGTATTAGTAGTTTTAGTAGAGGATCGAAAGAGGTTTGATTTAAAATAAATATCGTATTTAAGATTTTAACGTTTCAAATAGTATGCTTGGCTTATTTTTAGTAAGACCATAATTGTTTAATTAAAAAGAAAAGAAAACGAGGTACAGTTATCTTTAAAATTAATTTAATGATTGTGTGACCTGCTTCTTTCAGTTCTGGGCACAGACTTCGTCTCATCTTACATCTAGCTTAAATTATTAAGGTTTAATGAGGCTAACATAGATTGGCGGGAACGGTAGAAAAAAAATCAAAGAACATATATTTTATAAGAAAAAATCCTATTAAAAAGCAAAAAAAATATTACGTCACTAACGTCAACCCATTATGGCAAAGAAAATATACTAGAGATAACATTTAGGTACCTGTATCAGGGTTACAATGGCAGCACTCGTTCGCGGGCGTCGAGTTGGTCGCACCGCGCTCGGCACAGCACGGCACACATTGGTTGTTAAGCCTGCGACAACACAAATATAAATACAAAAACTATCAAAAGTATATTTTAAAGAACTAAACGGCCTTTTTGTGAAATCTTTAGGTACCTACTTTTGCTTATAAATATAAATTTGTTTTGTTACTTTTTTTTTCTTCGTCTGTCTTCTTCACAATTTTATTTACAATTAAGACAGTATGTTGATTTGACTTGTTTAATAGATAATCAAATTCAAATCACGAAACAGATGATGATAAAATGGCTAGTATTGACCGAAATTTTAGCAAGAAAAATACAATAACAAAACACAACAGCCCCCCTAGACAAGTGACATATCGACAAGCGATAACGCTAATCGAATCGTTCAAATGCATGAAAGTGACAAGTCCAAGTCACGTGACTTATCGAAACGAAATGTCATTTCCATACATTTAATGTCACTTAAGCGAGTTCTATCTTCGTTAACGCTTGTCGAAATGCCATTTGTCTAGGGGGGCAGCTCTTTTTTTACTATTAACTGTGAAGAGGCGTTTGCCCTACTGTGCGACAGTTTCAAGCCGTTATTAATTTATTTAATAATCTACCAATAGATTTCTAGTATCAAAACACGTAAACTCATTAAATTACATCCCGGTGTTCATGTTACTATTGCTATTACCCCCTAGAGACCTAGCACGCCTACATTAACATGTTATTAGTTAGTGCACAAAGACAAAGGTAATCTAACATAGGTATGTGTATGTACTCGGGCAGAAATTCTTGGTATTCTATAGAACTGAACTGTCGAGAATATTGAATTCGATTCGAGAGTTAAACTGAACAGACATGTTTAATTGAAACCAAGTGCTTGATATCTTGTTCGACATCATGTTTCAATATTGCAATTAACAAAAGCAGGGAGACTTACAGTATAAATAAGTAAACTATAGAATGCGCCTAACAGAGTATGAACTGTGAGCACCAGTATGAACAAGCGTCGTCGTTAAATTAGTGTCAAAACTGCGCCGTTTTATAAATACTATCTCAGAACCTAATATTACCCTAAAAATATCATATATGCAAAGTCGTCGGTAAATAACTTAAATTAGTAAACAAGGGGTGGTACTTCCAGCAAAAAAAAATTTTGCTTACGATCGGCACCATGGGCTACTAGCGATACGCGCACTCTATGCTTGCTTGTGTATACTCGATGCGA
Source organism: Diachrysia chrysitis (assembly GCA_932294365.1). Lineage (NCBI taxonomy): Eukaryota > Metazoa > Arthropoda > Insecta > Lepidoptera > Noctuidae > Diachrysia > Diachrysia chrysitis. The sequence continues at coordinate 10,276,131 of OW028656.1, read as the reverse complement.
TTTTTATAGACTTCTTTTTAAACATCCAAACACCATTGTAAAAAGCATTGTAGCTAAAAAAATATTTTTATATTGTATTTAAAAATATTATAAGCACTCCTAAACATGTAAACACTTGTTCTACAAATTCTTTCTCGCTTTGAAAACTTTGTTTTTGTTGCACACCTAACATGCTATATTAGGTGTATTATTTGTTGTAAATGCAAATAAATAAAGAAATACGATAAAAATATTTCAATTTTGTTGACATTATGATAAAATTTGCTGGTTATAATAATTAATACAGCAGTCGTTGTCTTTAGTTACACTTTTCGTTGCCATTTTTATTTTTTTACATCAACAAAAACAAAGTTTTCAAAGCGAGAAAGAATTTGTAGAACAAGTCTTTACATGTTTAGGAGTGCTCGAGGGCCGCAAGTCGCAAGTCTTTTGGCCGGCTTTGCGTGCCAGCGACGTGTTTCTGTGAAAAACCCTTCAATCATAAAGGACTCTTCGCCACCTTTGATAGTCGAGTTGTGGGAAATGAGTGTCGTCTTGGACTATGGCTTGCAAGTTCCGACATGCGTAAAGCAGTTAATCAAGGATTATATATTATATATATGATATAGGTTTCTAAAGGAAGCACATATCGAAGTACGACGTAGTATTCTTTACCTATTTTCATGAATTCATGTTAAAAAAAATGCAGTAATGTACAGATTGTTTCGTTTGAATTAGGGAACCATTATCGACAATATTTTTTACAAAATTATTAATTTTAATTCCAGTTAGGCATATTACATACATGTTTTTTTCTTTATAATAAAAATAAATCAATTTAATAATTATTAATTATACTGCATTTTTTTTGGCTTTGTGTAAACAAAGTGCCATGATACATGAATACTTTTAGAATTGTTGTTGCGTACTTAGACAGACTTAGGATTTAAAAGCAGTATTTGCTAAGTGCTGCATTTTCAGAGCTCACACGTAATAGCCCACTTAACAGCTATACAATTCTATTCGCATATAAAGTCACCTATAAAATTATAAACCACCTGTCGAGCCACGGCGCTAGATACGTGGTACAGTTAGCCATGCTATAACTACACAAAACTAACGCTCTTTTTTTTAGTATGAACAAGTAAAATCGTAAAATTATTGGCAAAACAGAGCCCGCCGTTTTATTAAAACTATCTCACACATAATATTACCCTAATAATATCGGAACCATCGACATTTTCGCATAAACATCTGCGTCGTGCGGAACATCACCTAAATCAGTAAACAAGCGTAGCATTTACAGCAAAAAATTTGCTTACGCTCGGCACAACAGGCTACTAGCGATGCGCGTACTCTATGCTTGTCTATGTGTACTCTAAGGTTATTAGAGACCTATACTGCTCGACCAGACCAGACATATCCAATTCCATACATTGAATCACTTAATACCTCACAATTTACATTGTATGAAACCATTCAGTATAGACATAGCAATTCTGAACAGATGTTACGGCTAGCCCGAGTGCGAAGCCAGTTAGATGCGTCAACAGGCGGGTCGTTTTACTATTAACCTGTTAGATAATAAAGCCACTAGTGAGTTGCTGTTAGACTAAATACTTCAAGCAAAGCCTGACCTGAAAATGTATTATAACCTTTGAAGTAGCTATAGACAGATAGCATAGTCTCTTTGTAAAGATTAGTTTCAAAACGACTCGCGCTTCAAAGATTTTTTTTTTTATTTATGAACACTCAAATCATTTACTCAAAAAAAAATGCCTAATTTGTGGATCACATAAATGTACGTCCCGTCCCATATGGGAACAAAACCCGCAGCTTGTCGCTCAATGGTAATTGGCGTGACCATGCCACTTAGATTTCCGAGCAAAAGGTTTGATCACTATTTTTAAACCAGGTGGTTTGAATAGAATTTATAACAGTGTTAGTTTATATGACGAATTAAAGCACGTTACACTGCTTGTTCTATAAAACTTAAGGCTGTTCGTCTCTATACATAGCCAGCCATCTATTGTAAACTCACCTATCTAACCGCAGCGGTCTCGAGCACGTGTTGCAGCTGAACTGTCCGGGTCCAGAGCAGGTCCTACACGACGCGTCGCAGCTGCGACACGTGCCACTGCTGGACTCGTAGTACTGGGAGCCGAGGCACTCCATACAAAGCCCGCCGTCGAGCATGAAGCGGGGTGGGCAGGACTTGCAGTGGAGAGGGCCGGAGCCGTCGCACTCGCGGCAGTAGTGGTGGCAGTGACGGCATCCGTCAGTGGTCTGGTAGAAACCTGGATGAACAAAATACATTATGAAATCAAAAATATCATTTCCATTTTAATTTGCATTGAGGTCGGGGTATTACTAAGTAAAATATATAAGAAAATAAGAGGAAAATATATAAACCCTTTCACTTTCAGGAGATAAACGGATTTCCGATATATAAGAGATAGGTACAGCAACAACTTTGAAAAGACAAGAGTTCACAACTTATATTACACATAACTATCTACGGTGTTACCAATAAGAAAATAATTCGAATCCCACATAATGTCTTGTGGGTAACCCACATGTGGGTATTCTAAACTGTAAAGAGACTTCAGTACTAAAGTCCGAAGAGTAATTTGTTTACTGTGATAAATCTCCTTCAGTCAAACTAAACTGAATCCGCTCGGCGATAAAATGTCGATAAATCACTACTTTACTGGTAAAGATTTAATATTAAATCTCGCTTGTGGATATATTGATAGCTCGTGGCACTGGCTAGAGCTTGGATCGATCGGGTTATGAAGCTACACTTGCTAAGGTGAAGAATAACGAAACGAGTTTGCATATACATATATTATAATCTAAAATCAAAGCTATCGATTTTGTTGAATACCTAAATACAGCACGATATAATATATATTATATTAACAGCACGATAGAAAAATAGTTATGTGAATATTTCACTTGTTATTTTTCTATCGTGCTGTTAATATAATATATATTAACACTAACTTCGTAACTAAATCCGAAAAAAACACGCTGTATAAGAAACTTGCGTGTTTAACTATCGTTAATTTAAAAAACCGATCGGCACCGACCTATCAATATAACTCATTATACATCATTTTCCAATATTTACTTTGGTTTAACTAGTTTTCAACCCTTGATTGTCACGACATTTGTTTCAGGACGACAAAATTGCTAGTACTAATATGGTAGGTTTTATAAAAGTAATACTTACTAAAAAAAAATAGGAGACATCATAAGAAACTACAAGTACATTCACATTAAGTAAGTAATTATCAGTTAAATAACATAGCTTGAACTCAGAATTTCGTATTCCACGAAAAACCATCAATGAATTACTAAGGAAATGGTCTCAATCTGATATTTTCTTGATCCAATAAGGAGTGAACATTCATAAAGATGTATATTGAATATAGAAGGGATTCCGACCCCTGCCATGTGTTCGCACGAACATTATAATCTGTGTGTTGCCCCTTTTCGTAACATCTCCATTAATATCGCCCATTGTCACATCGAAGGTTAATCAATGATGAGGATAAACACATATTTTCCTTCTGTTCATAGAATTAATTAGAACGATTGTTGTAATAACCAAAGAAAGACATCGATTATCTCCGTCCTTATTATTTTTGGTTGCTCAAACGAGTTGTATCGAGTTCTCGATAATATTCGCGTGAGTAAATGACCCAATTTATTTGAGGTTATTTTCTCAGCGTTCCCTTTTATTTTATTGGTCAGATTTTTGTCTATTATTTTACAGTTTTACTTGGAAAATGTGGGATAGATATTATTTTAATAGTTACTAAAAAGTATTTTAGCTTCGTATTTTTCGAGATTCGAGAATTGTAAGCTTATATTGTGGATCCCAGAAATTGGTACTAGGTATTTTTTAAATAATTTCTAGTAAAATTTCAGGATTAATTCGCAGAAGAAATAGCTGAGGCGAAAATATAAATCATATATTTTAATATTCTAAGAAGAATAAACGTTAGAAGTAGGTACAGCTCAGCCGATTTAACTTGGCACGTTTCGACAGAGCTACATTATATCGCCGTCTCTGTCTCACACACCATTCATATTATGTACTTGCATTGCATTTCGCCTAACTATTGGCCGACTGTAGATAGTACATAGGTTGTAGGTACATACCTTGTGGGCACTCCGGATGGCATTCTCCAGCGGCAAGTCTCCAGCCTTCAGGACAAGAGGCGCACTGGTCGCGCCTCGGACCTATACACGTCCTACACGACAAGTAGCACTTCGAACATGTCGTACGATCCGCGTAGTACCTAAAAGTAAAAAAAAGCTTTAGTATTTACTTGATGTGATGAGAATCGCAATATTGTATTGTCATAAGCTCGAATGATATTAAATCACTGAATATATTGCTTTCAAATATAAACAGTATAAACGCTTTTCTTATTTGACTTTTTCAGTATACATCTGGAAATAAAACATTTTCGTTCTGAACAGGCCAGATGATTAAGAGTGAGATAGAAAAGCTTCAATAACAAACGGAAAATTATAATTATTAACAGTAATAACTACAATAAAGCCTGAAATCCCTTGAGACTGACTGCCTCTTTACAAACCCGCAGTTTAGAAAAACCGCGCCCTAAAATGATCTAAAACTATCTGAAGGAACTTGTCAACATACCCATCAGCGCAGGCAGTCCTGCAAGCACCAGACTGCAGCCTCAGCGTGTTCACACACGCCGTGCAATTGAGTCGGGACACGCAATCGGAACAGCCATGCATGCAGCGTGCACAGCGACCCGCCTCCGCGTAGTAGCCTTGGCTGCATTCGGATACACATCTAGAAGAAAAAGACGTATTAAGAAGGTAGCTTGTGTCTTCATTTTATGGTACAGGCATCTTGTAAGATAGTTTTAAAGCAATAATACCGGCCTATAAATGGTAGGACTGAGCATTGATCTTCATACAGACTAAAATAAGCACGGAGTCCTACAATATCTACGGCTGACAAACTGATTATTTATTTATGAATAGTGTAGATGACATTTTTAGTGTATTGACTGTCAGAAAGCCAAATAACACGTATTTACTTCTTTTTTATGTAACCAAAAACTCGAGACGATACATTGATTTGAAATGTCACATGACATCATGATTTCGTACATTTTGCAAAAGCATGACGTGATTTGTTCCCACTTCTGAACTTTGACTCGCTTTATTTACTTCGTTTTTTCTTATTTTGAAAAAGAAATAAAATACGTGGAATATATGATAAAAATACTGGATTCTTTTTTAGGGTTCCGTACCTCAAAAGGTAAAAACGGAACCCTTATAGGATCACTTTGTTGTCCGTCTGTCTGTCTGTCTGTCTGTCTGTCTGTCTGTCTGTCTGTCTGTCTGTCTGTCTGTCTGTCTGTCAAGACCTTTTTTCTCAGGAACGCGTGGAGGTATCAAGCTGAAATTCATATCAAATACTCTATGGAAATACTCTATTCATATCAAGTCTATGGTCTCTTGGAGCTGTGAAAAAATCAAACTTCTAAGTCAACGCGATCAAAAGATACTCCCGTTTATGCCGCAAATTTTCGACACTCGCAAGGGAATCAAAACCTACAGGGTACTTCCCGTGAACTCAGAATCTTGAAATTTGGTACGAAGCAACGTCTTATAACACAGATAAAGGAAAAATTGCGAAAAGCATAAATTTTTAGTTACATCATATAATAAAAATATTTTTAATTATGGATTTCATTTAGCAATAAAAATACCATAACTTTTACTTATATACCTACAGGTTTGTACGGAACCCTCGGTGCGCGAGTCTGACTCGCACTTGGCCGGTTTTTTTTATGTAACTAACGGTCTAAATAAATGTTGTCTTTAAATACTCCGTCATCTACTCTAATATAGACTAGCAAAGAGTATAAAAAGATTTATGTATGCGTTGCATCATTAAATTTAATAATTTTTTAATATGCTCTGTAATTGTTATTATTTTTTTTAATCTTAAGAAGATATTTGCTTTGCACTGCATTTTAGAATTCAATAAAGACGAATTAACAATTTAACTCGTCAAAGACACACGTGAGAGAAAAGTGAGTACAAAATATTAATGTCGACTTTACTCATTACATTGAAATAAACATTAAAGCCGGTCACGTCCACGTACATGGTAAACGTGGTTCGTTAAGGCTTCCGCGTGAGAATTAAATAGAATAATATAAAGGGATTTCAAGGTACAAAGAAATGTCGCTTTATATAAGTGGTGACAATACGAGCCACGATTGTTTGAAGACATTATTTTATTAATTAACGCTATGTGATATTTACTCACCTGTAATCCTGTAGTAAGTTTGGAATCTGACAGGTCAGACAATGACCGTCATTTTCGCCGTAGCAAGAATCGCAAGCCTCGTTACACCGTTTGCATTTTAGTCCCTCGATGTACTCGCCCGAGTTGCACTTTTCAGAGCCGAGCGGCATACATTTGCCTTTTTTATTTAGTGTCCAGTTTGCTTCACACGAGAGACAAAAAGCGCTAGTGCATGATGCGCAACCGACGGGACACCTGAAAATACAGCAATGTCAAAACAAGGGCAATCCAATACATTTACATTATGGAAATTGTATCGACATTAAAACATAACACAAACCTCATACACTCTTTCCTCTTTTTGTCGGCGTAGTATCCTGCAGGACATGACGACACACAACGCCCGTCTAATGCATAAGTTGATGGATGACAAGTCACGCACTGCGCTTCCCCGGGACCTTCACAAGTGTCGCAGGACTCGTGACACTTTGCGCACATGTAATCCTCAGTTTCGTAATGAGAAGCTGGGCATGATGCTAAACAGGTACCGTCGTGCAAAACTAAATGGTGTTCGCACGATGTGCAAGTATCAGCTCGATCGGAACAAGTCGCACAGTGGGCAGCACAAGGCCGGCAGACCGAAGATTCGCTATCCTCGTAGTAACCATCTGGGCATTGTTGGAGGCAGACGGCCAGGTCTGCCACTAGTAAATGTGCAGGAGCACACGTCAAACAGGAGTCTTGGCCTGGTCCAACGCAAGTCTCACAAGACTCGTGGCATGGCCAACAAACTCCACCTTGATTCGCGTAACTTCTTGGTGGGCATCGGGAAACACAAGAGTCATCTAGACGGTAGTGTTTGCACGCGATACACTGAATTGGCCCTTTTCCATAACATCCTTGAGCATCGCATTCGGGGTCACAGTCATGCATGACGCGCTTGTCATTACTATCAGCGAGGACATTTTCCCCATGCGGAGAAGGGACGTTATGTCCATCGAGCCGAGCTACCGCTTTTTCCGGATCGGATCCGGCGGCGAATAAGTTCGGAAAGTTTTGGTAATTTGCAAACGCGTCAGTGTTGTAAAAAGAATCCCCGATAGTTTCATATCCGTCCGCGGCGGTGGGGAATGCAAAAGGAGGCGCTACAGGCGATGGCCTTTTTGACTTTAGTCTTACTGGATCTATTGCTGTTCCATAGAATATAAGTTGCCACTTTTTAAGTATACCAGCTTGGTTTACATGCCTGTTGCCAGCATTCACCACTTGTAGTGTCCATCTTCCTTCAGCGTGTTCTCCCCAGAAGTGAACGCTAAGGAATGGCCAGTCGTCAAAGTTAGAGCTGACGACATCACGTGGTCTTTCAAACAATAACGTTGAAATAGTACCCATAGGCGATGTCAATAATATACGTAAGTTGCCTCTAGGGAAGAACCTTAATGATATTTTACATTGAACATGTTCAAGATAACGCACTTCATTTACAGTTCCACTGCATCCGTTAACATCCATATGCGTTGCTAATGTGTAACCAAATGTTGATTCTATTTGTTTATCTTCGTTAATTTCTTGTGACTTGCAAATATGTTGAGGCGGGACAGAAATCCACTGCTCTGCTAAACTAACCATTTCGGTTGCGTCCATTAGGCCGTAACCGAACTTGTGACTTACTTTCCTCTTGACGCCATTGATGATCCATCCTCCTTCTTTCTCTAATGGCTGTGGTCGTGACGTCATAACAACTAAGTATTGCATATCCCTCCATGTGAGTTCTGGGCTTGCTTCCAAAGCTAACGCACAAATTCCCGCAGCTAAAGGAGCTGATGCCGAGGTTCCTGTGTGTTCTACAGTACAAATGTGATCAGAACGTAACCTTCCGTCCATGTCAACAGTGGCGACACTCTTGTCGTGTCCTGGAGTACCAGAACTGTATGTCGTAGCTAACGTAGAAGAGCATTCTTCTAGGTACCATGGTTTGTATCCACCTTGAGTCGCACTTGAGATCGACAGAGTAAATATACTGTTCGTATAACCGTCGCAGTTACAAGAATCGGTATGCCTTCCTCCATTTCCTGAAGCCCAGACGAAAATAGAACCTTTACCGCGTCGACCACTCGTGACTCCATAGATGAATGCTCTAAAGTAAACAAAAAATATATTGTAGTGAAGACATGTAAAACACCAATAATTTATTTTCTGACTTAAGGATGTTTTATAGATTTAATTTACCTTCTAGCCAGAGGTCCCGGCCCATCAACAGTTTTACCATCGTCTTCAGGTCCCCAGGAAGCGCTGTAAATATCGATGTGGTCTGGATTAAGACCCAATGCTCTAGCTTCTACGGCATCATTGACAACACCATCCAACATCCTCACGCCTCCTATACTGGCGTTGTAGGCAACACCGACACCGCAGTACTGGTTGTAAGCCACCGCAGCAACTTCACCAGCACATCGCGTTCCGTGCTTGTTGTCACCATTATCTTGAGGCATCGGGTCGTCATCGTTACCATTAATATCCGTAGACGCATTGGGGTCCTAAAATATAATAGGTTTTAATTATGCTTCAAAAGATACCGTTAATTATGACCTTATTATAATTTCAAGACGCGAGTTTTAATAAATAATGAACTCCGTTTCCCCAAGCTCATTATACCTGCCATGTTTCTAAATCAAATTAATTCTTCAAATTATTAGGAAATTGATTAAATAAACGAGTTTATAACTGAACCTTGCCATTATATTAATAAAAATCGTATTTGATGGAAGATTTAAAAAAAGGTTTATTAGTAACATTAATTGTTGATAGATGTTTATTGATTTATGTTTTAATACATGAACATGATCTACGCTACCATCTATATGGCAAGCTAAAAAAAGAACATTAAGAATGGCAGAAAATTCAATATACTTTGAGACTACCGCAGAACTTTTATACACAAAAATATGTGTGTAGACATTATTCCATTAAACTTTTGTATAGAGTTAGCAGAAGCTTAATAAGACCGTAACTTAGTTCCAAAGCCTCTGAAGGCACGTTATGCGGGCGCTTATCTCTAGTTCTAGACCTTTACAACAAGTTTAGCTGCTATCAGTTATTAATACTTATTATCAACGTGTATTGTAGGTATAGATACTGCAATGTAACTTATTAATACGTTAGGGTTATAACCACTTCGAATATTTGGATCGATTTTAATTTTATGTGAAATCATGTTTTCAAATGATTGAGTCTGCAGGTTTTAATATATTTATATCAAAGCATCGAGTGGACAAAGGTTGATGTTATCGAGTTTAAAACTATTCCAATATATTTATGCTCTAATTAAGTTCTCATACATTCAATGTGTTATAGTTTGACCAACGTTCCAATAATCCGCTTTTAGATAGATATTTCTATATTTAGGCATGTTGTTCGTGATAAACATGATGAGAACGCCAAATTTGAGTATTTCGCTATACTATCATCCAAATAAAATCTTTCCTGAAAAATAATTGGTACCTACGTAGGTTTTACCCTCCAAAAATAGATCAGAAATAGAAATTATATTGCGTAGCTAGCAAAGGGAAATTTTCAGGAAACTAATATCTGTATGGGAGTTTATTGGTCTTTGCCGGATAAAAGGACAATCGGAAGCCACGGGGAGTGGAGAGATTAAAAATGTGGCGATATTTCTCGCTAGCCTTTATTTCTGTGCGTATGAAAAGGCATTTACTGTTAGTGGACTGAAATTTACGTTTCTATGCCGAAATCCACTAGCATCGTGGAAATACGAATACTCGGTTTGTCTAACCGTGGCTATTGCGTTATTTTCTTAGTAGAATCACTTTAACAACCTCATATCTTTCCTACTCCACTTTTACTCATAGCATTCATCCCGACATATTATAATTTGTTCAACTTATTAATTTTTTTGAAGAACACGTAATAATAATATAAGAGTGGCGTAATTGTTAAGTTAAATTTCTGGAGTATTTACATGAAAAAGAGTATACTTACGTAATTCTGTGCCAGATCTGGATGGTTAGTTTGTATACCGTCATCTAAGATTGAGACTACTACGCCTTTCCCGGTGTATCCTTTCTGCCAAGCTGGGGCCACGTTCATGTCCAAACCGTCCTTGGCACCTCCATTCTAAATAACAACGAAGAACTTGTGAGAAAATTAAATAAAAACAGGATATAATCCGATATTGTTAATGCTGTGTGTACCTATAATAGGCATGCATTTTAGAAAAAATATTGTTAATAAATTTAGCCTATAGATTCATTTGTAATGCATATCAACAGCATTACCTCCTGAAGGCTGGTCCATACAAATGTTTGTCCCATGCGTGGTTTGATCCCGCAGCACGCTGGCTGTGGTAACTGGAGTGGTCTACTACTCGGCTATACGTACATTCGGAGCTCATTATTTTAAACTTATAATAAATGTTTTTTATTTTCTTACCGTTTTATTAAAAGACGAGTTTTGATTATCCACTACGAAAAACAATTGACACAAGAGTTATCAAAACGGACTACTTATTAGAAGTTCATTAAACTCGATAATTAAAATACTTACGTTTGATTACTAAATTAAATTGCTAGTAAAAAAAGGAAAGTTTTAATAGTTAGTAAATAAAATTAAAATATTAGGCATAGTATTTTTTTATTCATTGAAAAGTGCTATAAAACTGTAAGTCATGTTACGTCATACTGCAAGGTAAAAATTGGAAATAAATAATATCATGTAAGAAGTGTTATTCAGTAAGAGCAAAACAAAGAATATAAAAAATTAAAATGTAACCTATCTATTACATAACAATTTTCGTCCAATTTGTTTTATTCGTTTATGTGCTTACGTTATTATCGATACGTACCAAATACCATTGCTCCTTGAAGAGGGGGTCCGGGAAGAAAGGCGAGGAGGTGAGCGCGCGATAGTGCGGGCGGTGCGGCTGCAGTCGTCGGGATAGCTGAGAGAAAGCTGCGCGGTCGTACGGGGAATAGTCGCGCTTCATGCGACGCTTCTCGCGCTGCTGTTCAAACCATCGAACCTGCGACAAAAAAAAGTAATAAGAAATATGTTTATTGTAAAAATATCAAAAATCTTTCTTAAACTAGCTGTTTCTCGCGACTCCACCCTCGTGGATGTCGGCTATCGCGGCAAAAAGTAGCCTATGTAAAGGACATAGGCTACTTTTTGTCTCAGGCTCTAACACTGTCTGTGTACCAAATTTCATTTAAATCGGTTCTGTAGTTTTAGCGTTTGGGACAGACAGATAGACAGAGTTACTTTCGAATTTATAATATTAGTACTTAAGGATTATTATGAGCAGCTTTTGCTATTGGTCTTCCATTTGAAAGGACATAGGCTACTTTTTGCCGCGATAACCGACATCCACGAGGGCGGAGCCGCGGGAAACAGCTAGTATACTATAATTATTGGTCTCATATACGTACACCGTGTCATGACAGTCTTTAGAAAATAGACCATTCAATGTTTGCGACGTTAAACAATTCTAATGACAATTAATTTGACAATTGTGGCAATTGCATATCTATACATATAATAAATCTGTAGAAGTGAAAATTCTGTACATTGAAAATATTAAAAAAATAAATGGCAGGGGGTGTTACTAGAACGAGACCTAACCCAAAAATGTGATTAAAAAAATTTTTGTCTGGATTTCTGTCTGTCTGTTTGTTAAGGCATCACGCAAAAACTACCGGTTCGATTACCATGAAACTTGGTATACTTATTCTTTAATATTCTGGGCACCACACTGGGTACTTTTTATCCCGGAAAAGTATATACAATATAAAACAAACTTAATTTTGCGGTTCGATCCCTAGACCCGATTACTGTACCAACCGCAAATAATAAGTTTGTCGTAGGTCACGTCGCCCGGCCGCAGTGGAGTTCAGTTGGCGCTGCGCCCCAATTTATGCTGTAAATGTAGTGCCGAATTAAAGTCCGGTGAAGCAGTCAAAGCTTGCGCTCAGGCTAACTGTGTAAATCTCTTCCAAAAAAAAAAAAAAAATAAGTAGTGCCGTAGGTTGAATTTTGCTTGCACCGTTCGCAGCACACGCGTGGCGCGCGGCGGCCATGGATCGCTACCGTATATAAGAACGGCCTCTGAGCGCGCGTGCATTAAAAGTCCGGTGAAGCAGTCAAAGCCTGCGCTCAGGCTAACTGCAGTAGACGTTTTGCAAAAAAAAAAAAAAAAAAACGCCTGCATCATAAAAGTCCGGTGAAGCAGTCAAAGCCTGCGCTCAGGCTAACTGCAGTAGACCGCTTCCAAAAACGCGCGTGCATCATACATTTTTTGAACTTTGATTTGAACGGACGTGTCGAGTGGCGAGCGTTCGGTCTTATTAGCATTCTATAAATTGTATGTTTTAAATACTTGCAACTCTAAACCGTGCTTTTCAGCGCGACCTTTTTATTCCTTTTAGTTTTTATTAAGTACAGTGTAAGTTAGAGTTATTTAGGTTTATTTTTATAAGTCGTAGGCATAGATTTTAATTTTAAAGTATATATATGTAGTATATTTTATAGTGTACGTTATTTTATGTGTAGTATGTAGGTTATTTTATAATACTGTTAGGTAAGATTAGTCATTATAGATGTAAGTTTTTAGGGATTTTGCTTATTTATTGGGTTTAGATTTGTAATCGGTAGGCGTTTTATTTTCTGTTATTGATTTTTTTAACTAGGTAGGTACTTAGGTTTTTTAATAAGGCGTAGACCGTATAGATTTTAAGTATAGGTAGTAGTAGTGTGTAACGTAGGTTATTTTTAGTACTTACTCTTAGGTAGTAGGACTCTGAGAGACATAAGGCTCATTGACCAACCCATGGGTGGTATTACAGTGGTTTTTGTGGTGATTTTAGGCAAATTTTGCCAGTTATACCACGGGGAACACGAGCTGACGAAATCAGAGCTTGCCTAAAAAGGTCAAGTTTATGGCCTCATATTGTATCCATGCATTTAACAAAATATATGCGGGTGAGACTTGGAGATGACCCACATGCACAGCATTTTTCTGATTTATTATTAAAAATGGGCGACGGAACTTATCCAAATGATGAAGGAAAATTGCTTTTAAATGATAGATTATGTTGTACGGTTTCGTCCGTGCAGGAGCTAATATTTTCAGTGTACGGCGACGTAAGTAATATAACACATCAGCACAATACTTGGTTATGTAAAAGGTCTATTTTAACTCCTCGAAATGATCAAGCATGTGCAATAAATAATGAAATACTGTCGCTTATTCAAGGAGAAAGTCGAGAGTATATCTCTATCAACAGAATGATTGATCAAGAAGAATTCACTAATTTATCCAATAGAATTTTTGAATTCATTAAATGTTCCTGGACTTCCCTAACATACAATTAAGTTAAAAATCGGTGTTCCTATAATTCTTCTTCATAATTTAAGTTCTCCTAAACTGTGCAATGGTACTCGATTAAAAGTCGTAAATCTACAACCTAACATAATTGAGGCAGAAATTTTAAACGGTTGTGGTGCCGGGGAAAGTGTTTTGCTTCCTAGAATTCCTTTGATTCCGAAAAATTTTCCATTGCAGTTTATGAGAGTACAGTTTCCAAAAGGTTTATGTTACGCCATGACAATAAATAAGGCACAGGGTCAGACTCTAGGCGTTGCTGGCGTCGATCTTACCGTGAGTTGTTTTTCACATCAGCTCAGCTTTACGTCGCTCTGTCCCGTGTGAGCAGTCCAAGAAACCTTTATGTTCATATTCCGGACGGGCTCACTGACAATGTCGTGTATACTGAAGCTCTCAATTAATGTCGTACGGTGACTATCTGTCGTTACTATTATCTTTGTGAGCATTCGTTGTAATGAACGTCAGCTTCGCTATTGGATATCCTGCTAAAAAGGCACCAAAGTAGAAATCTACAGAACGCGAGCGATGCTTCGAGCAAAGATATCATTTACCCTCTTAATCACCGCGAATGAGACACAATTGGTTTTCTATTGTAATTAGCCACAAGAGAAGGCCCAAAAGTATTAATACCGGTATGCTCCATAACGTTCTACACAAATAGCACTTTACACAAAAAACTCAATGATAAGTTTCGACATCCACGCGAACGAAGTCGCGGGCACAGCTAGTTTTTAATAAAATGCAAGTAATGGTAACGGCTCAATAAAACAAATGTTAGTCGCTTTATTGATTGTGCTTCCTAATTTACAATACTTCATATACCCACGTTATTAGTCGTGATCGAACTATAAGAACCTACGTGGTAACTATTATTTATAGTGGATAAAAGAAAGTTAAACAATCTCTTCCAGGGCCATTAGGACGTGTAAAAGATTAGATACAAAGCATTTAGCGAGCCATAAGACGTAATTACAGTGCTCTTACAGTCTGGACGGCGGCCAAATAAAAAGACAAGGACTAACAAACATATTCTGATCTAGCTTTAGACTTTTATAGCGAACTAGCTGTCCCCCGCGACTTTGTTCGCGTGTTTTAGTTTCAACGGTTTTTCATTTTTGCAACATTTTTAATTTATGCTCCGCTCCTATTGGTTGTAGCGTGATGTTATATAGCCTATAGCCTTCCTCAATAAACGGCCTATTCAATACAAAGATATTTTTTTCAATTCGAACCAGTACCTAGTTCCTGAGATTAGCGCGTTCAAACAAACAAACTCTTCAGCTTTATAATATTAGTATGGATTAACGATGAAGGACGGTAAATACTCGCTGTCTATGTTGTAACTGGTATATCGTGACAAGTGACAGAAGATGGCCTAGATATAACACTTGTTTTAAATATGCATTTTGGTAGATATGTGTGGTAAAATATTTGTGGGATTCAGTGGGAAAATGTTTTTATTTAATTATTCATTTATAGCGCAATAACGCCTGTGAAGCTTTCATTTGTAATTAAAAACGAAAAGGATTTTTTTTAACTCAGGCAGGACTCGAACCCGGGCTACTGGCATACGTCGCCCTTTGACGGGCCTGTTGGTCTAGTGGTTAGTGACCCTGACTGCTAAACCGGAGGTCGAGGGTTCGATTCCCACCCAGGACGAATGTTTGTGTGATGAGCACGGTCATTTGTTCTGTGTCTGGGTGTAATTTATCTATAATATGTATGTATTTAGAAATATAATATAAGTAAGTTTATCAGTTGTCTGGTTGCCATCATACAGGCTCTGCCTAGTTTGGGATCAGATGACCGTGTGTAAGATGTCCCAAGATATATTATTATTATGACGGATAACAAGTTTAGTAAAAGGAAAAATTCGAGCATCTCAACCAGAAAATATCTTAGAGGTAGAGTCAATCTTTAGATAGACACACATTCATCATTATTTCTGTCTTTCTAAACATTTGCGTAGACAAACATTCGGTCTTTAGAAGTGTTTTAATATTCGCAGGGAGGTCTCAAAGACATTCTGATTGCCAATAAAATAAATACATTATAAAATAAATATACCTACAGGCATTTTCACGGCACAGAATAACAATAATAAATTACCTCACAAAATTTTCATTAGTTTGTTCCTAAATATTACAAAATGCCGCATCTATTTTTTCTTACTCCTATTACAATTGTAACAGTCGATCATAAAACAACACGATAGAAAACAATTTACCTCCGAATTGTTATTAGCTTTTTATTGGCGTCGTCGGCGGTGACCTGCGGTTTCTACGTCAGATATAATTAATTACAAGTAAGTAGTAAAATAATTGATAACATAATTACCGACGTTGTAATAAAGGACACGATTATTTTATTAATTGGGCTATATCATCGAGAAATTGTAATGTACATGTAATGTATTATTACAGAATAAAGTCAGAATTATTTTTTAACACGAAGACGAAATTTAACGAGTCATTTTATCTTACGTTCAGGTTTAAAATGTAGACGTATTTTACAAAATACTCAGCAAAGCATCAGATAAATAAGTACTTGTCTCTTAAATCTATTCACAAAGAGTAGCTTTACTGAACAGTTAAAGGTATCGCAGAGCATTTTACGTAACCCCGGGAATATTGCAACTTCGAAAAGAAATCGTGTAACTCCAAAATAACGATGTCCAACAAAATAAGACAATACAAATGTAACATTTAGAAGGTGCAATTTCACAGTTGTTGGAACGCAACAGACTAGGGGAGGGTGGGGTAGAACTGGCGTAGTGTATTAGCATGAGAAAGCCCGGGGCGCCGTGCCCGGGTTTCATTGCTTTTTCACAAGTGCCGAGGTCGAGACGAAACGACACGATTCGTCCAACGCGAAACTTAACACCAAAAAGTCGAACAAAACATACCTTTTTAAAAATATTCTTGGCAGTTGTAAATTGTGTTGTCTTAACTGCGGCACTCTAATTTCATTAGCAACAGTGGTGAGAGCAAACGGTGGTGGAGCATTCATAAGCCACGTAATAGTTCGAGGGAGAATGGAATTACTTTACGCAAGACGAAAAATTCTAATTTAAACATATTTTCGTTTGTTTCTTGGGAGTTTTCTTAGATATTTTGAGATTCCTCATATTTCAGTGTACGTTTTATAAGTTTGTTATACGAGGCCTTCAGTATTAATTATGTTAAAAAAAAAACATTAAATACTTACTCTAAACGGAAATTTATAAAAGTTCGCCAAGAACCAACGTTTTCAAAATGGAAATGAAGTGAACATCTATTACTGTCGCGTCAGTCACCAACGCCCTCGTTAACAGACTCTTCTAAAAAGGAAGCGCCATAATGACAATTGTAATTACCATTCCATATTTACGAACATCTTTGTTCTATCCTAGTTTATTAGTAAAAGAAAAATACGAAGGAAAATGTTTGTACACAATTGAAATGGTACAAAAAGCATTACGTGGGCTGTGGCCGGTTCCACGGGGAGAGTGGGGCGAAGTGTCACACGTATTTTATTGGTGCGGTCGCCGTAGCATATGAACGACTCAGGAGCAAACGTCCCCTGTTTGTCACAGCACCGCAGCACTGAGTAATTTAATAAAAATCCCCGCTCTATTCCGCTTTTTATAATGCATGATTAAGGAAGAGGAACAAAGCGATGTGTTTGTGGTCTATGCATATTTAATGCATGTGTTCAAAATTTTAGTGAATCAACATTTCTGTAAAATAATAGAATTCTTATTTTTATAATCTTATCTCAGTCATAGTCGGGTATACGGAAAACAGTGTGAGTTGTAAATCTAACGCGATATGTAAATAGTTTGTTCTTTGAACATTAAGTAAAGTTTTTTATCTGTGTCTCAACACGTTACAGTAAGGCGGTGGGTGTCTACAAATAGTCACGGAAACTTCTAGTCGTCGGGTAAACAATGTTTTTATTCAGCTGACGTTGATAAAAATCAGTTTTTGCTTCATACAAACATTCGTGCCTCGCATATTGTTTTTTGCGCGCACATTCAGCTGAACAAACAGCAGATGTCGCGCAAACCAAACATAGTTATCCTTCGACTTGGGACCGGGCAAAAAGTCGACACGAGAGCCGAACATACCGAATGAGGTTTAATAAAACTCCTTTGTAGTAACGCACCGTAACGTAATAGGGTCCTAAACTAATAGACCAAAGGGGTCTATTACGAACGCCGCAAGTCTACGGCACAGACGGGTTTAAACAGATTTACGCCTAAAAGAAACGCACTTCGTCTGCGCGGTTGACCCTTGTCTTTTGTTGTGCGACCCAATTTGCGCTCCGTTGAACGTATTTGTTTTGAGCCTAATTAAAATTCTTTCTTGTACTTCATTGTGATGTACACAGGCTTTATGAAAAGGTTTGTTTTTTATCATATTGTTAGCAGAAGGCCGCTGCGACGTGTATGCCTAAAGGTATTTTGCAAATGGTTATTGTTACTCATTATGCAAATATTACCGATAAATAACAATAGACGTAAATAAACAGAATACCCCTTAACACCCATAGAAAATAAATTGTATTGTTTTAATTTAAAATTCCAAGAAGTTAATCACGAAATCTTTTACATTTTAACTCTAAAAATAACATTTGTCAGTAAATTGACTTAGTCACTGCTTTGAGTTCCTAATATGTATGGAACCGCTGACCTTCATCGAGTGACGTCCTGATAAGAAATGACCACATCCCGCTATAATGATATGACTTTATACGTAATCTATTTTGGTGTTGGTCTCATCAACATGAGAAAGGCCGGTCGTAGGGGCCCGGCACGCCCCACAGTTTTATTAGTCCACGGTCCACTCCGCCCAAGTCGACCCAAACTCCGCTTGTTACAGCCACAAAGACACAAAACTGTCATGGTACGTTGGCGTTGGAAACTTTAGTTCGCAATAAATCTGACCACTGATACATATAATCCGGCCTAATATTTGCCCTATGTAAATCGTGCTGGTCACGTATTTGGTACAGCCAAGTTAATATTGGAGTAAATGCTTTGTTGCTTTGTATAGACTTTCGGGACAATTGTTGTGTGTACAAACGATGTAAACACGAGTTCGTAATAAGAGCTAGACTGGACGCTTTTTAGACCAAATTTGACGGTACTACTTCTGTCATTAGTTGGATATTAGGACAACAATGTATTAAGCTAATATACAACCAATGAGAATACATAATACAACAAGATATAGACTGAATTCTTGCTTACATTTCGAGATGCAAGCAAATACCAAGCAAGCTAGCTCGAGGCAAGAGACACATACTTGCTATTAGAACGCCATAGTAATACATAGTTACACTGGAACTAAATTGGTACTAGAATATCGACTACGTTCTCATTACTAACGTAGAATGCATTTATGTGCAACCTACCTTGACACACGTAGACTAGGATTTTACCTATAACAGTATTATTATCATAGGACAAAACACAATTTACAGAAAAGGCGATCAGTTTCTGGATATAAATCGAGGAACTTCTTAGAATTTCTTACAAATATATATCACAAAAACCATGCCATGGAAAAACATGAAAATAACATATAGTAAAAGCATTCTTACCAATGAAAAAGATGATATTAAAAGTAGGTATAGATCGAAACCTCTTTAGTAAAAATAGGTATCGAAAAAGAATGCTTTAAACAAAGACTAGAAAGAACTTTCAAGAATGGAACCCTTAACACTACTAAATATTTATAGACTTGTGGGATGTAAACAAAAAATACATCATCAATCTCATTTTCAGTGCACGAATAATGACGTTGCTTCGTGAGGCGACGTCGACGTGCAACGAAGTTATGTGGGAAAATTCCGATATCGTTTAAAGTAGTTTTTTGTGTTCACAAAACATTCGAGATGACTCGACTTTTTCTACTGTAGTGGATTAAGTTCGTCTACAAGTATATAGTAAGATAGATTTTAAAATAACAGGCGTGTAAAAACTTTTTGTAGTAAACACCTTAAAAGACAAACTGTGAATTGTTGCAAACATTAAACGGTTAGAAACACTGCTATAATATTATAGGGATGTTGACTGTGTATGAAAAGTTAAAATCTATTTAGTCCGTCAGTTAGATAATATAAAAATATTAGACACGTATTTTTTATTTTATCAAAACAATAAAAAATTACAAAGATACAGCGCTTTAAAGTTTTTCGGAGTGGGGGCTTATGACACCTCGCCTTGGTAAAAATTGTAGCGAGGAGTGACGTCACGCGAAATTTCCGTTCTCTGTATTTTGATCATTTTTTGTTTGCAGGGAAAAAGAAAAAATACGTGTCCAATAAAATTCAATAATCTACCAGGCGGACATTAAAAAAAAATTAGGAAACATGCCTATTGTATTTCAATGTGCTAATATTTATCATAATATGATACCGAAATACGGCAAAATAAGTAAGTATCAACCTCAGAAGAATTCCTTGAAACAAAACACACTCGCAAACTGCCCTAAACAAAATAAAAAGAAACACGAAACAAATTAAAACAGTATCGTTTAGGAGGGAATTCGCTCCATACGACTATTGCTGAAAATGAAAATGACATGTGGGTACAATTTCAACAGATTCACGGGCAAAACATACAGAGGCTTATAACAATATAAGCCATCCGACGGAATGATGTCATTTCCCCAGAAAAAAAGGTTAAAAGGGCCATTCCCGAAGAGAAATCTCGTTATTATTGCAGCTCGTTCAACGGAAGCTAAATATGATACTGGATGATACCCACGTGTTTGTGAACGCTTATGTTAATATTTTATATTGTCATCAAATTGCGAATACAGCGTTAAATGCTATGGAGACAATGTGAATGCTTCAAGCCACGTAGATGTAAGAATGGAGAATGTTTGCATTGCATAGAAATAGTTGAGATTTGCCTCTTATCATAATCACACATGCTTAGTTTTGTCGTTAGCTTTTACGTTTGTATTATACAAACAAGGTATATACCTACATGCAAAATTTTAAATGTTTCGTTATTTTAAAAATGTGTTTGTGACAGAAAGCTTTTCTTAAATAATTGGTCTCTTAAGAGAGATATTACTATCTGCTGGATTTATATAGGGTTTATCTTACCAATTACATATTTCTCGATTTTTTATTTATTTTTAACCCTACTACTGACCCCTTGGTTAACCTGTTGCTAATAAATACAATTTAATTGACCATTAATATGGTGCAAGATTATCAATGATATTTATAGATCCTTCGATTGCGATTTACATATACACAAGATTTAATATATGGTAATACAAATATTTAAGCATGGGTTAACACACAATTTTTCACAATAACGTGTAATATGAAATTTATGGACGTTGAACGTTTCATCTCGTGGGTGTGTGTCAAAACTGTCAAATGCATATTGGACCGGTATTTTTTTCACTTTAATTTAAATTTAATAGAATGAAAGTACTACGTAGCAGAAAATGTTTTCCAATATTTACTTTTTGAATAAAACCAAATTTTGGTTATCGAAAGTAACGAAATTTTCCGTATAATAGAAGAGTACAAAAACTATTCTCATAAGACTTGGAATAAAAATGGGTACA
This sequence comes from Diachrysia chrysitis, assembly GCA_932294365.1. Taxonomy (NCBI): domain Eukaryota; kingdom Metazoa; phylum Arthropoda; class Insecta; order Lepidoptera; family Noctuidae; genus Diachrysia; species Diachrysia chrysitis. Next base: position 10,254,866 of record OW028656.1, on the reverse strand, counting down.
GTGTACTCACAGGGGCGTTCCTCGTGCCACCGTGTACCAACAAGGGATGACATTAGTATTCTCTCTCCGTACTCTTAAGGGTAACCCCAGTTACGATAAAAGTCGTGCGATATGTAAAAATTTCACATATACATAAATGTCTTTGAACAAAATACGTGTCTATAGTAGCAGTGAATGTTTTCACTTTTGCAATTTTCAACAGCACTTGCGTCTCGAAAGGTGTTCATTTTTCTGTGTACTGTTGGCGTAATTGGTTTGTTGACCTTTTTGCATACAAAAGTATATAATGTAAAGTATTGAAAGCAAAATACTCAAACAATATCGTGTATAAGTAAACGGCCGAAAGAGGAAGGGTTATCTGATTTCAACTAAAACCATCGGTATCAGTGTTCGTAATACCATCTTTATGAAAAGACACAAAATAGAGCTCCTTTGTTCCGCGTTATTAGGAAGTGTTATAAGAAAGTAACATTCCGATCGGAAGGTCATCCCATATCGGTAAGGTTCGGTGCACACTGGCTTTCATGTAGCATATTTTATGTAATCTAAACAAGCGTTGTTTACACGTAAGCTGGAAACGTCTTGAACTTACAAATGGTACAAAATCAATGTAATATCTCAGGCAATCATGTACAGCGGTTAGTCTAAACATATTTGATAACACATAAGTAATAAGTATTGCAAAAAAATATATTCACATTAATGTAACTGTAGGTATATTTAATAAACCTTTGCAGAATTTTACTAAACTATCATATATATGCAGTTGGGTCCTTAGACACAATATTTTTGTAAGTAGCTTTGTATTTTCAGTTCAACTTAGAGTTTAATTTTACACAACTGAAAAATGCTGAACTCAGTTGCAGAGCGAGCGAAAAGGCGCCACATGCTTCAAGGATATTTCGTTCAAGACGTTCTTGAATACAGCTTGCATATTCTCGGGCCACTGACGGCAACGTACTTGGGAAAGTATAATAGTAATAAATGTCACATTTCTTGGATGACGTTGGGAACAAAATTTAGCGAATCTCGTATCGTTGACTCGAAGCGAACACGGTTTCTACAAGAAAAACAAAAAACCCGGTGGCACGAGCCACCCTGCGTCTAATGTAGATGGTTGATATTTCGCCCTCTTTGCTTTGTCACGCACTACGGGACTACATCAAAGAAAAAAGCCTATAATCCGAATGGGACTAAGTAATAAGTTTTTGATGCGTTATCTCCGCAATCCGCTAGTTTATCTGTTACACTGAGGATTTTCTGGGTCAAAACAGTTGCTTTTGGAAACTTTCGCTAAGAAAATATAAAAGTTACAGATACAGAGATATCAGTGCTAAATTGACACTTATTGGAAATATTTCCTAAAAGTACCAGCTACATAGACGAAAATAAAGAGAGGTAGAAATGATATTCCAGAAGAGCTGACGAGAAACACGCCGGGAAAAATAAAATAAATATACGGACTATATACGCTACGTCAGCGTCGAGAACCTTCCAAAATTGTAGTTGAAAATTTAAATTTAGTACCTTATTCAGTGAATGTAACAAAATTAACAAGTCTAGATGAAAAATAACTCTGCAGCAAAGATAACACGGTACATAACGATCATAGGCGCGGCACAAACACGAGTAAGTAATAATTATATTTAATTTCCCTCCAGAATTTAATTAGTGAAGCGAGACTAAAAGAAAACACCCTTCGTAAATTTGAGTATATTTTACACAAAGGATGTTTTGATTAACATTAAAAGGTATCAAGCATAAATAAAGAGATTGTAGATAAATCCATGAATTTTGCTCCGGGAAATGAGTAATTTTATGATAATAATAAAACAGGTCGTAACGATTTGGTTGAACACGTCAACATAAGAGGAAAATATAGCAGTTTTTATAGTACACGACATTACATGACATAGGAATACGACAAAGTCTAAGCTCATGTTCTGTTGACGGATAAAAACTCGAGAAAAACACACTCAAACAATAAAAATGTTACGACGTCCTACTGAAGACTTTGAGACTTTGCCTTCATATTGTCGTCCGGAAAGAAATTGTGTTACAAATCGTTTTTATAATCTGAATATTTTATACTCGCGTATAACCTAAACAGTAGACGTACACAAAATTGGATTTCGAGTGATGCATATAAAAATATGATGGAATTAGGAAACGCGGCACGCTTTGTCAGTTGGAAGAGATCGAGTTTTCATAAGGTGTTTGTAAGATTTGTACGATAATAAATAATTTAAACGTAATTATAACATGTTGATTAAAACAAATGAAGAAGAAACTATGGCTTAAGAGCTTTTCTAAGAAAAAATAGAGTAACATTTAAAGTATTATCATAACTTTCGCATCAAAACTACATATTACAAATGGGTTTAGTACGTAACCTACTCTTTATTTCACAAACATAAGTATTTTCTTAAACGCGCGCCAATAAATCCGTCAGTCAGTGTAAATCCCTGTGGAGCATCTCCTTAAGGCATTTCTATGTGATTATACTTAAAGAATATATGGCCGACAGACGTGACTATGAATGAAGCCCACCCATTTTTTATTGTTGTTGTTTCACCCATTTTATATCCAATCATTCCCTTTTGCCGTCTGCAAAACATTCGTTGAATAACTCATTCTGAATAATTCCGCAAATACAAGGAACAATGTCGCGAGACTATGTCGGTGGGAAACTGGGAATGCTCAATAAAGAAAAACCCGGATTAACACATTAAAGGAGATGAATACTTAACACGCGGCGTGAAAAGCGCTTTAATTGAAGAATTTCGGATAACACTTTGCTCGTGATAAATCTGATTTCTCAAGAAACAGTATTGTTACCTTTTTAATAAGTAAGCACGTAGGTGCCTACATGTCTTTAGAACTTATTTATCTATCAAGATCATAAACTAGTAGCCTGATAAGTGATAGTTAATGATTGTCATGTGCTACTTTTCTTTTAAGCAGTAACCATAAGCGCGGTTTTATGTTTTCAGAACTGCTTAAAGAATTAGCATCCCTGTTTTTTTTATTTTTGATTTTATTACATATGTAGTGTTTTCCTATTATTATTATTTTATGGTAAGAACTCTTACCTGTGGCTCATCGTTTAACTTGCGATGGTGTTCGTGACTCGGCTCCGCAGACCGCTTGTGAACTTCGTGATGCGACAGCAAGTAGTAGTGCTTCAGTGAACCAATCTGTAACAATAACAAAACATTGGTGAATATATTGTTTTATGGAAAATATTTAAAAATAGTTATAATTAATATTTGTTAACTCGACGTATAAAATTTCATTTTATTTCACAATTCTAACTTAGACGGTATTCAGTGGTAATCCCGGTTGATATCCAATACAAACCACACCTACGCATTTAAGAAATGAGGCAATCACTTCAGGTTCCAACAAGGGACTCATGCCCAAATTACTTCGGAGCAAATCTCCGAGGAACCGTATTAGCTTTGGTCGTGAATGAGTGGGTGACCACTCATTTATTTCTACTCGGTGTACAATAAACGTAGGTTTATAAGGCAGATTAAATGCCATAAAGTATTTTCTCCCTGTTGACATTAAACTCTTTTGTTATACCTACATTTTTACGATACTGAATTTAGAATTTTCTTTGAATACTAATCCGTGTTCAACTTAGATCGATAGCTATTCGCTTCTAATTATTGTATAGACAGTGCTTGGCAAAGACCTTCTCTTTCCTTCCTCAACTCTCGTCTTGCGGCACGCGTATGGTCTAGAAAGGTATGTAAAGCACATGAGGCTAAAAATTCTTTGGAGTAGGATTAATTAAACAAAACTAATGTGAAAATACACGAATAATCCTTATTTCCAAAATATTTGAGTGTTTAAATGCCTATTTTCAACACGGAAACAGACCCATATAATCTCAAGGCTATTTACATTTCGGCAACTATCCCAACCTTATCAGGAACTAAAAACTTTTTCCGCAACAATCAGCCTTTCAAAGTATTCTTTATTACGTTAAATAACATTAGCTACAGTAATTTATTCCTATTGCTTTCCATATGGAATTAGTAGGTACCTTGGCATACAATTTTTTGTAAATAATTCGGTGGGCCTAATAAATCGGGATCACGCGATCTGGTCCGCTGTAACTGTAGTGTTGATTATAAACCACGGTTTGATAGGTTTTTCAGATTTTTATACGTTTTTTATTTGACTGAAATTATAACTTGTATGAAAATTACATTCTAGGTCACTTCCACTTCTTATTTATGGTTTTTTTATTACACTTTATTTACAACCGCATATAGGTACGTACACACGCGCAATACGTGTTATACAAACTTTATGCATACTGAGGCGTTATGGAAACAAAAAAAAACAGACAACATTGATACAATGATATGATTGAAATCAAATTAATAAAACAACACCAATTACTATATACTCAAGAATTAAATCTCCTTTTGATCTAAATTATTCTATTCCTAAGCAAACTCCAAGACCACCAATCTTAACAAATTATTCCACATATTTAGATTCGGGGAGAATTTATCTCGGTCCTAGTACTACCGGAATGAAGTGGGATTAAATTATTTGGCAGCTCACGTGCCGATGCTTTACGAGGTCGCGATGTCTACAGCGCTGCATTTAACGTTCCACCTATTTACTAACGTCGAGACTAACGTTGGCACTATAAAGAACCTTGCGGCAAGGAGGTTTGTCTTTGTATTTCGAAATTAGATTCAATTTTGAATTATTCGTGTTCTACGCTCGGGGTTTGAAACAGTGAGAAGAGTGTGGATTTTTTTAACTTGCAATGCATGTATGTGTGTTTGTTTAGGTCAAATCTTGCAAGCTAAATTAGAACCACTTCTCGACATCCCATTGAGATTTTGCTTATTTATAGATGTTCGGTGACAATACAATATTATGGTGCTTTCGAGCTCAAATAGTTACTCTATAACAAAACGACGCAATCCTATCGATTTTGGGCTTGACCGATTTGTCTTCACTGGTACTGTGAGCCTAGTAGATTTCAAGCCTAAGTTTTAAAAATAATATATTTTTATAAATATTTTAACATAGATGGTTATTACTACCCGATCACCATCTATGTTAAAATAAGTTTAAATAAACTTATAAAAAGATAAAGACATTTGTACCTAATTTAAAAAAAAGAAGCTATGTAGCTTTAACTATTCATGAATATTTTAAACTTAAACATAAATTACAATTTAATCTTGTATATACATACCTATTAGATACCTAGCCTTTGGTATCAGTAGATTTCGACTTAAATGATTTTGGACGATACACATACAGTAACGTTCAAAAAGTCAACATTATCCCTTTATTTACAACGAAAGCAAAAGTCACACCCTAGACATTACAATTAATCTTGACACATATGTCCGGTCTTACCGCACTCGCGAGCTTTGCCGTTTATTACACCATTAAACAGCTTAAATTATAAGCGATGAGGTTTTTAATCCTGCTAACGTAACCATGGCAACCATTCACACAAGCATTCCTAATGGCATAATACGTGTGTACTTAAACAAAACAAAAACATAAATATCTATTAAAAATATATTGTCTCGCGTCATGTTTACATATCTGTGTACTAAGTACTTATTAAACAATGTTGAAATTTTTATATATTAAAAACTCGTATTTTTTAAGTGAATACTTCTTTAGGCGCTTTTGGAATTTTTTGAGATTGTAAAAAACAATTAAACTCGCGAATCTTATCGTTACCGACACGTCTGTATATAAGTACCTACATTATATTGTAATTGTTCAAGTTTTTACTGTTTTTAACCAGTTAACAATTACTAAGACCATAATATTTGGAATGCCAAAGCTAAAACATTATGAAGTAGAGTAAAAAATTTAACAAATAATATTATACTCCTTCAAACAAATAAAATGTAAAGTGTCATCCACACTACATGCAATAAAAAATTACTATGAATATTTCCGTCATGACTCTAGCGCAACATTAACCTGCAGTGTTCGTGCGTCGAGATTTTTCGCGTGAGCCACTAGTGTGCTTTTACCTTTATTACGCCATAACTATGACTATAAAAGTTTTTACTTTCACCGTTTAGACGCTTATTTTTTATTTCCCTCCGGATTTTATAAGGCTACGCGTAATGTACGCTACTTAGTATAGTAATCAATTGTTATTTAAATTTTAACGGAGCGCGGCCACTAATTTTTTATTGCGATATCTGATAAAATGCTTATGAGTTATGAAGCATAAAACATGATTAAGCCATTTCTAATAAAGTAAACTTATACGTATGGAAATATGTTTCCATATTTTGTATCTAAATTGTTTTATTGATGTTAAAAGGAGTTTCTACACCTCTGAGCATCTGTTAAAAAAACCTTTTGGTATATATGTAAATATTTAAATGGACATCGGTCGGTAATAAAATATACTTATTAGTAAGGTTTTACTAAAGAAATAATCTAAGGGATTTTACTGTGAAAACCGAGGCATCATTATTTACAAACATGCAAAATTGTGTTTCCAAAAACGAACAAAACACCGAGTGAAGCAATATGACGACTCAAATATCCTGGAACGGGAATTTGATAACATAAGATTGAAAGAACACCTATGCAAAATTAGCTCTATCTCTTGCATGAGAAAAATTCGCTGAAATGTTTCCGCCGCCCGACTGAACCGACAAGGAAAACGTGTGGAAAATAAACGGTATTGATGATACGAAATATGAGGGCATAAATTCTTATTGAACTGAATATACTGGTAGGACTCGGATATCTTCTTCGAATGAGCGTAACATGACTCTAGATACCTTTTCGCATTGCATTGCGTTTTTAGCAGAGATCCTGATAATTTTAGTTTGCAGAAACAGCGTATTGGAGTGTAAAATATGTATTGAAGTTTTAGTGGTGGAGTTTCTGGGTAGCGCTTGATGCCTGGTGGATAGAGTTCTCTCGCCATGTGTTACAGTAAGCGCTGTTCTATTCACTTTGATGTATTGCTTGCAATGAAAACAATAGAGGAATTATTGTGACAGCTTTATTTATTGTATGAATTGTTAAATACAGACGCAATGTATTTAAATATAAAATAAGCTTTGTGGCTTACCTTTGATTAGAGTACGATTATATAGCAACGTATGCTTCTTTGTACAACTTTTACATGTTGAACAAAATTAAAAAAAAATAGCTCAGTTTGACCGTTTTTTTTTTGGGATTCATTATAATGTATTATTATTATAAATAAATATATTTATATATAATTCATCAATAAAGCTCTGTGCTTAAATAAAATTAGGATGTTTTTACCATTCAAAGCTTTTTATCAGAATATCACAGGAAACTGACATTTTGATAAAAAGCTTCAATGATAAGATCCTTATAATTCGTAATCAAAAGTATTAAATAATATAAAAAGCTAATCGTAACACAGTACATATAAAACAATAAAAGTATTCAAATGCATCAGCTGTTTATAATTCCACGCCAGTCGATACAGTTTGGTGAACAGCGCTGGCTGTGCGCGATCTAACAAACTGTCACTACTTGCACACTACTGCAATATTTCAACGCCGCACCCCATTGTGCTCTTGTAAGTAGTTCCATTTTAGCCTATTTATATACATTTTTCAGTTGTCTTGGTTAGGAATTCTGAGGGTTTAATCTTATAGATGAAATCAACGGCATTTGTTAAAATGGAAAAGCAATTGTTTTAGCTTTATTTAAAGTACTGCTTGTACTATTAGGTGCTATTTATATTTTGATTAAAATCATAAATATCTTTGAATATTTGTCCTAAGAAACGTTTTGTTAAGCAACGACACCACAATAACAAAGAAATTAAAACGAGTCTTTTATATAGAAATTTACATTTATAGTACAAGCCTACAACATAGCAAGTAGAAAACCCGTTTCTTAAGAAAAATAAAATTTAAAAATTAAAACCATAAAACTATCATTCAAGAATCCGCTTCTTCCCTGTACTCTCACTCTTTTTTTTATGACATTACATCATATAAGGAAACAAAAAGCTATTAAGTCCAGTTATAGATTGCTCTTAAGACATTATTTCTTGTTTAAGCACACAAAGATAACAATTTTACGATTCATATTCAAACGTTTATTACAAGGGAGATATTCTGACGATATTTAATATGAAACGTAACAACCGTTGTTGATATACGCTATTATATGTGCTAATAAAGTTTATTTAGAATTGTTGGCAAAATTAAAGAGATATGTTTTAACATAAAACTACATAGATACGAGCTCTATCGTCGAGTCCGCAGAGATAAATAAACTAAAGTGGTGCATAATTAAATATTTGAATTAAGTTTAAAATAATATACAGCTACTGCACGTTTAAGCGAATAAATTTTGACCCTACCTTTTTTATTTGTTATAAATTCAACATCATCTGGTCGAATGGCGTTTACACCGGTTTTCAAGGTGTCGCTGGCACAGAGGTACCAGGTTCGATTCCCGGACGAGTCAATGCAGAAAATCACCTTTCTACATTGTCTTGGGTGTGGGTGTTTGTGGTACCTTCGTCTCGGATTCCATAACACAAGTGTTTTAGCGACTTACTTTGGGTTCAGAGCAATTTATGTGATGTTGACCACTTTTATTTTATTTTAGATCTGGCATAGAATTTAGTATATTTTATTAGTCTTACAATCTTTTACAAAGATGTTTCTAGACTCCTAACCTAACCTAACCTCGTTATTTCAAACACCGTATCACCGGCAAACATATTGAAATATTTAACCGTATGCCTAGATCTTGCACACCGGTGCAGCTCATCCAATCGTATTAAAACCTAAATATAACCCAGTTCCGTGTAGTTTACCTGTAAAATTCAAGATCATATATTCGTGCCGGCTCCACGCCGCCCGGGCCGTTGGAGTCAGGTCTATTTTTCACATGAGCCACAATTTATGTAGCTCGTTTGAAAATGCCGCGCCGCAGTGAATGTATGATGCAAGATTAACTTATTATATGCTTAAAACCGTTGTTGCGTTGTCATGCTTTAGTTAAGCGCTGCTAAAGTTTCATTATAGTTAAGCCTCCTTGTTGAGATTGTTTGGCGAATATGGAAGGTTAGTGCCTGCGGCTGCTTGCGTAAAAAGTTACTTGGATTAAAAAACCCGGTATGCGAGTTTACTAATGTACACAATTACGTACGAATCCATCCCGACTTATGTTCCATACATTTTGTAGTGCAGTGTTTTTAATAGATGAAATGCATGTTTTGTCAAGAAGAAAATGTAATGGTGTTTGTATTTTTGTAACGCAACGAGGATACCATAAACTTAAATAACCATATTTATATACCAAACTCAGATTACACAACTATTTTTGTTTATGTAACAGTGTTTAAGATAGTGCTCAAGTAATTTTTTGATATAAAAGATTTATTACTAATGAACAGTTCCTATAATCAAAAAACGATTCGTTTTGCTAACGGACGGTAGAATAGGCATGTTTCCTAATTTTTTTTAATGTCCGCCTGGTATATTAATTAATTTTATTGGACACGTATTTTTTCTTTTTTCCTGCAAACAAAAAATGATCAAAATACAGAGAACGGAAATTTCGCGTGACGTCACTCCTCGCTACAATTTTTACCAAGGCGAGGTGTCATAAGCCCCCACTCTGAACCTTTAAAGCGCTGTAACTTTGTATTTTTTTTATTGTTTTGATAAAAGAAAAAATACGTGTCTAATATTTTTTTATTATCTAACTGACGGACTAAATAGATTTTAACTTTTCAAACCCAGTCAACATCCCTATTTTCTAAGCAAAACTAAGAAAATTTCTACCGTCGAAATAGTTTTTTTAATAAATGAACCAGGCATAAGTAGTTCTTCAACTAAAATACCTACTAAATCTTTTGCTTACTGCTTGACTTTATAGCAGAAATCTAAGTAACTCCTAAATCACAATACGATTGGTCATAAGAGTAACTTTGTGTCAAATAAATAATTATTACCCAAATATTAAAATATTAGTGTACAATAAAAAATTTATAAATCGCATACTTTTAAAGGGTTGATTACGTCACATTTATTACAGTAACATCTGGAATCTCATAAAACCTAATGGCCAAGAACTGTTAAAACTTTTTAAGAAGTTAAAAGGTAATTAAAATTGTAGAGACCTCATTAATAAGTAATTGACAAGCTGGAGCCATATCTCAAGTGGCCGTTTCTCTCGAGAGCCCTTCTCGTTTCAACTCGTAATCAAAATTAGAAATTAATATCGACTGTATTGAGCTGAAATATTGGACCTTTGAACTTTCCGAAGTCCTTAGTACAAGGGCCAATGTATTTATCGTAAATCATTGTTGAGAAATTAACTGTTTTAACGATTCGCCGACAACATTGGAGTATAGTATACTCCCTTCTTATTATATTGACCAGACTTTAGCTAAATAATTAAATATTTGGATGTCAAATTTATCCAGGTTCAGTATGCTGACGGTTTAATGTGCAATATTTATAGAAGGTACCAAGTAGCATATTATATCACTGCAATAAAGATACTCAAAATAAAACGTAAATAATAAAGTACCTTGAAATCCACGACAAAAGCAGAAGAAAATGACAATAATTTACATTTCTCACCGCGGCCGAGACTGGCAATAAAACCAATGCTCTAACATTGTAATCCAAACTTTTTATCCTCACTTTAAACTTTACTCGTAAATATGTCGGTGAAATAAACTGTAGATAGTAGTATAGTTAGTGACACGAACCATCAGTCACAAGACAGGGGGCGGGGCATTTCTTAAAACTTTTAATTAATTGTCTAAGTTAGACTGAACTAGAGGGAGCATTCGCATTACATTCCAAGAATTCCATGCCACTGAGCATAATTCAAATTGTTCGCTGAAACAACACGATGGAACCTTAAACCTTTGATGTTCGATTTAAAGAAACCGTACTTCAATTAACAATGAAATAAATTAATTTGGAATTGGTGAAATATTTCTATGTTTAAAACATAGGTCTGTACCGCAAAGTTACAAAGAAAAGGATAAATAAGTGTTGCCTTTAAAGAGTTTTTATTTTTCACCAGAGTATATCACAAATTCCCTTCGTTCCTGTCTCATAAATAACATCCAGCGCTATTTTAGAAAATTATTTCCATTAAGAAAAAGTACGCCATAATTTAAAGAAATGGATGCAACGGGTCCCCTTAATGGTGGCATCGCTTCCAAGGGACAAATAATAACCGCCGCAAAAAAATACTGAAACGCCGCAAATGCTGAAGACTAGAAACTTAAATCCAAGAACGGATGTTCCCTAGGGGTGCGAGCACTCGATATTATGTAGGTACACGCCTACCTTACAGAACACATTTACCCTTCTTAACGTCTAATCCTACACACGTCGTTGTAAAGGGACAACCAGCGGAAATTATTACTCGCTCGCGTTACAAATTATATATCCTTCCCTCTGTGGACTGCGGGGTAACTCGGTTACACGAACTCGCGACCGTTAATTTACAGCGCACCCAACAAATTAATATCTCTGATTTGGACCCTTGTCAGCGGGGGCCAACGACGAAGACCCTACCCATGTTTGGGGCTTGCCGCAAGGTGGGAGAGCCGTGCGTCCTGCATTTATGGCGTTGAAGATCGTAAAGCTAGAAGTGAGGTTAGCTTTAATAACCATTTATTACGGTTTCATATAAGAACTGGAGAACATTATTTGACGTATTATTTAGTTAAACAATGTGGGAAGAAATACTATACTTAATTCGCTCGCCGACGCAATTTGATGCTCACTGAACGTGTATTGGAAAGAAAAATTGCATTAACTCTACTTATATAAATATACAAAGATTTAGAAACAAACACAAATGTTTGTACATTCAGAGGAATTCTTATCTATTAAACCTCAACAATACATTGGTATTATCCGCCATCGCTCATAACACATTCCTCTTACATTCGGCGCGTCGCATTCGTAAAGTGCGAGTGACGACATATTAATCTCTGCTAGAATGTTCGAGCTTTAATATTTAGCTAGTGACGTATGGCATTCGCTCGGTTTGTACTCGAGACAAATATCAACGAATTGCGAGCAATAACGTAGCTATTCCATAAGAGATAGCTTCGATTCTTAGGGTATAAATTAGACAGACTGTGGCGCATATCATAACTGGTTATAAACAAACATTATTTTAAATAAATACTTGACATTACTGTGTGTAGGAATCGAGAAAATGTAAAAAAAATTGTTAAGGTATTCTATAACAAACATGAAGTTAATAAATATTTGATTTTAACTTTCCTTGTTTCTATATTATTTTACAAAATGAGAACGTCTTAAACTATCCACATTATCAAATCTAGATTTATTGTCTGATAGTAATATTTAGTCGACCATCTTATTATTATTTAATGTTCTACAACAAACTGCAAAAAAACCTGTTTTAAAAATCAAATGTGAATTTGAGCACTACATAAAATGCCTATTTATATCTTATCTATGAAACCCGAAGTCTTGCTGTACATTGTATAATTCATACTCAACTTTGAAAGTACGTAAGGAATCCTAGTTCGTACGTGTTAGGAGGAAGCTCGTTTTGTTCGTGTTTTCACACTTATCGTATGAATTTATGGCGTGTGTTGAATATAACGTATGAAACTAACAAACTGTTTGACGTTGAATACTTCTGCAACGGCTGTGTAAATAAATACAGATGTTAGTAAGTCTGTGATTGTGTTGGTGTTAGATCAAAACGAAGTCTAAACTTTAAATTAAATTGTAAATTTAAACTTGATTAAATTAGACTTCACCATTTTTTTTAGTAAACTTCAATGTCTTCAGTATTACATAAAATCAGAATGATTACAACAATTTACTTAACAATAATTTGCCGTATTTTTTTGTAACTTATTTCCCACTGCTGGGCAAAGGCCAATTTACCTCATATTATAAGTTTATACAAATGTTTATTAGGTAAAATTTATAACATACCTAGTTAGAATATACAATAATAGTTTCATTGCACTTGTATAGATTGTTGTAAGTCGGCGAATGTTAAACGAAAATCAATCTTACTACATAGAAATAAGGCGCTATCAATGTCGGCATAACCACTGTGTGATTGCTTGCAGACAGCCAATGCATTTTAACAGCAAATCATTCGCTCATTGACTTGTCATGCCAGCTGTCTGCGAGCCAGTTGCAACATGCATTCAAATATTTTGCTGTGACCTAGTCGTTTGTTACGATATTTGAGTAAATAGTCTTAGAGCATCTTTAAGATTATTTAGAGGACAGACAATGTGCAATACACGTTTAATATTTCTACATAAACAATGAAAGATATTATGCAATGCAGAGTCATAAAATGTAAGTAATACTTAACTGCTTATCAAAAAACATAACAATTGATTGACGTCAGGTTGAAAATATAATCCTTACTAATATTATAAATGCGAAAGTAACTCTGTCTGTCGCGCTTTCCCGCCAAAACTACTGAACTGATTTAAATGAAATTAGGTACACAGATAGTCTGTGAATGGACATAGACTACTTTTTGCCGCGATAACCAGCATCCACGTGGGCTATGGGAATGGGCTAGTAAACTATATTACTCTGTTATTGCGTATTATAATTGAATGTAGTCTTGTAATTCAGACCCTTGATCATAAGCATCGGTGGTTCAGTGGTAGAATGCTCGCCTGCCACGCGGGCGGCCCGGGTTCGATTCCCGGCCGATGCAAATTTTTTACACTGTTACCGGTTTTGTTTTTATCAAGTTTTTTTTTTTTTTCATTAAATTAACACAAAATCAGGCGAATAACATCTGCCTCCACTGAAATCACGACCTGATGACCGCGACCGCTCTGCCAAGATTGTCACGAAGAAGAAGAACACAAAATTTAAAATTTAAGTAATTTGCGTAGTTTTTTTTAAGGTTATTTACGAAAAAGTAATATAAACGAATAAACAAGGAATAAGTTAAAGGAAATTCAGTAAACATAGTATTGAAGATTCAGCATGAAAATTCGAGTAAATAGAAAATGTGCTCATAGCAGAAACGGCGCCAGTGCCCTGACTGTGTTTCTGTATATATCGCAAACACACAACATATTCAAACACGTAGGCACTCTAGCCTAGATACTATCGAAGAGTATTTATGCAATGCAATCCATAAAATACGGTTCGGAATTTCAGGAAAGAAAATGTGCATTTTCAATAAAAAAATTATATGTATTTCAATATAAATCTAACATTCGACAGAGTTTTTGACCCAATTGATTTTTTTCTGGACATACGCCAGGTTGGAATATCTTACAAAGAGATCCAATAAAGGTGACAAAAACGATATTTATAGTAAAATTAACACTACACAATATTTAGAACGTAAATATTTAAATACCATAACAGCGCTACGACGCAAAATAGTCACAGTGAAAGCCAGCATCTATAAGCTACCGTCTAGTAAATATTTCCTTTTATCCGTTTCTCGTAAGTTCCTATATTCTCGCAATCCTCGGAAGTCACTTATTGGCTTGGTTGAGCGACACAGTTCTAACGGACGGGTAAAAATAAATAGCGTTTACAGAAGTATGTATGCAATATCGCCGTTCGTGTAGACTTCAGTTTTTTTTTACATACCTAGTTTAACCGTGCAATAAATACTTCATTGTCGGACCGCTGTTATCAATACATCGGATGTATTCGGAAGTTGTCGAGTCGACAGATGCAATTTCCATCAGTACCAGGAAAATAGAATGTATCAACTGGATATTAATGCAATGCGTCCTCTATTTAGCAGTTGCTTCAGGCCTTGCAATAAAGACAAGCAAGGATTACCTTTAGTATCTAATAATGAGAATTCAAAGTGAACAAGGTCGATTTATTGGCGCTTGAGTGCAATTCATAAAGGTTTTTAAAAGAACGTAGTTCAACCAAAACTCTATTTAGTATTGTTCCTATGTAGGTACTAGCTGTTTCCCACGGCTTCGCCTATGTCCTTTCTCAGGGTCTAGACTATCTGTGTACCAAATTTCATTTTAATCGGTTTTGTAGTTTTGGCGTGAAAGCGCGACAGACAGACAGAGTTACTTTCGTATTTATAATATTAGTAAGGATTTGCAAATGAGGTCCCGAATACCCCATAATCAAGTTAAGACGTAACTGCCCACTAATCAAACTTAGATCCTACGTATATCGAAACTATGCATTGCAAATTAGCAGGTGTGCACGCAATGTGTTACACTATGTTGATTACATATATAATATTGATATAGAAGCAATGTGTATAGTAGTAGTAGTGGCAGTATTAATATTTATTGAATAATTCAACGCCTGATCTTTTGTACAATTACTAGCGTTAACATCAACTGTCAAATTACTGACATAAGTTAGATCCATTCAAATTCACGATAAGGATCTGAGTAAGTTATGTTAGTGTCTTACAATGTCGAAGTTCTTGTGTCATAAATTCTTTTATTAGGTACAACGAACTAAATTAGTGTTATAATAGTTTTAATCCTTTAAAACAGGAAACCAAAACAAATATGATTAGATTATTAATTGAAGTGTAATAAAAAATATGTGACGTGTAAAAGTGATTGTATATCCTAATTGCATAATAAATTATTTTATAATCTCAAATCCCGTGTTACAAATGCTGAAATCATAAAATGATTCTACACGTCCGGCACGAAACTCAATAAAAATCGAGTTTAGTTCGAATAACCGCGGTACCCGAACTCGTTCAGATGAATACATTACAAATGTGCGCCTGTATGACGCATCGCCCGATATCGGAAACCGCTCTACGTATCCGACAACGTTTTATTTCCGATATCTGAACTCGTTCAATGCTCACTTCGATATGATAGACGTGATACCTTATATTTTCATTGGATGCCGCCGCGCTAGCAAATTACTTTAAAAAGCTGACCAAAATTACATTTAGTTTTGAACTTTTTCATTGCCATTTTTACTGATTTAAAATCGGCTGTCAGAGTTTCAGAGAGCACCTGCAGCAAGATATATCTTTATTTCATTTGTCTTTCGCAGTAATATCTTTCACTATTATTAAAAATAAAAAATACAAAAAAATCCTACAACATGCCAGTCATGTCAAATAATTGAAATCATCAGACACAAACGACCAACAGCAAAATTCTCGAACACAATAGACAAAAGAATTCCAAAATTCCAAAGTTATATTATACTAGTATCGCTATATTGGCATAGGATTGAAGGAAAGCAAGGTGGCTCATCTCAGATGCGTGGCAAAAGCCAGCTGTCAATAAATAAAACGTATCTGGAATCCAATGCTTATTCCACTCTGAAGTGTTGGCGACACAAATGGTATTGACAACCAATTCTTTAATATTAACATTTCCATTATTCAATAAAGAATTTATTTGAATTTGATGTATCGATATCTCTTCAAATATATTAATATTTAAGTACAATATTTTAAAGAAATGTCTAAATAAAACCTTCCTATTACTGAGCTTTACAAATTTAAATCCAACTGGAAGTTAAGTAAAACAATAAAAACCTTTTAAAACGCTGCAATTCAATTTGCAAAGACACTAATAATTAGTGAAAAGGAAAATTAAAAGTGAAATCAGCTCTCAAAATAACGATGCACTCCAGTCCACGGGCCGTCGGACTGCCATTTGAACAGATGATTGAGCCAATCAAGCAGGGGAGGGAGGTGACAAAAATAGGTCGTTTGGCTCGGCCCGTGTGAATGCACTACGGCCTAGACTGCACAACGTCATTTACTTTATAGTAGCAAAGAGGCCGTGATACGATTTCAAAAGCAACCCTCGCGAGAAGAGCTCTCCGCATTAGCTGGCGTTGCGATGAATAACTGAAGCCATGAGGAATAAGAACGGTCAAAAGACTAGCGACTTTTGTTACCAGATTCTTTACGGAGTTGTTTTTGATTCAGCTCGTTTTTAAATTGAAATGAAACTTATGTTTGCGAAAAAGAATCGAGTGGCAAATGGGATGCCTGTTTAAAACGAACACTTAATCCGAAGTGGGGTTAAGTTTAGAGTGGAAAATACATATAGATTGAACGAATACGAGCACCCAATCTCTTGCCAATTTCCAAAGTTGAAATTGCAAAAATCGAATCAAATAAGGATTTAGAGGGCCCAGAATTTATACAGGGCTTAGAACACTAAAAATCCACTTTCTACCTCAAAAACCAGGTGCGACATGCAGCTGGGAAAATTCGTGATATTGTAAAATCGGTCCGCGGCGCGCGCGTTACGAAATCCGATAGTATTGGCTACAAACAGAAATAAAAGTGTTCCCTCCTCTCGTTTTATACGTAAAATCGTTAAAGCCGCTTTTTGTTCCGAGAGGAACGATGATATCCAAGTTTTTTGGCTAAACTCGAGAGCTGAAGGTGAAATGTTACTTTATTCCGTAACTGCCAGCGCATTTAAATATTACGAAATGTTTAGGGTGCGAACCAACTTTTACTTTTTAGGGAAAACGTTTAACTTACAGATGTGCGATTAGGAAAATAGCGTATTTAGGAGAGGGACGTAGTAAGGGCATGAACCATTTATTTTATTAGTACACGGTTTAAAGTAACGCTATAAATTTGAATTTTGTAATTATACAACAGATTTTAATGCCGAATGGTGTTTGAACTTGAATTAGCATTTATGATGAGAACTTATATGTCCCACTACTATATCAAGACCATTTCCCTCAAAAAGTAATAAATTACAATATAACGCAATATGAGGGCTTATTCAACGAATCTTTTGACCCTCGTTAACAAAGGTGCTATAATTTACATAAGTCTATATATGCACACTTGCAAACATAACATGACCATCTACTTTATTCATTGTACTTTGTGCTGTAATAAATATTCTTGGTAATAAAGATTCGGCCTTGTCTATTTTGCAAATCTATCCGGGCGATAAATTTAGTAAGCATCGGTGATTTGGTGGAAAAATGCTCACCTGCCACGCGGGCGGCCCAGATTCAATCCCCAGCCAATGTTCTAAAAGATTTATTTAAATTATTTTAAGATTTTACATGCAAACGTAAAAAAACTCTATTCCGAACTTCCATTGATACAAAATACTTATATATAAGGTTACATTTCACAAATTCGACAAAGAATATTTTGAGCTTCAATCCAGCAATAGCAATCCGCTCACCAGGTTTTATTCTTCAGGGCTGACACCATTTAAAATCGTATTTTTTTTTTTAGAATTTTACGTCCATTTATTTCTCATTTTAATGCTATTTTCGGAGAATCTGCGCACGGCCTGTGATCTCATAGCCACTCAAAGCTAACCACAACTATGAGTGACGGGGTCGCAAAATGCATTCAACGCCGCCTGTCCTTTATTTTATCTATAATACCATGCACGGCTGCAAACGTTGAGCATACTAACGTATATTCGCTTTGTTTATGTTTTCATAGCGTTTAATATTTGCTTATCATAATATTTAAATAATGTAGAGATTTCGGATTAATATGCTACAGTTTAATATAATATTGCTTCTCAAACAAACTTCGTAAAATTCTTTGTATTCAGAATTTTATTAAAAACATATTTGACTTGTTTCGCTTTGTTTAAAAGTAAGTATGAAATGTCAAGAATTGAAATTACATACTAAGCATAGAGTTGAAAGCTCAATACCTACAGTTTCAAAAGTTACTGGATTTTGTCTCGTGATGTCGAATAAGCATGCTTCTTTATTTACATTAAGTATTTATTATTAAAAAGTATTTTAGCCTTGTACATCAAAGACAGCAGGTCCTTTTCAAAATGTCAAAACAATGACGCAAATTAACGTGTCTTTTTTTTTTAAATCGATACACGTAGCAACCTATTTTAACACTAGTAATAAAAAGAAATGTAACTCATTGCTTTAGGTATTTAGATCTTTGAATATCAAACGCCTAACGAGTCCTACTGAGGTGTTATTACATTTTGGAAATGGTGTATTGTCCTTCATTTTGTCGTGGTCAGGGCATTTTCTCGCTAGTCGGTGAAACCGCAGAGCGTGAAGCGGGACGCACGATCGTAAAGTGCATTTTGTGCCGCATGCTCTTTGTTTTATATTAGGCTTTATAGGTACGAGTGTTGTGTTAAATTATGCCTTGAAAGTGTGACAGAAAATTCAGGATGATGAGGTTACCAAAAAGTTTAGCTATGATCGCAAAGTTTTGCTTTTCAAAAGTAAGTAATAAAATCTCTGTCTGTCAGATTTCTTGGTTGTCGGTTTTAAAAAGCATTTATTTTTATCATAGTTTTTTTTTTCTCTTTTTCTCCGACGACTCCCGCACTAAGGAATTAATAATAATCCTTGTGTGGCGGCGGGTTGTACAACTATTTAATTCACATGTATAAAGAACACCCAGACTTGGAACAAGCAATTGTCGATCACACAAATGATTGTCAAATCCTGCAGGCTTAATGTTGGAGGGCATTAGCGCACATTCTGGTTCGGGCCGCGACAATATCGCCACAAATTGCACGCCTCCACCGTATGCAGTACTTGTGTTAATGCGCCACTTTTGACAATTTGATATCGAACCCGCAGCACGTCGCGCACAATGCGTGGTGTAAAGTCCGGTGAAGCAGTCAAAGCCTGCGCTCAGGCTAACTGCAGTAGACCTCTTCCAAAAAAAAAAAAAAAAAATCAATGCGTGGTGACCTATAGGTACCACTGGGCTATCCGTGCATTTTCTAGAAGATGGAATATCTTCTTTACAAAATCGGCAGTCTTAAGGACATACCTACAGTAGAGACTTTAGGGCTTTGCCCAGATAATCTGCAGGCTTAATGTTGGAGGGCATTAGCGCACATTCTGGTTCGGGCCGCGACAATATCGCCACAAATTGCACGCCTCCACCGTATGCAGTACTTGTGTTAATGCGCCACTTTTGTTAATATGCTTTTTAAGGCCGCTTTTAAATGTGCGGAAATTGTACCACATAATTATTACACATAAGTACTTATGCAATTGCGAAGTTTTTTACAACCTAAAATTCTTATCTTTAGGTAGTCCAATAAGGCCTGATTACTCCAAAGCTAGACAATTTGATCTTTCATACAAAATATGTCAGACGTCAATTTTATTTCACGAATAAAAATTCTCTGGCGTTGGCATAATCAGCCATTAGGCTGATCAACAAAACTACAAATTCAAAAATAATGAAGACAAAAATTATCACGCGTTCTTAAAAGTTTGACATAATTTTCGTTATCCTTGCTGTTTATTACTGTAGACATGTGTTGACATATGTGGTTACTCTTTGACTCATAATATAATTTGTTCAACACCAACTAAAGTAAAAAGCAATGTTCATAACGAAATTTTATTTAAATTTAAAGCGAATTTATTTGAAAACCGGACATTGGAGAACAAATTCGTGAAACATTTTCTGCACGTAGGTCAGTTGCATGGGAACGTAATTATATGCAGCAATGAAAATATTATGAATTAAAGTTTTAATAAGTTAATTATAAGTAACATTCAGAGCATTTTGTCCGTCTACTAAATATAAATGTGTATGTGTGTATTTAATAAAATAAAATCGAATTTATAAATTAAAAGATACTTCTAGAAAGATTATATCAGTTTCGAAAACGAATATTTAAATTTTATATGATTTATTAATAATAAACTATAACTATAAATCTTATAAAATAAATAAATCTATATTTATTTTATAAGATTTATAGGTACGAGTTTAAGATACATTTTCGAAAAAACAAATTGATCTCAATTTCTGTAATATAGCGCAATAGGTTGATTAATTAACGCACCAAACAAAGCTAGCTCTCTGCACTGAGCGATATTGTGTTTGCCCGACGTTCACCACCGCGCCGCACAAATACCATATTCATTTATTTACTGTATGCAGTTCGGAGTACTAACTACGTTCCACTAGTTAACGGGCGTACTTACTGAAATGAAAACTATAACGATCCCGCAAAGCGCCAACTCTAATATCCTAAAACGGGTATAGAAACAACACTAGTCCGACTAAAGTTGGACAATATAAAATGATGTGACACATTGCGGTGGCATAAATAAGTGTTATTGCGATACACAGTGGTTAATAAAATTTTTGCTCCGAATAGAAACGACAGTATTTGCTGGCTGATAAGAAAATACTGAGTTTTAGAAAGACTAAGTCGTCTCTTGTTTCATATTAACAGCCAGAATGCGTGTAAGATTGTACAGCCTTATAATATTATTAAAAAAAAGTCGTGATAACTAGACTGGTTCAAGAATTGTAGAATACAGAATAAAAGAATATTTTAAGTATTTTAATATGATAATAGGTACCGAATGTTATTAGTGTGTAAATAAGTGAAAATATTGGCGCAAATTACGTGAAAGCAAAAAGAAAAGGAAATATAATTCCTTTATTTTGAAAACAATAACTTCAACGTTAGCGTAACAACATTTGACCTTTTCAAGAAATAGCAAAAGTATCAAAGAGTCCAATAATTTCATTTGCAGGCATTTCAACAAACCACAAAACAGTACGCAGAAACAATTCCCGTAGGTATCACGTTCACGTTCTCGCCAGGTTTTTGTTTCCATGTAAACCGCTTATTAAATTTTCAATAAAATCGCTCATTTGCATGTAGGGAGTCGACACGCGACATTCGCAGAAAAGGGACGGTGTCACCAATTGGCCGACTGCCAATAGCTCAATATAAGGCTGTCAGAATTCAATCAAAGCGGCCCAACACCCGCCGCCATTTACATTGGTTAATGGTTTTTTCTGAAGTCTGCTGGTGTCGGGGCCAAAGGTTACTGAGAACGGTAAAATATTGACGACTGTTTTTTATAGTAGGTAGTGTTGATATTAAACTTAGCCGATATTAAAACAAACAGGTGTTGACCGTCTCATTTTAAATTATATTTTTGCATTATTTTATGACCACCTAAATGATAAAGACATTAGAAAATATGATATACTAGCTGTCCTTGCCCAACAGTTTTTCATTTTTGCAACCTTTTTCATTTAAGCCTCTCCTTTTGGTTGCAGCGTAATATTATATAACTTATAGCCTTCCTCTATAAATAGGCTATCCAACACTGAAATAATGTTTCAAATCGGACCAGTAGTTACTGAGATTAGCGCGTTCAAACAAACTCTCTAGCTTTATATGTAAGTATATAAGTATTAGTATAGATATAGATTATTTAATATTATATGATTATACATTTGTTATTTTGACATAATTAATAGGTACAAAATTTACAGAAAATGAATTCCGTACATTTCAACATATCATTTCAAATTCATTTTACAATCGCCAACAATGCAAAAGATTTGGCCTGCATTTGCAACGTGCAATATTTACGTATTTAATAACACGTGTGAAGTAACAATAATGAATTAAATGTTGCCCTGATTTACCGTATATCAGAACATTGTTATGATAAACTAAATTAATCATTCCAAACACATGCTCTATTGGGTTTCGTTAATGTTTGGCGAGATAACAGGAAATAAGCAGCATATTTGCTATGGTCACAAACTTTGATAAATTGAATATTAATTATGTAGAAACTAGTTATATAACCAGGCTTCGCTATAATAACAATAGGTTACAAAATTATATCCATACTAATATTATAAACTAGCTGTCCGCCGCGACTTTGTCCGCGTGTTTTAGTTTCAACGGTCTTTCATTTTTGCAACATTTTTCATTTATGCTCCGCTCCTATAGGTCGTAGCGTGATGTTATATAGCCTTTAGCCTTCCTCAATAAACGGACTATCCAATACAAAAAGATTTCTTTCAATTCGAACCAATAGTTCCCAAAATTAGTTTCCTAAGAAAGGACATCCACGCGGGCGGAGCTGCGGGTAACAGCTAGTATATTTTATATACCTACCTACAATGATTGAGTAAAACAACGAATTCTTAGATTTTGTTATAGTGGGATTTCGTTTGAGTGATAAAAATAGAGAATAAATAAAAAAGTGTCACAGGTGAATTTATTGAACCTACGCAAATATTACAAGCTTTTATTTATCACGTCTGTATACTTCAAGAATGTAGAAAGACTTTTTTACGAATACACAAAATATGTCTCAAAATATATCGTAATAGAAGAGTAACGTTCACATATAACGGGAACAGAATAAATATAATAATATTCGATCGTATTTCATCAATCAAAACTTTCCCACGGACGTATAATAGAAGTGTGGAGCGAGGATAAGGTACATACGTATGTGAGCACCGACACATCAGCCGCGTTAACATTCGCAAATATTTCCTAGTCCTGACACGTGTTTATAATAAAAACATCATCCCCGAGTCTGAGGGCAGGAGAGAAATATATATACGCGATAAGTTCCCAACATCGCGCACAGTTCCCTCACAATATACATAGAATGAGTACAATAAATATAACACCGGGGGAGAATAGCAGGTGTGTCGAAGAACCGGTCCGCGGCCGAAGAAAAGCGTGAAAAACTCATTCGTAAACAACAAAAGGAGAACCGACGTTATAACTCAAGCGGAGGGGAGCGGCAGGTGCGGAGTTAAGATAAAGTACTGACGTTATGCTCTATCCCGTGATTTAGATATGACCTTCTGAACGCAATCTGCATTAGTAACAACCCGGGGGGCAGACGAGGTCGCCACCCGCTAACGTGTTTTATTGGAACTTAACACCTGCGGCATATGAAAAAGGAATGTCGGGATATTGTTTCGTGGAACTAGTTAGAGACGTTTAAATATGGCCATACAATATCACGCTATGATATTTGAATGTTAATATTTTAGCAGGTAGAAACGTGTCTTAACACTATCGAATAACATAAGCCAGATAACGTGCTACGTGGTGAATATTACAGCTAGGATCTGTGTACATTGGTGTTGCCAAGCAACAAAATGCAGGTGCATCCCAAAGGTGTAGTAGGTACGATAAGCGGCTTCGACAATAACATTCTCGATAGCCTGCAGCTATTAATCCGGTGTTCTGCGTTAGTTCCCTTGCATAACCGAGTTATGTATTCGTAACCGTGTAATTACATTTGACGATGGTACAGAGGTGTTACATTTCGACGCCATATTTCACGGGTTTCATGGCCGTAAATCATTATAAAAGTTAGTGACGTCACTTTACTCGCTTACTTATACAGGAGAGAGCATTCAGCAATAAGGTAAACTTTAAAAGCGATTTTCTCTGCCTCAGTCAGATTACTTTCGCATCGGCGAGGCCCGCACCGACCGTGTGTCTCGTTGTGTCGCACCGAACTAAGTTTTAATGGCGGCTGGCACTTGTCGGCTCACAAAGTTACGTGGTTTTGAAGCATAGAGATGCGGGCCCGTGTACCTACTGTACTGACCGACCCTTACTTTTATTACTTAAATGTGTATTAAGACTTACATGCTTGTTGTAAGTTTTCGTATTTTGAATTGAAATAAATATATCAAATAATAAGTTGTACGCGCTACTATTTTGTGACACCTACCAGTAAGTAAGATGTGGATAAAGAGCGAGACCGCGAATCAATCCCAAAGTCTCAGTCGTTAGCTTACATCTTATACTCCATTAATCACAATTCAGAGTACAAACATTTTGTACGCATTTAGGTATTGAGATACCAGTCATTATTATTATAAGCAGTAAACACGGTTCCGTTGTGGGCATTATCATTAATATGCAGTTTAATTCGAATGATCAATATGCAGACAACGGTGAACAGCTAAACTGGCGTGCTAATTAAGCCGCAATAACACAAGCACATGATATTATCGTAGCTGCGGGCAAACAGAGCATCGTGGTAATCAATGAGAGGGCCACGGGCCGAACGAGAGATTATCTTAATGGCGACGACGGTGAACACAAATTATGTATTCGTGAGGCACAATCGGGCCAAATGAGAGGCCAATCAGCTGCCATCCGTGCACATGTAAACGGCACATTGACAGACGTGACGCCAAACGGAATCGATAATTTGCACACACGGCCACTGTTGATCACACAATGCGTGTTTGTTAAGTGAATCGAACGTTAAAACTAATACAGTTCGCATCAAACGCTGACTCTATTAAGTTGATCCGCATTTGGTACGATAAGCTATCCAAAGCTTATTATATAATATTCTGAATGAGTCAATTTATTATTCTAAACCGTTTAAATTTAAATTAACATACTTTCACATTGTTCTTATGTAATAGATTTTATCTAATCAAAACTGAATTGTTAATGTAATTTATCCGCTACGTTAATGATAACGTTTTAATTACACACTAATTCTACACCTAAGCGTATGGGCTAGTCGACAACTAGTTATATTATGCTTCTGCTAAAAAAAATCATTTTAAAAAAATCTATTATATTTTAACTAAATATAAACGACGACCCTTCTTGATAAGTTTTCTTGAATTATAAACTTATGTTCAAGTAAAAATAGTTATATCAAGCATAAACAATAGTTTATTTTAATATAAACAAACTTTGCGTATAAAAAACAAGTCTCCTTCACACAAAACGAAAGAAAAACAAACGCATTGTTTAGATTTGTTTGTGGTAAGTTGGAGCGAATCGCACCGACAATATGTTGGCGGTAACAACAAGCTTCAGTTATGGGAAAACATTGAAATAGAAGAACAGCAATATTTTGTTAGGCTTAAAAAGTTTTAATAGAAGTCATGGAAATAATGTTATTCGATGTCTGTTCTACAAACATTGTAGAAAACGCCCCATCACTGTCTCAAAATGTAATACGCCGAATATTCTCGTAACACGAGGAATATATAGACTAACTTTTGACTGAAACTCTCGATGAAGAGAAACTTTTTTAGGGAACAATATTTTTTGTTGGTTGGGTTGTTCAAAAGTTCTTACTTAGTAATAGACTAGAAATATTCTATGGACTAATTTAAATTAAGCGATATTAGGTAACTAATTAAATCCCATATTTTTGTGCTGGGCTGTCAGCTTTCTAAGGAGTGAGGTTCCAACTGGTCTTAGTCAATATAATTATTATAACTCTGAACCTTAGAGTAAGCATGGACCATGCGCATCGCTAGTAGCCCCTTATGCCAAGCGAAAGCACATTTTTAGCTAATATGTATTATGCTCGTTTACTGATTTAAGTGATTTTCCGTGCGACGACAGACGTTTATGCGAAAATATCGACAGTACCGATATTATTAGGGTTTGAGATTTTAATAAAACGGTGCCCTCTATTTTGACACTAATTTTACGATTTTACATGCCAACAGTTTATACTCGATATGCGCGCTCTATAGTTTACTTATTTACTCCTCTTAGCTCTGAACCGAATTGGGTAGCTAATGCTTAAATCTTTACCAACACAAAAAATAAACCTAAATTATACACAAAAGGAAGAATAACCAAATCAAAATAAATGCAATCATGTCACCAGAATTTAGTTTAATAAAATGTATAAAGCATTAAGTAAATAATCATATCACCGTTTTTACTTAACATTGGTTGGAAAACCTTTCAGTAGACGTGTCATTATAATAAAATGTACCGAACATATTTAAATTATCTCAATAGGAAGCTCGGAGATGTAATGTAAATAATTTAGTTACACCGACTCAATCCTATTAATATTTTATGTACTGGTATACGTACAAATGAAATGAAGAATTTTGTATGTCTACTAAAAGACGAGAGGGTATTAAAAATATATTTGAACATTTAATAAATAGCCGGTTGGTCCCACAATCGGTGTCCTGTCAATATATAAAAATGCGATGTCATATTTATTCATTTCTTGTCATTTCCCGGATTTTCAGAAGTTTCGTTCATACAAACATTGTCCTGACATTTAAAAACAAGAAAAACACAGCCAAATCGGTCAGAAAGTTTTTAAGTGATTTTCCGCCGTCATACATGTGGCAATTGATTTTTATTAATATAAATGTATATACCTAGATAGAAATTCATAGAATTAAAAAAGTTATTTTTACAAGTATTTTTTTACATCACGGTATTTTAGAGAATAAAACACTTATTAAAACATTAAATATGATCAAGCAATCTGTACCAACTGGCAATATTACAATCTTTGAACACGGCACGTTACAGGTGTACGTGACTTCAAACGATTCAAATACACGCCCTACATACATCGAGCTTCCCTTACTAGGAACCAAATGAGCTATATAACTCGAACACGAAGTCCCACGTCGCTACCTCGGCACCAAATCGCAGAAAAAAGTACCTTGAGTAAGCCCTGGACAGGAAAGTAAGTCTACAATGAATTATTCAAAGTGAACAAACAGACTGCAACGATAGCGATGAAATTCTCGATTCATTACCGACGCGTCAACTCATTCAAATTCCGAAGAAGTATAGTAATTATTCAAGAGCGGAGTGGGGCATATAATGTAAGTTTTAATGAAAGAAAGTACAGGTCCATTACGGATGGAATATTCATTCCCTACGACTGGCAGTCCTGCCCCGCGCGAATAATAATGATATCCAGTTATTGTTATAGCTTCTATGTAAGCTGAATTAATTCTACGAGCACAATTTGCTACATGGGTCGGCACTGTGTCGTTCAAGTTATAATACTTAATGAGCGGCCGGCCGTGAAGGCGGAAACAATGTATTCAGATAAAGTTGACTTTGCCTAAATTAAATGTACCTAGGAGATTATGCGCCCATATTACGGGCCATCCCTTGTTTTAGGTATAGAGATTAAGGACCCGAAAGACTAACGAGGGTAAAACTTTTGTACCTATTTGAATTATGCCTTTGAATAGATGATACGTTCAGATTGTGTAAAAGGAGTAACGCCTGTGAAATTCATACAACAACATTTATAGTTATGTGACCGTACAATCTATACTTAATATTATAAAGCTGAAGAGTTTGTTTGTTTGTTTGTTTGAACGCGCTAATCTCAGGAACTACTGGTTGGAATTGAAAAATTCTTTTTGTATTGGATAGTCCGTTTATTGAGGAAGGCTATAGGCTATATAACATCACGCTACGACCAATAGGAGCGGAGCATAAATAAAAAATGTTGCAAAAATGAAAAAGCGTTGAAACTAAAACACGCGAACAAAGTCGCGGGGGACAGCTAGTATGGTATAAAACTGTCGACAATGGACCGATAGAAAAGTTTTCTAACCTCAAAATGCCACAGCATATTGTACGTCGAATCCTTAGAAGTTTTGCAGTGAGAAATAGTCTTGTTATCTCTGGTCGCAGATCACACGGTTGTATAAATCCTCTAAAGTAAATAATACAAAGAACAGGCTAACTTAAATCGGTCCAGGTGCATTCGGTATTTGGTCGGGCGCTCGGGACAAATCCTCGGGCTTTATGCTCGGTTTTAGTTGGGGGACACTGCGGCCCCATATGGGAACGGTCCGCGTTACTGTCGTACTGGAGCGACGCTAAGTGGACATAAGCTGAGCGTAACTGTTGTCTTATTGACATTTCATTTTTCGGATCGCGACGTTTGTGGGGGAGGATTCAGTTAATTGAGTAAGAAGGACTTTTGTCTTGTCAGAATCATAAAATATGTATAATTTTCTTATATTTTTAGATATATTTTTCAACAATATCAAATAAATCCAGTAACATTATACACCTCAATCGCGTAGTTCTCAAATAGCCTTCATATCGCCATATCCATTTCCCCGCTATAAATATTAATGTATATTTTATTGTAGTAGCCATGAATCAAGTCGTACTTAGTGATTTATGTACATAAAATAAAAATCGTAACCGTTTTATTAGGTAACAATCGTAAATCACACCTTTATGTTTTTTCACTGGCTCATTGGTTTTGTTATCGAAGCTGCGAGTGCCGAGTTACGGTGGGTACAGGTTAGTGATTGAATTCCAAATGAGTAGCTATAGAGTTCTCAGCAAGGAGTTTGCTAATGAACAGACATTTTTTATACTTTACCATAGTTGTAAAGAAACTTTATCTGTCTCCACCCAAAGACTGTCAGTGAAATATAAGTTTAGACAAAGAAAATTATTCCTACATGTCGAGTTTTAGACGGTGTTTTTTTTTATGATTCAAAGTTAGGTACAAAGTTTCAAAATTAAATCATGTTATGATAACAAACGAAATCAAATGCTCGTAAAACAAGTTTGAAGAGCACTAAAACATCCATTAAGATCATTATCATAATAACAATCTCAATTAATGTTACATGTGTATACCTAGTAGATAATAAAGTTAATTATCGTTTAAACCTCTCATATTTTCTCGCTTAAAACTTTTCATGTAATCAAAATCAACTTAAACTGTAGACCAGTATGAAATACGAGTAAATGGATAAATGTAGCTTTATTTTTCATGTGGTTGCATTTATTACCTTAAATCTTAGTTAAATAGTAGTTAAGAACAACAACTTGAATAAATAACAACAAAAGTAAGCCTGGCGTAACAACAGCTGCATATTATCATGTTATTTTCAATGGATTATGAAAAAAGTTATACCTTCGAACGGCTAGCAACTGAGTAAACAAAGGCTGATTGTTGTTTTTACTACAGTGCAATAGAAAGGACTACGTTATTTAGCAAACCACACATATGACGAGGTGGCCGAGAGGTTAAGGCGTTGGACTGCTAATCCAATGTGCTCTGCACGCGTGGGTTCGAATCCCATCCTCGTCGAAACTTTTTAAATGATAAAATAATTTCATTTTTATAACAGTCATGGAAGACAGCTTTCCTTAGGTTGTTTAAGGTCGACCTTAATTACTTAAGACTGAAAATGGTTTTCGTAATTATAAACAAAGCCTCACAACCTAGGTAGATTAAGGCAAAAACGCCTTATATTTTTTCATTAGGTTCGTTAATGACTCTCAATTTTCGCTTAGACTTGCAAAAAATATCTCTTTCCTTGTTTTTAAATATTTATTACAAAACAGAAAAAAAAACACCATTATCCAGTAATAAATCAAGTGTGCTTCTAGCACGAATTGACTGAATATCCTCGCACATAATCCGCTTTGTTCCAAATTAGATAAATTATACCACAAAAAGATCCCGCACAAAAGAGGCTGGCGAATGGGATGGCAATAAACATTGCGCATGTCAAATTCAGTGGGAATGTTAAATCGACACGTCTTAGACAGCACATCCCTCGGCGGGAAATAAACGAATACAGGGTAGGCAGGAAGCATGTGAGTTTCTTTTCTAAACTTTCTAAAGATACCTGAATTTTAAAGGGAGATTTTTTTTCATAACTTAAATACATGAAGCCGTTTGTCTACCGCCACTGTCACTTGGACGTGAGATCAAAATGACGTGACTGGCTTGCGGTGGACAGGCGGTCATAGTAAATGTATGTGTCGCTACCTCGGCTCGTCCTCTTATTGCGGTGGACAAACGGAGTTTAGTGAGCGAAAATAAACCATTGCTAAATCTCGTGTTGAGTACCTACCTAAAATTCGGTTTCTAAGAGAGATACAAATATGATGTCCAGTGTCTTATTAGAGAAAAATATGTCACGTATAATAAAATGTAGACAAAATCGTTTGAATCTATTAAAACAATGTTTGTATATTATGATTCTTATTTATGAAGGAATAATAATGTATTACAGACCTTTGTACAAAAATATTGTTATTGTAATATAACAAACAGTAATTCAGTAAAGAATAAATTGGAGTACACAAATATAATATCATCTTATTGCTTTGCTGTTTTTTGTATGAGAGTAACTGACGTATTTTTCTATCGTTTTATTAAAACTCTTGTAATGTTTTTGTTTTGGTTGTTTGTATTAGTAGTAATAGAAAATATGTGGTAAATTGGCCCGAGAAGAGGAATAAAAAATAAGGAAAGATATCAGATATTAAACATATATACCTTTTATATATATATATATATATATATTTTATATATATACCTTTTATATATTTCTTTTATAAATGACTCCTGTTCTTCCTTTGCACATTGCAGTAAGTGTATCGTATTAAACAACATATTTTTTTGTAGTAGGTACCTGCCTATCTTAATTCTTACTTTATATAAATAAATAAAATACATAAACCAATTCAGCGAACAAGCAACAAAAAGTCTCAGAGGAACAAAATAGCAAATTTAATAACGTTGCATCAGACGTCAGTGTCGGGTCGCAGCCCGACTATGTGACGTACGTAGTTACGTAGCCACATCTCCGCCACAGAGCCACGAAGGCATAGACGCCCGGATTGGCGACGTTAGGAAATGGCTTTGTTTCCTCCGCCAAGCAAAGGCGCGCGCCCATCCGCCGGGAAATAAAATAAATGAATATCACATTATAAGAACCGAAGGGGGATTCAAAATAAAAATAACCTTTTTAGATGAGACGCCTAATGTATAAAAGCCTTGTCTCGTGAAATTAAATTGAGGTGTTTCGTTTCGTGACGAAATTTGTTGTGTTGTAGAACTCGACGGTAATGTATCTGACATTTAACATTGCAAACGCATATTTTCTTACGTTAGGCTCATTTGCATTAAATAAATTACTCTCTATGTAATAAGTATTCAATGTAATTTTTTTATTTAAGTAATAAGAATGTATGTCTTTTTCACTTAGACAGTGATTGATTAAAGTAAGGAGAAAAAAGCATTTATTACAAGCAGCAAGGTTAAAAGTTTAGAACCCTTTGGTGCTAAACGCTGCTAGTGAACCTTAGAATAATCTATTCTATACTTAGAATGCTATTACAGATATACATAGACAATTACAGAGTGCGCGCATCCCTAGTAGCCCGGTGTGCCGAGCGTACGCAAATTTTTGCTGTAAGATTATTATTATTGGCGTAATATTAGGTTTTGAGACAGTTTTAATAAAACGGCGCGCTCTGTTTTGTAACAAATTAACGATTTTACTTGTTCATACTAGAGCTCACAGTTCACACTTTTTAGGCGCACTCTATAGTTTGCTTATTTTTACTCTAAGCCTAGAACTAATCGTTTTTAATTATACGTACCTACTACTCGTTGAATATCTGGCATGAACATTTCGACTTTTCAACGGTTTTTCATTTTTGCAACATTTTTCATTTATTTTCCGCTCCTTTTGGTCGCAGCGTAATGCTATATAGCTTATAGCCTTCCTCAATAAATGGGCTATCCAACACTGAAAGATTTTTCAAATCGGACCAGTAGATAGTTCCTGAGATTAGCGCGTTCAAGCAAACAAACTCTTCAGCTTTATGTATTAGTAAAAGTAAATAATAGATTTTATACTATGAACAAAACTCCTAACATAATTAGTAGCAGTCAGGTTTACTGCAAATAAAGTGTCGTGTTTAGTTTTAAAACATTCGTATTTCTACATAGTCGTACGAACGGCGCGACTTCCTCGAAATTGTTTTAGCGTGTTGCAAATACTGACCTACAAACATACAGCAACTTTAACTATTTTTTCACATAATTATATTTAAATACTATTTCATAGTAATATCTGTTATACAAGGTGAATTTTCTGTCATTGTAAAAACGAAAACTATGACCTCTATATCGGTTGTAAGCACGATTGGCAACAAAAATTAAACAAAAAACAAACCGTAAAACCCTTACGGCTACAGTATTGATTTTTTTTTTTTTTTTAATTCGTTTTTGAGTTTTTCATACCAAGCGGTCTTGTAATCGATATAGAAGTCATAGTTTTCGTTTGTACAACGACAAAAAAACTCACTTTGTATACTAAAGCCTAGCTATAAATACACAGCGCCTCATATAAAACTCATATCAATAAGTTGCTTGTTGTTGTCTTTCATGTAGAAAAGTAAACTTCGAACGTTCAGTAAACACAAATATTTTTATAGAACACACTTGTATAGTTGTTGACAGAATGATATGAACAGAGTAACTGCGAACTCTATACTCTATAAATAAAAAACGAATAAAAAGTAACGTTTATTTTGTAAACGATTATGTTCGTGAATACCAGTAATTGATGCTTTAACAGATTGCTGCAATTTGTTTATAATATGCGGAGGGCGAATCAATTTGTACGTATTTAATACACACAAAAAACCAACTCGCTTATTTCCCCTGCGGCTTGTTACATACGCTACCTTATATAAGTAATCCCAAAAGTACACTTCGGGCCAAACATATTATGGGAACCATGAGCATCCTACAACATGCCCGCACAGTGGCGCACGGCGAACTGGTACACAGGGCGCGCCAGCGGTCATTCATACGTCGTGGTCGAGGTGGCGGTCAGTGCGGTCACATTAATTCCACAACTACCCGCGCAGCCAGCGCGCGACCGAGACACGGACGAGCGGCGGCGCATATTTTCCATGTGTTAGAGTGAGACAGATGTCGCGTTATTTGTTGTCCTTGTCCAACACTGCTATAAATATCAGCCGGTCGGCTAATAAACAACATTAGATCTCAGCAGCTGTTTTATTTTACATCTCCCTCCGGTTCCAACCTTTACATTGGTGACCCCGACGTGATCATGTCTGAAGAGCAACGAGCGAAGAGCCAGACCGAGATGAACTACGACGTGAGCGCAGTATCCGTGCAGTCGCGGCTTTTACCTTTTTGGAGAGAAATTCCCCGCGCCTGGTTCATCCAATTTGAAGCGGTGATTGATCCATTGAAAACCTCAGATGACCAGAAGTTTCGATATCTACTGCAACAGCTGCAGGCGGTCGACTTGCAACATTTGACCGATATACTTTACAATCCACCCGCAACTGGGAAATACGAAAAAGTGAAACAACGATTGCTCGAAGCCTATGACAAATCAGACGTAAGAAATTTCCAGAAACTCATCAGCGGACTAGAATTGGGAGATCAGAAGCCCTCTCAGCTTTTAAGGAAAATGCGAGAACTCGCAAGCGGCATGATCACCGAAGAAGGTCTCAAAATTGAATGGCTGAATCACCTACCCGCACAAGTTCGAGTCGTCTTGTCCGTAAACAAAGAATCATCTTTGGACACCTTAGCGGCCATGGCGGACAAGATGGTGGAATACGCAGAGAGTCCCAGCATCGCCGCAGTCACAGCACCAGCACCTTCCTCGTCGTCTGCAACATCCACGACACAACTAGAAACTCTGGCAAAACAAGTAGAAAAACTCACGCTAGAAATCGCCGAACTACGTCATGGACGGTCGCCACATAGACACCGTCGCCGCTCGTACAACCCTCGCTTTCGATCTCGCTCACGCTCGCAGTCAACGCGACGTGGACTTGCACCGAAACCTGGCGACGCTAACTGGGAGTGCCGGTACCACCATCGTTTCGGAGACAAAGCAAAGCGCTGTGAATCGCCATGTTGTAGACGAAAGAAGCCGTCGGAAAACTAGTGCCGACACCGACCGTGGCGGACGTCGGTGTCCCGTGCACCAGTAATCGCCTTTGTGTACACGACCGCGACACTCACGAACGTTTCCTCGTGGACACAGGCGCAGATATCTCCGTTTTGGCCGCCAATCACAAGAAAAATAATAAAACTGCAAGCGCCTACAATTTATATGCGGCAAACAATACACCAATCAAGACCTACGGACAGAAAACTATCAGGCTAAATTTTGGATTGCGGAGAGACTTTATTTGGTCATTCATCGTTGCAGACGTCAAAACCTCTATACTGGGAGCTGATTTTCTACGTCATTTTAAATTGTTGGTGGACCTGAACAACAGAAAATTAATTGACAAGATCACCGACCTATCTATCGACGCATTAAAAGTGTCCACAAAAACCGAATCAGTTCACATCATAAGTAATAATCAAGTGTACTACGACATTTTGAAGCAACATCCTGATGTCCTACGCCCCATGTCGCTGAAACAACCACCGAAACACGACGTGGTCCACCATATTGAAACTACGGGCCCCCCACTCTACGCTCGCCCTCGCCCGCTGCCTCCGGACAAGTATAAGGCAGCCAAAGAAGAGTTCGACCGCATGTTAGAAATGGGAATCTGCAAGCCATCAAAAAGCCCATGGGCCAGCCCTCTTCACGTAGTAAAGAAAAAAGACGGTAAACTACGCGTGTGTGGTGATTATAGACGTCTAAACGCGGTCACGCAGCCAGATCGCTATCCCGTCCCCCGCATACAAGATTTTACGTACCACCTACATAACAAGAAAATATTCTCCAAACTCGACTTAAAAATGGCGTACTATTGGATACCAATCGCCAAGGAGGACGCACAGAAAACAGCAATCACAACACCGTTCGGAATGTTCGAGTTCAATTGTATGACCTTTGGACTACGTAACGCAAGTCAAACATTTCAAAGATTCATGCACGAGGCGCTAAGAGGCATAGACAACTGTTTCTGTTTCATCGACGACATACTCATCTGCGAAGAAAACGAAAAAAAACACAAGCAACTTCTTCACCAAATTCTACAACGGTTGGACAAGTACGGTGTGACACTAAACATAGAAAAATGTGAATTTGGTAAAGAAACAATAGATTTTCTCGGATATGAAGTATCGGCGACCGGTATAAGACCTACATCGGAGCGAATTAAAGTTATATCTACCTACCCGAAACCTAAAACCATTCTCGAGCTTCGACGTTTTCTGGGGATGATCAACTTTTACCGAGACTGTCTTCCTCGACAAGCTGAACTACAGATCGAACTTAATAAGTACCTGCATAACAAAAAACGCAATGACAACACGCCGATTCTGTGGACAACAGAAGCAGAAATAGCCTTTGAGAAGTGCCGCCAAAGCATCACAGAGGCTACAATACTCTCATACCCAGTTCAAGGAAGTACCCTCGCCATCATGACAGACGCTTCAGATCACAGCCTTGGCGCTGTTCTCCAACAAAAAGTGGACAATGTTTGGAAACCACTAGCATTTTATTCAAAAACAATGAGCGAAACACAACGCCGGTACAGTGTATACGATCGCGAACTATTAGCCATGTATACTGCTGTTAAACACTTTCGCCGATTAATAGAGGGTTGCGACGTCGAACTATATACAGACCACAAACCGCTCACTTATGCCCTAACAAAAACAGCAAGTACCTCCGACACACCGAGACGCGAGAGACAATTGCATTTTATAAGTCAATTTTGTACGAGCATAAAGTACATAAAGGGGGAACAAAATACAGTCGCCGACGCCTTATCAAGACTTGAAGAGATTATTTGTCCGTCAACCATCGATTATAATCAAATAGGCATCGAACAACAACAAGACCAAGAACTTAAAAACCTAAAAAAACAAGACAACTTGTTATTCAAAGAAATAACCATACCCGGTTGTAACCAACCAATAACATGTGAGTTTTCAACTTCAATACCACGACCGTACCTGCCCGCAAGACACCGCTACGCAGCTTTCAAAGCGCTACACGAGTTGTATCACCCGGGCGTACGCAGTACAAGGGAGCTCATATCAAGAAAATTATTTTGGCCGTCTATGAATAAAGAGGTAGCACAGTGGACGCGAGCCTGCGTAAGCTGCCAGCGAGCGAAAGTACATCGGCACGTAACCACACCGCTAGTACAATTCCCGCCATCACAACGCTTCGAACATATCCACATAGATATAGTAGGCCCGCTCCGCCTTTCTAATGAATATCGCTACTGCGTCACTATAATTGACCGATGCACTAAATGGCCCGAGGCGATACCAGTCCGTGACGTCACAGCGGAGGTCGTCGCGCAAGTACTATATGAAACATGGATAGTAAGATTCGGTTGCCCGCTACGTATCACAACGGATCAAGGACGCCAGTTCGAGTCTTCGTTGTTCAACGCGCTTATGAAAAAAATGGGAATAAACAGAATTCGTACTACGGCGTATCACCCTCAGTCAAATGGCCAAGTTGAGAGATGGCACAGATCAATGAAAGCGGCGCTTATGGCTCGCGGGGCAACAACGACATGGACAGAGGAACTTCCAACCGTATTATTGGGTTTACGCACGGCCCTGCGGAGTGATAACAACCTCAGCCCAGCTCTAATGACGTATGGTTCAACACTTCGCATACCATCTGATTTCTTTGAGCCACAGAGTCCAAGAATCGATGACGCCGATCTAGTACGCCGTCTCGCTCGCACGATGACGTCACTCACGCCGGCCCCGCATCGCTCACAAACTACAGATAACAAGCCTTTTGTTTACAAGGACTTAGCGACGTGCACGCATGTTTTCGTTCGCAACGATACCGCCCGAGCCCCACTCACACCACCGTACGATGGCCCCTACGAAGTGTTGAAGCGTCATGACAAGTACTACAGGATCCAGTTACCATTACGTACCACAGTTGTGTCACTGGATCGACTAAAACCTGCTTACATCGTGAACGAGGCTGAAACAAATTTTTCAAACTCGCCTACTACAGCGTACTCCCATACATCAGCAACGCAACAAGACTCGACCACTACCACTGCACCTACAAATCAAGCATATGTTACGAGAAGCGGAAGATTGGTCAAGAGAAACGTACGCTTCTCTTGAGGGGGAGTGATATGGGAACCATGAGCATCCTACAACATGCCCGCACAGTGGCGCACGGCGAACTGGTACACAGGGCGCGCCAGCGGTCATTCATACGTCGTGGTCGAGGTGGCGGTCAGTGCGGTCACATTAATTCCACAACTACCCGCGCAGCCAGCGCGCGACCGAGACACGGACGAGCGGCGGCGCATATTTTCCATGTGTTAGAGTGAGACAGATGTCGCGTTATTTGTTGTCCTTGTCCAACACTGCTATAAATATCAGCCGGTCGGCTAATAAACAACATTAGATCTCAGCAGCTGTTTTATTTTACATCTCCCTCCGGTTCCAACCTTTACAATATCAATACCGGATGGATTCCGTGAATATTCATTGGAATCTAGGGTTGCTACATATGTTTATCGATGAATTATGTACACAATTACGCATACAAAAGTACTGCATAAATAACTATTTTTATGAGTGTTTAGTTTCTCACTTTGACATGTCCCATTCATGTAGGCAGGTAGAGATAGAAAATTGAAAAAAAAAAAAAAAAAAAATTGCGCTTATGTATTTTAAACGCAAATGCAGCAAAATTAAACAACACACAACTAAATAAGGATATAATACAAAGATAAAAAATCTAGAAGGCGTAATGTATTTATCTATTTATGTAAGAACGTTGCCAAAGTTTTTCTTTGTTACATAAGACACAACGAAGACTAAACACAAACAAAGGATGAATTGGAAAAGCACAAAAATAGCATGTCTGTATTTTTCTAAATTCCCGTAGGTGTGCCAAAAGCAAACATTCGTTTATTTCTCTAACACTGTTAATACTTTACGTTCTAAATGTAAATTATTTGATGGCTGTAACAACCCTACAGCGAATGCACTTTCGACCAATCCGTAGTGCGTGCAATGTAAACAGCAAACACCAGTAAAAATACAGAATGTATTCTACGGTAAAAATAACGAATATTCTCGGTACGAATCGCGGATGAGTGCAGCCTCTCAATACATTGATTACGATATCTGCGCTGGGAAAAGCGTGCAGTTTACCATGCTGAAGTTGCGAAAAAAATATTCAACTGAGGGCAACATATCCGCATTTTATGACGTTGCAGTTACATTATTTTTATCTTTGAAAGTTTTTTTTTTTATTTGGAAAATCACGATTTTCTACAATTTGACATCAGAAGTAAGAGGACTGGTGCCTATATGAAATCTAACTTCGTCAGTAGACAGCAAAGAACTATAGACAAAAAGTACTGTGGTTTCTTTGACAATCAACATTTTCATAATAAAACCGATAAAAGAAAATGATTTTATTATTCGATACATGGTGTAACCAAATCTTTGTAAGACATTCAATGTAGAACTTCATAAAATAAATATATTCATCAGTGGTCTAGCGTGTACGATAAGTTAAAATAAAAATACAGTAGCCACAACGAAATTACAGTGCTATTAATGTATGAATATTTAATATATCCGCCAGTTAAATTTCATTATCGCTACAATTATTTAAGTTAAAAGATCAGTGTTCAATGAGGGATATTTACAGAAGTCCGTGTCAAATGGTTTCTGTCACGCAACATGCTGAGCACGCGACTTTTGTTGATAATTTATAATAATTAGTTTTAGTTTTAACGGTTTTTCATTTTTGCAACATTTTTCATTTATGCTCCGCTCTTATTGGTTGTAGCGTGATGTTATATAGCCTATAGCCTTCCTCAATAAACGGACTATCCAATACAAAAAGATTTTTTCAATTCGAACCAGTAGTTCCTGAGATTAGCGCGTTCAAACAAACAAACAAACTCTTCAGCTTTATAATATTAGTTTTATAATAAACGTGAGGAATTATAAAGACAGATTAAAATATCAACATTATTTAAGCGTAAATAAATTGTATTTTCATTTGACATGATTTCTGCAAACGAAATTGATTTATGTAACAAACTCCTTTGTTTTGAAGTAGCTTAAAATGCAATAAACCGTTTCTAAAACTAACTAATAAATTATTATCATAAACAACATCACACATCTGAGTGCTCAGAAATACCCCCGAAAGGACGAGACAGCGGAAGCGCAGGACACTACTTTTCTTTTCTCGAAGCGTGTCGTCGTATCGTTAATTATTTGTACGTAATTAAAATCTGTCTATATATATTTTTGATACCTATTTATTAATGCTTTAAATTATTTTTTTGAGTCGTAACTGAGGTGGTTGAAATAAAAAAATATATATGTATCACATGATTTATGTAAAACAGTAATGAACCTGAAGACAGATCCATACTATAATATTATAAATGTAAAACTAACTCTGTCTGCCTATTTGCCTGTTAACCTTTCACGGCTAAACCGCTAAACCGATTTGGATGATACTTAGGTACGGGGTAAGCTTGGATCCTAAGAAAAGACATAGGCTACTTAATGCTGCGATTACCGACACCCATGCAGTCGGAACTGCAGGCAACAGCTAGTAATAAAATATTTTAATTATGAATTATAATACACAATCTTTGTATACCTATATGTATGTAGGTAAACCAAGATTATAATTAATCCAATTTCGATCAACCGGAGAATGTTTGGCAATTGACGTACACATCATACGCATTAAGCGATGACACTTGACATGCAGCCAGGAAGCAAACGCATTAGGGCTCTGCTGCTCTCAACAGATTACAAGCTATTACGTTTGCTATTCACATAATAACAAACACTATTGTGTACCTAAAATCTATGCTTAAAGCATTTTTCAAAATTCGTTTTCGTTCGTTCGTTTTAAAAAACGACTTACGCGTTAAAGAATTAAACCCTTGTGAAACCACAAAGAACATCCAGAATTGGAATAAGCATTTGTGATTCACACAACTGCTTGTTCCATGCGCGGATCGAACATGCAGCACGTCGCGCAAAGTGTAATTGGCGTGGTCACCTATACCACTCGGCTATCCGTGTAGTCAAACAAATGGTAATTGCCGACTGCCGAGCACAAGGGTTCGGATTAGATCCCTGTTTCACAAAAGAATTAGATAATTATGTTCACCTTTAAGTGATGCCAGCCTTCAACTGTTCACTAGGCAAAAGCGTCTTCTTAGACATTAAGTTACCACTAAATTATACACGTATAATGTACACACGAAATGTCGTACTGTAATTAGCTAATTCCAGTGTGATTTAGTAAGAAGCAGCCCACTTTCACACGATTTTACTTTATTACATAATTAGAAACGTAGCCCGCACTTCTGAGTTACCTACTTTGAGTAAATTTTAAATAAAGGCGAAGTTTTAACAAAACCTGCAATAGGTGTGTTTGTGTTTCCGTCACGTACCAATACAAAGAGAAACAACTCACACGACTACACGTACCTATTATATTCAATATAATACAATTTTCAATAAGGGCTCGTACACATTATTGTCCGACGAAGCGAAATACATTGTTCCCATGATCGGTATGTAACGAAACCCTTTCAATCGGAATCCATTCAATAATGTAAGAGGAGCTTTAAATATGGCGCCTAGAAACCAAACGGTTAGAGCTGATACTTTTATAAGTATTTAGAATCGATAACCTCAAATTATTATCGTGAGACATATAACTACCTAATATTAAAGAAATATACGGCTTTGCTCACGCGTTCAGGCGGCATCTGCGATAATATCGCACGGTATTAATCTCTATCAAATAAAATACGAAAACTACGTAAAATCATAGAATGTAACTATAGCATACCACATCTGATGGGATTCACCAATATGGATCATTTCTACTTACCGAAAAATAACTGTTTTTTTTTGCATTGGCATACTTGCATTGGCATACGTACATTCTAAGTTAATTACTTTAATTTTTCCTGAACTACACACTTACAATTTCATAAACAGCAGATTGCAATTTATTGCGCATTTAAAATTTTATAGCAACGTTGTAAGCTATAAACACATGCTGTCAATAATAGTAAGTACCGTTTTTAATAACCAATAAAAACTAATTTACTAGCAATGCTATTACTAATTGAACGAACATGCTATTTCGCATTACACAATGTTTAAAACAGTAAATAAATTCAACTTCACATATTTTAGTAAGAGCAAATATTTTTCAAGTATTAACTGGAATTTCCTCTTAAGACATTTGCTGCTTGCAACCCCAAGCATTTTGTAAGTACAACTAGTCGTAATAGTAAAAGCTACTGTTCCACTAATAGTTACGTTATTGGCTTTCTACATCAAACTACATACTTTGAAAGCGCTT
Source organism: Diachrysia chrysitis (assembly GCA_932294365.1). Taxonomy (NCBI): domain Eukaryota; kingdom Metazoa; phylum Arthropoda; class Insecta; order Lepidoptera; family Noctuidae; genus Diachrysia; species Diachrysia chrysitis. The sequence goes on along the minus strand of OW028656.1, from coordinate 10,213,199 downwards.
GCTGCAGATTTCAAGTTATACATTAACATAACCTCATACACTAGCTAAGTCAAAGTTTCAAAAGCAAACATGTCCGCAAATCTTCAGAACGACAGCCTGTATCGAATAAAATTAATCGTATAACAATTAACCGTTAATTGATTCCAAATCGTCCATATAACTACGTCATCAATAATTCAATTCAATCGTCTGTCCCTTTCAAAGACAATTAAAATCTATACTAATACTAATCTATACTAATATTATAAAGCTGAAGAGTTTGTTTGTTTGTTTGTTTGTTTGTTTGTTTGTTTGTTTGAACGCGCTAATCTCAGGAACTACTGGTTCGAATTGAAAAATTCTTTTTGTATTGGATAGTCCGTTTATTGAGGAAGGCTATAGGCTATATAAAATCACGCTACGACCAATAGGAGGGGAGCATAAATGAAAAATGTTGCAAAAATGAAAAACCGTTGAAACTAAAACACGCGAACAAAGTCGCGGGGGACAGCTAGTATAATATATAATTTAATGACAGTCTCTTTATATATCTACGTAGATATATAATATAAGGTATATATTAATCAATCAATATAAATAATCGTGCGACCAATCCAGGAAAAATCGTTCCATGCTAGCAGCAATAAGTCTCCGTTCCAACCAGGGCCTACCATATGCGATAATAAATGGCCGTTTTTTTCGCCAAGGGATATAGAGACCCGTCTCGGAACAGAAGGGCCACCTAATTCAATTAGTCACTAGTTTTGTTCGTAACCGATCGGCTTCCACTTGTCAGCCGTTTAAAAGGTGCGTGTTGTTTTGACGTTAAGGCCCGACTAGTAAATTGGATGCCTGTGGATTGATGTCGGTTACGGGCTGTACAAAAAGAATTTGCGCTTTACAGTAATGGATTTAATCAATATTTATTGCGTCGAAAAAAGTAGCTGGACTGGCACAGCAACAAAATAATCTGTTTATGAGAACGACTGTGTGTTATTTCTTAAATATGTATATTACTAGCTGTCCCCCGCGACTTTGTCCGCGTGTTTTAGTTTCAACGGTTTTTAATTTTTGCGACAATTTTTATTTATGCTCCGCTCCTATTGGTCATAGCGTGATGTTATATAGCCTATAGCCTTCCTCAATAAATGAGCTATCCAACACTGAAAGAATTTTTCAAATCGGACCAGTATTCACAATCGACCGAGATATTGATTGCACAGAGTGGTATTAACCACGCCAATTACTACTGTCCGTGACGTGCCGTGGGTTTGATCCTCGCATCGAAAAGCCATTTGTGTTTTCCACAAATGCCTGTTCCAAGTCTGGGTGTTCTTTGTGTATCTGAATTAAATGTATGTGAATCCCCCCGCGAGAGAGTGATTAAATTAACTAGTGCGAGAATCAGTTAATAAAAATCAAAAGATTCGCCAACAATCTGTGATTCAAACCATTAATTACAAAAATACAAAATAATACAACATACTGCAAAAGCATAGATAACCCAAAACCGCTTTGAAAGCCCGCGCTTTTACAATGAGCGTGCCTACTTTTTTATAGTCTATGAAGGTTGGTTTGAGTACTCTAACATTCTGCCAATAATATACTTAAATTTGATACCAGTTTTTTTTAAATAATAACCCCATATTTTTGATAAATAATGGATTGGTGGGAAGCGATTCGGGACAGAAGATTCTAAAGAAAATTGAGCGAGACCTTTTCAGAAGTGGGGCCACTAGCAAATTAAATTAAAAAAAATAATGTGCTATGTGAATTTGATAGCCCTTGAACAATTTTGGAGCTTGCCAAGGAAACTTACAATTCACAAACTATACCCGTCTGTTGTATTGAAAGTACTCGCACATAAAGAGTTGTAAGTAGATGGAGGGTTTTCAAATTCCTTACAACAGAAAAAGAATTTATTCTGATTTGAAAAACGAAAGTGACAAATCTATAGTGTTGCCACTTTTATAGAAAAGTATTTACTTATTGGCAACACAAAGATATTTCTTTTTAAATAAACTACATTCTCAGATGGGTCGTTGGTCAATACTAGTGTTTCTTTTGAATCTCACCATCTTCCATTGTTCACGCTAGAAGTGCTCAATTCAAAGAAGATTGGGTTTTGTTTGTATTTAAGACTTTCGTCGCGTCACTTATACATTAAATTTGAAATATCACGTTTTTACTAAAATTACCATTTATGTAACAAATTAAATCCATACTAATATTATAAATGCGAAAGTAACTCTGTCTGTCTGTCGCGCTTTCACACCAAAACGACTGAACTGATTCAAATGAAATATGGTACACAGATAGTCTAGAGCCTGAGAAAGGACAAAGGCTACTTTTTGCCGCGACGGGGATGGAGTCGCGGGGAACTGCTAGTAACTCATATAACGATTACTAGAAATAAGTTTTGTTTTTTTTTTGTTTATTAAACCAAAGTATCAATCGGAATATCAATTCTGAAAATGGATAACTCTAGTTCAAGCTCGATACATTTTACGTAACCTATAGAAAAAATGCGAAAGCAATGGGTAGAGCCATTTTTATCAACTGCCTATATATTTCCTGGTGGAATTTCCATGTACCTCAATCAATTGCTGTCGTCGTTCAACGTAGAGTTTAAATCAGAGGTTTCAGTTAACACAGCAATATACTAACTTGTTTATTGAAATAAATATAAGGTAAATTTATTTAGGGTTTGGTTTTGTACAATGGCCTTAACTGGGCTATGGATGGATGAACGTTTTGGATGAAATATTATTGGATTTTAGTGAATTGATAGGTTTTTCGGTACTTTTTTTCATATACAAAAATATTTTTTTATCATATTAAGCCGGCTTTCTAATTTCCGCGATATTCAAGATCACCCCACACGGCAGACGACCACGAACAGCCTCGCACCGCGCAGTAAGTGTTGAGAATCAAACCCAATTTTAACCGGTTTAGAGTATACTTCGGATTGCGATGGACTGCTGCAGACGCGTCTACGCTATCACGGACGAACACCTTCCTACAGTCGGCGGTGCGGTGTGATTCGCGATATCGTGCACAGTGGGAAGAAGCCGGCAATCCTAGATGGTATAGTATATTAAATTATTACCTACATAAAACAAATGAAGGTTCAGAACGTGCACACAGGGTATGTTAGCAGTATTAAATTTCGTGTATTGTTATATAATCTTTTGCCTTTTACCGAGAACAATAAACCACATTTCGTTGCGTCGTTTACCGATAATACTTTTTTCTTACTAGCAATTATTTTACAAAAACAATATTAGCCAATTCTCGGACTTAATTAGGTATGTTGATCATGATATCCCATATTGTTGATCGTTATATCACGACAGACGCAGTAGAAACCACTGAACTAGATAGATCAATTATTTATAGAAAAATTATTCCCCTTCTTATAATAATTTACTTAGAAACATATCGTAATAACCTCTACTGACCACAACTAATCATATTTTACTATTTACATCTTTAATCATACATATTAAGTAACTATATGGAACTCATTGTTTTTATAATACGTGGATTCGAGCAAAAAGTCGGTGTAGCGATATTAACCCAAGATATTACGCGTATTAATCAGAATACGAGGAAAACGCGTGTTAATTAAGTCGCCAGTGCTAACCTATGGCATGGTATTAACACTTTCCTAATGAATATTAACTAACGATATCAAGGACCGAGGTGATACGTATAACATTATTAAACAAAATAACTAATATAAGGTACATAACAATGAAATCGAAGTGACAATCAGAATTAAAAGAAATACAGTCATGTAATAAGGAACATATAAGGAACTAATATATGTAGAAAAATAATGTACTTGTATGTATAACTTATTTTTTAAACCGTTGACAAAAAACAAGGTTATTATATTATACCTATCTCGAGACTACTAATCATCAATTTAATTATTAAACCTAATGTCCATAGTAAGACAGTAGGAAGGTAGGTAGGCAAAACATAATATTCTGCAAATCCATTAATATCCGGCTACCAAACAAGTTAGTTGCAAACATTTCTAATACATATAATTTTTAACGAAGGCTTGGTATTGTCACGGGCTGGCCGAATATTACCGTATTCGTGGCGATATACCGGCGGTCTCTGTCCCACAGGAAAGGTCGAGGCTTCCTTCCGTCCCACCCCGGGACCGCCTTTATTATGACTTTATTACGTACAATGAAAATCATATTTACTGAGATAGAAGAAGTCATAATAAACACATGCGCGTAAAGTATGGCGGGCACGCGTGTCTTTATATGAAATTTTTAGGTGCACCCTTCCCGCGCCGACCAACGAGCGTTCTACGTCTGTCGCTTATTACGTACACAAAGAATCTCAAAACTGTATGCCGTGTCGCGCCGCGTCACGACGCGCCTATCTGCGACGCGTTGACACATTCCTGCATTATGTAATTCAGCTGAGAGCTGTGCGCATTTTTCATAGCGAGATTTCAAGTGTACGCTCCGCACACCTGTCACAGTTCCCTTTTCAGAAAGGAATATTACATTATGTCTTTCAAAGGAGCGGGCGTCGGGGATGCGACGGCGCGGATACGGCGATGACAACGGCGCGGCTGCGACACGACGCGCAAACGATGCGCATGCTCTGCTACCGTTCCGCCGTCGCACTGCCAAACCGTCAATTGTAATGACATGCCGTAGCTTGGGTAATATGACAGTAAAATACAGATAATATCACATAATAGTAGGACATATACATCGTGAGTGCATAGCTTGAACCGTGACTCTGTGCCAATTACACGAATTTAAAAATAATGACATATTGCAATTTCCTAAAAAAAAAAACAGTTTTTAAAATCATTGCTATAGAAATATTCTCGCATTCTTCGCATGTTGAAATTTACATAAAATACTAGTACAAGAGTATTTTTTTTTTCGCTCGAAATAAAAACTTTTACACAGGAAGAGACAAGAAAACCTATAGTCACTATCACAGTTTTACATGCAATGAAACAGATAAGTATATTTTTTGTATGAATGCCTTAAAAGTGCGCTTACATGGGCAATAAACTTGCATAAAAATTTTCACGAATTTCCTAATATTAGTTGTTTGTGTATGTGCACCTTAACATTTTTAAACAAGTGCCTAGGTTTTACATCACAATTTCGAGAATACGTTTGCTATTTGTTTTGTATAAACATTTTTGCCGTACCGGCGGTGCGTTATAGTGTAATTATCGTAGAACAGCCGCAGCCAAGAGTCACTAAACGTAACTACAAATTAAGTCGACGGCCGCAACGGCGACCGTTCTTTGTACCTCCATTATTATAATTAATTTCGCATTTTATTTGAGTAAAAATTAAAATACCAACCTTGTCTGGTCAGGTGTTTGTTGGTAAATATTTGAGTAACCAATTACATGAAAAAGTATATTAAAAGCCTTCTATTCATTAATAAGTATTTCAAAATTTTTCAGGAAATTTAATAAAACTACAAATTAAAATTATGAAACAAAGCAAAACGAGTCCTTATTAAAATGTTGGACGTTTCTAACCGTAGTTTATTTGTGGTTCGCAACCATCGATCGCGCGCAAGTTTACCACTAAATAAATAACTTTAACAACACATTAGCCTGAAGTTTTGAACGCAATTAGCGAGTATAATTAATAACTTCATAGCTTTACACTTTACTGCGCCAAGTAATAAACCAGTCATGTTGTTGCGATAATAATGAATAACTTACTTAATAGTTTTTGAACGAAACTTTTGCAGACGGACTTTATTTTACCATAGTTTCTTTTGCTTACATTGTAGTTAACTACGTACCATATTTAAAAATATATAGTATTATCCCTTTTTAACTTTTACAATTCATTAATTACAGACCTTTGTTTGTACCGTTACTAGCTAACATAAAGCTTTAATTGCAAACCAAATACTAAGTAAATTATTAACAAATTGAAATAGTTATTAACTGATGGATCGAAATGACTTGGACAAGGGATTATTACTTGTAGACGGTCTGGTCTACAAGTAATAACCCTTGTTTACAAACACAACTTAGGATCTAGATAAACTAAATTTAAACAAAGCGGAGAATTTATATTCATTTGCATACCTAACACCAAACCAGTATGTAGGTATTAGTGCTATGTAAATAACACATACAAACCATACGAATATAAAGACCTCCACAACCCATTTTCATGGGTAACACAATATCCCATGATAAGACTGATTGTTAGAATTGTAATGACTTAACCACCGGGCCATTCAGGTGGCAACCTTTTGGTTAAAAAGAGTTTGAGAGTCATTTGACACGAGAAGAAGAAGAAGAAGAATTGTAATAACTTAACAACTGCCAAAGATCACCGTATGACAGTCGGGAGCAACGGCTTAACGTGCTTTCCGAGGCACAGAGGGGTCCCGACGTCACCCATCCACGGATCAACCGTAGCAAGCGCGGCTTAACCTTTATTATCGGACAAACCGTAAGGCTTACACTTAGCCATGAGTCCCTTATAACACAGATAGAATAATAGATAAATCATTAATTCTCATCAAATTGTTTAATTTAACAATAATTGGCAAACAGAACAAACGAATAGAATTATGTGTCCTGTCCTACAAAATGGTCATTAGAACAAGCCTTCAAAGAGTCTCTCAAATTAGAATCCTTTTGGTCCAAAATAATATAAATACGTTGAGCCATTGACACGTGAAGAAAACCTTAGCATAATTACATCAGACCCTAAAACCTGGAAAAAAGAACTTCTCAACTTCTCGAACGAGGGTCTAAATCAATTCAAACCTTTTTTCTCAGAGTTTCAACGCGACAGAATCGGATTGACAGAACTTTAGAAAAAAAGGTAATATGTTCTATTATTTTTTATCATAATTCTGGAATTTCTGTATTGCGTGGTGAGTGTAAGAGAATAGTATGGGGTAAGTGGACGCTACAGACTGATTTACATGGTGCCGAAAAAATTGGAGAAGGTACCTAGTACCTACCTACCATAGAAATTGAAAATAAATATACACTAAACTTCAATAATGCTTTACAAGATAAACAACAATAGGCATGTTTCCTAATTTTTTTTAATGTCCGCCTTGTAGATTAAAATTTTATTGGACACGTATTTTATCTTTTTTCCTGCAAACAAAAAATGATGAAAATACAGAGAACGGAAATTTCGCGTGACGTCACTCCTCGCTACAATTTTTACCAAGGCTAGGTGTCATAAGCCCCCTCTCCGAAATTTTACAGCGCTGTATCTTTGTAATTTTTTATTGTTTTGATAAAAGAAAAAATACGTGCCTAATATTTTTTTATTATCTAACTGACGGACTAAATAGATTTTAACTTTTCATACCCAGTCATCACCCCTATTTCTACCATGTACATCTAAAGGTATGAAGAGTTTAAGGAACCTTTCTGAACAAAATAATTATATCTTGAAACATAATTTACAGTTTGACATAACTACTTATGTCAGACAGTAAATTATAAATATGAAAACACTTAGCTATTACTACTAATAGCTAAGTGTTTCATATTTATTACTTTATAATATAAAATAAACGGTAATAAAAACAGTTCTAACAATTTAATAAATAAAAGAACATTAACTTCATAATAAAGAACTATTAAACAGCGTTTCATATAACAAATTACTAAGCCAATAATTAACACGAGAACACTTCCAACTATAATAAATTACAAGAATTACAGCTGAGTGTCAACCACTTAATAAGCAGCAGCGAAGTCGATAAAGTAGGTCAATAACGTACAATATCGATTGTTGCGTAACGACGTTTTAAAGTCTACTTAATTTTCAGGAAAATTTGTTAGAAGAATACCCTGAGCCATTTTCAGTTTGTCTCTTAATTAACTTTTAACAGGTTACAGTTACGTTTGTATTTTTGAAATAAACCAAGGAACATAACAAAAACAGCTAAGAATTGATGACAGTATACCTACTGAGCAATCGAAAAATTGTTTTATCATTACAAACAATCATACATATGGCCATTTCAGTACAGGAAAAAAATAAAAGGGTTTATCAGATACATGTTCAATTTTTACAGTAAATCTTACATAGGGACCTTCTTCTAGGTAAAAGCAATACCAGAGCTACGAGGACCCTCTCTTCATAAACAAGAGAACGTTGATCGGCCTTCATTATAATTATAAGTAATTTATAAGCAATTTTGACACGAAAATACATTTGATCTACCCCTATTCATCAAAATTTCGATGTTGTTAAGCAGGTTCATAACTCAAATTCTCAAAAAAAAAAAAACTTAGAATACTATTTTAATAAACGGTAATTAGCGCGAAACATTTATAAGGTATTTATAAATGTTTATAATACTATTTTAATGCATGTTTATTATAATGTTTCGCGCTAATTCCCGTTTATTAAAATAGGTAGTATTATTAACATGCAGCGTGATAGTTTAAAAGTCAATAAAAAAACTTAGAATCTGCAAAACAGTTGCTAAACACCGTCAAGATTTTCATAAATAAGGCTCAGGATAACAAAACTAAAACAAAACTAGACGTGTTAAATCACAGCTCAATCTACAACGGGTCTCAAATACCAGAGAATAATGTTATTACACTGAATGAACCGACCAAAAGGTTTGGGTCAAATGATTTGAGCATTGAGCCCTGAAAATGAATAGCGTCGTGCATCTGTGACGCACGACCTAATACATAAGAATCAGAAGGGTCAACTCAATACAAACCCTTTCTAGCATACGGACGGCGATTCCAGTAGTTATCGCAGTTTCAAACTCGATGTTCAATGACACATATTGTTAATTAAAACGGAAACTAAACGGATTAAGTTCGACTCGTTGACTACTGCTAATGAAGATCGTTTCACACGAACCTTTTTTAGACTTATAGTTTATTATACACTAGATTCCTTGAGAATTGGGCTATCAAATACAAAAGGTTTTTTCAAATCCGACTAGTAGTTTCGTTTCAGAGATTAGCCCATTCAAACAAACAAACTCTTAAAGTTACAATAATATTAAATATATTTTATATATATATGTAAGTTTAGATAGTACCTAATATTAGTTATTAGTATAGATATAAGAAAATACAAAAAAAAAACTATTTTGTCATAACTATTTAAATACAAGGGTTGGCACAGTAGGTATTATCTAAACAAAATACCATCCTATTAAAATCTTATCTTTAAATGTAAACAGCGTTAGTATTATTATAAGGTAAGTAGAGACTAAAATTGCCAATTCATCTACGCGTACCATCTCCAAAACTCATGCGCGAAACATGTCCAAATCGTTGAGTAAACAACCAATTGAGTCACGATCAACGAAAGAATACGTACAAACTGTGAACACTATTGAATACTTATAAAACGAATGGGAAGAATGGGCCTCCGCCGAGACCCATAGGCGGGCGGTACGTGACGCGAAACGCCAAGTTAACGAAACGCGCGACGTTTAGCCGCGGTTTCGGGTTATGGTGCGAGTTACAAGAGGGTTGAAATTACAATTTTGGAATACACTTGCAATTAAAGTGTTAAAGTTTCAATGTGTGCTATTTAATTATAGCAGAACATCGTTATGAATTTTAATAAGATTAGATGCTTCAGAAATTTTGATATGTTTGAAATGTGCTCAGTGCACAAAGAATCTAACATTAACACTGACTAATATCCCTTCATGTGTATACATATATGAACAAATCCTCTTGTGTTTTGTTGTAATTAATTAGCAATTAACAACATGAGGCAATCAAACAAAACTTAAGTCAGAATTGCTGCACAAAAGAACTTTAGGTATTACTATACGTACCTACTTAAGCACCTATAATTTTATAGGTAGTAAACATTGCAAGATAAACTCTAAAAAACAACTCAAGAAATTGCGAATCTTCTAGCATTTAAACCAAACGTTAATAGCTTTACGAGAGCCCTCGTGTGATCTAACCTTCAAACGAATAAGTGCCTATAATAATAAAAGCGAAAAAATTGGAGTTTGTTTTTGCAATTTGGTACGTCCGCGTTTTATAGTCCCGTTTTAGTGTATGGCAATATCGGCATACTACCAAAATGGTAACCGCGATGCTTCTTAAAAAAATATGGATATCATTGGTGGAGCTGAGTGTTTGTTTCTACGAAAAATTTTGTCGCCAGGTATTTTTTCGAACTGATAATAGAATTATTCAAACATGAGTGCAGATGAACAGCCTGTTGAAAAAGCTTCTTTTGAAGACTAAACAGTATGTATTTTAACTTTTTGTAAATAAGTTAAAATATCTCAACTGATCTTTAACATTGAACATAGCCAAAGACTTACAAAATTCCTATAATAAACCCCACTTGCCTTACAATAATTTGATCAGAACACCCTTAATCATTCCTTAACTTGTGACGTGTACGCGCGCACACGCCCCGAAGTATTTCCAACTACGTAACTAAATTACGTGTCTGTTAAGAATTATGTTAGTGATGGATGACACATTACGGCACAGTGTCATGGTGTGTAGTAGATCTAGTCGCACACACGTCAAGGGCTCTTGTGGGTCGATTTGGTGGAGCATGTCAAACACAGGCGGCTCACAACGTCTCGCGGAATAGAGCGAGTGTTTGGCGACACTTACTCGACAATGACAGCTCACTCGAGTGTTTGCGCACACCAGACCGCGTTGAGTTTGCGCACACACTCGCCTCACTAAGATTTACTTACATAACACTGTTCTAGCTTAAGTAACGCTAAATGTGTGAGCGAATAGGCACATAGAGCTTACATGTTAAATAAAATTTCTAACATTCAATTTTAGACACATTAACCAGACCACGTTTTCATAAGTAATCAAAACAAATAGGAATGCAATAAGACGAAATAAACGTAAAGTTTACTAAACTGTATGCGACATATTATACTGCACTTAGCGTACTAAACTGTCGAGCAATTTAATTTAACAACTCCGAGGCTAGCGTAAAACACAGTCTCTTCGTCACATTTCAGCGCGGGTGCTAATAAAAAAAATAGTCAGTGAAAACTATTATTTTCGCATCATGGACACTTTTTACGATCCAAATTAAAGTTTCTACTGAGTTTTTCCTCTGCTAACGACTTGTTCGAGTTAAGGGAGACAAGAAACGCTTTTGTGTCTGGAGTAAATTAGATATCCAGTTACGAATCTTTTTGCCTGTTGCTGTGGGAATAAGCTTCTCGACCCTGCTTCGGTCAGGTTATAAATTCTGTGTTTAGTACACAAGTAAGGGTACAATCTCATCATTCAACAAAAACTGACCTTCACTAGCGCTTGAGGTGTAACATACGGCTCATAAGGAGCGTTTTTTGTATGCTGTAAGTATCCAGGCTACCCGTAATGAAACCGTTAAGATACTTACGTTGTACTATTCTAATACTAAGAAATAACTTTATTTATATGAATATATATTAAAGTACTTTTATAAATAGCTCGGTGAAATGTGCCAGTGCGTTTAGTAATCAGCTTTCCAGTTTTCCGCCGAAAAATTAATAATGCAAAGTACTCGAATAAAAAACTGTAGTGTTGCTTTGCAACGTTTTCCCTAGACATGTTCAGCGTACCTCTGTGTTTCTCTTATGAGTCAAACAGTCGATAATGCGACAGGAAATGCTTCGTATGTGTTTCATGGAACAGTCGCCGGTTATTCCCAGCTGAGTCCGGAGCTGAGCACTCAACCTGCTCCGCGATACGTTTCCCGGTTTCGAATTCAATTTCATTCGTTCCGATCATCGGTTCGCATTGGAGATAAAAATCTAATTTGGGAAAACGTTGGCGTCAACAGTTTTTGGACAGCGCATGACATTTGAGATCGGTCGGCGCGATCGCAACGGTGTAACGCTCAAAGATTGAAACGAGTATGGACATTGAAATGGGTACACGGAAAAGTTTATAAAACGTCTGACTGTCATAAAAAGTTACACGATGCTGTTCATGTTGCACGAGACACGAATGAATACTTCAAATCTCCGCGGAATTTCATTTTATACGGACCAGAACTAAGACAAACATCTCTTGTGTATCCTCGGAACTTGCATATTGTGGTAAACTTAAGTTCGAAGACAAAAATAATAGTATTCGGAAAAACTTAATAAAAAGTTGCAAAGCTCGTATGTCTCTGAAGATAGGGAAGTTCGCAGACCTAAGGAAAGAAGGAGAAGAAGAAAGGAAATATCTATTTTAAAGATTAAAACTGTACGACTTGATCTGCGAACCTGTACTAAGATAAAAGTAGATATAAATGGTAAATAGATTATTCAAAGACCTGACATTTAACCTTTAGGTCGCTAATAAACTCAAAACGAATAAAATAGTGAATTAGCGACATCATTTATCAGACATAATGTGACGCGAGGAAAAGGAAGCGGTATAAAGCAAATATATCATATAGCAACGACGATATTTTGGTATAATATACAACAAATTAATACAACACAACAACCAATAATTGGCAGGATATTAAGACTGAGAAAACATTTAAGATAATAATAACGTGATCTTAAAATATGAACCCTAATTATTAGAAATTAACATTCACGGTGTTTTTATTTTACAATAATTTTTAAATTAATCCGGTATTGTTGCCAAGATAACAAGCTTATCTATTCTGCTAATTAGTTAAGTACAAGATGATCCCTTCTTAACTAGTCTCGAACAGACTGAATTATTTTGTCTGTTGATATAGACTAAAGTTTTCTTTTTTATTTTCTGCTTCCGTAAAACTATATACTACAGATATTGTCTGGCCTTTAGCTTAAACCAAGTAAATAAAAAAAACCAATTAGAAATTTATCCATACTTAATCTAGGAGCGTAAGGCTTTTACAACGAAATGATATAACATTTTCCTCAAACACTTCACCAGAATATTCGTTCCCTTACTTTACGGCGTATTTCCACCATTTATCTCGCAATACCTGGCTAATTTCATTTGGTCCTTTGTCACCAGCCAGATTTAGAGCCCACCTAAATATAACTTCTGCCTAATTGAAACCTTACCTTTACGCTGTACTCGTACCGAGCTGATAAATTAGAACTGGCGGAAAGATAAAAAAATATAATTAACCGGTAACCATGGCCACGTAATAAATAAAACCCAGCTCAATTTTACAATATTAAGTAAAGAAATACCTTGTACCTTTATTGAAATATTGGTGCTTGTTAAAATTTCGACTGTTTATTATTTAGCTATTAATGTAAAGTTTTTAATTAACCTTGCTGTTTATTATATTCCAAAACTAAGACGAACTAATAAGGTCTAAATACACAATATCAAAATGTTCTTTATTCTTTTAATGTGGAGTAAAGTTCGATAGTCAGATTTCGAAACCATTCACAAGAGATTTTCAAAGCTTACACCGGCCACTAGCTAAATAGTTTACATAGCCTACACTTGTTCAATGAAACAACAGTTTATTAAGAGCGACAGCTTCAATCGATCTCTGAGTAATTGAACGAGACTGACACCGATTGTAGGCACAATATTAAACTAACTTGAAGAAAGTTTGAAACAAAAAAGCTGGACATTACGTAAAACTAAAACCTTAGGTATAGAGTTAGGTGAAGCCATTAATCACGGGAGAAAACTTAATTGGACGGCTGGACAGACAGTCACGCGAACAACTTGGATGTAGTTACGGTGAAATAAACATTGCTGTAACTTTTTATAAAGATATTGGGTGACTGACTCAAGAAGATGCATTAATTGTAAAGGTAATTATTAAATATTTAATTTTAAATTTGCAGGATTTAATATATGTAGTACCTATCTACATAAATTAAATATCTGATTTATATTCTCTAGGTTTATGATATCTACGACTGCCCGGATAGCCGAGCGGTGAATATGTCACCACGCCAATTACCACAGTGCGCGACGTGATGCGGGTACAATCCCCGCATGGGACAAGCATTTGTATGATCCACAAATGCCTGTTTCAAGTCTGGGTGTTCTTTGTGCATGTGATTTGAATGTTTGTAACCGCCGCGACACAAGGATTAAACCTCAGTGAACGAAAACATCGAAAAAAAAAAAAAACATTTGTCCAGGAGCACGACATTAATTGCCGCTACCTACTAAATCATTACTACAATATTCTTGGGCATTTTTATGTGTATATTAGACCAATTTTGAATATATTTTTTTTTTAACAGTGCTGGTACAAGCATTAACCAAACTTTAACCACCACTATTGTGTACTCCTCGAAATTTACGAATTTAAATTTAAAATTGATATTCGTTACTGTGTAAATCTGGTTATCGATAATTGGTTATTACAAATAAATGAATTAATTGATTCAACGCCAACATTAAAATAAGTGTTTCGTGGTCCATATATTAATTGATTTATATTGATTATAAAATGTATTGTCAAGGGGAGTATTACGTTAATAAGTGGAATATGTCTCTTATATATCATTTTAAAGCACACGTTAATTATTATACTTTTTCTTTTTAATGTACTTAGGTAGTAAAACCTACTAATTATATAAACGGATTACACTTATAGCATAAAAATAATGATAAATTAAGAAACGTAATCGTCTAATTGGTTACGCTCAGAAAATTTTACGTAATGATCATTATTATATAAATATACATGAAAGTATATAAATAATGTTTTTGTTTACTATTTAGCTAGTACCTACCATGTTCAGTAGGTTTTGGTAAATAAAATATTTTTGTACTGTACACAAAAGTCCGTGGAGATTACGTATCCGTATAAATGAAGTCGTACCTGTCCATGGTTGACAAAACCATGTCTCCTGGCGATGTCATCGACGTGTCCGGGCCCGGCGGGCACGTGCACGGCGAACTGGTTGTGGTACACCGGCTCGGGTAGCGCCGCGCACGCCTGCAGCGCCGCCAGCAGCGCCAGCGCGCGCCATGACGTCACCATGACAATGACCACCGCGCGACAATCACTACCGCATCTGCGACCCACCCACACAGTACTACACAACGCGTTTCAACCAACAATCCTTGACATAAGGAACACCCACGCACTATTTCTCAATCACACTTAAACTAAAATTTCCCGGTATACGTCTCCAATGTTGACACGAACGAACACTGTGTCATCCCACCTCGTAGTACCTGAAACAAGAATTCTTAAATTAGCATTTAAAATACTTAATTAGAATCATCTCTCTAATTGTAACGTGTATCCGCTCTCGAACACAAAAGGTGCTTGAGAGATATTAAATTTTAATAAAGAGTAACTCCCGCGGCGGTGACTTGGCTCTTTATTTAGCATTATTTTTTACGTTCGAACGAACTCCATAAACATAAAGGGGAATTTAGGGTGCGATAAACATATTTGGTGTAGCTCGGGCGGCACCATAGCAAATCACGCGCCAGATAAAACGCAATAAGCGAACACACAAACGGGAACAAGTTAAAAAAATCCGTGGGAAATCCCAAGATAATCCAGATAAGCCACGCGGGCAAAGTATAAAAAGCCTGACCGTGAATATATCAAAAATATTTATGAAATTTTATTTGGAAATTTATCTGGCGTCCGCCGCGAGTGAAAGTAAAACCTTTGAGCGTAATTCTTTGTGTCCCCCGTCGGTTTAGCTTTGTGCGCTGTCTTTTTTATTTTATGGCTGTCTTTGTGAATAAATTAAAGGGCACTTAGTAGATAAAATCGAAAACCAGTTTAGTATCGAAATTCGTTTAATAATTCTCACAAAATGGAACGAGAATAATTGGCCGAATATTTCGACAGCCCTGTTAGAGCGATAAAAACCGTTCCTGTTACTGAGACTCAGTTTCCTCGAAACAAAATTAGACAGCACCAACATAGTTATAGCTTAGTAAGGCAACAAGTAATTCCACTCACAACTGAGCGAGCTTTTTTCTCACGTGTGTTTTCCACAAATGCCCGGAGGTGCAATAAAAACTATTTAACTTGTTTGCTTTCAGACTTCTTAACTGGCTAAAACTGTCCCGGGAGACCATACTTACTGTAACATTTTCACTAAAATTATTATATTAATGTCTTTTTGTTTTTGACTTAGTAGGTGAGGGAATTACTATTATTAATTTTGTGAAAGTAAGATTAAAATAGCCGTCTTTTTTGTCCTGTATATCATCCGTACCATGCGTTAATTTTGCCATTTTAACTTTTAAGGAAACGAGTACATATCTCTTTTTTTACCAATTTCAGTTCTTTTTATTATAGTGGAGTCAATGGAGCCTTTGCCTCGGAAGTCCTCAAGAACAGCTCCGATTTCGATGATTTTTTTTTTGTTAATTTTGTTTTTTTATATTATTTAAAATCAGAAAACTCTTAGAGCGGGGACGGAACTATTTATATTGTTTAAACAATATCAACGATATTAATATAAAAAATTCAGTTTTGTTTCTATTTTTTTTGTAAAAAAATCTCCATATAATAATCTTATTGTAACAAATAGTTGTTACAAAAAAGTTTTTAACAATAATTTAATATTAAAATAAAAAAAATCCAAATATTAAAAAAACCTATCTGTTTTTTATTCATGCATTCACTGGATGTGATACTACATCCGCTTTCTATAACAAAGGAAAAAATAGTTTTATTAAAGTTTTTAATGATAATCAAAAATTACATGCAGCAGCTGAAAATTTTATGGTTGAAGAGCAAAATGAAGAAGTGCTTTTTAATGATGGTATTGATTGTATTCTAACAATGTATGGTGCTAAAACTGCCAAATGCTTGAATGAACTGCGATATAAACGTTTCATAGCATTAGCTTAAAAAAATAAAAGCGTACAACTTAATTCCTTACCTCCGACAGAAGATGCAGCAAAACAACATATTAAAAGAGTCTACTTACAAGTTCAGCAATGGAAAAATAATTCATCGATACCACCTGAAGAATGGGGTTGGCGAAAAGAGAATTATTTAAAACCAATCAAAATGACACAACCAGCAGCACCTGACAACGTTTTAAAATTGATATTTTGCTCTTGCAAAACAGGATGCGGTTCAGCGTGTGGCTGCAGAAAAAGTGGTCTTCATTGCTCACCAGCCTGCATAAACTATGCAGGCTGGTGAGCAATGAATGCAGTGGAAATGACTGCAGTAACCACCCACCACTTGAAGAAGATGAGGAAGTCTCCGAAACGCAAAATGAGAATGAAAATGAAATGTACTTTTTTGTATATAAAATAATGAATTTTCTATGGTCCATAAAAAAAATATTTTTTGGTCCACAAATTAATTCCATGTCATTACTACACAGAACAAACTTATAGATAATTGTTTATAACATTCATTAATATATTTACAAGTTTTTAATGGATATTGTATAGTAGAAATTTTTTTTGTGCATAAATATCGTTGATATTGTTTAAACAATATAAATAGTTCCGTCCCCGCTCTAAGAGGTTTCTGATTTCAAATAATATAAAAAAACAAAACTTTTAAATAAAAAAACATCAAAATCGGAGCTGTTCTTGAGGACTTCCGAAGATTGCCTGTTTTATGTATTCATTGACTCCACTATTATCAGTTTTTGCGCTAACGCAGATTTCTTAATAAATCTTTGGATAAGATTTAAAGATCACTTTCCAGGTGGGTGGAGTTAGCATGAAGTAACAAATAAGCGAAAATTTATTATGGTATCGTAAAACCTTATTAACCTTGTCTATTTGAAAAGCAACTCTTTGCTATAGCTATGCACAGTGTAAATTGTACTAAAGATTACTATCACCATGTTTACGACGATATTTTCAAACAGGATATTAAAACGTATGGATTTTCTTGACTGTTCATAAACGTATACCTACGAGGTAGTAACAAGGTTTTATATTACAGTGATATAATACTTATAAAAATATTTTTTTTTTATTTCCTTACAAACTAATCCAATTTAGAGTCGCAGAGAGCACGAGAATGATATTATGGTGTGAACATAAACATACGTGTAAAAGTTTTTAATTTAATAGTTAATGAAGATCACAAAATCTCAAATTCCTGATGATCACATCACTGGAAGGGTGTTAAGTCGTATTTTTATCGCGTCACGCGTTCACCCTTTGGGGGTAATATTTAAAAGGTCCAGGGGTCGTTCAAATTAATTCGGGGTATTGCCAGGATAATTTCATTAGCCTCTGTAATCGGTACAGCTCGGAACGCGGACGTACCCAAATATTTACGACTTAATATCGCACGAACGTATTTATTCAGATAAAATATTTGTTCTACAATTTGTTAAACAGTTTATTTTAATACAAAACATTGTCTTGGTGCTTTCGTACATTATGTAATGTAGCTCTCAGTTGAGTACACCTCATTTTAGTGGATTTTATTTGAGCACTTCATTCGCCGAAATGACTAAAGCCATTAAGCAATGTTAATGGATCCAAAAAACCTTGACATAATTTTAAGATGCTGGGTAGACAGAAGACTAAAACATAAAATGTAAATAGCTAGACAGAACCCATCAGTCGTGATAGTCTGTTTAATATTAAACTACACTGTATCTAATAAATATTGAACCACATGCTTGGCTTGCGAGCGCTTAACTTTATGCGCTGAGGATTGCTGATTCGATTTAACTTGTATGACCAACGGATATTTGTTCAGAATCTTCGTGCATGTGAAAATGGTGCATGTAACTACCCACGTACGCGACGCCGAGTACGGTACGTCAGTATTTCCAGTTTGGTTTTTCTTTATTTATACGTAGAATAAGAAATAAAGAACCAAGTCTTGTCCTGACATAAAAACACTGTCCTGTTCGTATTTTCCTGGAGCTATTTTTGCGCTCTATTTGTCGCACCCCCAATTTCAATCCAAAACAAAAATTAGCAGCTCAACGTGCGATTTATGTCTTTGCTCCCAGTCAGCGCTAACGAAAATCTGATAAGTCAAATACATTATCATAATCAATTCAGCGATGCCAAATTCCTTGAGTAAGCATATTGAAATTACATCTCGAGACTTTATTAACCTGACAAGTGAAGTGGCACATTCATAATAAGCCCCGCCGATGGATTTCTCCGGGCGCCTCTAAATCTTGCTGCCGAACACCTCAATAATTAGCCGGTTATTCGCAGGAGTCGAGCATCGCGGCATGAATAAAACATCGTTTGCGAAACACAAGTGCCATTATAACGTCCAATCTAAGTTGACACCCACCTCTTTTCCTGTGCAGACGACGTGGTTCAATAAAGGTTAGGCGGGGTAATATTGGTGGGTCAAGGTAATTTGGATTTGATTTACGGGGCCTCCGAGTGCACGGGCCAAATCAAACAGGCACCGAGCAAATAAACGGTGACGTGGCTAACATCCACCGCTATTACCGATAATGGGATTAATTACAATGCATTGCTCGTTTGAACAGCTTAGACGAAGACAACATTATTAAACAGATTTGTGTTTTGAGACAAAAGCTCTCGCTATTACCGAAATTCACAAGTTTAGAGATACAATATCTGCACATATTGGATATTAGAAAAATGAAAATAATCATTAACAAAAGTATACGATAAATAAATATCGCCGACCAAGTGTGAGTCGACTCGCGCATGAAGGGTTCCGAACCAATTTATTTTTTTGATTTTATAGCGGCAACAGTTTTCTCAGAGTGTCTGAGAAAATTTAAACGTTCTAGCTATAATGGTTTTTAAAATACAGCTTGCTGACAGACAGACGGACGGACGAACGAACAGCGGGGTATAAAGTTATAGGGTCCCGTTGGCACCGTCAGGGTACGGAACTCTGAAAAGATTGTGTCGATTGCCTCCGTTGAGTAGGAATAACAAATAAAAATCTATACCGTACAAAACCAATACTCAAATACTAATATCTACTATAATATCTAATCTAAATATTTCTCCAGCTCCATCAAACACGCAAGCGGAACATAATTTAATATAACCAGCGCAAAGCGAGTTCATTCAGAACTTGAGCTTACATTTTACTCAGAAATGTTTAGCTAGCCCGCAGTTCGCGTGTGCTAATTGTAAACTTCACATTTGTACGTATAAGCGCTGTACATTATCGATAAAGTTTGCTGTATCAACTCTTATAGAGAACCTATAGGTATGGCAAGGCATGGCGATGTAAAATGTTGTGCCTGTAGCATGAATTCTGGGTACAATACCACTTATTTTAAATCGATACAAATAGTATTCTACTCAAATTCAAATGTCTTTTTAATTTGAGTAAAATAATAAACTATTATCTTTCTAATACAGAATAGTTTATAAGTTTGACGATCTCCGTGTTCGAGTGGCGTACACAGCGGTTGTCAAGGTATCGCTAGTTCTGAGGTCCTGGGTTCGATCTCCAGGCCGGTTAATGTAGAGAACCAATTTTTTTCATTGTCTCGGGGATACTGGTTTGTGGTACTTTGTTGTCTCTGATTCCATAATACAAGTGCTTTAGCTGCGTACTTTGGATTCAAAGCGACGTATGTGATGATGTCCACATTTATTTCTTTATAGTTTTTAGAGTAGTTTATGTTTTTTAAATGTAAATTATTTATTTATTTAGGTACGTCAATTAAATACCCCTACTCGACTGTTAAGAAAATACGGATTAACAAAGCCATATACAAAATAATCATGCGACTATGACCGCAATATAATATTATACCACATCCGGATTTTCACTTAATTGTATTCATGAAAGGATATATTTCGTTTTTCCCACGGTATTTTTATTTACATCTATTCCATTCATAGTATGAGAAACAGAGTTATATGAATAGCGAGTTATAGTTATAACTTTATAACAGACATGCAACCTCATTCACTGAACATGAAAGTAAAGAGCACTATGCAAATTATTTTGCAACACAATATTCATTAAACAATGCGCTACGCTATGTAGCTGCATTGCTATACTTCTATTAAACTTGCTTTTCCAAACTATCTTTATTTATCAGAACATAATATTAAGCTTTTAATGCATAAAAGAAATATTAATAAATAGATAAGACATTAAATTTAGTTCAAAACAATAGGAATTTTCAAGTCGGCTTATTATGCCCTGGCACGTGGCACAAAGTGCGGTCGACGTAGCACAATATGCTACAGCCCGGCTACGACGGTCTACGCTCAGTTAACGCTACGGACTTCAGTCTACGACATTTAGAAGCTCTACGAAAGTTTGATTCTCGACAATTGTAGTCGACGTTCTAGTTTCAGTTAATTTATATGCGAAATAACACAAAATTTAAACACCTACGTTTCTGTGTTTTTGTTATATCTAACAAAAGCTTTGACAGGACCGCACAATTCTTAAAATTATTCTTGGAATTAATTATCTTTAAAATAACTAATTCCATGTAAAATTATAGCATGGTATAATAATACATGGTATAATAATAGTATACTAGTCTGGAATAATAATAAGCTTTACAAGAACTTTAAATAATTTTAATTTACGAAACAAGAAAACCGTTAAAACCATTATTTCATGAAACTGAACAAATAGTGTATTTAAGTATGTTTTATGATTACTATACATCATCTGACTGGAGCAAACACAGCGGCAATAAATAGGGGTATTAAAAATAATAGTTTGGTTAGTTATTAATGTGTACTGTAGTACTTATAACGTGGACTGTTACTTAAAGCTAGCAAATCAATAATGACCTACAAACAATCAAGAATATCTTGTGATACATTTTCTAATTAAAATTTGTAGTTTTTTTATGCGAAATGAATTTATTTATTTATATGTAACATAGGTTTGCTCACGCGCATTTTCAGTTTCGAGTCTAAAACTACACAATAATAATAAATTAAATCAAAATTATTATACAAATTAGAATAAATTTCAATACGATTAATAAATATATATAAAAACAAATAAATTATATGATAACGAACTTATTTATAAAAAGATTTATACATTTTCATAAACAGCTATTTATATAACACTAGCTGTCCCCCGCGACTTTGTTTGCGTGTTTTAGTTTCACCGAAGAATTTTTCAATTCGAACCCGTAGTTCCTGAGATTAGCGCGTTCAAACAAACAAACAAACTCTTCAGCTTTATAATATTAGTATAGATTTGAATTTAATAAAAAAAAAACCCAACCGACTGAATTGTATACTTGTACGACTACCTACAGATATATTGCGACGGAACTATCATCTAAATTAAAAACTTCTCAATTTTCTCGATGATTGAAATATTCTACAGACCGACTCCGTTTCTATTTATAGATATTGGAGATACCGAATATCTTTGCCAAAAAATTTATAAAGCAAACAGATTCGAATTTTACTTAAATTTAAATGTTATGTTTAAGGTCAAAGATATTTTAAACGAACAAACCTTCGAAAAAAGAAAAAAAAAACAGTACTGTTTATTTTTTTAATAATGTTCGCAGAATTCCTATCGCTGTACTTACTAGGTGTGTGACACTCAAATCAAATCAAATCGATGCAGTCAGAGTAGTTATAGCTTAAGGATCGAAACAAAAGCGACTCGTGACGTACACTGACGAATGACGTCACTGCCCATGAAAAGATTTTTAAAGACATTTACACCATAATCCGAGACGACCTCTGGGTGGAGTGGTGTAGACACCGGTTTTCAAGGTGTCACCAGCTCTGAGGTCCCGGGTTCGATCCCGGACGGGTCAATGTAGAAAAAACACTTCTTCATAGTCTAGGGTCTGGCTGATTGTGAGAACTTCATTGTCTCCATAACACAACAAGTTCTTTAGTTACTTTGGGTTCAGATCAATGTATGTAATGTTGTCCCCGTTAGTTATTTACAATAATTATATTGATAAACTCTACAGAATAGTTTACTTTATTGAGCCCTTGAGTACCTTATTTTTCAATTATGCTGAAATTTTATTAATAAAATGAACGTTAAACATGACTTAATATTTACATTTACAGGAATTCTTCAAGCTTTGAGAAAATTTTATTGAGATAAAATAACAAACAATTTAATTATTAAATTATTCATTAAAAATCATCATACATATTAATTAAACGTGCATGTTTAGTACACAGACAATTATCTAAAATACTATAAATTCCATAATTATACGGGTCTAATGATTATGGAATGCAATTAGCAGTTGTTATTTACATTTATATTTTTGCAACGCCAAACCGTTACTCATCTTACACAAGAATAATATTCCTTACAACAATAGCTTATTTATATTCATTACTCGTATATTAATTACTTTCATTTACATAATTACCTTGGCGAACATAAATTTACTGTTTTAGGGGTTTACTGAATATTTTGCCGCTACATGGATGACAGCTTAGCCTCTCAAGTATTTTAGTTACCTTATATAATGTAAACAGGTAGCCTTCAAGGACTTTACTTAGGTTTAAGCGTTAGTTATCATTATAGAGTTAAAGTTACAAAGAGACATGACTCTACTACTGAATTTTCAAGAAAATTGTGTTGATATATCTTCTAAATACAATAGTGAATTTTAGAAAGGTATTATTAGTATAATTGCAACTTAATATATGTCTAAGTACCTAAACGTTATAGCAATTGGCAAGACAAAAGACTTGATCAAAATTTTATTAATCGTCTCGCATTTAACAACATGAATCCCTCAAACATTGCTTTTGAATAATCAAATCAAACTGGAATGAATACCGATCGGCCTAACGTTGCATTAACGTCATAAACATCTGTCGATCAGGTACGTATTATATGTAACATGTAAGAGTCTTCAGTCCCTCACATGAGAGTTGAGTGGTGGCCTCTCAAGCCACGATTCGAGCCCCCATTGTATGAATGGGGGCCCTCGACCGGCGACCCACTCCGTCTGTAGTCTATCCCGATATAGCTCCAATCATCGTATATTATGGTCGATATTCGATTAATAACGATTTTGTAAGCCTTATGTCTGCTTTTGTTCATATAAAGCCAATAAAGCTTTAACACAAATCATTCTTCATTTCTTGGCAAAACTGTTTTAGCGTTGTTATTGCAAATATTTACATTAGATTATCCTCACTTGTAAAGGTACTTACTTGTAATTTAATACAAACTTTTACAAAAAAAAAAAGAAAAGAGAAAAAGAAAATTAATTGGCTTCTCAAGAGAATCTTGACAGGCCGTATACTTGTAAAAAAAAATCTCTAATCAAATTTCGTTTTAATCAAACTCTATAAAATTTCAAGCGAATTCTAAATTATAAGTTTTGGAAAACCAAATAGATTTGTAGATACCTATTTAAATTGCTGTGTTTTTTTACAGTAGGTAAACTTTGTTTACTGTGACATTTGTAACTTATTTGAAAGCTCTCGGGATTACTTCAAATCATTATTCTAATCAAACTTGTTTGAAACTTTGAAATGTCATTTACAATAAACTTTCACAACGATTATGATTTAGTTTGCTTGTTTTTTAATAGTTTCGTAATGTTGGTACCTATTAGTAGAGTGAGTTTAAGGGGACTATATCGCTCAAATCGCAAAAATACCGCCACTTTAAACAAGATTGTTGAAGATACCTCTTGTTCATTTACCATATAAAACAATCCAAATAAATTCATTATGTACAAAACGTATTGTTTTCAGTTTTCAGCTTGCAAAAAAATCGTTACTTGTTTTTCAGTACGATGCCTTGAACCCAAGTGTATTTTTAATTATAAATTTAATCTATACTAATATTATAAAGCTGAAGAGTTTTTTTGTTTGTTTGTTTGTTTGAACGCGCTAATCTCAGGAACTACTGGTCCGATTTGAAAAATTCTTTCAGTGTTGGATAGCTCATTTATTGAGGAAGGCTATAGGCTATATAACATCACGCTACGACTAATAGGAGCGGAGCATAAATGAAAATTGTCGCAAAAATGAAAAAACGTTGAAACTAAAACACGCGGACAAAGTCGCGGGGGACAGCTAGTATATCATAAATGTGATCAAATAATGACCAAACCTTATAAACAGAAAAATCGAAACTTGAAAAAATAGTAGAGAAGAAAATACTTGGAACAAAAACAGCGAGGGTTATATCATTCGTTCAATATGTATGTATTACTCGCTTTGTTTGCAAGTTTGAAATTTTTAAATGCTTGTATTTTTTCGGATAAAAAGTCGTAATTCATGCTCCAATTTTGTCGGTACAACCGATTCGATGTGTTTGTATTGTTTGAAATATACATTTCCACGTCTATTTGAACTGGTATTACCTACGTCGATACTATAATTGAAGCAGCGTTTGTTTTTAATAAAGTTTTTGTAATTAACTTCACAAAAAACACTTAAAAAAAATCACATTAAATTTTTGAGCACTTTTTTAAGTTGTATGTTACAATAACGAATTAAGGTAATATCAAAATAACTTCAATAATGCAGTAGCTCCAATGTCAGAGACTATTTAGCTTAAGCATGATAAAAACAATTTGTTTAATGGATATAAAAAACGTTGTAAATATACGTAGGTACTAATAGATGTTGTAGAAAAAACGTTACACAAAGAATATATCGTGACCATTTTTTTAAACGACCAGTGTAAAAATACAACGGAGACGTGATCTTTTCGCAAATTGCTGCGATTACACCTTAATGCTCGAGCTTTGCCTTAATTTGTCTCGGGGTAGACTCGATATAAGCGCCCCGCCTGACAAAATACCTGTCAGATAATGTTTGTACTGGAAAAAAATACATTCCCTTTAAACCTTTTTATTGAAAGGCTAATATATCAATGGTTGGTTGTGGTTACTTACGCTTCGGTAACTCAAGTTTATGGGAAGGGACTTTATTGGGATTTTAAACGTTTACTTTTGTGTTTCTTACTGTTTTGACATTGACCTAAAAATACAGGTACAAAACCAGGGCTTCAATACGTATTAATACACTGCTAATTATTTACTTGTCATCGTGTTCTTAAAATTGTAAAGTTAAGCACTTACTCTAGTGTTAATTATAACAAAAGAAAATACTAATCAATTATCCTTTTACAAAAGAGTATTATCTAAAAATAAACATAGCCCGCAAAATAACACTCAGTTTTCATTTTATTCGCTTTAAAATAATAGAATTAAATTCTGCTATTATAAAAATAATTGGTATTCTGTGAGGGTAAAATAAATATAGCGGCGAACATTACCTGTTATTAGGGACGCTTAGGCAATATATTGTATTTAAACACAGTATTTAAGTAAAAACAAGGATTAATATATACGAAATGTTTTACTTTAAAAATACAATAAGTTGGTGCTTAGGTATTCTCTGTGCCTACTGAGAGTATAATATAGTTAATGTGATCGTGGGTTACCGATCAGCTCGATATTTTAGTCACGAAACTGTTTGAATCCGAAATCTAATGCCCTAACTACATGTTAAATAAATATTAAATAAATTAATCTGTTGTATTTTATATAAAACTTTAATAACATTAAAAAATATGTATACTGCGTTCGCAATTTATATGCCAAACACGTAAACAAACACGAGTTTTAGGAAAAATAACTGTAATGCTAGCAACATAAGGCTCAGTTTGCTCTACAGTCTACAACTTCATAATTTTTCTGTTTCACCAGTACTAGTCAGTCTAAAATTAACTTTATTTACACTAACATAAAGTTTTTGTTTGTTTTAGTGGAAATAACATCAATTGGCACAAGAATTCAAATAGACCATAACTTATATCAGCCTAAGAATATTTGAACAGGTCTTATTAACACGAAAAGATAAATGTATTGTGAATCCACTATATTATGAAGGTGTTTAATTTTTCTGTACAATTAAGTAATATTCCCAACACAAATAATATTTCTCCTATATTTATACACCAAACAAATAAGACGGATGTTAATCACGTTTGTTATTCGTGCGCGCGAGTAATCACGAAACACCGCCCCCTATTGAGTTATGGTGACCATGAATCAACAGACAAACACGTTGCTGGGTCACGCCATATAAGATATAGCTGTGATTATAATATTCATTACACATTTGATCCTAATATAGTTAGATAATACAGGTTATGTAATAAAGAATTGAAACAGGTAACTATCAAAATTTCTAGAAGTAGAGATATAACTATTATATTTCTTGTCTCAAACGTGGGTAAAAATAAAATGAACCGTGGGCAAAAACCGCATGAATTTACAACGCATATACCAAAAAATACCGGACTGGATAATTAGTGCTACGTATTGCAGAACAAACCACAAACACAAAACCGACCGCAAAATAGTTTTATTAGAATATTAAATTGTTATGAATATATTTTTTTGTTCCTAAGGCCTTCTTTACCTTCTTCCGTTTGCAAATAGATTTAAAAACAATATCTAACCTAACCTAACCCATAAAGCAGAAACTTGTACTAAAAAGTAACAAGTAATGTAAACAAATCATAAGTTACAATCGTTTATTTCATTTATCGGTGCTTCATACATCTAAGTGAGCTATCTGAGGAAGTAGTGGTTAATAATAAGATCACAGTCGCTACAACGGAGGCTAGGTATTAGCATGACGCTGTCGAAGCTGGCATCCTCGAAATGTCGACGTCTGCACTTACCGTTCAATTTGAATTAGACGCTCCGACAGGACGCAGGTAACCGTAGCGCCTTTGAATATAGACCACACGGACCACAGATGAATGAAGCTAGGATTTTGTTGACTCAACAGAATCTGTATTAAAAATGTATACCTACTTCAGAAATTCTGTTAAAATTAAAAAGGATACGTAAATTAGAAGTAACATCATACGCACAAAATAAACTCGCTGATAAAAGGTTTCAAAAGTCATTAAATTAAGTCTCAGAAAATGGTGTTAGTCAAAATCCAGAATAACGGAGAAGAAATGAGGGGGAATCTTCCGCAAATCCTATTTCTTTACTTCGGTTACGAGAAATGGGGTGAATTTCTTGCAAATTGGACAGTAGAAAAGTTGTTACTTCACTCGCGTGAACTACACTGAAGCCAATTTTCATTCTTCAGCGTTAAACTTTGAATATAATTTTGTGAATACACTGTAAAATCTTTATTTGTAAAGTTGTATAGGAATGGACAACTTTCTGAAATTTAATATGTGTATGTATGTAGGAAGGCGAACTCTTATCGTAGCTATAACCGTCGACTCATGTATCGGTTCACTTTGTGTAATGTATGCAAAGCGAGCTAATAAAACGCGAGTCGCCCGGTGGCGCAGTAAATTCGAGAACAGTTGACATTTATCCAAAGTTACATCCGTTACAATAACAGTCGCAGTTACGATATCCGAGCGCGCTCCGCCGTCCATTTGTTCTAGTTCCGGAGGCAGTGCGCTGCAGCCAGCTCACTCTAATGTAATGGAAAACTTTACACAAACACGTTCCGAAGCTCCCGCGGATTAGACGTTCCGAATCGCGTGCCTCGCCGCGGCAACACCGCCGCTCGCCTTAAAACATCATTAAAATTCACAATGCAAGTACTGCCTGTATCTTAGTGGATACAAAAATATTTACCGTCACACAGTATCAAGAGCGAGCGTTTAATCAAGTTTACCTGCGCGCTGTACTGTACGGAACCTACATGAGCCAAATTATTTTAATTAAGCCTTCCACAACCGCTATTTATTAGCTATTCTCTGTAGGTGGGTGTTTGATGTAGGTGTGAACAAGCACAAGATACTCGACTCGGTTCGCTAATCAACGCTTGGAGCTAAGCCTTGCGCCGTAGAATCCAGCAGCACAACGTTACACACATTATTCGTCTTACACAACGTAACATTCCATGTCAAAGATTTACACGGATTTGATAACAATCTATGGAGTAAATGAAAAAAAAATACGATGTCGAGAAAAAGAGTTCTTAAGCACCATAAAAGTATGGCGCAATAAATGTGTTAGCCGTGTGACAGGTGAGAGATTGATGGCTTAATTTCAGTCATTCGCAGTAAGGTATGGATTTTCTGTCACGAGGGATCGAGTTTTATAAGCGTCTAAGTAACGGGTGCCGCTGTCCAGAGGAAATGAGAAAGTTATCGGTATCTAAATCCTCGCCCTGGGGACCGTTGAGCGTTTTCCTAATAGATATAAAATCCGGGCCTTCGTATAATTCAATTTAGGTGTATGAATGAAATGGTAGGTAACGGTCGGCCGGTGTGACGATTTATGTGTGGTCACGTTGACGGTGAGATGCGATCTGTCGAGCGTCGCGCGTTCGCCGCATCGCGTCGCGCGTCTCGTATCGCCGCGTGTCGTCGTGTTGTCGTTGTCACCGTGACGTTTGTGGTCGTATGCGGACGGCACTCTCAACAAATATTTACAATGTTTAGCGCTGTGAATCATTTCCATACGTGTCTAAACCACGTTTTAGCTCGACATAAATTTAATAAACCCACACCAGGCGCTCTGTAAAAGTATAGAGATTTCACTTCTCTAAAGCGTTCTCAATATACAATGCAGGCAAAGTGATTATATTACTATTTATTCACATTAATATTATATTGCAGAGAGTATATTCAAAACGGATACGAGCGACGCTCGTGTTTGTATAAAATGGCTTTTCTGCCAAAGCTTTCAACGAGCGTTTTATACCAAACTAACCGAGAGTTTAGTAACTTAACAACTAAAGACAACACTTAAGTACGTAAACTCATGGTTATTTATTTTTGGAGGCAAAATTTCTTATTGTCAATTATTATAATGTTATTCCGAAGTCGCTAAAAGCATCTTAAGAAGTTTGACAATAGCGAGAGTGGGGCATAAATATTGAGCCAATCAAGTGGAACGACCGTCCAAATTAGCCGCCATCAAAGTTCAACATAAATCGGGTCGAGACATAATGCGAACCGATAAACCGTGCAGTTAACATCATAAATTATAACATCAGAGGTCAATCGGGCCGTAGGTCATATCCTTAGCATTAATGTTATCTGCAGTAATAAACTAGCCGGGGGTGTCCGCTTCTATTTGTCGTAACATTTACCGGACAAAACAGACGGGAGTAGTGTACACGCAAAACTGATAAGCACGACAAATTATTATAGACACTACTAGATTATTTATAAATTATGGAACTACCTAGTACTTTACAATTTGTAGAGTGTATTCGACCTTATTATTCGGGACTTTTCAGATGTTGATTTTTGGAGTTCTATAGACACATCGGTTAATTAACGTAATGGTCCGCTTGTTCATATCTGTTAAGTAATTCGCATTTGAAACGAAACTTTTGTTTTGTTTTTAATATTCGCCCGCAGAGAATGAGTTAACTCGAATTTTTAATAGGTACCGGCCGGGACTCGGGACAACTTTTAGTTTTTCGTTGCCTAAATGCTTAATAGAAATGTTTTTATTGTTGGCTAACTTATGACAGACACCTTTATGAAAACATTTATAAAAATTAAAAATGTTGGTCTAAACATTTAAAATATTAATTAATAGTTTAAGTCGTTTATTATTTCATACCTGTACAGTACTCTGGGAAAATATAGTATAACAACTAGGTATAGAAATTTTTGATCGACGCAATATTTTTAAAATTTTAGAAACTGTTAAGTGTTAATTCAATTTAAACAAAGTCCTCCGCCGCGTTTCTCTGTATGTCTGGACGCGATAAACTCAAGAACTATCGCCTCACCAATGGAAAGAGTAAATGCAAGAGGAAGATTTTTGTATATAAATCATTAATGTTTTGTCTACCTGTGCGAAGCGAAGTTTCTAATAAATATAATATAACAATGGAGTGTATAAAAATAAGGAATAAATTACGAGTATAATGGTTAAATATGCGGAATTTAATGCGATCAGTCTACACGCTAACGATATAAAAGCAACAGAGTAAATATTGTGTTGTGAAAGAAGTTTAATGCCACTGTTACGTGTGAGGAGCTTTTTTCTATTTTGTCGGTACTTAGCCGCGGCGGACAGTCGGCGTCGTATGTCACAAAGAGAAAAGTATTTCTCATTTGCTCGAGAGAGGAAAAACAACGAAAATACCGCACGTCCCGCCCTCAATCTCCTTTGGCTCGGAGACAAAGGAATATTATTTCAATTAAGACCCACTAAACTAACACAAAGTCTATAAATGTTCGTATTTCGTGATAGCGGCTATGTTCAATTGCCGTATGTTGAGAACTGATTTTATTTTCTTTGACTTCTGTAAGTTTGGATGACTAAGCTTCTGAAAAGCGAATGCATAACAAGGGCGGGAACATCAAGTTGACGAGAAGTATAATTTGCATTCCAGTGCTCTACAGTCGGGCGATGCTCGGCTAAGAAGCGCGACTCGAGCATGTGTTTTGTGTTTAGCGCACAAAATATTCGTATTAAAACTCCTTTTTTTTCTTATGTATATTTTTTTAATTATTTATATAGTTACTTTTTTCTTGCAGACACTGAAAACTTTACAGTCTGATCCGGTAGTTATTAGTTAATTAAAGGTTTTATCTTAATAAATTGCCAATGAAAAATTATTTATATATGTGTCAATGTTTAGATTTCAGTAAGTTCCTTACATTAACAGTTTTTTTTTTATCTGAATCTCGTCAATTTAATATAGGCATTGTATTGGAATTAAAACTAATTGAAAAGTAAGGGCACTGGTAGAGTAGACTAAAGTTAGGAAACAAAAGTTCGACAAACGACCTAAATGAGCATCTTCAATCATACTATAAACTTTGACACTGCAGTGGAGAGAATCCAATATAATGGGTATTGACACTGATAGACTTCGAACTTACGCAGCTAAGGAAGGTATCAAAATCAATTTCCTAAGAAGCTCATCAATTTCATTAATACTGAATTTAGAAATCTTTTAGACACACACACACACTTACTAAAATTATAAAATGTATTCCTTACTTTTCCATAGGTACCTAAATGAGAAACGGAAATGAGATAACCGCATTTTTATTTAGTCTTATCTCAACAGTATGACTGAACAATTGACAAGACGTAAAAGGGCTAACCAGGCTCTAAATCTGAATAAAACTAAGCCATAGAGCTGCTTAGAACAGTAGGGTTTAGACCCAGCTTACCGCATTATTAAGCAAGGTCTTTTTTTTTTTCTTTAGGAAAACAGGACAAAGTTCGCTTAACCCACCACACAATTTAATAAACATTATGTATGTATGTGTGAACAATCTAAACAATTTGAAATAAAATATCTTTTGTCTGTTTTTACGCTGTCACCTTCTTAACCACGCAACCTTTTTAAATAGTTTTCACTAATACAACGAGCGTTAAATAAGAAAGGTTTATGTATATAATTTATAAATATTTGCATAAAGAGCTGAATTATGATGGTAGTAAATTGCAACCGTGTCACGATAGTGCATTTCGCTAGTACTAACGTGTAAACAAAACGAAGTAGTATTATATAAGTGGGTGCGGATAGTGTACGCTTAGTATTACGCCACGATCTAACAATTCACACTAACCCAGTGTATCATTACTTCCATTATGATAATACACACGTCCGTTCGTTCGCACTTCGTATCGGTTAGCCGTGGTCTGCATATAACTGAAACTAGCTGAATACCAAGTGAAAACTTAGTTGGATTTTGACACCAGCACAATATTACATATTACGCTAAGTTCCGCCTAGCGCTACGTTAATCTCAAATGTAGCTTTTATGAACACTAGCGTCGCTACACGTCACTAATATTCTAAGATAAGTCCTGGATATTAAAATATTTTAGACTTTGTCGTATCTCGCGTAGAACGAAGTGATATATTGTATGCGAGATACTCGTTGGCGTAATTTGTCTACTTGTTTTTAGGTAATAAAGAGGAAAAAAAGTTATAGTATATAAGGAGATAGGGTGCAAAGTGTAGAAATATCCTCACAAGTTAAAGCTGTTGTTATTATGAGGCTAATGTCGATTTATCCAGAAGTTGACGTCATAATTTGATATTAGAGGATGGATTAAGAGGAAGAGGGTATGAATAAAAAATCTGTGAATGATAGCATGACGATTAATAGGGTAGAATGGCCGTCGCCGACTCTGACCCCAAATAAATAAATTGGGATAAGGACTGGAGAAAGAAGACTTTAGAATGTGTAATTTTATATGTACCTATTAATCCAAAACAATTCAAAAGTCTTAGCGGTGTAATAAAAGAATAAAATCCTAAAATATTTGTAACAGTGTACCTACTGCCACCCTTAGTTTAGTAGTAACTCGCCACTATTCATATGAGTTCCAAACTTTACACCCAACACATTACTTTAGCGCGTGACTTCCATCTCGCTTTAAACCCGCTTAGTGATACATTAAAACCACTGCTATTTACAAACACTTAGGTATTATTTTTTTCAAGGTTAATCTTATAATGAATTTTGCAAAATGTACGTGTTTAAAATAATCATATTACATTTGCCCAGCGATTACCACATAAGGCCTTGGTCAGCATTACTTATTAAGTACGCATTCGCTTGATCATACAGCGTTTGATTACTCTACTGTAAACCTAATTGCAATCACGATCAAATAGGATATCAAGTCTGACAGACTCGCTAAGATATTCATCATCACTCGCGTAATATTAAATGTAATCAACTGCAGATGTGCACATACTAGTTATAAATATAGGAATTTACTTTTTAAACCTTACTTATGTAATTCTCGTGATTTAATATTATTACAAAAAAACATAGCTGATTAGATTTTAGTGCATACGAATATATACAATTCAGTTATTTTCCAAGATAGCATAAAGTTTGATTCTGTTATGTGTAATACCTAAAGAATTAAATTATGAATAAAGAATTTAAACTCAACACTAAGTTGACTCTCGGATTTTACTTCTCATTATAAGCATTGTATGAAACTCTTCCACAGTACAATTTACTACAAAAAAATCTCTGCAAGTGAAGAGCTTTGTAAAGATATATTTGTCCAATATTTATCCGTGTCAGGCCGTCTTTGCTGTCAGCCCTATTGTAGGCGACATCTCCACGGCTGATTAAGAGAAGTTGGAGGATTCCACGCCGTTTGCAATATTAGCGGCCCGGCGCATCGCAGCCGACCTACACAGAACCTACTTCTGAACTGCCGAGTTTGTATTCAAAACTATTTAACAAAGGAATATTGCAAGTTTCCAAAATTCAAGTGGACTAAAGAAACGAGAATTATGAATATCTTAGTAGTTGTTCAACATCACGCTCATTATGCTTGAGCAAGTTATAATAAGCTAATTTTGTTTTATCTTAAGTATAAATTTAATGCTCCACAATTACATAGCTTCGTAACATGTTAAGATTATACTTTAACTCGCTCTAAATTAGCTTAACTTTTCATACGAATACATTTTTTTTTATAAAAACGTACGACACTCGCGCTAGTGAATTTAATCACTGTATTGCGAGGGTTTCACAAACATTCAATTTACATACATAAAGAACACCAAAACTAGGAACAAGCATTTGTGGATCACACAAATGCACATTGTTACACTTACACGGATAATTAATCTATGTAAGTAATCATAATATAGTTTAATATAATATGTAGATCTAGATATATTATGTCATCAAGTAATATTATAAATGAAAGTAGTATTTTTTATTATCCTGTGAAGACAACTTGTCAACAATCAGTATAATCAAATTATTTTCCTTATACAACTTTCACTTGTTACACAATTGAATGATCAGCTTTGTGCCAACATTCGGCATCCCATCTTATTGTAAACACGTTAAGCAACGATCACGGCTCACCGACGTGAATGTGCATCCACTTACGAAACGCATCGCGTCCTTGCAAACAGTTTCGATTAACATTTGCAACGTTCATACTAAATTAGTTTCCGGAATCGAGCACTGAATGAGAATTACATATTATGTGTATAAATAAACGTTTATCGTCGTTCATACGTTTCACCAAAATACGTTGCCAACGATATTGGTTTATCAACGTTATTCATTTTGGCAAACAGGCTTATATCAAGTTATTTTTTTTTGTATGGCTTTAGGCCATTACCAGTTCTAGGGAAATAGCTCACTATTGCTTACCAATTCCGGATATACATGATATAATTTATTCAACATTAGAGATTTGATATTTATTTGTTCGGTGTTGTGGCACAACTTAGGAGACGCCTATGTTCAGCAGTGGACCGCGATAGACTGGGTTTATTGAGTGAATTTATTCACAAAAAATCAACTTGATACGTACACCTACTTGCAAAGTTGCAGAATAGAATATTCAAACATATCAGCTACGTTAACGCCCCTTTCCCAGCGAACTATAAACGAGAAATATAAATGATACCATCCCATGCACAGCGCTTCTCTTCTCGCTTTGAAATTACAGTCGTAAAGTCATAACTTCTTCAACATTTAGCATACAGCTCAAACATAATGAGCCTTAGGAATTGCTCTTGCCGTACCAACTTACAAGAACCATTGATCTCTTCTTATACTAATGAACTGAACATATGTTACGCGTAGTTCTAAAACATTAAAAACTTCAATATTTCACATCACAGTGTATTTTGCGAATGTACTAAGTCCAATTATACTGTAAGCACTAATGAGCATGAACAGAATACCCGTAGAATTGCTAGCGTAGAGAATACATTTACAAATTAATTAAGATATAATATGTAGGTATTATGAAACCAAATTCGTGTGGACGCTCATTTAGTTGAGATTTCGTTATTCAATTGTTTCTAATTCCAACCGAATAAAATATGAATTTATGTAGCAATAATAAAATTACCCTTTATATAATTTCGAATAGACATTCGCATGGAAGTTTATGCACAAAGGTTGCGAGGTTTTAAATACTTAAAACAGTGTAACCATAGGTAGAACCTAAGTAAGTAGTAGTCAAGTATTTATAGTATAGTAAACACAGTGAGCGATTAAAACCAAACGACACTAAACAAATACGTGTTTATTCTATAATAAGGGTAACCTAGTCAACACGAATCATAAACACCAGCTTCAAACTAACACAATAAAGAGCAAAACTGTAAGGCTGCCAGTACTTAGTAGCTGCTTAATCTGCTAAACCTCTGATATTACTCGCAACGAATTCCCACGTCGACGCCGCCGGCGCAACTCCGGCCCCGGTATTAATTAAAAATAACCACAAACTTTCCGTTCCATACTAATGGAATGGATGCTGTCCACTGCCAACTTTCCGAACAAACAAAACTTCATATTGTGCGGCACAAAAGGAAATGTAAATGTACCAAACACGTAAGTTCGGAATGGGTTTGTGTACCTAGATGGATAGGATGGATCGAATTGTAACACTTAGTTGTTCCAACACATTATACTTTTTGAAACAAGCCGGCAAAGCTTCTACTTTAATTTTAAAATAAATAGCTTCTTAATACCTTCTCAGTACCTAGATAGAGTGGATCGAATTGTAACACTTAGTAGTTCCAACACATTATACTTTTTGAAACAAAAAGGCAAAGCTTTTACTTTAATTTTAAAATAAATAGCTTCCTAATATAAATACGGGAAAGAAGGCCAATTAGTTCTAACGAGGTTAGTCTGTCACGATCCACAATGAGAAAGCTATTAAGAGACGTAGAAAAACCGCAAAACCGCACTTCTGTTAAGAGTCTCTATTACCCCCAACTACTCATAACAATTAAAGTCCATCGAACTAATTAACAACGAATTGAGGCTGGTACTGCTTTAAGACTGGGCAACAAAATTTCGCGTACATTGCGAATTTTGTGCTCTCAGAATATTAATCTTACAATACATAAAGCAACGTGCAGCGTACAAAACGTTTGAAGTGGCATGTAAAAAGTGCTCTCCCGCCACGGTATGGGTGTCGAGCGAAACCTCAAACTTTAAATCAAAATGTTGGCGTATATTCTCTAAGCAAACTTTTAATTGCGGCTCCCGGTTATACAGTTCATGTCTGTGCGAAAATTCGTGTTAGAGTTTAATGAATTTTCGTACTGAAAATTTTGATATAACCGGAAACGCTTGTGTGTGCCCAATGTTTCAAGAACAAATAAACACCATAATACCAATCCGAATTCATTAGTTAATGAAATTGGCCAAAGGGAAATGTTAACTGTATTCGCTTTTAAATGGATGGACATTGAAATGCGCATCTATTTAGCTAGCCTTCAATTTCCCGTGATTTAAACACATTGTTCTCGTTAATAACTATTTCCAATATGTAGTAAAACTGCGGTAGGTTGACCTAAAAACTTTCACGTATACCTTCAATAATAAGGTGTCCCTGTCATAAAATTGTGACCGGCCTAGAGAAATTTGGAAGATAGCGCCAAAAAGGTTATATTAGAAGGTTTATTTATTACAAGCAAAGGGAAAGTAAAGTTTAGCAAAAAGGGTACATCTGGTCCTAAAACGTGAGAACGAATATTATTCTAAGCAGAAATTCAATTTTTAGACGAATAAGGAAAATCGATGCGATGCTGGCAAAGCTGAAATTTAAAAGTAAAGTGAATAACTAAGGAGGATACCAGCATGGATACCTTCTGCTGAAAACTGCAGGTTCGTTTTCCATTCGTACAATTTGAATAGTTTAAACTCCTGGTCTTCACGTGAACATGCTTTTTAAATTGGATTGTTTTACTTGAACACGAACGTAATTGTATTCAGTTAGAATGTGTGTTATTGCATAGAGGTTTTAGATTTCATAAAACACAGCAAGAGAATCTAAACTCCGCGCAGATTGGGTGAGAACTAGACAGCAACGCTCACAATAATTTATTGACGTCAGATACGGACACAATCAAGTGTCGTTGTGCGCACATTGCGGATATATTATGATTTAATACAACATGGCCAGCAAAATCAGTAATTATGTCAACTACATGTGTCACATTACACATGCACGCTGATAACAATGAAATGTCTGGAGATGGCAACATTAATGCGGGCTGTTGAATAATAATAGATTTGAAACCCAACACGCCTACACCCACACAAAATGTAAATACATAACGTAATCGATAGGGGAACAATGTTCCAATAGTTGTTAAGCTACGAAGGTAGCATGACAAAAGATCAGGAAACAGCCTCCGACGCACGTAACAATTAGGCAAATGTACTCTTGTCACCTGTCAATAACTTACTAACATACAAGGAAATATCAAGATATTTTGATCAGAAAGCTATCCTTTTCAATATTTTGACATATTATATATTACATACCTAATTTATTTATTTACCGAATTAGTATCAGTATCGAAGCCCACAATACATTTTTTGTATAAGTAAATACAAAACACGAAACCAGAATGGCATCCTAAATTAACCTTATTGGACCTATTAATTACATTTCTGTGCCTATTACAAATTTTGTCATTTTCTTTTATTCTAAACTGTAATTGAAACTAAGCTAGGGCAATTTTCTATTCGAATAGTTAATTACATAAGTCCAAGTAGTCTGTTAGGGCTTATTATTGATGTCCAACTTTGGACGCAAATTCGTTTGATTTCAATTAACCCTTTAGTTCTAAAACACGCAATAAATTTCAACATGTAGTCGGAAACTATTAAATTCACTTTAGTGAGCTGTATGTTTTAGGGATCCATTTCATATTCACTGAGTTCGACTCACATTTATACCAAACAGTAAATCGAACGAGCGAGTCGAACTAAAAACTGGCGTTTGATTTGTTACATGTTTCACAGCCCGACATAAATTATGGGATGTTCAACGTTGTAGAATTATGAAGCCGATCAAGAATTCAATTTTGAACAATTGGACATCTGATATCTGGGTTACATTTTAAATATGAAATGATCATCGGAACGATATTCCACATGTACCGACAACTCAATCCGACCAATTAAGTTTGACACGTGAACTTAAAAGGCGACACCCCGCCTCGTTTTGTGCGGCAAAGTATCAGCGGAGGAGGCGGGCCCAAAGAATGTTGGACGCCTCGCCTCGCAATGCATTCCGCATCAATACAAGCGCTCTCCAGTACTACGGTTAGTGACATATGAGTATTGCAATTTCCGAATGCGGGGTCGTTAGTTGGCACAGAACGAGATAGCCGACTCGACGGACTGACTAGAGGAATGATTTACGGACCATTTGCACATCCGATGCTCGCGTTGTTAGAACTAACGTTGGTTCGGTTCAATTAAAAAGTGTCAATGGACGTTGACTCTGAGTTAGGCTTTGTTTCGCGTTGCGTCCATTGTACTGCCACTAGCATGAATTGTTCGCTTCCTTTTGGATATAACAGTAGCTGTCAGAACTGTACGCCAAATGCAAACTCGGGTCGATTTTCGTCGAAATGTTTGATATCGCTCACATACGCAGCTAACAAAAGATGATTGACTGTGATCGAGATGCAGTTCTCAGAGATGAATGAAATATGGACGTGGTGATTTTACATATATGTGAATGTACAGAATCATGTAAAATACTTTCTGTATGAGTGCCAATTTAGAAGCATAAAAAAGAAGACCGTAATTGATTTGTACTCAATTTAGGTACCTATTTAGGTATAAAAACCTAAACAGTCATATTTGTATTTAATTACTAAACAGCCAATTAATACACAGACACAGGTAGCCACTTAGATACAAATTACGTTTATTAAGGTCAGCAATTAGACATGGCGACAAGTCAATTACGTTATGCGGATAGTCTGTCGGCTGTTTCGTTTTCATGTTGAAATAAAGTCGCGATAAAATCTCTGTAATTGACGCCAGGAAAAAAAGTCGTCTGAGAACGTTTACTCTGTGTAATTGTATTGTTTCTTGCAATACACATTTAAACATGCGAATTTTAAGCGGCCATTGTTGATGTTGACAATAGTTTTATTGACGCTAAAAGGTATTGCAACTACTTTATTCAAAATGTTTCCCTGCTAATTAGAGTTTTTGAAATTTGAGAAAAAATTGAGAATTTTGCAAGTAATGTTATCCTACAATTGTCACATTATTAGCTTCATAAAAGCTCCTACACTTTAAGTATCGCATAAGATATTTATCGAAACGCAATAATAAAATTGTTCTAACGACACAACTAAGTTATTTTATTAAGCTATAACTTGCTAACAGCTACGTTCCTACAAACAAGACAGTAACTACATAACTTCAACTCAGAAAAAAAATACTTTCCAACATAAAATGTTATACAAAACAATACCAACGTACGTCATTATTTACGACAACGTACTAAAGAAATCTTTCGGGATACGTAAAAAAAGTTGCGAATAAGCGAATAATGGCAAAACACGAATACACGAAACGCGATAAGAAAACTCTGAACTGAATAAGCGTCGCCTAACATTAATTACTGTGGCCCCACAAAAGGAACTTGGCTTGTCAAAGAACAACTTGTAGTGGTCCTGGCCGGGCCAAGTTTGAACACTGGGGAGGTACAGTTTTTCATGTTCCTTCTCGCGACATCGGCCGCATTACCTGTGTTATAATCCCACTCATAACTAGCACAAAAACTCGTCAAGCGAGAGTTTATTTAGCGCTTTTGTGTCTTTGTTCAAGCGGTCGCTATAGTTGCCAACTACCGCATTTCGAACAATGCAAAAGTTTTAACGAAAGTTGAGATTGAAAACGAGACGAAATTAAGCGTAAATTAAGACTGTTCCAGGCGGAATTTCCTAATTAAACATTTAATTAATTTATCTGAGACGTGAGCCGCGAACTTCGCATGTAAATACTTATCTCTATTATTTTCATGCGATCCCAGAAACATGATGAATTAAACGCATGCGTGTTGAAGTACAGCTGACAAATTTACGACCAAAGGATAACCCGTGATTCAGAAACTACCATTTGCAGAGTTAAACCTGTATATTTTATAAGTGCTACAAATTAGGGCCAGTACATAAACCTAATTAAGACTACTTTTGAAATATGAAAGTCAAGTTTAGCGATCTGGTTAAAGTTACGAAAATCATGAATAATAATACTAAATGAAAATAAAGGAGTTAAAAACAAGAAACTGTTTTGTCTGGGGCTATAAATACAAAAGTTTGAACGATAAATGAGCGAGTTCAGTAAAACAATCTTGTAATTATAATTAAATTAATGTACTACGGAAACGAGAGGGACAGAGGCCAAATATCTCTTTTAATCCAATAACAGTTGGTCCTCTAAGGAGTCGTTATCTGAAGAGACATTCCCCAAAATCAGCTTTTCATTAATTGCTAGACAGCTTTATCTCGCGCCTTACAAACTCCGTCACTGACCCTAATGTAACATTGACGTTGATCCGACGCCAGATTAATTTATTAGCCGGTGCCCGAATGCCCAGCTCGAGTGGAAATTGACTTAGTTATTAATGTCATATTTTCCTCGACAGATGTCCAAACTGTGGGAAGGCTTTATCTTCTATCAATTATAACTATTATTTATTTGGTATAGGATAATGCTTTATACCTATAGTAAGTTTTGATGTACACACAGCAAACTAGATAGGTTTGCAGGTCACACTAACATTTTTATAATATAATATATTCCGCTCATATAAGCTGAATATGTAATAAAAATATTAGTGTACAATATAATAGATTATAATATAATATAAAATCTTAGTGTTACCTGCAAACCTATCTAGTTTGCAGAGTACCTTCTTAACTGGCGGTCAGTGTGGTTATGTAACCACGGAAAACCCTAATTCTTTATGTTTATTACCATAAAGTATCAACCAAAGGCGGAATGAGACTAAAAAATACTTCGTCACTAAACCCTTTTTACAAGATTTTGTATAAACAGTGTAACACGAGAATCATAGGCTAACATATTCCCGCATCAAATCCGTTTATCCATTTCCCAATAAAATAAACTCGATACCAGATCCATAGGCACCCACAATGATCGGCGAATAAAAAAATCAGCGCTAAACTGTTTACGGGAACGTGATCGAATGTAATCTCGAGCGGCGCGGTACCATTTC
This sequence comes from Diachrysia chrysitis, assembly GCA_932294365.1. NCBI lineage: Eukaryota > Metazoa > Arthropoda > Insecta > Lepidoptera > Noctuidae > Diachrysia > Diachrysia chrysitis. Next base: position 10,171,427 of record OW028656.1, on the reverse strand, counting down.
CGGTCAATTACGTGACTTAGTGACTTCGGAGTCCAGAATAGTGCCCCCAATAGAGTACGCTGGCTGTTTCGTACAACAATGAAGGTTAATTATTTCGTTATTGAGGAAAACCGTTTGACATTTTGGTAGAGATTGTATATGTAATGTGCCTACCTATGTGTACTAGGTAGGTACCAATAGCATATTACCAAAGTATTGTTAAAAAAGTTAAGGGAAAGATAATCTAAAATTAAAACTAAAACCTTTGAATAGAAAAAGTCTAAAAAGCAATATATTATACACAGAAAGATATAAAAGTAAGTACATAATTAACCTACCTGAGTAATTTGGTGTCACACTTGAATTTCCCACCATCATCGGAGCGTGCTTACATTGTAGACGCATCTAACACAAAACTAATAATAACTAAGCTATCAAACCTCAAAATACTAAACATTGCATACGATGTCGCCGAGACATACAATAAACGGTGTATTCAAAACAAGAGTGTGGCCATGAATCAAGCCGCAGTGAGCGCGCATACACTGTTTATGAGCACAGTTGATGTCTCTCCGAAGCATAAATCTTCACGGATTGTGCCAAAAACAACCTGACCTCTATAATTCTCGGTTCGGGCTAGTTTCGGGGCTTGACCAAACATATAGCGTGAAATAGAACAGGGAAGTTTGTACGCAAACACATTTTATGCCTCCGAAATCTCTCGGCGGTCTGCGATTATGATAGTTACGAATGCTGATCGAATATTGGTTACACAATTTATATCAAAGAAACATCAGATCTTCGACAATATTTGTAGACTATAGTATATTTAATAAATAATAAACTTTACACAAATATAAACCGAAACATCGCCAATTACTTTTAATGAAAAGGTTACGTCGGCCCTGGGCTGTCTTGCAAGAAACAAGTCAAGGTTTTAGAACCTAATTTGAGAACAATACATGAATTTCCATCACGATTCGCTAAAAGGGCAGGGGCCACCTGTAGAGGAATAGGAATACAGCCGGTTCAAAACGTGCCGGAACACAAAGCACACCTTTTACCGAGACCGAGACTGAAAATTCGCGAGTATTTCCTTGCGCGACAGCAAAGACGCCGCAAAAATGCGAAAAATGGAGCCACCTCCCGCCGAGGCACCCCGACCCTACCAAAATAATGTCGGCATTTATTATTCCTCCGTTGTGTCTCACATGTAGACGTGTTACGAGAATTTTAATGTAAAAATCCATTATTAGCCCTCACAAAACAGTGAATATGAAATTTTGATTGTCCTCTTTCAGTAGTAGGTACCTTAAAATGCTTTGTGAATTATTTAATATGCTCCAATTCTACTTTAAACTGATATTAATATTTACAATACGTCGTGGCAAGTCTACTGCGTGAAAATCAAAATCAAAATATTTTTATTTCGAGTAGGCCTTTTCAGGCAATTTCAAAACGTTAAATGACTCTAGTTGCGCGGTTCCAAAATGTCACTCCTATGGAGAAGAACCGGCAAGAAACTCCATAGGTTACTGCGTTATATGCGTAAATAGAAGAATTCAGTAGAAATATCCCGAAAACACTCCTAAAACAGTACATTTTCATGAAAATAAATGCAATACTTAGTATATGTACACCTAAACAAAATAACTTCATTTAGTGGCTTGGGATTTCGTAAACAGTACGTAAGAAGAATGTTTGTTCCTTTCAGGTGCTAAGTTTTAATGAGAGAAGTTAAAGGTGAAACTAGCCGGCAACTTTTAATTATGGCTCCTAACCGCTAGGGCATCACTGTTAGGAACTTCTGAACTTTAATAATGATGATATGCGAGAAATGGAAACTCTCACAAAACAACACAAAAATACACGTATACGAAAATATAGACGTACCTCTCCTACTAATAATGGTGAATACAAAAATTCTAGCTTTTTTTTAATAGTCAAAACTCAATGTTTATTGCTTTTCACATTGTTGCAAAAATATTAATTATTTAGACCATCATGGAACCCGTCGGGTACAGCAATTTAGGAGAGAGGAAGTACTGTAAGTACATATTCATAAATTATTTATTATTATTGAAATGTTTTATTTGAATAATTATTGCGTATATTTATTTTGTGTATGTTATTATAACTGGTAAAAAAATTGTTTATCGTTAATACATAACCTATATTCGTTAGTTGTGTAATAGTCATTTTAATGAGTGTTTTTTTTTTATTTGCTGATTTGTTTATTTTATTATTTAATAAATAGGTAAAATAGCTTGTATAGTCACACGCGATTATTCAATAAAGAAGATAAATCGTTTTAAAAATGGCGGATATTTAATCTGCTATGACATGATAAGTCATAGCATACATATTAAACATGACACATTTCCTCGTTTTGAGATATAACCAGTCAATCGTATGGGTGGGCCGCGTAAGGCAAGATTAATGATTGTCGAAGTAGTTTATTGATATAAGGTTGTCAACATAGAAAATTATTGAATATTATCATGGTGAAGCTCTATCTTACCTCCGCATAAACATTTTTTTTCTACATTGACCCGGCCGGGGATCGTATCCGGGACGAGATCAGAGCTGGCGACACCTTGAAAATCGGTGTGCGCCACTCGACCGCGGAGGTCGTCAAATTATTAGTATAGAAGTACCCAAACCCCTAAATTTAAGATTACCGACTAATCAATATTATACGTTTAATTCTAAGTTTGTTATGTAAACAAACCCTGTAAGTCCGTTCGAATGTCTGTTCGACGACCTTCGTGGTCGCGTGGCGTACACACTGGTTATCAAGGAGTCGCCCGCTCTGAGGTCCCGGGTTCGATCCCCGGATGGGTCTGGGTGTTTGTGGTATGTTCGATGCTATTTCCATAACACAAGCACTTTAGCTACTTAATATTGTTTTTAGACTCAGTCTGTACTGACGCCTTAAAAAATCGTCTTTGTTAAGTGGTAGATTCTTAAATGAGATTTAATTTGGGTTTAATTATTATTATAAATATTAATTATTATTATGGTTCGATTCCTAGAACTGAACTAGAGCTTTCTTTGAGTCAATAAGCTCGGATAGTAAGTTTACTATCTACCTATATAAAAAATGTCTAAGCAAACACGTGTATTATTTCTTTATCTCAAATTGATACGTTTAACTAAGCATATTAAGTATATGGCCAGTAGGTTAAATACGTAATACCATAAGAATTGACTTACATATCGCAGAAATTGAAATATCTTTTATTAGATTCAACAAAAAAAAACGGCTCGGTCGTAGGTATAAATATTGTAAGAAAATCGACTATTTCACATACACCAACAATAGAATATTCAGAATAAAGCAGGGCATTTTAATATTGGATTCAGCATAAAGGATTGATATCAAATATACCCTTACACGAGGATAAACAATATATATTATAGGTACCTATACATTTCTATGAATTTTTACGTATCTACTTTCGTCTCCGGCAATGTTGCCAAACAATCTTTGCAATATAATATGGAAAAGTGCCGATACGTATGCTAATATTTGGGCATAAGTATTGCTTTTTTCTTTTATAGTTATTGTTATCTTTTAAAAACAAAGGAAAAGTATTTACTTCAATTAGGGACTTATTTGTATGTACTGTTCTATACGACAAAGTAATATTTTGACGACAAGCTCACAGTATTAATGATTAAACTTCTTATCGAAAATTACAGGTTGACTGAAATTTGAACGATGTTTTTTTTAGTAAAATATTATTTATCTTTCTTTTTTAAATGAACACTTTGAAGGGAGTTGGTACTTTAACTTTACTCACCAGATACTTTTTTAAACCAGATAGAATTTGAACAAAAAGGAACAAAACAAACACCATTGATAACCTTTGAAATGTCATTACCGATGCAAACGTACTGAAGCACTTTACCTTGCACCACCAAGAGATTCGGTAAGACCCAAACTCGTACTTAAATATTTAGACCAACTGCGAGTAACTTGGGAACCCTCAGCGAAGGTACACAAGTTTGTTTATGTTAGGCATACATTTGACTCGTACTGAGGTCCGTGAACTCATAAATAAAACCATCGAGAAAACTTGTACCTACGACTAACATTGTTTCGTCTTTTATTAGATTAACAGACTACTATGTTGGCGTGAAAAAATAAAAGTGGTACGTGGTTACTTTAGCGAATTTCGTGGAATACAGTTCTCGTGCCAACGTAGGTAAACAAGCGACACTTGGGTATTCGATTCGAGGAAATTGCAGAATGTGCTGTCGATAAATATAAGATAGAGTTGCGCGTTGGGTTGCTCTCTGACAAGCATTTGCCGCATTTGATAGGCACTTCAATCTTTTGTATGGCGTTTAAAGACTTTAAACCCGTGGCCAGGCATGCGCTCGGACTACAAGGAGACAGGCAATTGACATTATAGTCATTCGCGTTCTGTGCAAGATTACATTCTACGACCCGATTGCAACTAATGAAGTATTGCAGACCTTCCTTTTAGACGCAGATTCAATAACTGAACGCGCGAACTGATAATGATATTTATTATTATTAGTATACATATAGAAATATGTTATCAAAAAGATTTTTAAATAATTTGTAGCAACTTTGCGCTGACAGATTTGTGCTATTTTTCATTATCGTCAAATAAATCAACATAGAAGTTTAGCTAAATGCATGTGTGCACTTATATTTAGTGGATTTCATAAATTAAAGCTAATAACTTGAGTTTGAGATTAAAATTTACGCTTTATTTTACTCTAAAACGTGCGTATATTTAATTTAGTTCAAAAATATCTAATAAATCTAAATAAAAATAAATGCTGCAAAATAATAAACATAACAAAAGCGAGGGCTATCAACGCATTTAACAGCAATTTATATTGCACAAAGAGACGTCAAAAACACTGCAATTGATGCACCGAAAACTTTTAGTTTTGCATCTGTGAATTCACAAACATGCAACGTTACTTGCGCTCATTGCACTAGGAAACATTAAAAACAAAAAGTTTCAGAATACGAAATTGTTAAAACAGACCATACAGCTGCCAAGCTCAAATGGAAGTGGGCTGATTGCACCTGCATATCGAAATAGTAGATCAATGAGCACCAGTCCGTGTAGCAAGAAAAAAAAACGATTTTGACTGCAGATCTAAAATAATGTTGTATATCAATGCCTTACTATGATGAAGCGTCTACAATTCAACAAACGCGTGGCTGGTGGCAGCCAGTTTTAATGACGGATGCTGTAAATAGTTACACCTAGGTACACTAATATATTTATTTAATATATAAATGTCCCACTGCTGGGCACAGGCTTTCTTTTCATGTAGAGAAGGCACTAGCATTAATCACCACGTTTGCTTACTTGTGGTTTGACCATACCAGATTCCAATTTTTAACCGACTTAAAAAAGGAAGAGTTCGTTAATCCAGTTGGTATTTTTTTTGGAATCCAGATTTCCTCACGATGTTTTCCTGTAACGTTTGCCACTGGTGTATTAGAATAATACATAACATACGTCCATATAACTTTGAAAAAGTCACATTGGTTCTTGTATATAGTGGGTTCGAACCTACAACCTTGTGCATAGAAATCTGTTCGTTCAACCCCTGGGCCACCAAGACACTAATATTACAAAGAAATGAAAAAAAAACTAAATTAATTATTTAACCATCAGAATGTTTCATTATCCCTGAGCAATATAGGCTATATTTAATAATGTTTAAAAAATAAATATTCACATCCTTGCGAATCCGGGACGAGTCGCTATATGTAATAAATGGCTGTGGAGGTCAAGCCAGCAGTCGTTTTGAAAAATATACTGGATACCTTCGAAAATAACAAGGCTACTATGGTATGTTACTAGTAAATGCCGGATAATGTTAGTTTAGAAACCTTAATAAACGGTTGGCTGAATAAATAGAAGACAAAGGAAACGCTTCTTCTACAGTTATTAACCTTTCGTAAAATACCCGAAATCGAAACGTGCTAAAGCCAAATATGGTTTCATCCATTATTTGCTTGAGATAAACCTTTCAGTCAGCAGCGTGATTACAGAACGATTCAAATTAAAAAACATTACAGCGTTATTGAACTGAAGCCCACAATAAAAATAACCTCGTATTTACTTGAAACCTATTTAATCAGCTTTACGTATTGAGCGAGAAAAAATAAAACCAGATCGTATTGCGAGCTCAATATCAAATACGTACCTGAAACCCATTATTTGTAACCTATATGATAGTAATGGATACTAAGAATATAATACTGTAGGTCATCTATAAGTGTGAGCTAATGTAGGTAACTCATTTTATTTCGATCATCATTTAGATACGTCTGGGAATTTTGGGGTGTTCAACGTAATGAACAGTACATTAAATATTGGGCCTTAAAAAGCGCTGGCAAACATTTTCAAACTATTTCTAGTGAATAATTATTTAAGAGTCTACATTCTAGTGACCAGACTGTAGATCAGGACTGAAATTTGAAATATTATGAGAACCGAGTGTATGTACGTAATAGTGAACCGTCATAGACCCCGACGATTGATTGAATGATATCTAATGTAGATTATGGATATATGGAAGATTGAATTGACGAGCATATGAGACACCTATGTATGTAACTATTATAACTTAAGCATCAAATATTACAGTAATTAGTATTTACAGTAAAGCGATCGATGATGTGGCAACTACATAGCAATTCAAGCAATCAACTGTTGTCGATATGTTTGCGATAGCGATCTATGTATGCCGCAGCAAATTGTTCATTTATCTAGAGACAATCATCAACAGTCGCACCTACACGTCCAAATACAATAGGTACAAGTGAAATCGCTAGATAACGATCGAATTCAAATTATTCCGTACATTGAACCGCTAATTTCGAGGCTTACTATATAGTCCAATGCTTTCCCGTCACTAGTCGACTATGATTCGTACAAACATAGGTAGGTCAAGAAGAAAATGAGTTTATTTCGGGCTATTTTATTACGTTTGGCATGTTCCAATTACGGCTGAGATCATATGGGTCTACATGAAAAAGGTATTGTACTATACATGTACCAATCCCTTTTGTATTTAAGAGGACCACATGTTATGTATAAAAAGATTTGCTGGAGTTCAAGAACTTAATGCGATCAACGCATAATTTATGTGAAACCTAAATGTGCGTCTGCCTGTGCTTCTAAATTATGAAGCAATTAACTCTATCAATAAGTAGTATTTAATACTCGTTCAGTATCTAAAAAAGAAAAACAGCAAGGTTGAAATAAGTAATTTGCAAAGCTAGTTCTCTCGATAGTGTTTACACTATCTACATTCAAAAGATAATTTTCCAACGAATGAGAAGTTCCTACATGTTCCATCACAGGATGTATTTGACTTTCAATTCCATCCAATCGTAACGTATCAGAGTGCAGCTTATTGGAAAACAAACGTAATTACGTTCAACCAAACACACTGAACGAAATACAACGTCATTTGCTTACGTCACACGCGCGCTGTCAATTCTCATTCGGGGCGTCACGGGCGAGCAAGCCGCGTAAACAATGAATGGCAATGTTCGCGATGCCTGTTCACATGTAAGGGTACGTCCAGATCAGAGGAAAGCGCCACTCGCGAAATGTTCGAAAGTTTGCAAGAACGTTGTCTGTGCAATTGTTTGGTGCTTCTTTAGATACAGAAATTACAAAAAAACCAGACCAGTGCGTGTCGACTCGCACATCCAGGGTGCCGTATAATGCAACTCGCACAGGTCTTGATGTAGTACACAAGCGGCGCGCCTTCATTCGCGCGAGTCCGTTCGGTTTCATAGATAAGTAGTTTTAGAGCGTATTTTGGCACAATGATAATGCAGAAGCTGCTTGCGGACGACACGAGCGCCCGTAAGCGGCACATACGCTAGATCTGAACACACCCTAAGCGATACGAGTATTATTTCGTAAGCAGTAGCGATTATATATGCGAGCGACATCCAGTCGGTCATTTCGTAGAAGTGTCGCGGAACATCCTGACTATCGTATGGCGGTTAACACACTGAAAAATCGTGCACAATAACAATACCGATATTTACAGAATACTTTGTATTTTATTATGCTTGCATTTCAATTTAAAAACTTTTGCCATCTAAAAACTTCGTATAATTTCTAATTATTATTTTTGTAGCGTCGCTCTTCGCCATTCAACCTAATCATTAACGAAATCGCTAATAATAATTAATTTCTTTAAAAATATTTCCATTTTACATTCTGACTTTTTTGTTTATTAAACTTACACGTAAATATTAATGTATATTACTGGCCTGTTGGGGCCTGTTGGTTAGTGACTGTGAAACCGGAGGTCGCGGTTTCGATTCCCTCCAAGGACAAATCTTTGTGTGATAAGCACGATTATTTGTTCTGTCTGGGTGTAATCTATCTATAATAGAAATATATAAGTATGTTTATCAGTTGTCTGGTTGCCATAATACAGGCTGTGCCTAATTTGGGCCGTTTGTGAGTTGTTCCAAGATACATTTTTTTTATATTATTGAACAATTTAAGGTGTCACATACCCGCCTCATCTGTCACATCAAATTCAAGTGCCTAAGTTATATAATTATTTGGGAACAAGTACAAGTAGATGACTGGTGTCGTGCGCGGTACCACGCGATGTTGCGTGTCGTCGACTCGTCGCAGTCACACTAATGAACATGTAATTATTACTTCTTCCCTACCGATTGTGAACGATCAGGGCTGTCAATATAGGCCGAAAGTTAACAGCTCTTGATATTTGATAAAACCTTTTTCCCTTCTTAAGTATTAAATGTTGAATTCCGAAAGCAATATAAAACCAGGATAGAGGTAATTCCAAAAGCTTAGAGTTTATAAATTAAATAATTCACGAACTATACTTCTCAGGGGAAATTAAAACATTAAAGCAATGCCGCGGTGTTTGAATTTTAGTAAACTGGAGTAGAAAAACAAAAAAATACATTAAAAGCAAAAACTGAACAAAAAATACATTAATATATTTTATGTTCAGTTTAATCTCAATTAAGTACCGTATAAGTACACTATCACATAGAGTTTGTCAACCCTGACGGCGAACTTATGGTTTACGATATATGTACACAATATTAATTTAACAGCGCCATACAGATATACAGAGCTCTAAATTAACGTAGTGACAAATTAACATAACAAGTACCGGTTAATTGGTTTCGATGCCGTCTCGTACAAAATCACGCACCGAATAACTCCTAGAGAATCGGAATCATTTGTCTCAATAGTTAGTACTTTGTCTTAACATGTAGTGTAAACAAAACGTTTATTTTTTTTAATTGTTTTCAAAATTAAAGGTACCTACATAAAAAAAATATATATTATTATCTTTTAAAGAAATCAGACCGATCTTGTATAAGAAAAAAACTAACTTATTGAATAAACGGATTTGCTAAATCTTACTTAACTCAGGTATACATATAATATCAGACAGTAATTATCACATAGAAGTTTAAGTAATCTTCCTTGATTACTTAAAACCACGTTACCAATTTAAAACCAAAACACAGTCCTTAAACTAAACAAAGACTTTTATTGTTTTACAGAAAATTACGCAAGAAATGTAATAAACAAACTTCATGCATCACATTTCTAATTCACGAACAGAACAACACGTTATATTACGAATATATGTGTATTTATGTTTAAAGAATAAGCATGTCGCGTTATATAATCGTAAGTTGATTGAAACGTGCTACGGAATTAGGAACGTGTCGTGACGCGTAAATGAATCGTGACGTTTGTAACACTTATGCGTTCATGTGTATCCGTCAGCAGTCAACGATATAGCAAAAAGTTAGAAGCGTTTAGGAATAAGACAGGTAGAATATTATTCCAGAAAACAGAATTTGCAAAAGACAGAGAGTGTTGGAAGGAGAAAAGGTAGGTCTTTGACAAGCAGGAACAATGAAAAAAATATATATACCTACCACAGGAGTACCTACCTAGTTTTTATCAAGATGAGTTCAGACGACGTTCGCAAAAGTACGACAAACGGACAAACAAAGTTTTATTTGAATTAGTGAATTTGGTACACAATAAGGGATTATTACTTCTAGCAATAATTAAGCAATTTGCAAGAGGTAACGAAGCCAAGGCATAGGTAAGTTGATTGAGTTAAGACCGGCCTTATAACCTTTACGACTCAATTGTTACAGCGGCTAAGAGTTTAACCTCGTGCGTTAATTCAAAGCCTTTATTACCGCACGCGGATAATATTTACACAATCAGCAAAATGTTTGTTCAACGTCCGTGTTTGGAACAAAACACCTTAAAAACTACCTTTTTATTCGAAGACCTTAATATTTGATATAATTGCAAAACGAAACTACCACGCGTTCCTCGGAAAAAAATAGACAGACAGAAGGACAGAAAAAAAAACTAAGGGATCTATAAGGGTTCTGAAACTGAAATAACCATACAAAATATATGATCACTGATCTTCTCTTTTTATAATATAGGTAGCTTTATTTACTTATAAATTATACCTTTACCTTCGAAGCGCATTCTTAGTAATATTAAATCATGGACACGACATTGGCCTTAATAACCCGTACAATAATCCAATGAGATCTAAATTGTAAATCAGGAGAGCAGTATATCAAGCAGCATTGCACTTGTACGTTTCCAATATGCCTCGAACAGGCTGAAGTATTGCTGTACGTGTTCGGTACAATCGGCATATTCCGGTAGGGTCCGATAAATCCCAAGAAACCCGTTCAATATGCACATGATAGTAATACAGCCTCAATACAGGCGACCGAGATTAGGCGATGGTACCCGAACGGAGATCGGATTGGTTGAACGAATGGTTGAGATGAACGTGCGAAGTAAGCAACGTAATACATGGCTAGAGGGTTACTTTAGTATCGAATTCAACTGTATTGTATTGTATTTTATTGTAGGCCCTGCTTCTTTTTCAAAAGATATACATTTTCGAACAACCATACGATTTCTAAAAAGGGACCATCTTTACAAATATATAAGATAAATTTAATGATTACAACTACTTCTACAAATTTTGGGCTCATAAGGACTAGATAAACTAGCTAAAATCGTGTTTTACAACTAAAGAAATAGTTTCTATTTAGGTACACACAGCAAAATAGATAGGTTTGCAGGTCACACTAACATTTCATATTAATTTATAATATGTATAACATTTAATTCCTGCAGCGTAATATATATAATATTGAGAATGAAATGCCTGCAAACCTATCTAGTTTGCCGTGTGTACATACCTACAATTAATTAACGAAGACTTCGTCTTAACGTGCAAAGAGTACAATTAGTTTTTGCATTAGCATTAATAATACCTAACCAGTGGATTAGGTATATCTCGGCCATTTTGTCCTATCATTGCCGTCACGTTCTACATCAACGACGCTTCACTGGTCAATAGGTATTCTAGCTCAAAGGTAAATCGTCCATCGTGTGGAACAGTGAAGGAGTTAACGTGAACATGTTACGTTGCTCTGGAGATTGAGAATCAAGAATCAGTATTGAGTATCGCATGCTCTCCTTTATTCGTACCTACTAACCGGCCAATTATATCGTGGTCGCCTCGCAGTTCCACGATAGATTTGTTAATGTTATGAATACCAATGTGACTTTTTTAATGTCATTTGTACTTTCTTAATTATTCTAAGATACCATTGGCAAACGGTGAAGGAAAACAACCTGGATTTCTAAAATTGAAATCTTTAATCGCTAACCCGCAAGTGACCTAAAGTGGTGATCTATGCTCGTGTCTTCTTTACATGAGAAGAGGCCCGTGTCCAGGAATTATTATTTCGTATCTGCGAATTTATTCGACAATTCCCCAAAACCCAGTATCACTTACACAGTATGGCAGTATCGGTCCATGCTTGTCCACACAACTATTTGTTTTACCATCCAACGTTGATATAATATTTACAAGCACATTTTGTTGGAAGTAACTCATGTTAACCATGCAATAATTTCCGGCATTCGTTTGACTACCTTTATTAATTAATTTTAACGCGTTGCGGTAACAGGATATAAAAGTGACAGATAAATTATTTAGTTCTCAAATATCAGCTGTTTATTTTCATACCTACCTCTACCATACTCTTACAAAACATTTTATCAAGTTGTGTTGCAATATTTTTTGTAAAAAAATGTACCTACCTACATAAAAGAAACTAACACGCAATTTGTATGTCTATTTGTATTGTACTCGTACATTTTACGACCACAATCATAGCAAGCAAGCTAATGCGTTACGCTGATTTAAAAGATCAATTTTATTCGCGTTAGTTCATGTTTTGCATTTGTTATAATGAAATTCTACTGAGCTCGATTTGCATGATACAAAATACACATATAAGTCTGGTGAATTGGAAAAATATTTAGAAAAAAAAAATATGTAAAAGTTTTGGTGAAAGTAGTTAAGGATCCTTAATTTTAATTACGGATAAGTAAATCTTCGATTTTTATAATCACACTTTGGTAAAACATTTGACTTAACTATAAAGCTGTTCCTTAAAAGTTATTTTCACCCGCCATTGAGGATCAGAAACACGACAATTCACTCTAAAACACAATAACAACGAATTTCAATAGAGCGTTTAAATATACTGCTTGTCATTCTGAGATTGAACAAGTCATAATTTATTTTTACTGTCCCATTATATAAAACTAGCTGTTTCCCGCGGCTCCGCCCGAGTGGATGTCTGTTATCGCAGCAAGTAGCCTATGTCTTTTCTCAGACTCTAGACTATCTGTATAGCAAATTACGTTTTAATCGGTTCAGTAGTTTTGGCGTGAAAGCGCGACAGACAGACAGAGTTACTTTCGCATTTATCATATTAAGTAAGGATAACCGATGTCTTTACGTAGTGTGTTTAGTTATATACAAAGGTACAAAATCTACGCAGTTCACATTTGACTCCCTATAGTCCTAAGTAATCTGATAAATAAAACCTACGCTCATTTAGAGTTAATGAATGTTATTGCAATTGAGTGTCCTTGCCACAACGGTAAGTTTAGTCATTAATCAAGTCGTGGGGGCTGTTCGATTCTATCTCTCACGGTCAGTAATGATGATACATAATTAATTGAGCACAATTAATCAGAGGTCAGAATTTAGTGTACGAGTACTTTACATACATAAGGAAGATTGTATAGAAGGTTCTTCGGCTATATAATAAAGCAGACATAATATTTAATCATGTTTACGTATCTAAACGGTAGAATAAATTCATTATTAAAGTTACATATTCATTAACTTGTTGTATATAATATTATTATGGAAATCGGAATGATATTCACTGCTTGAATAAATCGCGAAGATTTTTCACAATAATTGGCCCTTTGGTAAATACGTAACCTTTAAATATATATACAATTACGTATAATATTTTTCATACTAAAGATACGCGTATTACGATGCTGAGTAACGAAGAACCGGAAACGAATTAAAAAAATAATAACTACAGGTAAGTTAAATACATAGAACTTAATTTACCATGATAGTTCAATGTGTTTGCAAGAATAATTATAGAACAAAAACCTGTACCTATAACATTGGGCTAATATCGATGTTAGTTGTAAATATTATAATATAGATTTGTAACAAAAAAATTATAACGATAGGCCGAAATTATACATAAATAAAAATATAGCTCAAAACAAACGAAATTATTCATAAAAAATAATTGCTATTAACAATTAACTTGGTTAACCATTCCTATCATACATACTAAACGTGCTTCTACATACAGAATTGCAGCTCAATTGTAGACAAGGTTTTTTTTAACATACTTATATTTACATGTGGTTCTGACAAAAGCTTGTTAAAAACCTTCCTATTAGTAATTTTCTTTACTAAAGATAGAATTGGACATAATAAGCCATAATTCGCAAAAACACCGATGATTAGCCAGACGGACAGAGTGATTGATTTTGGGTGTAAGTAATTTCATTAGACTATGGGATTGACCAATGAATTCGACGTGTTCTTGACCGTATAATTTTTTATACATGCCATTTTCTCTAGTCCCATTAAAATTGCAAAATTACGTTCAAGGTAATAAAATCAAGGTAAATGCAATAAAAACTAACTAGCCACATACAATGTGTTCAATTACTTATTAAATTATTTAGATTTTAGATTTCACAAACAAATAAACTAACGAGTCTGCATGTTTAAAATAAAAAAGCAAAGAAACAAGGACTATAATTTTAGCACGCATGATGGTTAATTTAGCTAGCAATGATTAGGTAGGTACTTGCATAGATGTAAATTAATATTGTGTGTTTTAAATTGGATTACTAAAATATTATTAAAAAAAAACATAGTGGTACACATAACACCACCACGAAGTATTAATTTTTTAAGCTTTTCGATATTTCTCTTCAGTTCATATCATCAAAAACACTCTCAAATAATTCGTAATTACAATATAGTTCTAATTATTAATAACAGTCGCAAAGATAATGTAAACACTGAAGACTCTAAATACACATTCATCATATTATTATATCTATCATCAGACAACCAAAACTACACTAGGAAAGCCGCGTGTGAACAAAACATTCTAACCACGAGCACCTAATACACTGAAAACGACAGCGAGAAGCGACATGTTGTATTCGGCTCGAACTACACGATACAAATGAACTGAATGCGATATAACCAGAATACGTATACCATTTTATATACCTGCACTGCATTATAACACTGCCACTAGTACACTTTTTTAAACGTTTTCCGTATGAACGCACCGACACACTCGCAGATATCTAACCACTGAGCCTGTGCAAGGCTTAGTTCGAACCAAATTCGAAAGCATTTGTATAGAAAGTGTAACGCAGTTAGAACGTAGGTATTCAGTATTTTTATCAATATGGGTGGTAAGGGTGGAAATGTGGGGTATCTCCAACTGACACTGATCGACGTACTGGCTCGTTCAAAAGTATTTGAAGCTGCGAGCGTATTCTATACTATTAACGTCTATATGAACACAAAGGGGTGATTTATCAAACTAACCACCTGAATACGGAAACTCAAATTAAATTTAAGACGTTCTTAAATGTTTTTCTGTCGCTACTTTAACCCTTTAAGAGACAGAGACAGCATAACGGCGGCTTCAAACTGATTGACATTTATAAGCTGCATTCTAAATACCACAGAAATTATTTTCTAATCAGAGAGAATCATGAGAGAGTCATTCAAAAAATGAAAATAGTAAACAAAATTAAGCAAATTACACTAAATTACATACGGTTATAAATATGTACATATTTCGAAGCATAAACTGTATTGTGCACTGCCAAATATACAATTATCGACACGACAGTTAACGAAACGTAAAAATCTACTCTACTACAAAATAATTGCCATTATTCCTTTGTAAACCACGTTTCTATAAACTGCAAAACCTCTTACAAAGATCATGATAAAAAATGTAACTATAAAAATAATTCCTTTATTCGTTCAAGTCAGAAGAACAAGACACTTCATTTATCTAATACTAGCTTTGCCCGAGGCTCTCTCGACGTCTGCAATCTGTCTCTATAAAAAGGTGGATGACCTATAACTGACGCGAAAGCTAAGCTACAAATAGACGGCAATGTCTTTAGCTCCAATGGATAATGGACTATAAAAACCTTTTAGTTCTATGAGACCTTGTACATGTTATAATTGGTTTAAGGTCTTTACTCTCGTATTATCTACTGTAAGGGAGTTCATATGCCAAAATAAGACCAAGTTCTATTTTTTACATAAAAAACCATCCAGACCATGTCATATTTCATTCTATTTTTACATAAAGAAAAATTAATAATAATAAAGACTAAATATATGTGGACAACAACACATACTTTACTCTAAACCTAAAGTAAGTAGCTAAAGCACTTGTGTTATGGAATTCAGAGACAACGAAGGTACCACAAATACCCAGACTCGAGACAATGTAGGGGTTTTCTACATTGACCAGGCCGGGTGTCGAATCCGGGGCCTCAGAGCTGGAGACATCTTGAAAACCGGTGTGTATGCCACTCGACCACGGAGGTCGTCATAAAACAGAAAAAACAGCAAAATGTATTTATTTCCATAATTCACTAATTTATAAACTTTACTATATCAACAGACCTTTACGTGTATATTTCAGTTACGCACGACTAGTTTTTCCTTGAAAAACATTTTACATATTTAAACTTTTTCAAACACTAATAACCTACTAAATAAAACTGCATAATTATTAAAAGCAATGATTACTAGCCAGCTTCGTTAGTAGCGCTTAAAAACTGCATTTAAAATGAATAAGGTCGAATGCGTGACTCACACGCATTTACTGCAGGTTCAGCAGTTAAACGCATATCGTACAATGGAATAAACAGTATAACTTGAACTCCTATACTAGAAATAAATTCCCTTTACTAGCATACTTAAATTATAGTACTTACCTATAACAGTATTGTGTTCAGTTTATTTTGAATTTTATTACAAAGAAAACTATATATATTTCTTAATAGCTATGGCATTAAGTTTGCCTTACTATCTTGGAGTATACAAAGACGAGCATAAAATGCGCGCATCTAGCGATGCTAGTAGCTCGTTGTGCCGAGCGTAAGCAAATTTTTGCTGTAAGTACTACGCTCGTTTACTGATTTAAGTGAGTAAATATCGACGGTTCCGATATTAATAGGGTAATATTAAGTTTTGTGATAGTTTTAAATAAAACGACACGCTCTGTTTTGACACTGATTTTACTTGTTCATACTTGTTCTTACAGTTCATAGTCTGTTAATATAATATTTTAATGTTATTTATAATAATATTATAATATTACTCAAAGCTTACTGCTGTTTATTTTTTTTTATAAATACACAAAAATTTTACCTCACATAAAAGCTGGTTCTTTTTTATGAAAAGGAATTTCACTATTTAGGTATGTGAGAGTTCTTTGTTACACCAACACCAAGCCTAGGCAACGTTACGCGGCCACTCATTCAGATCGTTTACACCAGTAAACTACGCTACCCTAAAAATCCCAAAAAGATTTAGAAGCAAATCAACATGATCCAAGCTTCAAAGGGGACAAAGCCGTTCACATAACAGTGTATCTGAATAAACAAGAATACAAGATCGTCTCACGCGTTGCATGTTATTACTGAGCTCAGATCTGCGAGTTGTGATGTATGAACACTTGAATATGTATGGCCACGCAATTGCAACGGCTCCGGAACCTACAGATTGACTCAAGTTTTGTTCGGTAACAGTGAATGGTTTATGGAAAACTGCGGTCTTTGGAACGTTTGATTTGTGCAATATCGTTGTTATTCAAACAAACACATTTGAATGTTAGCTAGATAGAGTTTGCTATCCGTTTATACGAAAGTTACGCTTTTGTTGGTTTTAACTTTATTCACATAAAACGGTTTAAGTTAACTTAATATTTTTATTTTATAACTCACTATTCTGTCTCTCTTTGACACTTAATTAAATCTACCATTATATAAGTTATTTTCAACTTATAGATATCCTTTAGTTATTTAGTCATAGAACCCGTTCTGATCGTTAACATTTCAGCGGAAATCCGAGCACCATTAATATTTTAAGTACCCGCTTTGTGTGGCTATTATTAGCTCCATAGCGTGGTCTAGCTAAAATCGATTGACAAAGCGAATTTGCGTTCGGAAACCTGTATACCGAACTATTGACGTCGGAAATAATGACATAGCACATTACAATAAACAATGAGAGACACGACCTCGATGGCAGCACGCTGTTGTAGTTGAACAAGCTATTTTAATTATAATTGGCCCCTGACGTGCCTGCAGCAGACACGAGCAGGATACGTACCGAACGATAATAGCATTGAAAACAATAGCTGACAATAATTCAGGGTGCACAACTTTTAATTGGAAGTAAATACGATAGATTTTTGTAATTGTAATGTGGAATAATTGGTGTTCAGTGTTTACACAGGCTGTTCCATTTCATTATTTAATTATCCTTTTTGAGCTCATTTTGTTATCTTGAATTAAATTTAAATTGAAAAACAACACTGAAAACTTCTCGGTTAAACTGAAATAATCCATGTATTTTGTTATATTTATTTCGATGTGCGTCAGTATTCACCCAAATCCGATAAAGTACGTAACCAAACTGGCACGTTTATAATCAGACGGATTATTTCAATTAGTGCAATGGAATACGAAATTTACCTTATCGCGTCATTAATACTGAAACTGGTAATGTTTTTCGTGGATATATATGTACTCTTCAATATTTTTTTTATTCCAATACAATGCCAAAGCAAAATTAATATTAGTTTAGCGGACAAGTGATTCAATTTTCTTGAAGAAAAAAAACTGACAATGCAAGGAACTAACTGAAATCATAAATACATTGTCAATATTTTTTGTAGGTTTTTCTACTGTGTGTTGTTTGTGTGCCTGCAAAATGAATAACAATTTTACATTGTCATTGTATTAGAATTGAAATTTATTCACTCCCTGATGCCTTTAAAGGAATGTGATATAGTAAAAATGTGTAGTCCCAACATTACACACAGTGTACCCTAAAGAGTTATTATATATTTACTAACACGAACATAATCCAGCGCTGTAATGTCTATTCAAGTAATTCTAAGAAACAAGGTTCCCAAAAGTCATGCAGCCACAAATTAAAGGTACATTACTTAGCTATGCTCACAAATCCTCTTGTCGTGTTCAAAAGGTACACTATATAGGTCCCTATTAAAATCCGTAGCTTCAGTTAGTAATTAGGACAAGAAAATGGGAGCTCTACTCTCTCGTACTAAGAGAACTGAATTACAATGTTAAGGATCGAAAGTTCTAATAGATTACGTCAACAGTGTCTGGCAATTGTTGATTTATTAGTCTATAAAAAATATTAATTATCGGATTCCCTTAAGTAACGTTTTAATGTCGGCGATGATAGGCCTTAGTTATTTAATAAACTATGACTAGCAAGAAACCTATTAATACTCTTTTATAAAAAAAAAATGTATATACTTGAAATTTAAACTAAAGCCATCACCAGACTGCTTTGTTTGCGACTATGATAACAATAAACCAGTCTAGTTATTGATAAATGAATATTTCCTTCATTATGATATATGTATTAGCATCAAGTGCAGATAGTATCGAGTTAACGACGTCCATAAAGCATTTTTCGCGTGCACGACCCGAATAACAGGAATAATGTGCTGTTACGTAAATTAATGAATATTCAACAAGGCCAATAATAAATGTAAATTACATCCGCACTGACAGCGAAATATATCTAATTTCAAAGGTAATTTAAGATCCTACAGTAAATTAACTTGATGTTCACATTTGAATATGGAAATTGTGAGAAATAGTGCTGATCTGCGTCTTGACAATACCACAAAGAAAGAAATTCTCGGAATTAATTTTAAGTCTCGAATTGTCCATTCTTCCTTTCTCACGAATAATTTATCGTAGTAAATAAACGTACCTACTTTTTATTATCATTATAGGAACTTACGTAATAAATCAAACAAAAAATGTTGAGTTTCCTTAATTATCTAAAGGAAACGTTGTGTAATGATGAAGTAACAAGATAACAGCTGGGACGCTCGTTTAACCAAGAATTTCGATTACACAGTCGGGAAAATCCCTCTAATACTGGTAATGTCCGTCTAAACCGTCGCAGTGGTGTGACAGTGGAAAAATTCACCCAGGCAGACCAGTAATCAGTCAAGTTTCAGCTCCGCATTACAGTAATGGGACGCCCAAAGCGAATGCCGCTTTGTCTCCGTACACAGCGCTTTATGTAAGACGGGCTCGAAATGAGCGTTTGTAACCTAAGTAATGTATGATGTTGTGTGAAATTGTTTCCGTTGCCTCTAATCCAATTTAGTTATAGCGGGGTTATGTAAATTGGGCCGTGATTTAAGTGCAACACGTAACTAAAATCAATAAGTTGTCGCTGTGTCCATAAAACCTATTTTGAAGTTTAGCTTTAAACATTGGCGTTTGGTCTTTCGTCAGGTTTGTAAATTAGTATAAACTTAGTATTATATACTACATAGGATAACATAATATGTAACAATAGGGCGACAGGTGAGATTAACCACCGATAAATTCGCATTTGAAAAAAAACGTGGAAGAAGTACTTTACAATCAAATGCTTAATAAATAAGTAGAGAAGTAGATACCTAGTATGACATAAACATATTTATTTGCAGCATGTGCAGTTATTCCAAACCAATATTTTGAAAACTAAATAAACTCTGTATGTCTTTCTGTCCGTCTGATACGCTTTCACGGCTAAACCGCCAAACCGATTTTGACGAAACTTGGCATGGGGCAAGCTTGGATCCCATGAAAGGAAATAGGCCCTTTGGCACTTACGTGGGCGGAGCAACTGGCAAAAGCTAGTATAAAAATAAGAGGAACTTTAAGTTGGTTCCTTAAAGAAACATAACCACCTACATTGCATACATACTTTGCAATCCCGCTTGTTTAGTGGCTCGATACAAATTTAATGCTGTCAGCGCTGTTTGCTGTCGGATAATTTAACGTTATTTCACGACGCACTTTTTCGTCTTGCATTGATCACCTTGCTATAACGTTTATTATTTTATAATTTATCAATGAATTAATTCGAAAGTATTATTTTTAAAAGTATATTAAGGCTGTAGTAATGTTTTCTCATTAATAAAATTCAATATTTTATACATTAAAATTACACATAATATAAACATAACAAGATGGCGTGTGTACGTATCAATAACTTTACTAAAACAGTTGTACTTACCGGTCGTACAGCAACCCACCCAAGTTTCGCTTAAAGTCAGATAATTGGAAATTTTATTTTCTAACTCACATTCAGCAGATATGGATTAGGTAAGTCCGCGTTCTAAATCTCGAGACGTAAGCTTCGGGAGTAATTTTGACAGTAATGCAATGTAATTGAACAGGTTTACTGAGGAAAAACCGTATTGAAAGGTGTTTCTGAGTTCGTGAGGTAACGAAGGATTTGTAGCAGAGCTTTGACATCAATGGGTTTGTTTGTATCAGGAAACTTACTATGGACAATGATTCGAGATCTAAGGACGGGGAACTAACGATGGCGGTGCTTACCTGAAAGAGAAAAATATTTTTTAAGTATAAAGGAAAAACTTGTTGTTAATGTACACATAGAAGTATATTTTAAAGCCTGCTTCGGAAGATAAAAGGAGTTTCTTTTATCCGCAGTCCCTTCTAGAAAAGGTTATAAGTATGTTTGAACTGTGAAGATGTCTTATGCCGTATTAAAATATACTGTGATCATTAATGATAAGAATTGTGGTTATACTCGCTGTCAAAGGTTTTTTAAATAAACCTAAATAGGTCTTGAACTTGTAGAATAAACCTTCGATACAAGAGGAGTCCCTAAAGTTAAGTATTCGTTTTAAAAATCTAATAAGGTTCTCATCCAAAGAGGTCGTAGGAGATGCTGCAAACAAGTACTTATAACACTCCTATGTACTTATATGTATAATAAAAGAGTCATCTGCTCAGACATGAAAAAGTATCTACACAATAAATATAATTTGAATAACCATACTTCCAAACTAATATTATAAATGCAAAAGTAATTTTGTCTGTCTGTCTGTCGCGCTTTCACATAAAAACCACTAAACCCATTTGTAATGGTAATACTTGGTATGGGGTCAGCTTAGATTCAAAGAAAGGACATAGGCTACTTTATCTCGCGATAAACAACACCTACGCGTCGGAGCCGCGGACAACAGCTAGTATTTATTACATAATATATAGCAAACACGAAAAACAATCAGTTTGAACAAAAAAGAAACGACCACAAAATGAAATTCGAAACTGATTTATGTGTTGAAACAATTTCGGAGGAAATATACAATAAATAAAATAGACAAACCGTAAGAATTCGGAATATCCCATTTTCGAAATAGACTTACGCTCGGTGTAGGTATAAGCATGAACAAAAATGGTGTCAAAAGTCTTGCAAGTGCAATGAGTCTTACAGCTGCAAGTGGTCGGGTAAGCTACTTGCCGTTCAAAGCCTTGCCTCAAGGGGAGCAATATTTAACGCCGAGATCTCTGCACTACTATTGGATAGAAAATCATGTTCATTTTAAAAGGATGAAATATGGAACTTCTGCGTTCTATACTAGGGTTAGATAGACTGGCTGGAAAACAATTATAATTAAAAAAAAAACAATAATCAGCGTGTATGGCATTATAAAATAACCGTCATAAAAATATCTTTAAAAATCGATAAGCGCAAAAAAGTACATAAGCGAATTGAAAACAATATTCCTTATGCAAAATTAGTTTAAGTTACTATACTAGAAGGAGGAAGGAGTCCTCGATACGAGAAGAGGCCTGTGCCCAGCAGTGGGACATTTATAGGCTGGTATTATTATTATTTATCTCTCATTTTTCACGGGCAATCCTCAGTATCGAGAATACCCGGTCCTTTGAAAGGCTTACGTCGGGACACAGGTCCAACACGCAGTTGCCTTGTTGAGAACTTTACTCTAAACTGCTACTACGGCCCATCCACCTCTGCTCTATGGAAGAACAGATATGAATGGTCCAAAAAAGATATTATTATTATTTATTATTATATATTATACTATACTAGAAAATATTTCTCTTAACCTGTTTCTGGAAAACGTACGTTATTTCTCTACGATTATTTTCTTGCAAATCGAATTGTTCGCATACTCAAGCAGTATCCTTTGAATTCTAGCACGCGAACAAACGTCGACGTCTCCGTGACAGAACGCCGTTTGTATTCCGAGTATTATAATCAGAAATCTGCTTTGACATTTTCAAATAGATAATATAGCATTACGTGCATAAATGGGTGGGGAAGGAGAACTTTATAGCAGGTAAATAAATTTATTAAACGACCTAATAAACACAATGCCTTTACTTTGTTAGAAGGTACACCGCAATGAAAGCACATGACTAAATTATAGAACCTACCCGTAGTCTAAACTTCGACAAATAAAATGTTGATTAGATTATAACCGACTTAAAAAAAACTATGTTCTCAATTTTTCGTAATATACCTATCTTTTTTATTTATGTTCCACGATTTCTCGAAGACGGCTGGACCGATTTAGGCGTTTGTTTTAAAGCTTGCTCTATGGTCGTCAGGTCAGGATCTGATGATAGAATGCCAGGAAAATCGAGACTAACGCGCAATTTTCTAGTTTTTTTACATTTATGTGTAATCAATTATTGTATATTTAACTTACTACTTTCGCTACTTACACTACTTTTGGAAAATATTCCTAACAGCAATACAAGCATAATTATAGATGTAGAAAGCATACCATCACTCACTGACTAAAATAAATGAATTCCATATCAATATCGTGTGATCGTGACAATAACCGCGGCTGGATGGACATGTGTCAACCCTCGTCTCTCTAATATTCTGGATACTTTACTACCAAAACGTAGGATGTTGCAGTAAACATAGACAAGCATAGAGCGCGTGCATCGCTAGTAGCCCGTTGTGCCCAGCGTAAGCAAATTTTTTGCCAAAGTATTACGCTCAATTACTGATTTAAGTGATTTTCCGTGCGACGACAGACGTTTATGCTAAAATGTCGATGGTTCCCATATTATTAGGTTTTGAAATTATTTTTATTAAACATGGCGCTCTGTTTTGACACTAATTACACGATTTTACTTGGTCATACTAGTGCCTACAGTTCATACTCGATATGCGCACTCTATAGTTTACTTATTTCTTTAAGCGTAGGAAACTTCAGTGCTAAACGTATGTACAAAATTGATACGAGAGCACTTGAGGGTTACAATGTTTACATAAGTCTCAAGTTGCGGTACACTTGTGCATTAGAAGTGTCGATAATGTGCGGTGTCCCAGCCACGGGCCAGTCTTGAATACTGATCGGGCGTATGTTTGACTGTTATGGAAACAAAGCTTTTACAATGTATCCATATAAAAGAGAACCCAATACTAATAAGGCCTTTAAGAGTATGTTTTATTTCTTTTCTTTTGGGCCTTAAATGGTTTAGGTTTATTTCTTTGATGTTTTGACCTCTTTGACGTAAAATTAGTGACAGACTTGTATTTTTTTTTCTGGTATCTAACCAATTAGGATATTTTACAATTACCTATAATAACATAATAACTTGAACGGCGTGATAAATGGTTTTAGGCTATGCAGTCAATCAATCATTCTCGTATTTTTAAATAACGTTTATGCCGTTTAATACTTCCCAGATAAAAATATTAAGTATCAAAACATGTGTTTGCAGTTAATGAAAAACAGAACTGCAAATCAAAACACTAGGGCTCGTATTTACTACTGCAGTTCATGGAATCAGACAGGAAAGATTAGTCATAAAAATAAATAACTTTAAAATTGCACTTATTATGATGAAGTTGAGTGCTCAGAGTGTGCACTAAAATAACATTTCAGACGTCTATTTTATATGAAATAAAGTATAGTCTAGACGAAACAATGCGATTAGTCGGAAAGTAGATAAAACGAAATGCGCTTCACATTTAAATAGAGATACAATATTTGCGTTTCGTCTGCAAGACGAGTGCTTTAAATAAACGGTTTAAAAACTAACTTTCCTCTCGTAACTGTGAGTACATTTATTATTTTGACAGCGCGATGCTTCACTGGATTTATAATTATGATATAAGGCTATGTAGTACGTACTACATTTTGTAATAGATAAAATTATTGTAAACAAGCTTTACTTATACAAAAGCTTTATCTACGACAATATTATTTATTAATTCATATCAAATCTTTCTTTGTTTATGATATAAACAATTAAATATTTATCTGTGGCTATATTTAAAGCACTTGAATCTTACAAACATTTAAGCGGATACGTCTGTTCGAGAGCTCTAATCTAGACGTTAATGAATTTAAACGCTTCCTATTTATCATATGGTAGCACTTGAATCTACTAAGATCAATCATCCATAACATCTTTAGTACCTATGGCTATTTACGATTGCGTAGCAATTCAAATCAATTATCATTATACAGTTATTTCAAAAATGGTAAAAAATCATTATTATAGGCAAATAATAAGTTAAATCGATTTTACTAGTTTTTATGTTTATTAAAACACAAGGTTTCTATAGGTGCTTACCTAATAAGTCCAAGTTTTAGGCAAATTAATTGGTTTAATCAATTATTTTTTTTATTCAGATGGATAAAAGAAATAATTAATTAAACCAATTAACTTGCCTAATAAAAAAAACCAAGGGTTTTTTTATTCAGTTGGTAAATATCCGAACACAATGACCAAATTAGGGCAAAGTAATCATGTAAGAATATAATTTCGACTGATTGTATTATGCCCAATGATATGATACACAAGATATGTTACCTTCATAGTTAACGACATTTAAAATCTGATCGCGCTGGTCAATGTAAAAATGTTGTCAAGTTTCACTAATGAATAGTATAAAAGAAAGGATAAGCACGGAAGTAAAACAGATAGCTAAGACAGATTTCGAGTCCTTAAGAATAGAGCTGTAATAACATATCTGCTTATATTTAATATGTAATATCAGTGAGTATGCCCTTATAATTTAAGCATAGCAGACAGACGAGAAAGCAGTTCATCTGATGGTAAGTAACCATAGCTGTCCAAGATCATGTCCAATACCAAAAGAACAAATAACGAATTTTGTTTACATTTTTAATCACGTTCCTATAAATGAATAAACATAACACATATAATAAATGAACGTGGCTAGTGCAAATGACCTAATAAGCAAAATATTGTTATCAAGCGACCGCAATATGTAGTTCTCTATAAATATATATACATTAATGTTACAACTATGATAATAACGTTCAATTAATCAGGTTATTCTTGTACGTGCCGTGTTGAAGGATTGGAAGTTATTAATTGCTATATGATTTATTATATGTCAAAGAGAACGCCTACGAGAATGTGAAAGTGCATTCTAGAAATACACTTTTAGGTATTCGTAGGGTGACTTGCACAATTACCAGCTAGTAATTGTGCAAGTAGCCCTGCGAATACCTAAAAGTATTAGTGTAATAAGGTCAAACATGTATGTAGCTAGCTGGCTAGCTATATAGGCTATGGCTAGCTGATTAGTTATTTGTATTTAGAAGTTTTTTAGCAATTGCTTAACACCGTCGAGATTTTTATAAATAAGGCCCTTAAATGTTTACAACAGGTAGATAAAGTCGAATGAACACAAAAAACACGCTGTACTAATTTAGACAAAATAAACTTAAAATATACAGCTTTCATTACAATCAAACCGCGTTTTTCTTTTTAAAACTTATTATACATATAATTTTAATAGATTTTCTATTTAAGCCAGATATAAAATTAATTGATATAAAAATAAAACGTCAGAACGTCGATTAATAACAGATCTTTTACGAACGCGTGACCCATCCAAATTCTTTCGTATAACAATGACTGGATGATTTCTACGTATTTGTTTTCATTCACAATGAATGTGCGTATCGTATCGTATTCACTAGTTGTATAAATACATCAATTATTTTACCGTAACCCAATAACTTGTGGTGAAGAAATACACTTCACGATATGTGCTAACAAGCACAATTAAAAATCTTCAATTCCATTCTAGAGTTTATTTTTTATTAAAACTCTTTTATTAGCTTCAACTTTATCTAAGTAAAAAAACCTTCGAAGTTCAATTTTCACACTCTTTTCAGTTACCGACTAAGCTGATTTAAAATAAAAAAACATTAATTACAAAAAAATATGATTTTTTTTTAACTATATTTTTTGTGTCAGGTATAAACTAAAATATTTCGAAACTACACTCCATAAGTTAAACCATGTTTTTCATTACATGGTCCAAAGCACACAGATATGAATATTAATGAGTATAATTAACTAATTAAAGTGTAATGTAATGGAAACTAGCCAGATACATTTAATATTAGATAATATTCATAATTTTATTTCCATACTGAATATGCGTAATATGTCGGTAATTACATTAATTTGTGTTAGTACTTTTACAACTATTCATGTGTGAGTATAATGCCCCTGTTATCTATAACACTATCCATGTGGAAATAAACTCAGTAATTTAATACAAATAAAATAAATACCTATATTAAAATATTTTTTATTTAAAGTTGTTAATTATAAAAAATATAGAGTTATGGTCGATAATTGTGTTAAAAGAAATGGACGTAATTGAAACAAAATTGTTATCTACTCTAACAGACTGTATCTGATGCGAAATTATATATTATAGCACTTATAAAGGTGTGTCTTCAAAGGCTTTTTTTTTTTTATATTGGTCAGACGACTATTTTTGTGTCCGTCCTATTGATAAACAAAAATTAGAGACATACAGTTTTACTTTCATTTTGTAACAAAAAACTTACGACGCTACATTATTGGTTTGAAATGTCGCATAACGTACCTATCGATTTTGTAAATTTTGTAAGAAAGCCAGACGTAATTATAATAATAATATAATATATCTTGGGACATCTCACACACGGCCATCTGATCCCAAACTAGGCAGAGCCTGTACTATGGCAACCAGACAACTGATAAACATACTTATATATTTCTAAATACATACATATTATAGATAAATTAGCCCCATTCATGGACTTTGATTCGCCTTATCTACTTAGATTACTCTTATATTGTAAAATCTAACCGACGGACTAAATGGATTTTGTTTTTTCATACCATCCAACAAGGAAACTGTACAGATATTTTAATTTAACATATTTCGTAGCATTTTAAAATAAATTCAGGTGTTCGCCAAAATAATGTACCTTACAAAGTCACGCCCAATAGCCAGAACTGTCATAAAACCAAGAAAAGACCCACAAAAGATGCATCTCCACAATAGTAAAGTGACAGTGCTGAGAATGCACTTCAAAACTACTAAAGACGGAAAGCAAAGCACTCTTTGTATTGAAGACTGGAATGGACGCGTGCGATGTGTGAAATATAAGAAGATATGTGCTCCACAATAATAAAAACAGAGTTTATACTACAATAGCGTAGAATAGACATGAGGAATTTCTTGCCTATTCTTCTGTATAGGAAAGGTATTTTGAAATGACGAACTGTATTGTATTTCAATAATGTTGGTTAACGTATATTTTCCCTTTTTCTATTCCCTATTTTTATTTAAGTGTTAATCTGTGGAACATGATGACATTTGTAATAGGTACTTTGCAACATGAACATGTGACAGGTACATACAAGTAAACAGTTTTTAATTAAATTTATGGATACGATTTCGTATCGGTGTTATTAAACATTTTAGTAAATTAGCTATGAGATGATATTGCAGTTTTTTCAGTCAAACATGCCAACTATACATTATTGTAGAAGGCAAAAACATAGTTATAACCTCAACCAGACCGTCTCTAGGTACGTTTAATTATACGTAATTGTATATTGTATAATTGGTTACAAATATATGTAAAAAAGTCGGTTCGACTTGAATGAAATTATATCATATTAGGTATAATATGGGATCACCTCTGAGATATAGGTACTCAATTAAAGACAATAAGAATTTTTGACGTAGGTCCACAATTGCTGGAGATATTGCGTAACAAACATACAAAAAGAAACAAACCGTCGAATTGAGAACCTCCTCCTTTTAGAGTCGGTTATAAATACGTACGTACCTACCTACCTACGTATGTAATGTTACATAGTGAGCAAGGCAACGTTAAATAGAGCGTTACATTTGAGTGCCGCTGACTGAATGTATTTTATAAATAATCAAGGATCTAATTGCAAGGTTAAAATAAGAAATAAAATAAAAACTAATTTCGTAAACCGAAAAATATAAAACCTAATTTCGTAAACAAAAAATGAAAACGTTTGCACGTTGTGAAAATAATAAAAAAGAAGTATGCTCTACTTTATTAACACAGATGTAATAGTAGGAACATAATACCAGCGGCAATAGAAACTATGTAGGTACCTATAAACAGTACTATGCAGACACCCACAACGTAAGCTTGCCTAAACCCTAATTTGTAACAAGAGTCTGTTAATAAACGCGCATGTCCCGGATTGGGAGATCGGGCCTTTGGGCCGTCTGATCCTACATATTGTAACTAACCGCACTAATTATACACGTCGTCGCGTTGACCTCGAACCGATGGTATGCAAATGAATAACATGGGTAGCTACTACACTATAATGTAATGTTCGAAAGGACGCATAATTAATAGGTACTCTAATTGCACGATGTTCTTGGCAGTTAGTTTAAGAAAATTGTTACGCTATCGCCGTCTCCTTTGTAGTTAGCCCTTCCTTATTTGTTACATCATAGAGCGCGCGTGTTTCACTATCGGAACAAGAGTTTCGAAACTGAACACGAGAAGCCAATCGAACACATTCAGCTTGATAAAGCAATCGATTCGATATGGGAATTCGTTTGTTATTATGCTCTGTATTATATTTATCAACAACAGAACGTGCAAACACGAGACGAAGTTGTGACGTCACAAAGTTACCGAGTTCTGTAAAATTGTAGCGCGAAATGTACCTACTAATTACATGTCGAAAAAGATTTTTTTCTCATATTTCTACGTAGCTTGGTTATTAAAGTACGTTCAACTTCAACCTAAATAGCACGGTACGGAGGGGATTTAATCACGGTCGCAGGCATTGGTAGTGTTTCATAAAATTCAACGTTCGCCCCGTTTCGCTTATAGCGCTGGATCCACTGAACCGACTCTGATCGGATTTTTAATATACTCGGGTACAGCTATTGCTTATAGACCATTTACCTTCTGAATAAGTACACGGCAATTAGGTTGGCGTATTAGACGGACGGAATTAATGGTCACTTAAGTCCCGTGTTCCTTGCAGCTTAAAATAGGTACTCTATAAAGCTAGTATAGTACTGAACACAGATGACAGGACACCGCACTTCAAACTAAACTAGGACGCTCCATAAACTAGAGAATCTTCTCAGAAATATTCGAGAGAATGCTTTAGAATGCAGCGTAAACAGCATTTATTTTTCAAATTTATTCTTTTAAAAAAGACTATAATAGCAATAAAGGTTGCTTTCCACAAAAACATTTTCCATTACTTTTTTTATACATTATCTAAACCTATTTTAGAAATGAATTCCTTTAATAGGTACACTAAAACATAGATTTATATAAACACTAACTAAATGAAGGATTGTGCTTCGGCATAACTTAAATCTTGAAGTTCCACTTAAATTGCTCTCACAACACTAAATGGTCGAGCAAGTAAAATTAGCTTAGAGTTATGTTAGAACAAACAACTAACTAAATTATGAATTATGCATGGTATTGTGTTTATATAACTAAGAAAGTGCAATGAGTAAAACTATATTATAAAATTAAGAAGGCACAACCAATAATATTATAAGTAATAATTTTAGAACCACAACAAAACTGTCAATCAGAAAGATCGTCGTTTAATTTGGAAAATGGCGCTGAACGATGCATTTCTAATTTTGACAATAAACAGCTTGGAAGCCAAAACATAAAAAGAATAAATAAAAATGTTAATATTAAGCAATACGTGAAAGCTTTACAGAGTAGGAAAAAAAGTAAGGAAAAGACGTTTAAAGAAATAACGAACATAAAAAATATATATATTCATAGCTCCCGTCTCCTCCGAAGTGCAAATAGTCAGAATTATCTCTACAGTCGAATGGATGAATGGGTGCTCAAGTGGCAGGCACAAGGGCCATAAGCCAAGCATCTCTGAACATACTAATTGAAAACGTGACAAGTACAACGAGTCCGATTCGAGCAGGGCTGTCGAGGGGTTAATGTAGCTAAGAATATGAGGCTTTAATTTAAAGATATCTTGAAACAAGTAAGGACTTCGAATTTAATGAAAAATGTGACAAAAAGTATGTAATCATAATGTAAGTCGGTAACTTTGTGATCATCTTGAAAAAGAAAGAACATGGGCAATATATGATAGATCTAACCTTTTAATTTAATTTAAATATTAATTGTATAGAATTCGAAGATTGATAATCGTTAAGATTTCTTACATTACCTACCTTCCCTAGATACTAACCTAACAAATTCAAAAGGTTAACAAAATCAATCAGTCTGTATATGATCAGACTAGCTGTCCCCCGCGACTTTGTTCGAGTGTTTTAGTTTCAACGGTTTTTCATTTTTGCAACTTTTTTCATTTATGCTTCGCTCCTATTGGTCGTAGCGTGATGTTATATAGCCTATAGCCTTCCTCAATAAACGGACTATCCAATACAAAAATAATTTTTCAATTCGAACCAGTAGTTCCTGAGATTAGCGCGTTCAAACAAACAAACGAACAAACAAACAAACAAACAAACAAACAAATTCTTCAGCTTTATAATATTAAGTATAGATTAGTGACACCTGGTTGAAATGTCAAGGAAATAATTATAATCTATTTCATTAAAAATGCGTATGTATGTTTTTTTGTTTCGTTCATATGTAACGCACCCTAACGATATTTTTTTTAAGATAATTGTTCCCCTGGATTATTATGTCTAAATAATTTTGGAACTAGTTTATTACATTTGAGTCATTATACAAATATTTACAATACTAGCAATATATTTCGTGCAGCTATTAACTCCTGAGACTGACTTAAAAGGTTTAATAGCCATTACACCACTGATGAACTACCACGGCTGGTAAGTTTAATTGTTAGCAGTATAGTAGACACGATCGGAAGTAAACAACACGCGCTATTGCACATGCATGAAAACAATACAGCTGAAAAAGAAACAGAGGGGAAAAAGAAACAGTAGATATAAAAAAAAACATGTAAAAGTTGGAACTCAATTATAGCTTGTAGAAATCTTGTAGTAAATTGCTGGCAAATCCTAGTACTCAATGATGATGAACAAGAGATTAAATTGAATAGAAAGTTTGCTTAGTAACAAGCAAAAACAGCTGTTAATGACAATGATTACTGCATCAAGTTCAATAACGTATAAAAACAGACCAAGTAAGAAATAATGTTTGTTACGTAACAGCCCTGTGACGCAGGCAATATTATTGATCTTACCGTGATACTATTGCTTGAGGAAGTCCTTACCTGTAATGAAAATGTTGCCTTTTCCGTGACTAGCAGTTATTAATTTGAACATTTTTAAAGCATCTAACATTTCAATCATGAATTCGGGGAACTGTTGAAAAAGGTTGAGGATTATTGAGACTCTTGTATGAATTGAAAGTCGATTGACGTCGCAAGGACAATAGATTGTTACGAAGATTATTGAATTGCCTCTACAATATTTTGTTTTGGACTATCCATTTAACCTTATTTATTTTTCCAATTTATTACCAATCCATTTAATGATGCCTAAATAGAGTTTGAAAGTAAACATTAATCAACTAGATATGTTGACTTACAATGTCATTTGAATAATCCAAATCTTCAAACCACTAATGGACAACCACCATTAACGTAGACTGTTCAGAATCCACTTATTTGACACCTGACCTCAATGATTGTCTTTCCAAATTCGAGCCCAAACGCATTAACATTAAGCTTGTAACTATGAAAGGTCGTAATGACTGAACATATTAGAACTTCTGAATTAAGTAGAACGTGTCTCCAAATGTCTAAGGTGATTACTTTAAAGACCCCGTTAGCTAGCGGGATCACGAAATCCGTAGACATTAGGACCTAACTGACATGATCCGGCTTCCTTATTTAGTATAAGCAATGACCATTTCCTCACTGGCGCATTGTAGACTGGAAGTAATTTCCAACAGAAAACATTAAGACATTAAGGAACACGGTGGCGATGTTTACTTGGTGTCTGGCTTCATTTAATGACTTCCAACACGAACATAAATCCGTTAAGCTTTGTCTTATCG
Organism: Diachrysia chrysitis; assembly: GCA_932294365.1. Classification (NCBI taxonomy): domain Eukaryota; kingdom Metazoa; phylum Arthropoda; class Insecta; order Lepidoptera; family Noctuidae; genus Diachrysia; species Diachrysia chrysitis. Next base: position 10,138,516 of record OW028656.1, on the reverse strand, counting down.
AATACGTGTAAACGAGTCATTTATTTTCTTTTAAAAGTGATATAATATTGCCATTTATAAGGTATCCTCTTACAAAAGCAGGCATTGAGTATGACATGAAGCGTGATTATTACCGTCGGAGATAATCGTCACAATGAATAAGTAGACTTTATTAACGAGCTGTTGTAATATAATCTAGAAAATCCTTGTGCGCGATCCATCATAGACACGTCAACAGAAACAAAACGTCACACCGACACGTGTCGCAGTTTGCGCCGATCGAAACAAACACACGACGAGCAAAAACGAACCGACGCGACGCGATTAAATATGATGGACGACCGATGGTAAATAACGAAACGACCTAACCGTTCCACTAACGATCCCGATACGAACCATCGCATGTTTCATACGTTGAATTTTATTGAGCAGATAAGTGTTAAAAATGATGTCCAAAAAAAAATAAACGATTCAAACTCGAAATCCTCTGAGGGTAAACTTTAACAAAACTTCTCAAAGGAAGTCGTTCGATCGTATCAATCACTTTGTAATCGGTACATAAAAGCAGCAATCGAAAAAAACAACGATCGAAGGGATCGGATAAACAAAAAAGTGACGGAAATCGACGAGACTGTTTTACAATAGCACAAAAGAAAAAGGCACGAACGAAAGAAAAACATGAAGGTGGAAACATCAACAAGAATATTTTTCTTCTGAACATTAAACTTCTTAATGAGGTTGGTAAAATAATTGCTGTAACACAAGGAAGGTACGTGGAATGGGTAGCATTAATTAAAAACAGCACCGCAGTCGAGAGGCTGCGGTCAGACGAAAATGTAACGTAAATAATAACACAAGGCCAACAGAGAGTAGAATGTATAAAATGTAAAAGGGCGGACGCTACTAAAACTTTTGGATCTCCCTTTCATAACTTTTTCGAGGAACCTTTTTTCCTACCATTATTTTATTATGCCTCATTTGACTAAAAGAAAGTCCGGACGAAGCGTCCGTGTTATATGTCGGTCCCTTCATTTAAAATATGTATGTGCATACGGCACACCACACCCAAATAACCCTAAAGTTGAATTTGTGTCTACAAAGTGGATTGATTCACACAAATACAATTCTGTACGGGCCCTCATCTACATGGAACCATTTTATATTTTGTCAATTGTTACGTATTTCCGACAGCTTCGTCATTAGTACGGTTTTTATAAGGAGCTTTTTTTGTTTTGAATTTCAGATCATTCATAAGTGGTTTGCATGATCCTTGCAGCTAAAGTTTCTCGATCACTAATCCGAGGTGAATAACCTCTTGCCGTCTATCTTGAGCTTTTAGTTAAGATAAAAGTAAGAGGCGTCGCGGTACGACTGTATCCATCAAGTTTAGTCGCGCATTACCGTAACGAGCGCTGCGGGGTGGCCGCCTTCCTGCGATGGCTTTGGCTCTAAATGCTGCCTGCTGTTATACTATTATCGTCAAATTCAATAAATGAAAATGGAAATAAGTCTGGTAATGCTATTTTGATGTTTGTAAGATTGTGGTCGAAAAAAACTTAAGAATAAAGATGTAATTTCGGCAATATTTTACACATAGCACATAGATTAAGATTTTGAAGAAAAGCCCATAATATGATTTCTTTTTTCTTAGATTCGTACATCAGTTTAATAATTAAAAACACTTAGGCAAAAAGCCAATTCTATAACAAAAGTAAAAACTACATACAAATTCAAAGCGAAATCTCAACATTACACACATTAAAGGCACATAAGTATACTTTGATGTGGTTTCTGTCACGCAACCCTTTCATCAAAATTAATCCAAGTTCTAGCTAAATTACAAATTATCAAAGCTTTTAACGTTAATATTAATCCCGTAATACAGACATCGGGCAAAGAAGCAAGTCATCCGGGGTCCTCAAGGCTTCATGTCCTAAGTAACCCAATAGCGGTCAATTTATAAAGCTTCCTGTGAGTGGATCCAACTAATGGCGTGTGCCGGGATCTGGATTAGTAATTGCCGCAAACGACTTGCTCCGTCCGGGGTTTAGAACAAACAAACGTATACAACATTGTATGGCCACATTGTGAGAAGATTTTAAAAAATTATGTGAAATAATATGTAACAATACTTTTTTGCTACATAATGGAATCATACGACAAGTATATTTATAACTATGTGTTAAATCTTCACGGTTCATCTGGACTACTTTGAAGAACAAAACGATTCATTAATCTATGTAAATTATAAAGATATACACAAAAATCTCAGATTTTTCTTGTACAAACTATTTTTGTCAGCATTTTAGCCAATCTTACCGCTTGGGCAAAGGCTTCTCCCCACAGCTTGCTTCTAGTATATTTTAAAATTATGGACATTAAAATAAACTCCTTTTCTAATTAGACATTAAAGATATTAAAAAGTTTTAGTCTCGCCATTAAAACTTATCTTACCATTTTAGTATTAAAATATTTGCTCTACTAGTAAACTAAATTACCAATTTATGTTTATTTAAAAGTAGAGCAACACGTAATTAAACTAGCTAACAGGTAATGTATTCTCGTTCGCGGGATTATAATATTACCTTAAATAATAAATCAAACCTGCGTTTGGAATATTTTCTATAATAAACAACATTTACAACATGTTTATTAACTTTAAGGTTTAACTTTAAAAGTAATAGATAATTTTTTTATCAGTTAATCGGGAACGATAAATAATATTTTTTTATAAAATCTCTGAATCTAAACTCCGAACCAAGGGTAAAATAAGTTCACTTAGTAACTTCCCTTCTTTACAAAAGTTTCAACTGTACCCATTGACGAACCGAATAAAAAAGTATAAAAAGGCGAGGCTACATTTATTGGAGTTTACCCATGCATAATAAAGCCTATAAAGTCTATTGCCACTTCTTCGACACAGTAAATAGTAAAGGGGACGAACGTAAGTGAATCATTGGTGCGGTTTGAAAAATGCGGTCCCTAGGATCGACAGATAAAATTGCTTTAGCCAGATCAAGTAAAACGAATGGGTGAATTGAAAAAATGAGGTGATTTAGTACTACGGGAGAAGTACTATTGGGGATCGTAAATGACTATTGCTCGGTATATTGATTTTATTAAAAATGTTTCAGTGAATCGCTTTTGATAATGACAATATTATAATCTATCGCCTTGTCGAGGAATCGGGGGACAAATTGTGTGTTGTTTGTTAATTAAATGATTGTGTTGCTTAATAGTTTATTTTGAGTAGTGTGTTTTGTAGTGTATGGATACTTTAGTGTGCTATTAATTTAGCTTTTGTAATAAACTTAACCTATTACAAATTTTTAATCGTATCGTTCCTATATTGCTACAGTACATCGATCAACTTACATTAGTCGTAGCTGTATTAAATTTTGAATCGTGTTTAGATCGTAGTTATAGCTCGAATTTGGTTTCCATAGACAAGTGGCATTTCGACGAACGTTAACGCTGCTCGAATCATTCGAATGTATGGAAGTGACAAGTCCAAGTCACGTGACTTATCGAAACAAAATGTCATTTCCATACATTGAATGTCACTTAAGCTATTTCTATCATCGTTAACACTTACCGAAATACCACTTGTCTAGGGGAGCATATTATTTAATTTCGAATATAGCTCTACTACACTAAACTGTTTCAAAGATGCTTTATTTGTAAAAGTTAGCATAACTTTACATTTGTATGATTTGATAACTGAATCATAAACAACAATCAAGTACGTTTTTTTTTTATGTTACAAAATTTAGTTACATTACATGAACTAACAAAACCTAAATAATATGTATTTATTGTTATATCATGTTAATGTATTTTTATATGGAGTATAAAAACAATAAACAAGTTTGGAGCTAGATATTAAACATTTCAAACAAAGTGAGGTTTATTTTCAATGAAAATATAACTGACATCAATAATTCAGACAAAAAAGCTTCGCTTCAAAATTTCCACAAATATAAAAACTGGAACGTCAAACTTTGGCTTTGTTATTTTAAATCATACATATATTTTAATAGATTTTAGCCAGCCAAATCGAAAGCATCACTCAAATTGCGTCACTTGTTTTTAAGTGTGATTCAACGCGACGGGCTCCCAATATCTTTGTATCATCCTTTCACTTTCAAACAACATTCCTGAGACAAGCTAAGAAATCGCTTTGAATGGTATATAATGTAAGGTTACTTGTTGTACTAACAACCAGGTATATTGTACGAATGGAACTTTTAATGGAACGTTATCTTGTAAACGAAGTTACAGTAAACCGTAGGCACGGAATAGAAAACTTTTTGTTTAGCTACACGAATTTGATAAATAAACAAGATTGACAATGATTCAAACACATGTTGTAAATAGATCCAATTTGCTCACTTAGGCAGTCAGTCTCCAAAGCTCGCCATAGATATATCAAGTCAACAACTCAGCAGAGGCTGTGCATTATACGCTAAGGGGCAGGTGGGACCTAAATTTAGTCCAGATAGATGTCCATTGCTTACTACACGGCCGGTCCATTACTGCACTATGTGCATCATGAACTAATTAGAACGCCGGCCGGCACAATGCTCCGAGCAATGGAACGCATTCACACCGTAACACGCGACTGATTGGCTGTTTTATAATGCAAGAACGTTACAAACCTAATATCATTGTGGGCGATGACAGAAGTTTGTAGTTCGCACTGCGTGAGTCGAGGTCTCGCGTTTGTTTTTTATCGCTTGGCAATTGAGCATTTGCACGCGATCGCAATAAAAGAAGTTGTTCGTTTAGTTTAGCTAGTTCTCTCTGCGGCACAATTCGTACGTTGCGGGATCCAATGGTAAATCGGTTTAAAATCGCGTAAAACAAACACGAAATATTGTTACCAAGTATTGTATTACTATCTCTATAGTCGCTTTGTTTGAAAGATTGTTGAAGAACTTTTGACTAGCCTAAGACATATTTATTTATTAAGGTCTTCAACAAAGAATACACCTTACAAGCTTTAAATTGAAATCTGTTTTACAGTTTCTAGCACTTCTTTAATTACAAAAGACTACATCAGGAAAAATAAACTAATTTACATATAAAACTAATCTGTGTATATAAAAGAGAATAAAATAATTATGTTTGTTAACCTAAAACTCGAGAATCGTTAGCCCAATTGGTATGAAACTTTGCACACCTGTAGGTATATGGCGACATGACCACTCCGACGAACATAGTTACGTTAGTGCCATATAGGTGGCGCTGGTGGCAGTAAATTTTTATCTTTTGATCCATATCCATGTAGATTTTTTAGGCGACGCGAAGCTCACCAGCTGGTACAAAACGAAATAAAAATATTGACAGATCACTATGACGTACGAAGTAGGTCAATAAGTAACTTGGATGAACAAGTGAAAATAAGTTCATAGTTCAAATTACAGGATGAAATTTAATTAATTTAGTTGAACGCTACTCGCTGGTGTAAATTCTTTGGCTTCAAAAGGTGATACTCGCACTCACACGAAATTCGATTCTGAAATCGTTCGTAGCGTTTGGAAAAGTTAAAACCCAGATTTAATATCCATTCGTTTAAAACGTAAAAGGATTGAACGGTGTGACCAAATTACTGCGCAATGTTTCATGAGCCAATTTACAATGCCGTGCTTGCATGAATTAAATATTTTATTCACAGAACTTTCTTAAAAAGACAATGCATATCAAATCTTGATTTGGGTCTAATTTTTACTAAAACGAGGGTCATTTCACAGTTATCGACAGTTGCCGTAATGAATTGGAGTAACACGTTTTTGAGGTTGTTCGGGGAGACAGCGACAGAGATCCAAGCGGCAGGTCAACGATTTTCGTAGAGCGCGGGATCATCAATCAAGTTTAGTCTCGCATTAACGTAATGACCGTCGGCCCTGGCGGATGTCGCCTTATTTTCCCTTTTTTCAGAGCTTCCTTCGAGGCAATTTCGTACACGATACTTTAGCACGGACGTTTCCGGCCTGATGGAAATCTATGAAGGATAACCACTCGTACATTTTTTTTTAAATCTATCCATTCCTTTTTCGACATGGTTATCAATCTTGCCACTATCTTGAAATATTTCGGAGAGATTTATTTCCTAGAGACATTTAACAGGTGCACTTTGCTGAGCTTAAATAGATTTAAGATAGATAAAGCTCGGGTAATGAAGGTAAGCTTCACAAACAGTTGTTTAAGTCCTCACTAAGTCTCGAGCAACGAGTTCTAATTAAACAGGAATGCACGGTTTAACGCAAATGCTTGGGACCGTTTCGTTTAGAACTGTATTTAAAATATCAAACTTATAAACAATTAGTGAAAAAGACAGGAAAAACTAAATTCTTCTTTATGTCTGTGCCGAAATACTCTTTAAATCAATAAGTAGTTGACTCGTAAAAATCACGAAGCTTATAAACACACCCCAAGAAAGTAAGCCAAGAAGATCAGACACCAAATTCCTACGTGGAATGTGAATTCCACTGATGCTTGGCCCATGTAATAAGCGTCAAAAATAACAAAAATAAAAGCGACCTTTATGGTTGGTACAGGTACAGCTATGGATGTAAATTTTATTAGAAATACAACGTGCACAATGTAAACTCTGAACAAACCAATTTCGATTCCAATAGTTCCAACTGAACCATTAAACGTGGTAATGGCTCATGTCGACATGTCATTTTCAAAGACGTGATGAACATCTCAATATAACAGAATAGGAACATAACACGCAGGGCACGCATCACTGCCCGCACTAGTTCGATCTATCCATTGAAGGATGGGTAATACAATTTGCACCGAATTCGATTAGGCAGCTCGCTTCGAAGCCACAACACAGAACGGACCGCTCGCTCTGAGGCCTTGCCTACCGCTCAGGTGAGCTTTATCTCTCGCCGGGCCACCGACCATTTTCACTCGCAACGAGGAAATTTCAACCGGGAATTCATTGCATAATTTACTGCTATATTATAAATTAGGTTTACTCGGTCCCGGGGCGTATTTTAAACTGTTAGCCTTGTTTGTTAAAGACCAATTTGTAAATTTTAATAAAGCCGATGAAGAAATACTGCCTGCTAGGTATAAGTACCAACCTAATAAAATAAAATATCTGAAATACACTGTAAAATATTTTATTGGTAATTCTTACAGTAACATTTATCGTGATTTAGCACAATTATAAAAAATGCTGTCTATTAAAACTATAAGTATAGTAAGTAGGTTCGGCAGATTTACCAAAATATAATATCCGCTTAGTGTTGTTCTTAAGTTAAAATACTCATCTGAATTAAGGGTAGAAAAAGGCCTAAACTAAATTATCATATTATAATAATGGTCGCGTACTGCGACTAGTTATGGTATCAACGTCAGCATTAGTTCGTAGAGTTCAAATTTTGCACTACGTCAACAGACAAACAATATCAACACAACCACAATTTGTAATTACCGTAGTCACGCGCTAACAAACAAATAAACGGCGCGGTCGCAATACATTACGCTGATAATTATGGATTAGTCCACTGAAACAACTCTAACGTATTTTGATCATTTTAATGTCGGTATTAAATCATCAACACTGTCACGGATATGATTCTGTCCCACGATAGTGTACGTAAAATGTTTTGGAAGATAACAACCCGTCAAATCAACTCGGTCAGCCACGATAGTACCTACGCGATAAATTGTATTTCAAAAATATTATAAATAAATAAATAAAAACTCGTTTACGTAAATGACACACGTTCATCTGAAAATACAATGGCGTAACGTTATCCGACAAACAAAACACACCGAATCGCGAATAAAAAAAGCGAACCGCGTGCGTTGTCACACATAACGTATTATTTATTCGCAATCCGCCATACGTCATATTGCAGATACAGAAAAAGTGACACGCACACAAGAACGCAACAGTGGAAACTCGTTTTGCTGTCAGTGGTGACACATTTCCGAAAATCGGGACATGACCAGTCATGCAGTTATGCAACCGACAAAATCATGCACACCAGCTTAAAATTGCCATCGACTCCGCGCAGTAATATGTACCTATGTATGAATGAAAATCGACTACGAAACAAGGTTTGCAGTATTTGAATGTGGACATAGCCTTTCAAGGAATTATGTGAAGGCTACCAACTAAGTCTACCTAATATTGTTTAACTCGTAGATGTCAGACAGATTGGAAAGCGCTTGCGAAATACACAATAAACAAACCTTACACAATAAGACGATACCGCAGTAACTCTATCAGTTTTTGAAACTAAATACCAAGTACATAATCCTTACTTAATACTTAATTATAAATACATAAGTAACTCTGTCTATCTGTCTGTCTGTCTGTCGCGCTTGCAGGTCAAAACTACTTAACAGATTAAAATGAAAAGGTCTAGAGCCTGAGAAAGAACATAGGCTACTTTTTGCCTCGATAGCTGACATCCAGGCGGAGCCGCGGGAAACAACTAGTTTATTATAGTGCATAATATGAGATGATTGATAGATATTTTTATTACATTTCTAGTGATCTATTTAGGAAACGCAATACAAACCAGATAAGTCAGTCAAGTGCTTGTTCAGTAATGAGAGCGGTTGCAAACTGCAGTTACGAGTATTACAACATTCAATAGTATCTAGGTTACATCAATCATTAGGATGATGAATAGCGCCTCCTCATGTAATGTTTTGAGTGTTGAATATCAGTACGATATACCCAAGTCATTTATGTTCCAATGATTTTGGTCAGCGTAAACATACATTCCCGATCGAATATTTTGGAGTCAGTCTGCTCTATGCCGATGACGCCTGTTAATGTCCCCATGTAAATCAGCCTTTACGCAATGAACATCTACTGAAACCTGCAAGTTAGTTTAGGCCACACCAGTGCTTATATTAAATGGGCTCTTTTATTACAGTAGTCGCGTGCAGCTGTTATTCCTCTTACACAGTGCGCTTGATTTAGTACAAGGACTTGCACGCAACGTAATGTCCTCGCATTGTCGTTGCGCTAATTCAGATGGATTTATACCAGTGGAGCGTAGCCGAGCGCAGTCAACCGTTAGCGTTAATGTCTTGTGTTAATAAAAACGTACAACAAACGCACGTTGGTTTGTCGAGCCTGAAATATTCATGTCGCTTAGATTTAATGGTCCGACGCTTGATAGATGGGATTTAATCCGGAACATATTCGACAGGGGAAAATAAATTTTATTTTACATAACTCATTGAGGCATATTGTCTAACGGTTGCACCATTTAATGTTACGATATAGAATATCTAGTTGAATCCGCTGTAGCCCACAAATTAATATTCGGACGTGCGCAATTCGTGTTCAAGGGTAAAGTTATAACGTATGTATCCAACTTCCACTAAATCGTTTAAAATAAAAAACAACACATTGTATAGAATGCATAGGTATCCACGTTCAGTCCAATAAAGCGTTTGCATTATTCAAAAGGCCGGATGAATTTCGCAAGCTACGGGCCGAGTTTAATTTCACTCGTAATTCACCCATGACCAACTCGGGGTATAGCCATTGGGAATATATTCATTACTTAATTCTTATAAATATTGACAATGCAATCAGAAAACAATTATGACAACATCTGTTATTGGAATGTCAGAAAATAGTTCTCTTTCATGGAGAAGGTACACTTAAAGATTTTTTTTATAATAAACATCTTACACATTATCATGTTCAATTATCTTACAAATCAAACAAGTACAAACATGTAAACTACGCGGTTGCCTTTATGGCGACGCAGTGGTTAGGTCTATTAAAATATGATTAACTTGATGATGATGGAATATCAATAGAAATTGCAAATCGCCTTACGACCGCTTGCTAAACAATCTTGCAATCGACTTTGTAAACTCACACGAACTCTACCAACTATTCGCGTATTGTGCAACAAACAGTCCCAACTGATTGTAGTGATTTAGCCGACATTCCAATTATTTCCAATACCCTTTAGTTCGACCCGTAACATTTTTCCATTGGTCTTTATAATCAACATTTCATTCTATTATTAACAATCGTTCATCCATTTATCAGTGAAGTTGTTTTTTTTATTATTTTCACAACACAAATGGATAAATTAAATAGTGTAAATACCAATTCGCTTTGTAAATAAGAGCAATAAATAAATTGGTGTCGGAATCGTTTGTGATCCATTCACGTTTTATTTTCCTCTTCAAACAATTGTTTGATGTCAAGTTACACAAAACCAAGAAATTACAACCTTAAATTAAAAATCCAAGAACGTTGTCCGTTGTTGCACAACACAAGCAACGAAAGAGAAATGCATCCGTTCTAATTGCATTTCTCGAAGAAAAATGGCGTACATTTCTTTGTCGAGGTGCCATTGAGAGCGCAAGATCGCGGGCGGGGGTGGTCCAATTGACATTGAGCGATTGAAGCCGCTCGCGACGGTCGGGCACTCGTCCGAGCGTGAATTATAGACTGGAGACTGGCATGTTTTAGACAGCTTCCCCTACATACTCGCGACTACACACGACATCGGCAGAATATATTTCCGGCGGCGAACACGAGCCGAATGCCGGATCCTATAAATCCGTGGTCACCTAACCACTAAAAATTGTGTTTCATTTTTTTAACGTATTGACCTTCATTCGGTCGAATGAATTCTTACAACATTCAGCTTGATGATATAGGCAATTTCAATTAAGGGAGGTGTCCTATTTGTCAGAAGCGGGCACGAGACATGTTTGAAACAGAATCCAGACGACCCATCTCAACACAATGAAGGTAAGATTCAAAAGGGGCGACCTCTCTAACAAGGTGTCAGCTACCTGACACTATTGTGTGATATCCTGCTTTGAAGGATGAATATTCACGTCCCAATAAATGTATGTAGTTAGTTGTACAGGCCTGGTGGTGGCTCAAAGGGTATCAATCTGAAGTGATCTATTTATTCGGCACTTGTATTGTAAACTGTGACATTGTGTAACATTATCACGGTGAAATCTAGCGAATTTGTAACGTAACATTAATGTGTGACTGACAATACAAACACACATAAGCCCTAATACCCAACTGCCAAGGAAGGGTTATGTTTTTCGCGCGTATCTTGAATGTTTCTACTCGTATATTTGTAAATTTATTTGTTATCTCGTTTCTTCCAAACTTTGTCATTAGTAGTAGTAGATATCGTTAGATAGTCTCAAAACCCTAAGTGTCCTTAGGTGTTTTGAAAAAAATATTAAAATATAAATATAGCCCTGTGCCATATTGAAGATTTTATATTGTAAATTAAAACAGAAATATGCTTAACTTTGCTTAAAAGAGAAAAGTTATATCGTGACCTAAATCAAATGCCAACAATGTATTGCAAAGTATCTCTGCAATAACATCAAAAATCTCACACGATGCGGAGTCTCTAACTCAATGACATTTACGCAAGCAGATATAGCTACAATTTTTTAGGTCGAAGTTATGAATCCTTGCAATAATTAAAGAACTTTCACATAAATCCCAACTAATTACAAAATTGGAAAGTTATCGAAGGACTATTTCTCAATTGTGTAATAAAATGTATTAAGAATATATATAAAGCAAAATTTAATAATCGATAAAAACATTAATGTGTGAGCTCATCACTAGCATACGGTCAATAAATATTAATTGTATCTATATATAAAATGACACCTTAATAAAATTTTGTGTACCTACTTCAATAATATACGCTATAAATTAATAGCTTGATTATTTTGGATATATCAAAATAACGGCATTAATACGTCAATAAATTTCCTTTTATAGAGAATCGTTATGTCAGAGGCAAATATGCTATTATTAAATTGTTGCCATGCAAACCGCAAGCCCTATTACAAATCATTACAGCACCAACAATAGGTCATGGAAATATACATAATTATTTTAATCGATACGCCATTTTAATGCAATGGAGTGAGCGGAGAACTGACATTTTAGCTCAAGAACATTATGGTGACATTTTAGCCAATCCAAAAGGCTTTTTGAAACTACGTTCGTATAGATAAAGACAGTGCAGTCGCGAACAGTCAAACGAATACGACAGAAGAGCAATTGCATTTTATTTAAAGAAGATAGGCAGCTACTTCAATAAAACTTTTCAGTATCAATATTTATAATGTCGTATATGCAGTAAATGCTCGATATTGAAAGTTTTCAACTTAATATTGAATATTCAATTTGTATTTCTCTGTTTACCATATTGAAGACAATAACAAAACTATTTCTTGTAGCAAAAATCGCACGGCTGAAGTTTAAGCGATCGGAAAGTTGATGACGTAAGGCGCTTATGGTATGTCTTACACGTGACTTGAAGAGGGCACATGGCCGAGAGGTCACCAGTGAATGACAAAGGGTTCACGATGCATCAAGACGCAGCATGAACAAGGACATAACAAAACAATATGACATAAGCTAAGCGCTATACAAGTCGATACCTATCTATAAAAATAAATTATATCTAATACCAAACTACCTGCTATTACTTTCTTTGACTTACTTAGACATGCAAAAACTTTCTATAATTGCACACGAATTCAAAATAACAGTTTGATAAATTCGGATTTTCAATTCAATTTCGGGTTTCTGTGCCAATCACGTTTTTGAAACTGCATTTATATTTGTATGAAATATCGAGTGACTGTGTAGGTCATTTTAAAGAAAAGTAAATGCTAATTGTTATACTAAAAGGATGTACGGAAAAAGATATACGTGATATACGATCCCCAATGCGAATAGCTGTTCCCTACAGGTACCTATAACAACACAGATTAAACAGCTTTTGTTTAAACAAATAAATAAAAAAGCGTGTATGTGGTCACGTTGCGTGATAACTAATTTGCACACAGAGTTACGCAACAATCATTACTCACCCACTCCCGTCGCTTATCCGCTGTAATCCAATATAATTGGCCACAAAACGAAACGTCGGAAACAAATGTTGGTAAGCTAATAAGATAACGCTAACAGGCCTTTATGTAGTGAAAGTGAGCGGCGAGTTTGGCCGGACTCTCGATTTCGCACGCCTCGAGGTCTCGTGCTAAAGGCAGTGCGTGTTTCTCATTTAGTTTTGTCGTGTGACTCAGGATTATATAAAAAAAGTCACGTACAATAGACGAGTTTTGTTTATATCAATAGATTAAGGGAAAAGGGTTAAACGGTGCGATATGTTGCGAAGTACAAATTAGTTATTCACAAATTAGTTTGGAAATAATTTATATCTCTGTTAATTAATTACAGCAAACTATACGTTTTATACACGGAGCGAACTGAATGCTAGACAAAAATATTTTATAAATAAAATACAATTGGTATTATTATTAAAGTTGCTATTATTTAAAACACTTCTTATGTAAAACTGTATCTGTATCTCTAATTTGGTAAACTTAGAAAGCGGAACATTCAACTATACCTACAGAAAAATTTGCACCAAATTATGCACGCGTCTACATTATTAAGGCTCACAGCTGATTTCTTTATCAGACAATTACGTCATACGAGGATAAAATCTTAAATAACTAGTACTAAATATTATTAACTGCGTTCATATAGCGATCAGATATGAATATTAAAATTAAAAACGTAACAAGTACTCACGCAGGTAACCCACGACCGGCTTTGAGCAGCTCCCGATTATGAATACTAATCGTCCACAAATAGTTATGGAAATAAAATTTTAAATCATAAACCAACGTGATCGATTTCATACCAATCGTTTGTTAGTCAATTATTTACAATTATTTTACTTTTTATAGTACAGTGAACCATACATTAATATTATAACTTTGACGTTGTATGCGCCTTTATTTTTAAGCATCAAGGTTGCTTATTCGTAGGACGTGGTTAAAAGTATCATGCGGTCCACCGTACATAATGAATTTTCAGCCTTGCTGAAGGAATTATCGAAATAAAAATCAGTTATACAACGATTCACGCTTGCTAAATAACTCCTCATGTTACTTGTTATTAATCTGCTTATTATATAGCCTTCTTAAAGCAAATTTATTAAAATACAGTCAAATCAAAATTCATTAGGTTTATATAGGTACTAGGTACCTACTAAAAATAACATACGCAGGTACCCACTAAAAATAACTTACGCACGGTATGGAAATTCCAAAATTGGTAAATGGTAACATCAGCAAACACTATCCTTATCGCTTAACATGCGAAATAGTATACTGGACAAAAACAGTTATCTGCGAGTTCAACATCACACAGATTTACATAAACAAGGCTGCCAACCACAACGAAATTAATTAAGCCAAGTAATCATTCGGCATCAACGCGTGAGGATTTAATGGAATTAACACGTCCAGGAAATATAAAGCTGTCTGACGTCACCGACTCCGCAACGGCTTAACTTACGGACGCGACGGTAACGCACTCAAAGTAAATTATGTCACGTATAGTTATTACGTAAAACAATGTAGACACGTTCACGCAATCCTGATTCTCGATTATGCTAGATTTTTGCGAACGTGTCTATCAGAAGTGATGTATTTGCATACAATGCGTTTTGTACAACAAAGTTTGTACCTATATTTATTGATAGGGGATCAAAGCCTTTCCTGAAACTTGTTAAGTCGACGTGTTACTGTCGTCTGCTCTCATACATTCCTTTTTAAGTTATATATATGAACATTTCAACATAAGTTTTAGGATAAAGAAAAGTAAAGTACGATTTTTTATTACATCAAGACCGACGACTATGTACACAAAATTACGATTTTAGCAGTGTTAAAACATATGAAATAGTTGTTTCGCTCTCAAACACATTGCGGAAATTAGAACCGAGTTTTTTAATCGCAAAGTCAAACACAGAGTTATGACGTCGAAGGTGCACTTTTATAATCAGTTAATCGAACCTTGTGGAGCCTGGTCCCACAGTACCCAATAAGAGATGGAATGAAAAGTCAATTTTAAAGAAGAGATTGGATCGTGGCCTTTGACCTTGGAATGGTTAGGGCAGTAGCATACAAAGTTATTTTACGATTGGTTATGGTAGACTGCCTAAGACAAAATATATTAATGATCATAAAAGAAAATATATAAAGCGACATGGTTATTTTTGATAGTAAATTAAAGCCAGATGGCGTATTTACATTAGAAAAACCGCCTAAATCACCTCTTTTCACATAACGACAGAGATTTGTTTACTCCTTACTGCAAGTACGGCAATTTGAAAGTGAAATTCTTATTGGTTGAACCAAGTCGCCTTCAATGTTTTTATGCCGTGGCTTTCAAATAACGAATATTTACAGTCGCAGTTTCCAAGTGTGCTCTGACGCTTACATCGTGGCAGACCTCTCGAACGCTGAGGTGGAGCCGGCGACTTTTTCCACAAAGCCAATTGACTTTCTATTTTATTGTGTTGGCGCTAACGCGACATTGATGGCGGCACTTATTGCACTTTGCGACTTTTTATTCGAGCTCGCTCCCCGATGGAATTGGCCGCAACTTCGTCCAGCGAAATTGAACGCCGATCTGCGGTGACAACTCAGACGTCTAATACTTTACCAGAAGATGAAAGACGATTTTGTTCAAAATTGTGCTTACCTGAAAAAGACAGAAATAAGTGATGAATATAAAAAAAAACCTGTGTATTCGTATATACAAATATATGTACTAAGAATAAATAAATACGATCCACTAGGTCAAACAAATATTTGATCTGTTGCGAGAATCGGCCTTACAAAGAAATCGGGTACGCGGCAATTCGACTTCCGGGTTCTTAACAATAAAATAAAAAGCCAAAACATTTAAATTGTCAAAAGCGGAGAACGTTAACAGCTGACATTGGCAAACGTAACAGCAATACCATTTACGAGCGTAATTCTGTTTATTGCCAATCATTGTAACGATCATATTGAAATGAGATTCACCCTACACGCGAACGTTGGAGATTCAATCTAAACAAACAAATCAACACAAAACGGTCGTATTCTATATTCAAATGTCGAGTAAATAGCTCGGTGGTCCGGTCCAGCGGCGATGACGCGACAGTTGGTACGTTGTATCAAAAAACAAACGTAGCATAAATATCGTGGACGTGTACTGATTGAGATTTGGGCCGACGTATGTTAGAAAAACTAATCAAGTGGTCTTATCTGACCTCCTCATAAATAAGAGGCAATCTTATTATCTTTATAATCAGTCTGTGCTGTCCCTCTGCTGGGCAAAGGCTTCCCTCCATTATTTCCATCTGTCTCGGTTCTGCGCCACTTTTTTCCAATTCTCAAGCCATCCAACTCTTCCATGGCCATCTCTTTCTTGGTCTGCCGGTATCTTCTTAGGCTTGATAATAATATTATTAACTATTGTAATGGAAAATTATACATATTTCATTTCGAGCAAAGAGCTATTTTACAAAATATTTTCTTTAAATAGCTTAGCTTTTTCTGCATTGTCCCGTTCCAAGATTGATGCAATAAGTATTTTAAATACGATCTTTTTGAATTTCAATATTTAAAAAGATCATCATCGTCACTTAGTAGACTTTATGTTAGAAAATAGATTCTTAAAAACCTTGGCCATTTTAAACAATGAAAGTAAAAGTTTTGTAGTGTTAAACTCATTAATAAGCACTGAAATTAGTTACTACCTAAATTATTTGTAGACCGGCACTACAAATTCACGATTTAATTGCAGACTTTAGTTCCCCCAGTTCCATAATTACAGTAGACAATTAAAACCTTCAGCTTACTGCTTCCTTTCAAATATTTTGATTACGAAAACATTTAGTGCAAATGTAGCCAAAGTACTGCACACTGCACTTAATTACATTAATCATAATAACGAAAAACCGAACTTGAAACGCATAGTCAAAGTAACAGTTATTGTTATTTTCTTCCCTTCTTTAAACTGAATGGATAAGTTCTTAAGCGACTACAAAAGGAAGAGGTTCTCAATTTAACGGATTTTTTGTACTATTGTTACGCGATATCTTCGGCAATTGTCGATCGATTTCAAAAATTATTTTTGTGATTAATAGAGACCTGAGTGGTTCTATATAAATTTCATTAAAGTCGGTTCGTTTTTACAATTATTCTTTAAACAGTCAAAAATATTTTTAACACATATTACAAACATACTAAGTACAAAAGGTACAGTATACATTCTTACTGACAATTTTGTAATAGTTTCAAGCGACAAATTATCTTATACGTACAGACTAGGCGTAACAGTTAGTCACAACTTGTCATTAAGTTGCCGCGAAATTAAGTTACATCAGACACGAAGATTCAATGTCAAAGTTAGTAACAGCGTTATAATTAATGACATTTAATAATTGTCTGTTCGAAACTTCACTAACGACGCAGGTGAAGATAATGCCTCAATTAAAAGCCACTCAAAACAACCACACAACTGTGGTATTATTGATTAGGATTTCGGTATTTCATACTTCAGTAATAATAGTGTTAATTAATGAGAAGACAGGATAATACTCTATAATAAAAGAATTTAGGCTTCTCTGATAACCCTACTCCTTTAAGAAGGTACAGTCGTTTAGTGTTTTAAACAGAATCAAAAGCAAATTTATCACCATCAGCATCAGCCAGTAGGCGTTTACTTTTGAACAAAATCCTATCCTATAGAACGCCATAAAGAATGGCAGCTTGCCGCTTTTAGTACGAGATCCCGCTGCAGGATTGGTGTGCTCATCGTCTTTTTGTTTAAAACCAAATTTTTATGTTTATTTATAATTTAGAGAATATATATTTACTAGGTTGCCTATCAAAATTTGGCCGCCATTATTTTTAATTAAATTATTTTTAAATGATTTTTGGTAAAAAATTTCGTTTATTTATTTTTTAAATAAAATAACGTCTACATCACGGTAATTAATATGAAGATTCTAAAAAATCACGGTTGCCGTTGCGCACCTGGCCGCACCTCTTTGCAGCCAGGTGTAAACAGGTATGATTTCGATAAATATATACGTTTATAACCTATTTTCATTAATTATATGTCAAATTGAAGCTATTTTTTTTCTATTAATTATCATATAAAGTTGCCTTATTAAATCTGGCCGCAAATAAGGGTTACTGGCTGTTAAAGATAATAAATATTTAAGGTAGAGTGAAAGAGAGTTAGCGCGTAACATCATTTGTCAGACGAGGACAGCGATTGCCGGCTGTGCGACGCTTTTAAGCCATTGCGCATGCGTCGAATGTTAGTGTTCTCAACTGAACAGATGCAGCATTTTTATTCTAACATAAAAACCACGCTGTTTTGGAGTTCGTAATAAACAACGTTTTATATTTACATTGTTATTTTATTTGTGCATCAAAAAATTATTATATTAATTAACGTAAAATAAAATTGATAAAGATGAAGTCGTGTTTTTTGTGTAACGAAAAAAGCAATGTACTCGACTTTAATAATGTATCATTCCAAAAGTGCTCGCTAATGTTATTGTTTTGTCGTAATATTTAAGTTTGAATCATTCAAATAATTTGTAATTGGATTATTGCTTCATCAAAATGTTAAAAAAATCACCCTATAAAAAATAAGGAGTTAGACAAATTGCTAACTAGACCGTCGATATATCAAATCAATATTAATTTTTTGTTGCAATTTTTAAATTTGTCATTTTGAAAAAAATTACATATTTTTTGGAGTATTTATTATAAGTCGTCTCTATTACTCCCCGGTGGTTGAGAACACTAACGTTCGACGCATGCGCAATGGCTTAAAAGCGTCGCACAGCCGGCAATCGCTGTCCTCGTCTGACAAATGATGTTACGCGCTAACTCTCTTTCACTCTACCTTAAATATTTATTATCTTTAACAGCCAGCAACCCTTATTTGCAGCCAGATTTAATTAAGCAACTTTATATGATAATTAATAGAAAAAAAATTGCTTCAATTTGACATATAATTAATGAAAATAGGTTATAAATGTATAAATTTATCGAAATCATACCTGTTTACACCTGGCTGCAAAGAGGTGCGGCCAGGTGCGCAACGGCAACCGTGATTTTTTAGAATCTTCATATTAATTACCGTGATGTAGACGTTATTTTATTTAAAAAATAAATAAACGAAATTTTTTACCAAAAATCAATTAAAAATAATTGCGGCCAAATTTTGATAGGCACCCTAGTAAATATATATTCTCTGAATTATAAATAAACATAAAAATTTGGTTTTAAACAAAAAGTCGATGAGCACACCAATCCTGCAGCGGGATCTTAGACCATTTTATCTACCGGTTGCCCGCGACCCTGACAATGTCTTTGGTCCACTTGGTGGGAGGCCTACCAAGGCTTAGTCTTCCGGTTTGTGGTCGCCACTCGAGAATCTTTATTCCCCGGTTATCGGTTGTTCGAGCGATGTGGCCTGCCCATTGCCACTTCAAATCAAATCCATATTAATAAAAATTCACATGTACGACAGAGCATCACTTATCAAATCAAATCAAATCAAATCATTTATTTTTGTAACTAGGATAAAAAATCATCACTTTTACAAGTCACATAATACATTTTTTTGAGCTCGCTGGATTCGACATTTCCTAACTGGCTACCCTGAGAAGAAATGTCGAAACAAACTCAGGGGTCAGCCTCTTTTGAAGTCCAGACAATTATTTGAATAAAAAATATTGTGTAAATAAATGCAGTGTCTTTTCTGGACTGGCCTTTTGAAGAAAGAGCCAGTTCGACCTGAGCAAGCCTGTGCCAACAAGTGGCAAGAGTGCCCCGAATAGCTCATGCAGCTCAACCATTTTCGAGGGAGCTGCACAACCCGACACACAACAATACCACCAGTGGCACCATAAAAATATGTGGGGCAACAACTTACTCAAATCGCCAGTAAGCAATAACTTAAGAATGAAAAATAAAGTAATAACTAAATGAGTTAATGGTAGACCTGCATAATATTTACACTTACAATGCCATAAACTTACAATTAAAATAAATTAATTAAAAAAAAGATAAAAATCATGAGAAATATCATAATCACACATATTAAATAAAATAAAATGGCCTTAAGAACGGCTCGTCCGATTTGGCTGTTTTTGTTGTGTTTGTAATTGTCATGACCAGGTTTGTATGAATTAAATTGGATGAACGAAAATTTTCGACAAATCCTCGGAAAAAAATAATAAATGGTATTATTATGAAACTGTTCAGATTGACTGGACTATCGGGTCAGGTAGTAATAGATATAATTTATGTATATAAAACAGCTTTTTATACATGTATGTATATTTATGTACAGCGTTCTTTAGGTCCCGCCTGCCCTCTAATGGAAATGAAATACGATGACGTTTGTAATACAACAGCGATATTGATACCTCTTGTTTAACTAAGTGTCCAATTCGTTGATGCAATACAACAAAAACAAATATTAAAGAATATATATCTTTGTTTGTATAAATAAATCGTCTCCAATCATAAATGTAAATTTTACACAACCACAAATATGTAACCATTGGATCGTATATTCATCAATTCATTTATGCATCGTCAATTATATTTATTCATGGCTTTTATAGGTTAGTTACAGTAGTAATACTGGAGCGTATTGGATTGCATCGAAATGCAAAGAGCAACACGCCGCGCGTGGCGACCTCATTCAAGTATAAATACATATTTGATCAGAGTAAAAAACTTAAAATGCAATAAATTCAAAGCGTAGTTGAGTGGTCGATCGTACATAATACTAATGTACGTCTGATGCGGTACATAACATATGCAGAAACCGCAATTGCGATCATTAGGTGTCTGTGTAAAGCTGCACACGAACTTAGTACGCTTGCCCACTTAAACCTCTGTTATAATTCATATATTATTACACTCGTGGCCGTAATACAGATGTTGCACAAAAACGATATTTCATGACGTCACTTGAAGGTAAACACATGGCTGTTACAAAGCGTTTTTCGTAAGTATAAAGCAACATTTAAGGTGTGCTGCTAAGTAGCGGCTATAAACCTCTCAGGGAACACGTTTATAAGAAACAAAACTGTAAATACTGTTATAAAATATTTTCACATTTCAAGCTGAAAGTAATTTAAACCTTTTCAAAGGGGGTATGAAAGGTTAAAAATTAAACCATAAAAACCCTTTGAAATAGTCTCAATAATTAGTTCTTACATTTCTGGTGCTAGGAACGTAGCAAATACTCTTTAAATTATCTGCGGAGAGCTTATATAAAATCTGTAGCAAAAATGAATTGAAACGAACATTTCAGGAGTACCCCACGTAAGAAATAAACATGTGTGCTTACATTACGTTGGTAGTAAATCTCGTGTATTTGAGACCCCTTCGGGTCGTATATCAACAGTAGTTCATGAACATCAAATTGGATTAAAGCCGCAATCTAACTAGTCAGAACTCTGATCACAAGTTACTGCGGTGGCCGGGCCTTCGAAAGGAGCTCCCCTTTCGTCACATATGTATTTACGGAGAATCAATGGTTCAATTGGCCTGCAAAGGCTATCCTTAGAAAATGTTTTATTCAAAGCAGAACATCACATATCCCGTTTCAATGAAAGCTAGTAACAGCCATGCACTGTAAAGTGATATAAACACTATATAAACAAATCCTAATATTCTTAATTATTTAAAGTAGTTTTTGAGTAAGTAGGTAGGTAGTACTTTTTTATCGTGCGATGTTTACCATTTATTTATATTTCTAACAACGTTACATTCAAGATTAGTGTGAGTAATAAATAGCAATACCTATATTCATTATGTATCTACGTTCATTAAAAATACATAAAAAATTAAATATTCAAAGGAAATATTCATATTTATGTTTTTATGCATACGAGCAAAGTACATAGTTGGCATAATTACACAATAATTGCCCATACTTAAATGGTTTTTTATGAGTCTTGAGGGATAATAAAAAATAAAATGTGGCAATCGACAGAGCTATTAAAGCTCCCACTATTTTAAATATTTACGCTAAATAATTTAAACTAAAAGAAACAACTAAAAGAAACAACTAAAAAATTCTGACACAAAGGTAAATATAGCAAAGAGTTTTACAGAAACTTAGCACAATAGAACACGTCTAGACGTATTTGTCTCACACAGATGTCTGTAAGTCAAAAAGTTTTTAAATTGACCCGTTGATTCCGAAGGAAATGCCGAGCAAACTTTATCTGTGGCTGGCTCTTGTGCCAATACATGAGTCAAATTCTTACAAAGTTATAGTTTCAACGAACATTGACGTATGTATTCTGTTAGTTGCAGAATAGAAGCCATAACAGTGGTTGTATTGTGGACCTATACGTGGTAGTACAATGTTCGGGCGAAGCTCCAGGCTCTTGTGCCAATACATGAGTCAAATTCTTACAAAGTTATAGTTTCAACGAACATTGACGTATGTATTCTGTACTGGTACTGATGTTAGTTTGTTGTTTGCTGACGCTATAAGCTGTTTGCCATGTGACAGTAAGCGCATATGAATCGAAGAAACATATTGTGTGGTTCATACCTAAGAGTAAACATAGACAAGCTTAGAGCGTGCGCATTGCTAGCAGCCCCTTATGCAGAGAAGGGCATTTTTAGCTTTAGTGATTTTCCGTGCATCGACAGACGTTTATGCAAAAATATCGACGGTTCCGATATTATTAGGTTTTGAGATACGTTTTAATAAAACGGTGCGCTCTGTTAAGAAACTAATTTTACGATTTTACATGTTCATACTAGTGCCAACAGTTCATACTGATGTGTGCGCTATATAGTTTACTTATTTATTCGTCTAAGGTTCATACGTTTGCTTTCAGACTGGTTGGTACAAAGCTTACCTACCATTAACTTTCAATTTTAGGGCTTTTATCTATCTTTGCTCTATACTATACGTTTTATCTGGTACTGTCAGCGTAATTGGCTCACCGGTTCTTGTTAGAAATATAACAATGTTCAAAATCGTAACATAGAGAATAGAACGTTACAATTATTGTCAGCATAGTATAGGTTTTACACAGAAGTGACTTTCAGTTGTATATATCTATACTAATATTATAATGTTTGTTTGTTTGTTTGTTCTTTGTTTGAACTCGCTAATCTCAGGAACTACTGGTTCGAATTGAAAAATTATTTTTGTATTGCATGGTCCGTTTATTGAGGAAGGCTTTAGGCTATATACATCACGCCACAACCAATAGGATCGAAGCATAAATGAAAAATGTTGCAAACATGAAAAACCGTTGAAACTAAAACACGCGACCAAAGTCGCGGGGACAGCTAGTATATTTATATTTTATTTGGTATATTATGTATCTAAAATAATTCTATAAGGAATTAAATACTTATTCACAAACTGGCTACAGTTTTGCCTAATTTAAATTACTCAATCAATAAAAACAAACGAGTGATATAAATCATAAAAATTAACGTAAATTAAAAGTAGGGTACAACCAAGATAGTTGCTCCAGAAGTAGATACGTTTAAGTTGCCTCGATTGTAATTACTCTAGTTACACGGATGAATCACATGTTATTTCATTTATTTATCAAAAGACTCTATAACAACACTAAGTTGGCCGTGTTGCATGTCTCAGTGCGATTGCATGAAAAGGGAAGTTGCGATTAAAGCTTTTGCAGGACAAAATGTCCTACTCGGCGCGGCATCCTAAATGAAATTTATATGGATTAGGCAACTATCGCCTATATAAGTTTTTTTCCAAAATTTAGAGGTCTGCAAAAATCGCAAAAACTCTGGAAATATCAAAGATATTTGTTTTGTACTTTTATAAAATTGAAGATAATAAACCGCAGTAGGTACCAATCCGTTTAACAAATAAAGTAGTTTGCTTTTTATAGAGATAGGTACATATTAGGGGGAAGTCCCTTAACGCCGGACGGCACCTAGCGCCGGACACTCGTACTATTAATCCGTTCGATTCAAAATACAAGTGAGATGGGCGCGGGGGGCATACAGGTACAGGATCACGCGCCGCGCCTCGCCAGGGACGCACTCGGTCACGGCGAGAGCAAACGTTTGCTGTTTTTGCGCGAAATCACGGCGTCACCTAAATATCAATGTAAGTAATTCTAGTATATTTATGCATTTACATTTGAGTGGTATTCAAAGATAAAAGTAGTACTTGTATGTTATCCGTAAAATGGTAGAATATTATTAGATCTTTTAAACAATTTTAGTAGGTACCACCTAATGAACGAAAATGTCTGTCCCTTAGCACCGGACACTAAGTCGTCCCTTAGCGCCGGACAGTAAACATATTGATATTTCTTGTGAAAATTTACGCCATTTATTCTAATTATTTAATTTTGTTTTAGAGTATAGAAGAAAGAAGATAATTAAAATGGAAGAGAAGAAAAAGAGAGGAACTTGGGAGCCACAGAGCTTACAAACTGCTATTGATAAGGTTATGTCAAAAGAACTGAGTGTAAGACAAGCTGCAATGCAATACAATATTTCTAAAAGCACTATACATGATAAAATAAAGGCCCTAAATCGAGGAGAAGGAGTAACATTGAAACCAAAGTTAGGTAGGTTCACTAGCACCTTCTCAGCAGAGTATAGGCAGAAGAAAAAGAAAATGAAAAGAACATGAATGATAAAAAGAAGGAAATAAAATCTAAGTTTGAAGTAGCAATGGGAGGTAAAGGAAAGCAAACCAAAGGAAAGAGCGTAGACAAGGGAAAAGAAGCGACGAACGTGAAACCTAAAGGAAAGAAAGGAAGTGAAGTAGAACCTTTAACTGAAACATCTAACACAAACATAACAATTTGCGTAGTTTGCTTAGAAGACACTGACGAAGACTGGATCTAGTGCTCATCCTGTCGTGGGTGGGTACATGAAGCATGTGCAGACATTCCAGAGTCTGGAGATGGGTACATATGTGATCGATGCAGGTTATTTTGAAATATCCGGTGCTAGGGGTATGGCACAAATATTCGTCCGGTACTAGGTGCCACTTTTTAAAATTATATTTTTTGTTACCAAAGTTTGATTGATAGTATTAATTATTTTTAAGCAGAGGTTGCATTTTTGTTAATTTAATTTGATTTCTAACTTTGTTATCTAATATAAGTCATAATTTATTAAACATTTCTTAAAATATTTTTTGTTTTATTTATAAATAACCTTAGGTGTCCGCCACTAGGGGACTTCCCCCTAAGTAATTTCAAAATGTATGGCAACTATCTGGCTTTTATCCTAATTAAAAACCATATTCATCATCATAATAATCAAATTCAAACTCTGTACAAAAAGGTTATGTCTAAATAACTACAATTTACCTCTTAGCATTCATCACACATCCTCTTCAAACAAATTAGCTAAGTTAAACGGTAAGTAATCTATTTTCGAAACGTTTACGTCACTCGCGTAGTTATATCATAATATCAGGTCCGTTCCTTGTTGATAATATCAGCGCACTAAATTAATGGCCATTCTAAGTCCTACATAGCAAGCGACTGTGTAGCCTTTACGGATACAGACATTCACGCGTTGCGAAATTGCGATAGTAAATATCAAATGTAGGTATACTAAAAAGTAAAATGTATAGACGCAGGATTCAAGTGGGCGCGCACACTCTCTATTTTGCATTTGCGATAGCATTTCTGCGAATATTTTGCTTTGAAATAAAACTACAAACTTTAAGCGTTCATCACGTTTTTGCTTTTTCGTTTTCGTTTTATTGTAAGAAATACAAAGTAAGAGGTACTTTTTAAACAGCATTTAGTTTATATACTGGGAGATTACCTGGTAATTAAAACGATAGCTTTCTGTCTTTCCACTTTTTAGGGCGAATCATATATGTTATGACGTATACGAAGAGTTATCAGTTTGGCAATAACTAGATAAGCACATATTAACTAGAAGGATTGTCTAATGTCTAATGCACATGTTTACTACACAAAATTGCCACAACAAAAACGACGACAAAATGCTGGTCACAAGTCAATACGTAGTATTTTGTTTAGAGCATGCGCAAACTTCATGCAATCGCTTAAATATTATTATGAAAGTAACAGCGTATAGTCAAAACATTAATTGACACTTATCGTTGTTATTGCCAATTGTAGGTAATTTAAATAAATATTTTAAGATAATTATAATGATAAACCCAACAAAAAACACAAGTACGTCATAAGGTGCCTCACCGGACAAATAAAAACACATTATCACACCTAAATTTGATACTAAATCTATTTATAGCGGTGCTATTAAGGGTAAACCCATTTATCAACCACCATAGCAATTCGCGAACTGTTACTAAAATTTTCCTGATAGAAAAACCCCGATCAACACCTACCTATATTTGTGTTAATTAAAGGCTAAAAGAAGAGCTGTATGACCAAAACGTCAAATTAATAAAACAATAAAGTAAAAAAACTTAAATTGACATAAATAAATCAGAAACGATTAGAGCAACTACAAAATTGGTTCGTTTATCGACGTATATAATAGAAAACGGAGCGTTCGCATTAAAGCAATCAATTGGTGTGACGTGATTGATTGATAACAATCAAAATAAGTGGATTATAACAAATTGGCGATCCGATTGGTAGAGCAAAACTGGTCTGCTTGTAATAGTCACGCGATCTCAACTTCCAACATTTTTGACTCGGAATTTAAGTGAAGGTTCTAAGAAGATGATCATAAGAGCCGTATGGCCAGAAGCACTAAGAAGCAAATTTACAATTTAAAGAAAAATAAGTGGATTATAACAAATTGGCGATCCGATTGGTAGAGCAAAACTGGTCTGCTTGTAATAGTCACGCAATCTGAACTTCCAACATTTTTTACTCGGAATTTAAGTGAAGGTTCTAAGAAGATGATCATAAGTGCCATATGTTGTATGGCTAGAAGCACTAAGAAGCAAATTTAAAATTTAAAGAAAACATACTGTGACCCCTGAACCTGAAACGCAACTTAACTTTAAGACGTACTTGAATGTCTATCTGTCGCTAATTTACACCTTTATCTGACAGAGACGGCATGAGACTTAAAGGTGACTTAAAACTGATTCACTTTTCAGTATTCGGCCATGAGAATGGTAATTTAAAAAAGAAAAGGCATAGTACATTACAGGGCATTTGGGAAACATATAACTAAGTGATTTTCCAATCGATTGAACGGTACACTCGTTAAGTCACTGATGTAGGTCGAGCAAACAACTTTACGCGTGATTATTTAAGCCTAGATGTTTTCATTCACATTTAGACGTGTTTGGAATAGTTTTATTTGAACGATTCTGTTATTTATTTAGCCTTAAAAGATCTAAGGGTGGTGCCTGAATAACAAGGACTAGACATCTGTGTCTGTGGGAGAAGGAAAGTAAAAAAATATTACTATAGAATTTGTACCTTCGTCTGAAACTAAATTTAGCTGTTATTTATCTATTTCTCTACTATTTGAAAAACAGGCGAATAGATTATAACATTTAAATTTTTATGGGAATATAGTTATTTGCAGAGCCGAGCTGTCGTAGTGTTGCACGGAATATGTCTCCTATTCCGCGATAGCTAAAAACACTAAACACTCTACTAGAATCCAATCCTGGTCTGTATGTAATTGTTGACGGGTGGAAGGTGATATTGTTGAAATGTTTGGTGTTTTGTGAAAAGACTGAGTGACAGAGTTAATACATGTTTTATATACATAGTTTATTTTGAAATATGGTATTTATTTTAAGAATCAGTGTAATTGACACTACATGTAGTTCTGATTTTTTTTTGTATGAATAAATAAATAGTTCGCTGTAAATCCCTATCGTTTATTGACCCCAATCAAGACGTTTCACGTCAATCCTGAACATGATATTGTATTAACATTACACATCAGCAGGCACAATAAGCATGTCGGCTTATAAGCGATTGCATTTGACACAGCGATGTTAGCATGTAAATGACAGTATTAGTGACACAGAGTAGTAAGCAAATGGAGGTGTAAGGTACCTACAGGTTAAGGACAAAGACTTAACCCAGTACGCTCGACAATGTTAAACTGATCTATGACTACGATAAACACTGACTATTTACTATAATAAGCAACAACACGGTGTCCTTAGTAATCGTAAGCAATCAGATGAAATATACTATATACTTTGTTTTTGCTTAATAATTATGCTTTACATTAGCTACTGATCTAGAAAGCATTTAAATACGCAGAAATAGTTATTTTTTTAACACAAATGAAATAATAATTAATTGACATTAAAAGTAATCAAAACCAAATACTACGGTATCAAAATCTCATGGGAAAATAAAATAACTCTAATATTAAAAATGGTAGCAAGCATGCCCATTCCATTAACATATTACTCCGTGATTAGTGACGAGATCGTTTAATGACCAGACAGACGGCACCACTCAATCACTGGTTGTAATTGGAACTTGGCACAACGCCTTTTACGATTAAATTGTTCACAGGCCGAGCGTTCACTATCGATTTGCCGCCTAATCGCGGTTTGATATGACGTCAACTGACGCATAGCATTAACGCATCGGATGTAAAAGCTTAGTGATTGGCCGTGAGTAATTAAACGGTAGCTATCAAGCGAGATTATTGCAACACCTATATAAGGACTTGACGTAAATACTTTCAACGGGTTTGAATAGTAAGTTACTAACTCAAAGTCAATCTATCTTTGAGTAAAGTTATTTCAACGAAATGTTGGCAAAATCGTACCCAGTCTTTTATTTAGAAAACGTGTTCCTTCTAAGGGCCTTTTTTTTTGTTACAGGGTGAAAATCTAATGTCTTCAACCCACGCCGAGGGCACGACGTTGGGATATGTCGGACTTGCACCGACTAAAAACACCCCGATCCCGTCCTTGCCTTTGCCGGAGTCCCGGGTTCGCTAAAGCATGTTCGGCGGGGCTCCGGTCCGGTGGGATTCCTTATGAGGGCCTGCGGTGTTCTTATAGTATAATTAACACTTAAGTGCCCAACTACAGAGCCAAAAACATTCTTGTCTCTTAACACTTATCCCGTTATATCGCCATTGTAGGCCGCTTTTTAATAGACGTAATTAATTTTTGCATTTGAATGCGAAAATTATCGGAATGCTACTTTTATCGAGCAGTTAAAATAAGTTCCCTATTGGAGAAAACCTTACCAAATAGCCGTAATAGGTACATGTTAATGACATCGAAAACCAGTGGTAATAAAATTGATGATTTAATTAGCATTTTCCGTAATCATTACAACTTTTTATTATTACTTCGACAGTATTTCAATTTTATGCGCATAGTAAATAGTATAATAAAACATTACGGTATTTTTTAAGTATCGTTAGGTACTAAGTAGTTAGGGTGGCTGTTAGAGAACTCAATTATGAGTTAAGCTCGCCTACGTACATTATTATTATTTTTTTTTTTTTCAATTACTAGCAATCTTGTTAACCCCTCCAACTAAGCTAAATATGCGTGTGTCTGGAGTGGGTTCACGTCAATAGTGCAATGGGTGGGGTTCGAACCTGCGACCTCTTGATCACACGGCCGTCACCCTAACCATTAGGCTATTGCCGCTTTAGCAATTTATGAATACATTACTATTTTATCCGTTACGTGCAATAAAGAATTAAGTATTTTATTTTCTAAGTATGATTTACATACTTTTTTAGCAATATTTCAAACGTTATTTCCCTGCCTTGGCCACCATTGTCACCACCACCTTGTCACTGACCCCGCTCGAGTAACTTTGTCATTAATGAATTCGAAGTATCTATGTATTTTCTTTTCAATATAACACAATATCTATATAAAGCACTCGTGACGACCGTTTAGGTACTACATAGGCCTATTTAACTAGAGGCCGTAGGTATGTATGTATCCATCGAGAGCTGATAGGTTAATCCTTTGACCGCAGCGGCGATTCCACCTTATACCTATCTGACCTGTCAAACGCTGAAGAGCGCAGACGGGTGCTGGCTAAGTGCCAACTAATTTGAGACATGTCATCCACACGCTACATGTAAAGGATATACTTGAATAGGTACAATAACCCTATAACAAAATAGTTGAAAATACGTTCGATAGTAAAAGTATAGAATATTTCGAAGAAACTAGGTTTTGAACACCTCTGGAACCTTTTTAATAGACGAATAAATAACCGGGTAATATCTGCTTCATTTTTAAAATTCATCAACACAAAGATTTTATTCTGATTCCAATAACTTTGATTCGATGAAAAATATTAGGTACTCTATATCGATGACAATAGGCTGCGACAAATACGAAAGTCCAAACAAAATAAACAAAATATAGTTCGTAATAATCGCTCGGGTGGTCTCGATTCCGAATCTTCCGAGACGCCATATTTAACCTATCGCTGACAAAGAATAGAGATCCGATAACACGAACGAAATCAATCTCCATACATTTCACCGTTGAGTGAATGATAAAAGAGGGTAAGAGAGAACGATTCCTTACAATGGCACCCACTGGGTAATTGCTGCGAGGTACAGTGCATTGTCATAATACAATTGAGATCTATTGGCACATTTCTTGGAGGAGGATGGTCTAGTTATTAATCTCTTACACTTCGTCGAACATCTCTTATGTCCTGGCTGTCTGTTGCGATTATCCGGTGTGTACTTTTCGTATTTTATTTCAAGCTGCTCGATTTATTTTGCGCCAACACTGGTGCAAAATAATAAGCTGCAGATGAGATCGAGAGCAAATATCAGCAGAAATGTATATATGAACACTATTTAATAAATTTAATTAGGTGTTTGTTAACGTACGTGTATTTATATGATAATAGAATATTATGGCTCAACTCATAAAGATTAAATTTTCATGCTAGTATTTCTTCTGCGTGAGCGTTCGCGAGCGAATGCAAACGAATTCGCGCGCATTCTACGGTTTAATTGTTTTATCTATGACATAACAAATTTATCCATATCAACGTAAAGCTCAAATTCATCTGAGTTAAAAATGGGAGCGAATACGCGCGCATTCGTGCAACTTGGGAAGAATTTGACGCTTCGATTCTGCAGTATTGTGAATTGACCCTAATTGCAGTGTATTTTTAATCGAATAACCAATTCGATGCTAATGCACATTAAATCATGTGTATATTTTATCTGCAAAACCAGGATTAAAGCCAAAACTGAATTGAAAAGCACAAATAAAAAGGAAAGAGAAAGTGATAATTGAAACTATGCGCGTAAACGCTTTAACTGCGATTCAATGGAAATGGCCATTAAAATTTAAAGAGCGATCAGTAATAAGAATCCACTTAATTATGAATCAATGCACAATGGCGTGATAAGTGTTATTTACCGTTACAAAATTACAAACTTTATAGGTGCCTAGTCATTTCTATTAAAATCTCTATCTCTGTCTTGTAAAGTTAGACAGTGGAGTTTCACCTAAATTTCACCTATGGTGAAATAGTTATAAATCATTAATATCGACATAATATTATCCCCGTCCACGATCAGCAATGGACGGCTATAGTTATGAATATTTATTTAAAATCGTGGTACTTAAAGGACGTGAAAGTTAGTAATTATTAAAACGTAAAACTTATCCATTATCTAACAGATAAATATTAATAAAATACGAAATGACGTGAAAACCATTAATCCACAAGGGTGAGACGACTTTTTTAAAATTTTGCGGTGTTCGGGCTTTTCCAATCAGTGTCGGTCATATAGTCGTATAAGAAAGATTAGATAACTTGCCTACGTGAAAACTTTCATGGACAAAATTTTACCGGTTTTACGTAAGAATTAAAATGAATCGTAGGTAATCCATCATTATAAATTCATTATTCATTTGACGATCTAATTGGAGCATGACGAGTAAGTGATAGGTCTTTTAAACACGTGGCTTGGCTTCCGCTTTAGTGCTTATGAGTATCATTATTAAGTCACATATGACCAGTACCTACTTAAATAATAATAATTTCAAGACTATATTAATATTCATCAAAGTATATTAATATAAGTGATTTATACAAAATACTAGCGATCGACCGCGACGTTTACATATTATATGTACCTAGGTATATTTATAAATTATAGAATTTTTATTCTAATATCAAATCAGTTAAATTGATCATCACAATCTTTGACAGTAATTTTATAACATTATTAGAAAATTCAGAGTGAATAAAGTCATTAAACTATTTTTAACTTAAGTAACACAAACTAAGTCAGTAGTAACGCGTCAGTTTGTCGCACAAACTTACTCATGTTTGTGTGATAACATGACTACCTTAATTAATAAACTCAGAGCGTTCTCCTAAAACGGTTAACCCAATTGGCACCGGAATTAACAAGCTTCACAGAGATTACCAAATGTGATATTAATAGAATATTCATTGGGATCCAAGTGTTTTAAGGACATGTTTTCATAAACTAACTTAACTCCTGCAACATATGTATGCGTAAGTATTTTAGTTAGTTTGCAGTGCATGTGGAAATGAAAACAATTATAACATAACCTGCTCAACACCGTGAACATAATTATATGTTTTGCGCAAGTGATTCTTATGCTTGATAGAATACAAGTCAATGTCTGGGTTTACATGCACACCTAAATTCGTTCCATAGGATTTGAGAAAATTTATATTTAAGAACATTTACCACTAATAAAAAGACAGAACATACCTACCATATCCAACCTTAAACTATACCTCTCAAACGCCATCAATTCAGTTCCTTACTAGGTAATATACTTAATTGTCAGTTATCATAACTTGAAACAATAACAAGCGAAGTTTCCAACAAACTTCAAACATCAAAACACAGTAAATAAAATAAATGAGGATACTCGTCGAAAATGACGCACAGAATTAGCAAATTCAGTTATGAAGAACTGTTCGTCGCGCGCATACGAAACTGCATCTATTGTAATTCAACACGGCACAATAAAGTTGCAGACTTGTGGAGTGAATAACGTAGAAGCTGAGAACTGCCATTGACACTCTAAACAAGTTCCGCCCTAAGTTGCAACGCTACTCCACTACTCCGCTACACACTCGCGAGTTATTCAAGCGAAGAACAACTTAAATGAGACAATAAGTATCTAACTAATTGTTAGAAGTTGAAGTACGTTGGTAGCTCACGTGAAAACAGCTAGCGATCCGATGGGAATTTGGTGGCAGGAGCGGTGAAACATTTACGCTGTCACACGTAGGAAATCTTCAGTTTCAATATTGATCGAGAATTTGCGGTCGATTGGTCTGATTACAACACGAGCTCAATATGTACCTATTAGTTATAGAACTAAGGTAGAATATGGCAGTGCGGTTATCGTTTCTAAAAAACTTACACATAATATCAAGCCAGTAATAGTTTCTTGGCAAATTGTCTGGGAGCAAATTACAAAAGACGAACACGCGATCTAATTTCACGGTAATGGCGAAATACTTATAGCCGTCTAAAAACTGACTATAATGTAATAACATACTGGCGGCCTGCGTCGTAAGTTGCGTGTTTTTTCCAAGAATTTGTTGTATAGCTATCTGGGCATTTTGAAGGTTAAAAATAGGGGATGACTGGACAAGCGAACAATGGGCGCCTTCCGAGCATTCTCCAAGACTAGCGAAACGTGACGTTGACAAACGATGTCTCGGCGGTCGGGACACTTGGACAGGTGATCCTATGCGAACTGTCCATTCATTGTCCTCCTAGATATTTGGTTTAACGAAAGTTGGATGGATGGACTTTACCAATCTTTTATTTATTTTCGTAATACATGCACTGCTACCTTACTTTTAGAAGTAATACATATCAATATTTCTGGTTTTCACAAATTTATAACGTTATGTATATGTTGCGTAGTACATATTTTTTATTATTAATATATCCTAAAATCATACTAACCAAAACTAATAATCTGTATTAGTCGCGATAAGAAACTTTAATTACGAAATGGGAAAATACTTAAAATTTTATGAAAGCAACATCTTTGATAACACTTTAATATTCTAAAGAGTAAGACAAGCAAATAATGAAGACAATTAATCAACTCGCTATTAGTCCCGGACTGAGGACAAGGAAATCCTCTGAAATCCGAAAATTATTATTAATAATGAATTACTATGATTGATGGGATACTTCGTAGTCTATGGCGATGTAAGACTTTTTCCAAGGGCTAGAAAAAAACTTAACTAAGCAGCCAGCCAACCTGCTGAAGACGGTAATCAACTGAATACAATGCGTTGTCAACAATATTTATGTTTTCCTCGTCACGGAAACGTTCAACTTTACCACAAAGTGTAATCTCGAGCAGATTCGCAGACGACGCCAGTTTCGACAGAGTTTACATAATAGACACACGCGGGGAGAAAGCGAATCAGACTTAACCCGTAATCAGATTGTCTGTAAAGTCATATAAAAAGCACTTACCTGAAATCAGAGGTTTAAGAAATAAAGGCAAACCTCCTTGTTAAAAGTAAAATCACGCGTGACTGCTATACAACATCAATAAATTAACGCAGTATAAAATCTTGATGTATTTCTAGCTAATGAGTATACCTCTATTACAATCGAATAATAAATTTGCTCTGTAATTACCTACTGCTTAATGTTATTACCTCAAGGCAACATTGTCAGCAGACTTGTATATTTTAGTGAGGTTATAATGTTTAGTTTTTATTAGCTATTAGTTTTACGTCATGCAAATAAAGGTTAAACTTGCAACATAATCTCACAAATCTTTTGAAGAAAATATTAGACATTGAATTGTAAACAATGTTAAGAATTACCACAAATTAAATTCCCAGTCAGGCCTTTAAATCCATTACTCGAATAAGACTAACCTATTCTCCGTACATTTGTATTCAACATCTCAAAGTCGAAATGTTTCTTATCACTACGACTTGTGAAATCGAGCGTGTGTAAAATATTCGGGTGGAGAAACTTCACCACATTACTCGATAATTGATAAAGTTTCTCATGTGAGTAGTATGGTTGTGAGGGAAATATCGGTAAAACTGTTGGCCGCAGACTCGGGCCACGTTTGACTTCCGCCGGAGTTAAACGAGCTTAATCGGTCGCCCTGTGGATTGCTGACTACACACTGCCATTTCAAATTGCTCATCACAAACTGTCGACTATCAACAATGTTCATATATCTAGTATAGAATCTAGTATTTTGTATAAATTTATATTATTTCAATAAGTGATACCAAAAATTATTGAAATGAATATTATAAGTGTAGTAAGTAAACAAAAACAGCCTTAGGTACATTTTATATTTTCTCTAATACCTTCGACATCAGCAAACCTTGCCTCAAAAATATTGTACATATTAATTTGGTTACATGGTCCCAGACAAACATCAGTCTAGCATCTTGGTGTCGTAAACCGACATTAAGGGATTATGCTAAGAGAATCCATACGTAGCTCTGGTTACAAAGTGCGACTAATTCGTCTGTCTTTTACTTGTCGCGATAGAAGAATTCTTCCTTGGTCATATTTGCGTTTACGAGGGCTATTTAATTTTAAAGTCTGTGCGAAAAGAGAACCGTCGTGGCTTAAAATTGAATTAACATTAAAATCATTCCAAAATACAATCTAAAAACATTATATTCTAGCATAATTTTATAAATATTCAGATGTTACACTTGCACTATAATGACAACAGTGATTTTTCAGGTATACTTTTTTGTACTTAATGATTTATGTATCGGCAATGGTTAATTTAAATGTTTTGATAAAAACTTCGTTATTAAATGTTACGAAATATAATTTACCTGTTTGCGGCACAAACAAAATAAACAAACGTAAATGCTTTGACCTTAATCATTTAAACATCGCAGCTGTCAAGTACATAGGGGTTCAAATGTCAATTGCAAATTACAACCATTTGGGTATGTAACCCAAGGTAACCCTCTAGTTAATGTAAAACTACGTTAACCTTCATCCGCAGCTTTGCTCGGCTTTAAACAGGTAAAACATTTTTATTCTATTTAATTTCCGGACGTCGAAGGCTAGGTGAAGATCATTGGCGTTTCTACCCTCCTTGAAGCATATAGGCAAAGCTAAAATGATGAAATTGTTGTGCAAAAAGAGTTTTAAAAATTGTTAAAGTATTTAACTTCATAATGATTTTATATTAAACTTTATTTTGTAATAATATACCTTTCAAAGTGTAATTGCTTTAACTAAACAAGTTTTATATTTAGTTAAACGTAAAATACACGTACAATACTTAAAGTTGGGCTTGAAGATTGGACCATACTCCAACAAGATTATAACCACTAAATGTCTTCCCGTTCTAAATACGTGTATTTCCTCATTTCCCTACAATATAGTCTTTGTCCATTCAGTCTGAGACGTAATAGAGTACAATTGATGTAATCGAATAAACAAATGTATCTTTGTCTGTAGATACATACGATCAGTTTCTGGGAACAAACATCGTAAACGTCCAGTGGAATTGACCTTGAAAAGTTGCGTGGTGGTTTCGCTCCAATTAACGCAGCACGTGAGTCGCATCGCTTTCGTCACGTGGGACTGCGTGCAAATGCACAAACGTGACAGACAACAGTAAACACTTCACAGCTGGGTGTGTATTGCGTGCGTACGATGTTGCCATCTTGCTAAGTCGTACATTTCACAACAAATTTCGATTTTTGTTTTAATTAAGAAAGTTGCCCGAGTTTCTCATGTATTGAGATATCTAATACGTGATATACATGCAGATCTGCGTACCAGAATTAATGTCTAGGTGTTCTACAGTGCAGTACATTAAAATATTGATTACGCTTGCAAAACTTGTCGCCGTCAAATCTAAGGGACCATTAGACGATCAATCTGGCATCAGTGTAATCTGTGACCTTGGTTAGATTGATGTCAGATTGATCGTGTAAGGTGTTGATTGAAGTTAGATTGAAAAGGATCACTAATTATCCAGATATTTTAATTTTTGTCATCAGTCTCGATCAGAAGAAAGAGAGAGATCGATGCCAGATTGATCGTTTGATGGCCGCATAACAATTAAGTATTGGCTCTTCTTAATAGGTGCATAGACATTGTAACAAAATTATTTAAAACAAGCTAAGTAGCTTGTATATTAATTTGTGTGTAAACCGCAGACAGACAGGTTCTGGTGATGTTTTTTTACATAATATAATGCAATACTCATTCAGTATTTCCCGAAACCAGTTTTTAATATGTATTTATACCAGATCAATACTAAATGTCACAATCAAATGGTTGCTGACAAACACAAATTACATTAGTTCCCTCTAATTGTTATTCAATGGGTGTCAAGAACACAAAGGCAACCTTGAAATCTTCGATTTCAACAGTCACCGACCGATTGCCGAACTGCCGAGACCAACGTTTTTACTTTTAAATCACAGTAAGCAAATAACAGTTACAAAGATCGTTTACTTACCTATTGAACTAAGTAACTTTATCTTAGTTTTTATCTATAATATTAAGCCCAAATTTAATCTAATATATAAATATCTCGTGTCCAAGTGTTTCTTATAGAACTTCTCTGACCAGCCGTGCTTGACTGATTTTTATGTATTTTTTTGTGTATATTTGGAAGGTCTAGAATAGGTCGTAGGCTATTTTTATATCCGTAGCTGATAAGAGCGGCTCTTGCAAATGGTTTGCCGGGTCAACTAGTAGTCTATAGATTTATAATCACATTTTATTGCCCTATAGGCGTTTGCTAGCAATTTATCAAGCTCAATCTAAACTACGAGTTGCCATTAAGAATCCTCTAACACCAAACCTTATAACATTCTACCCGGAAGTATTTCATTCCTGGAACATAATATCTCCAAGCAGTCAGGTTTGTAATCACAACACTGCCGTCTACAGCCTATCAGTCATCAACATTAACAAACAACACCAATAAACTCTAAAAGTACTCATGGCCATGAATTTAACTATGAGTAAGCCACGTATCAACGCTCTAACCACACTATGTGTCACTTAAAGGATATTGGTCACAAAATGATTTGTAATACATCAATGTACAATAGAATTACTTGTCCCCATATAAAGTACGGAAAATTTGTAAATACGAGGTAATTGAATTAGGTACGTAAAGTTAATCATAATAATAATAAATTAATAATTTGTGTAATTGCATTACGTATTATTTTATTTTTTAACTATAAATTCATCGGCCTTATTACATTGTACGATAATAGTCGTTAGATTAAGATTATATTGTCAAAATCAAAGGTTCATAATGGTTCAACCACGACTTCTTCTTCTCTTTAATATGTTTACAGGTTTAAGAGGTTTATGAGGTTAAATATGCAATATATACACAGAACTAATATAAGATACCAGAATTAAAATGACGACCTTGACAATATGTAATATTTTGCAAAACTCAGAACATGTTTATCCGGTAAACTTTATGGCAGAATGTGGAATCTAAAATAGCGCAAGTTGATAACGTGCCATTTATACTGGCGTCTCTACAAAAGTATACGAAACTTGCCGTGTAGAGTGCAGCTCTATTGGCAATATTAATTTACTAACATGGCGAGCCAACAATGCACTGTACTGGCAAAATTCCAACGATCGGCTCCAGGCCTAGCCCTACCCAAACCAAATTCCATCGGAATATATCAGAACGTTTGATAAGAAACAAAGTCTTTCACGTGCCTTTTAACTTTGATCCGAGGATATCAGAATGTCAATATATGTTACGGCGATTCGTGATACTAGAAAGGCGACTAAAGGGACGTGAGAAAAATGCTTTGATTTTCAAGTTATATTCAACCTTTGTAGCTTCTTCATTTTTTTTACCATCCGTCTTTGTAACATCTACAAGTACCTATGTATCTAAAACATTCTTGACAGCATTGGTTTTGTTGTTAAAAATAAAGTAAAATATAACAAAAACTATTCCTTTTGTTGTATTAATTAGTAACAAGTTTTAAATCCATGTCAAAGTTTACTTTATCCACTCTACGGTCGAACTTAGTAAAGCTTCGTAGAGGCAACTTCAGCCGATTACTAAACCCCTGACTAGACTTCGTATTAGTTTTCTTTCGATTGCTTTAAAATAGACAACCAGGAAGTTACGCTACATTGCAAGTGAAACCCGTTTTGCCTGGCCAACATTTTAATGTACAGATAGGTAACTTAGGATATACGGCGACAATTGGCGAGCGTTTCATAATCTTAGAAGGTGCAACGTAAAGCAACCAATTTGCAATTTATATTAGTTTGGAAGTCTTGTGTAATCTTAAGGAAAATCTTGGAAACATTGCTTTTGTCAGCATTATTCGATGTTTGCGTTCGAGCTCAGCACATGCAAGTTGTGGCACATCATTTCGAGACGGCTGCGCTTGCGTAAAGTCAAAGGCCCGTGACCTTTGCTGCAATAAGCAAATCATTTCAGCAATGCATCCTTGATCATATATGTATTCGATAACTTCTAAGAAATTACTTAAAAGCCGCTATCTTGGTGCACGAATAATTACGTCAAAAGATTTGGGCCAGATTTTATATCCACTTCTAGTTTAGTAAAAATAGCAAACATTATTCTACTTCAAACATTTGTATTTAAATATTATCTAAACCTACTACTGAATAAATTAGCACAGTGTAACTAAATGTTTATACTTGAGTATGTATGCACTGAACACATTATTTCTTATTCAATCAATGTCATAACAAACTAGTTTTCAGCTTTCTACAAGTCACGTGTATGTAACAAAAAACCTTCATCTCATCAGTGCCTCATTTCTTATGTGTCATCTTAATAATACCTTACCTGCTTTCTTTAAATAGTACGTATTATATAATAACTGTTTGAATATATTGTGCGTTTTCTTTATCTATTATAATATTTTAATCCCGAAAAAGGAAACTGCTATTGCATAAATCAATTCTGGAACAAAAGTTACTCATCTTCCGATAAATCTCTCTTGACAGTATAAACGATTATTAAAACATCCTTGATCTCTTTCCTTCTCGAAACCAAGTGTCAAAAATGGAAACTTTTAAAGCATGTTCGGCGACAACGAGAGCTGCGCTAAGTGCCAATATCAATTTAACGTGCGGGAGACGTCATCAGGAAATGTTGGACGAGAGCCAAGTGCTCAGGGGAGCCAACTCCGGGGTGGTATGGGCCAGGAAAACAAGCCCCTGCCTGCTTCATCCAGTGGGTAAATAATTCTTCTAAAGCCGCTTGCTCAATGCTAGTTGCGATCAAAAAGGTATCAAAACTTGATAGCTTTATCAAACTGCGGCTATATGGTGCGGTATTAAACGAAAATATGATAAACTGAGCTAGTGAACGTTATTGACGATTCTATTCGGGTAGAGGAAAAATGCTTTCCTGTTCGTGCTTAAAATTACTATGAGATTATTTGGAAACTCAATTTAGACGTGGAACTTAGTGGTGGGTATAAACGTGTTTGATAATGTAGTTTTGAAATTCTTATAACATTTATCTTTGAATCTAGAGCTGATGGGGAACCGCGTGCAGCTTCATCATTTTCATCATTACGTAACGTTCTTTGCATTGCATACCCAACCGGTTTATTTG
Source organism: Diachrysia chrysitis (assembly GCA_932294365.1). Taxonomy (NCBI): domain Eukaryota; kingdom Metazoa; phylum Arthropoda; class Insecta; order Lepidoptera; family Noctuidae; genus Diachrysia; species Diachrysia chrysitis. The sequence continues at coordinate 10,098,093 of OW028656.1, read as the reverse complement.
ATTGGAGCATGCTTTAATGTGTTGCTGCAGAATGCTGATTACACAACAATATCAATATATACCTACGTACAGTAAACGATGCATAGGGAGTGGTTTACAAGACAATAAAATAAAAAAATGTAGTAACGTTAAGCAGCATCTTAAATATTAATAGGTACGTAGCATGTCACAAAAGCTTCAGACGAGTGTTTGTGAATATGGAAAATCTATTAAACGCAATACACAAACACATAGAAAACAAAAATAATTAAAATACTATCACCGGAGTATGCAAGCTAGGCTTAAGATATTACAGAAAATAATTAAGTTAGATAGACTTCACGTTTTAAACCTTACATGTAAACGTAGCCTTATGCAATAAAACTTGTTAACTATTTGTATTTGTATGAGACGGCTAGCTAATGCCTGACGGAGCACTTTTGTACTGTTCATAAGAAAACAACACGATAATGTTGTAGCTATGAAAACTTCGCAACATTGAAGAATAAGATAACATTTGTAAGAACGAAGACGTAGTCTACTCGACATGAAATATAAGTAAGTATACACATAGCTAATTATACAGAAGAGTCCAATACTGCAGATAATCAACGAGAAAAATAAAATCAAGTTTAACATTACAATGATTTTAAATTTCAATGAATTGTCATTGAAATGTGTTGACTTTGCTGAGGGGTCGCCAGTATAATGCACTAAGCAGAATTGCTAATCCTTTCACCGCAATAGTAAATGGAAGTTGAAACTAACCAATCAACAGCGCTGACACAATTCACGACGTGCCACCTACAAGATCGAAGATCAATAATATTATTGTACCAAAACAAAAACAATTCAGAGAACTAAGAACTTTCTTTAATATTAAATTCTAGAAAGTTCAATTCTAAATTTCGACTGGACGGTTCAATATAATAATATAAACCTTTAACTGTACCACTGATGAACAAAGGAAACTTCCCATGTAGAGACACGTTAATCAAAATATGAAAACAAAGGGTACCCAATGGCTAGGTCATGTCAATTAAACAGAGTAATTAAAATATCAATATTAAAAGTCTATGGCGATTAACTACCGAATGGAAACAGTTGCAATTAATGAAAACAAAGATATAAACACAAGCATGGTGCAAAAAAAACACTATTTTACACCGGACAGGATCCCACTTCTTGTTTACATAATATAAAGTAACTAGTTCTAGACTGAACGCGAAGGTATTTGCATTAACTACACAACACACTGACAACACTTGGGAGATAGTAAGGTTGATAAAAAAGCTGTCGAACATAATTCCCAGCACCTTATTTATTATCGGGTTACTTAGACAGTTTTATTACAAAAGGTGTAGGCAGTACCAGACCCGTAATACATCCAATAAAACAACCTATATAAAACGTATCTTAGGTTTAAGTATAATTTAGAACGATTACGAACTATCTAGCACGTGTATTTTGACAGTTATGTGACAATGTAAAATGTAAAAAGTTTAAATAAAGTTTTTATATAATACATTAACACTTTAAATATGCTGGTATTTGAGCTAGCTATTAGAGCTCAGCAATACATTTTAACATAGTTAGATAGTTTACATTCCATCAGGATGTTATCTTAATTGTAGTGTGGTGTGATTAAAACATGTAGCACGTAAGGCTCAGACCTCAGCGACATTCAACGCAATATAAATCTTATAACGGAAATTCACACACGGGTAAACATTAATCCCTAGGATTTACAACCAAGTAACAGGTACATTAAACGTAAAAGGAAATGGGAGAGTAGTATTTTGGTTAAAACTTAAATTATTTCTAAAGAGAGAAACCACGTTATAGAGATACAGACACTAAGAAATGAAGATAAAGAACGCTAAGGAACATAAATAAACCTACTTGATTTAAACATTTAACACATGTTTTATTTATGAAATTGTAATAGTAATGGATCTCCATTTTAGTAAAATAATAAAAAAAGCAATAATACTAAACAATAAACAATTTTTAGTTGGAGAAAGATACTGAGACAAAGCAAGCTAGAATAGAAATAAACATCAAACAAAATACGACGCTTCTGAACCGCACAACAAATTGCAATACGAATTCCTCAAATAGTGGCTTCATTCGCTTGAACTGACACGACCAGACATTCATCTATCTCTAACCTCGAACTTTTAGAAGATTTTTTTGATACGCGATTTCTATCCCGATATTTGTAATCTGTCTAAAACAGACTAGAGCGAAATTTCAAAATACAAATCATTCTAATAGTAGAAGTTTCTACTATAATTTTGGGTTTTAATAAGTTGACATCCACAAATCAACATTTCACGAGTTTAAATTATAAATTACAAACTAAATGTACAACACTAAACACGAGCTCCGAATAAATATACGTAATGAATCTAGTGACGTTATTTCCCAGGACACCAAAGCGTCGCTAGTTTACCAGTACCGTACCCGTGATGAATGAACGTTTAATTATCCCCGCTATATTTTGTGACACTGTCCACTTTATAAAGGAACGTCGAAACGCTGATAATATTTTATGGTGGAAGAACGCTAAGTAGCTTTGAATTTAACACTTGGACCCATTATCCTGATGATCGGGCACGACCATTATTGGTGAAGGAGGAAAATTACTTCCGAGTCGCCACACGCAAATCGGGCGCCACGCGAGCATTAAATATTATGCTAAACATTTTAGCGCGGTATACTGCCCGTTGCTACGCTGCTTAGCACTCAGTGGTCCGAGTTCAAACACGTGGTAATACAATTTACGGTTTGTGTATCGAATGAATTCTGTCTATTCAATTATAATGGCTGAAGAAACTATTTGTTATTTTGTTTTGTTACCTAATAACACCGAATGTATGTATTGTTTAAGGTACTTTAATATATAGTATTGTACATTATTTTGGGTCTACGTACTATATACCGTTGAAGAAATATATAGTACGCAAAAATACTATATTGGAACTTTCGAGCTATATTGAGTTGAAAACGGTGCCATAAAGCGTATTATGATACTTTTAGTGTAAAGAAAAACTTTATTAAAAGATACAAAGAAGTGCAAATTATATGTACCGTTAACAAACATACTTTTATTTTTTATACGTTTCCATTAAAAAAATAAATAAGGATACTGTATTTTTGTAGTGTATTGTTTGTGGAGGAATTGGTGGAGCTATCGATACTCTTCAACACAAAATAACATCGATTACAAAACAAACTGAAATAATTATTCAACGTGATTATATCCAATCATACAGCAATAACAATTAATTATTAACAATAACTTCAATCTAACATGCCAATTATGACGATGGGTTTATTTAGAAACTGAATTGTAAAATAGTTTCGACAGAACATATTTTTATGATCAACAAAAACATATATACGTGAAGTAAGAATTTGTCTGAATATCATGATGTACCTAATAATCTGAAATTGTAACTAGTTTGTGATTATATTAGTTTAGTACCTAAGCGCTGTTCTAGGTTAGCAACGCTACAAAAACGTTAAAGGTCTGCCGCGGGGCCGCAGTATGTACAATTATTTTCTTGAACAATAATCTTAGTTATTTAATCACAGGAGAAATCGCAAACCATTAAAAATGTATTAACATTTGTGGAGTAATTGAAGACGAGTGACCTTAAAGACTGTAATAATATACTTAAAGACTTATACAACAACAAAAAACTTCGAATGTTAAAAAGCAAAAAACCCAGAATTTAGAACGCTATTTGCTAATATTTACTAACCTACTAAAGATGATCTACATTTTGTATAAATAAAAAACTTGCTTTTGAAATGACACAGATGAAAAGATCTTGATGATTTAACATAATCTAGATCAATGCTAGTCCATAAAACTCGAAAATCGAGTTAATAGTAAATTATATTATTTAATAACAGTAACTGTGGAAAACTAAGAGATGAATGGAAGCAATATAGGCATTGCGCCGTACCCAAATAATTGGGAACATGGTAGGGAGATGGATGGTCGAAAACTTAAAGGTAGAGCAGTACAAATAACGTAGGAAAATTAATTGTAAAATACCTTTTTCTTCTATTTTTTAGAAGTTTTATTAGTTAAGAGTTTAATTTTGTAAGTTTGTATATTTTTAAAATTGTAAATAATATATTTATTTCATATTATAGATAATTTACACCCAGACACAAACAAATGATTATACTACGACAAAGATGTGTCCTGGGTGGGGAATCGAACCCACAACCTCCTGTTTAGAAGTCAGGGTCTCTAACCTCTAGACTAACAGGCCAGTCTATACATAAATCAATAAAGGGTTGTAGTTCCTTCTTGGATGAAATAATTCTTATAAGCATGGTTTATACAAATACTGTTAATAATGTGGGTAATATTATTCTTGTTTAAGATTATAATATGTGGAAAACGATAAGCTCAGATAATATAATATGAAGCTCTCGTCTCGACATATTGAGTATCGAGGCTTAATACACTTGATAAATTGTGCTAGAGAATAACTTTCCATATTTATATGAACTAGTTTAAGCCAGCAAAACTGACGGATCCTAACTCATTTCGGAATAACTAGTTTCGCTAAGAACGAGTTTATCAACAAGTCACGTGTTTCTTGTAACATAAAATAATCAGGATTATGTAATCCTTCTAATCAAGTGCTGTTGCCAAGCATATTTTAGGTCGAAAATGTAGCTTTTTACTAAAAGAACTGTTCGAATTTCCCTCTCATTCCCTTTTACGGCGATTGGCGGTTGTTATAATAACAAAAAGCACTCCGTTTCTTTTCCTAATAAACTGATATAAATAGTCCCATTGTTGCTTACTTGTCTTATATAGTTACTCGAAAACAACAATATGTATCACCGTTTGTTCGTATTGATTATCATAAACATGTGCATTTCAGCGGAAAAATACATAAACATAGTCTTCCTTATTCAGCTTTGCATTATATAAATTATAATAAATAAAATTAATAATATTTTATTAGTTTCACTATTATTGTGTTACAGGGCTGTCGATTCGAATAAAATCGAACAAAAAATAGTAATTAAAATATTTTCCGTCGTAGGAATCCTTTCTTGCCAATTTCTTGGCAACTCCGGTAAGAAAGTGTTAACTTGATAACGTTTTATCACACGTTATAATTACCTGAGAATATTAATGAAGCGTCTTAACCAATACTTGGTTCGCCACAAAAAAATATGTTCAACAAGAACACATTAAAACTAACCATTAAACATGAATAGATTCCTTTTAACATATTGAATTAAAATAGCATCTTAATAAAGTAACGTGTTGCAATGCCGTCAACCTATTGTCTTTTTAACAATTATAGGTAGTACACACATCATAAATTCGCAATCAAATATGAGCACACATAAATCGATTTCATATGCAATAAAACTGTGATCCATTAACTCCGCTTCACGTCGAATTATAATGAAGTAGAGTTGTAGAGTATGAAGTATTCTCTTGTGGAGAACAGTGCCTATTCCGAGGCGCAATATCAAGTCCCCCAGGCGGCAGGCCGGCCTCAATTGTTTAATCGGCGAAGTTCCTCGATACAAGCGCGGCGACGCGGAAAGTTCAGCTACAGCTGATAGCATGCTCGTTTCGCTTAATGTTCCAACGTTCCTCCAGTGCACTCTATGTGTAATTACTGCACATAAAGACTCAATGCCGACTCTCATGTACAACCGTTAACTTCTCACGGATTTGTTCAATCGTAGTGCAGTCAGGTCATATCCGGGTCCCATGTGTATTATAAAAAGTTCAATAGTACTGACATGGGTATTGAATAAGTTAATTATTACTTCTGTTTTATGCCGAGGTTCTTTTAAACATGAAACGAGTCAGCATTGGTAATTAAAACAAGTGTCTCAATGACGTCATCTATTACAAAATACAACCAAACTTTGCAAAGTAAAGAATCAAGTATTTTTTATGCTATACGCAAACACGTTCATTTACGTTCACTCCCTCAATTGCTTGCTGGAATGGACTGGTGAATTAACTATTTATGGAACAGGAAGACATCAATGATGAATTAAATCGTTAAGAAATAGCTTTTTATGTGTCCGGGATTCTTGGACAAGCTCCAACCAATTTCTAATGGATTAACATTTTGTTTTTCATGAAAACATCATAATTTCCGTAACTTTGAAAACATATTAAACTACTTCGTATTTAGGCAAAAATAGGGTAAAAGAAAGAGATTCTTTGTAAACATTGGAATTAATTCTTACTGGTTTAATCTAGTGCAAATACAATACAAATCGAACGTCATGGATTAACAATGGAGTAAACAACAATGGGATAGCTAGATTTAAGATGGTTGTTAGCAACCGGTGCACCATGTCCTGCCGCGCGACGCACGTCAATGTAAACAAAGGGTACGTCTAAACAACATGGCGCGTAATCGACACTAGTAACAATTGTGCAAAATTAACATCACTGGCCGCGCATGGAACTATAGACTCTAGTGTTCGAAGGTTAAGGGTTAGTGTGAGGGCAGATAAGAGGTTGCCGGTATAGCTCGGTGAATGGAGCGCGGCGCAGTGCCGGCTGCACGCTTCCGACGGTGACGGCCGTCACGGCTGGCGAAGACGTTGATATCGGCGACACGTTGTAGGAGGAAACTGTCTGCTTATCTTTCACACCCGGTGCGTCTGCACCAAGCGTTGTACGCTCCGCTAATAGACTGGCCATTTGTCAAAATACTACGCCTTACATGGCGTTTCGTTTTAAACGAAACTATAATTCAAAGTATATAAGATGATAACTCATTTCATCAACATTTCATTCATAGTCGTATTTCTGAAGTATTGGTAGATTCAAATTGACGTGTAAAAGTGCCAATTGTGGCCCATTTCCGTAACAAATCCAATTTCAGTTGATTGCTCTTCCAAATTGATGAATCGTAAAAAATAAACAAAAACAATTCCGTATAATATGAAATCAAGGAAAACGCTGTCGTTGGATAGAGAAAATGTATAAGATCGGACTTGACAGGTTTAATGGAAAGCAATCGTCTTTAAAGAGTATAACATCATAAAACAAGCTGCAATAAACGTTTGATCTAAGAGCGGAGATAAACCGACACAGGACACGGGAGTATAAAGTTTAAAATAACCGGGATTGAGTGCAGACAGATCGTTTACAATGCATCTCGGGAATTTGGTTGTACAATGGAGTATTTCTATAGTATGAATATGATCGTCGTGCTTAGCGTATGTATTAATGCTATCGACATTTCAATCGGACGGTAGCACGCCGACTTGGCTATGGAGCGGTCCACATAGTGACGTCAGCATGTAGGGCATATCCGATGCGGTGTCAAACGCACGTTTCCGGTTACTTCCGCAAATGACGCTATGGATTTATGTAAACCTACCAACATCATGCAAATTTGATAAGGTGTATTGAATCTTAACCTATTTTGTACGTTAAATAGTCAACTTATCATCAGTAAACTACTTTATGAAATGCTTCTTTGTCATAGGTATGGCATGGAATAATAAAATTAATAGTACTGTATCAGCTCGTTGCGTTAATGCTCCGGCGTAATCCGCTTGGATTTTATTTACCCGCGCGGTTAGTTTTAAACATGCGATCACATTTAACATGTTAATTTAAATGGATAATTTAAAGGGCAATTATGTTGTGCATTAAATGCTTATGATAAGTAACCTATTAAACTTGATTATGATTCATATCGTATTCGTCTATGTAGCCAAAGAGGAACAATCCCGCCATACCTACATTGTTTTGTTATATCTATTGAACGATGTAGAGAAAAGTGCCATTTAGTTTTTTAGATAAGTATCATAACTACTATTTCCGCAAACTCAACGGGGAATATAGTCACGTAATATCTACTAAAATGCGCGGAATAAAATTAAAGGCATTGCCTGAAATATTACAAACATTAAATCATAAGATATTCTTGGAAAATTTTAGACTTCGAAAAGTCTTAAACTACATAGTTACAGAGTATTCGATTGCTCATCTTTTTCCGCGAAACCCATTGTAATTACGTAATGAGTCATTAAGAAAACCATATTCGCAAATATAAAAACAAGAGTCATCTAAGTGAACAGGTGCATCGGAGTTCTGATCTCCGTACAGCACAATGGCTGTTTTGAACCGTGAAATTTCTCACGGCTCATTTCTCATATAATAGATGTATAAACAGAGGTACTATAACCTATCAACCTTATTTACATTGACAATACATTCGCCGACGACCTCGTGTCGGTAAAAACGTTTCGCTATCTTTGATGGAAATGTGACGTACCTGAAACAAGAAAAGAGATCGGTTAGACATTTCATTTACGACTATATAATGATAAAGATATAATTGTATTCGCATTTAAATGTAAACTTTAACATTCGAACAAATAACGTTCTAAAAAGGTTGTCATACATTTTTAACGACGCGTTAACTCGTAATCAATATCGGTGCCGCGCCTAATAAAGATTGAACACTATCGCCTATTAAATTTCCTGAATAACCTTATTATTTGTGCATGTAGTAAATACTCTACGTTATCGAATAGATATCGAGTTTAATATCGTTAAGCATCAAAATCCCAGCTTCGTAACTGATGTGCACGGATATCATTAGAGTGGTCGTCACGACCGCAGACACGATCGGTCCACACTAACGTCGCTTAATTGTAATTGCTATAGAATCGCAACTGTTAAATGCTAACCAAATACTGCTGTTTCGGTACATTGCAGGTGAATTATTTATTTAATTAACTTTTTTTATTTGAGTTCGTTAGGGTAACGATTTACTATTTTGTTTTAGTACCGTTTAGAATTTTGTTGTTAGAATATTTTTTATTATGATTAGAAGAGCTGCAACACAATAATGTACGTCATCAGTATATATAATTTTAGAGCTTGGCATAATAAATAAATAAATGTGGACAACATCACATACATTGCTCAGAACCCAAAGTAAGTAGCTAAAGCACTTGTGTTATGGAATTCAGAGACAACGAAGGTACCACAAACACCCAGACCCGAGACAATGTAGAAAAGTGGATTTTCTACATTGACCCGGCCGAGGATCGAACCCGGGACCTCAGAGCTGGCGACACCTTGAAAACCGGTGTGTACGCCACTCGACCACGGAGGTCGTCAAAAATAAAGACAGTAGCTTTATTCATCTGCATACGTTCAAACCGAAAAAAGGATCCAACTCATAATATACAAATTGAAATAAACGAACCCTTCACAATCTGTCACAACATTACATTAAAATGATACCCGGTATTGATACAGCAGGGCGACATCCCTATTTAAGTGGTATTTATGTAAATATGTCAAAGTAGAGTAGAGTCGCAGCGTCACGAGATTAACGATGTACCCGCCTTAGGCGACGTGTAACCCTCAGCATGATACTACAAATATATTAAATGTTCATTTTATGAGGAATGGATGTTTGTATGTGCACACCGGCTTTAGACAACGTTAATGCCAGAACACTAGTCTACTTAACAAATTACCTAATTGACGTAGCAGCTTAGCTTTACTTTATGTTTCAGTGGTACGGTTTTAGTAACAGTAGCGATGTTTATTTTAAACAATGGATTAATAGAGCGATGTTTCAGTTTATCTCGTAAAAAACATGATCAGTGAGATATAATGATGTTGAAAACAATATTAATAAGAAAATTATGTTATTATTAATAAGTAGGTATATTATTATTTATATATTTTAATGAATCAGAAAAAATTTAAGGATAGATTACACCAAAGTTAATCTACAAAACAAAATAACCTTTTACTTTATCAGCCGTCAAACCGTCTCATAATACAAATCGAAGAGCTTCCAATTTGACCGTACAGCGTTTAGTCCGAGCTCTGGGATTTGCTATTTTTGGACAACATTTATATCTCACTTTGATCAAGAAGTATAAAGTAAGTGCTCGCATTTTCCGACAATTCTAAATCGCTTTATTCGTTGTAGTGGGCGGAAAAAAGAAACGTTTGACATTAAACTCACAGCGAGATACTATTCTCGATTAAAGGCTGTCGATACGTCGGCGTTGCGGCAATGACCGTATTGCTATTGCAGAATTATTCGCACCATTATCCTATTACAACATTCGATTCACATAGTACAGAAAGATTAAATGATAATGCGGACAGCATCACATACATTGCTCAGAACCCAAAGTGAGTAGCTTAAGCACTTGTGTTATGCAATCAGAGACAATGAACGTAACACAAAAACCAAGATCTGAGACGATGTAGAAAAGTGGTTTTCTACGTTGACCTGTCCGAAAATCGATGCCAGGACCTCAGTGAGAGCGTCACCTTGAAAACCGATGTGCACGCCACTCGACCACGGAGGTCGTCAAATAAACTTTTTATAATTGTAACATGCGTTATACGAGTATATATATATCTAGATCTAAAAAATGTATTTCTCAAAGACCAGCAAGTCTTTCTTAGTATTCCCCTAATGAGTTTGTAATTCATACGTAAGTACTCATAACTCTAATATACGTCATAGTGACACAATAGGAGCGCGTCTAATCCATGACTGAATGTCCCTATTCTGCTCACGTTAAGCTTGTAATAATCTCATGGCATTACATCTAAGACAGTTCTATGATCTTACAAGAAATAATAATGAAGATGAGTTTACAATAACCAGGAACAAGAATAGGATGTCGGTGGCATTAAGAAACGAAAACAAAGGAGTTAGTTTAATTACAATAGTACCGTAACATATAAATAATTAGGAATATAAACATTTAGTTCAATTTACACAAAAGCACGTGTATGTTGACCTTATCTACATGTCACACAACACATATAAAAGGACTTGAATATCTAGAATAAATAACATTAAACATATTGCCTTACTAGAGTACGGATATAGGATAAGAAAGTAAAATACACTGAGCTCTGTCGAAACTGCCACATCCTATCCACTTTATAGGTCATTTCATTTATTTCATTCACTTATTCCCATCGTAGGGATCTCCAGTTACGACCGAATGGGGTTCACAAAATAACCTAATTTTATCTGAATAATTCTATGTATCTTTTCAATTTAACAAATTAAACTGTTTGGAAAAAAATCTCGAATGATCCACTGATTTGATAATCAAAAGTTTACGTTGTTGTATTCCCACCGTGGTCATTTTCACCTAATTCTGAATTCAACAACTAATGACTCGGCACCTAAGGTCCTCATTTCGTACGTGATTATATTTGCATAAGAGCGAGAGAGCCCAAGTATCTACTGACACAACAAATTTATTTGAACGTGACAATTTCCAAAACCGCATTTTCAATAACATATGTGATGGGAAATAATAATGTGCATTATACATTAATGGGAATCGAACGATAATATATTTAATATTCTCTGTGCTGCGTTTAAACTGTGAAATATTTGGTACGTCACTATTTTCCGGTGCATTTCCCGCGTGCTCTATAATGTTCCGTGTGAAAGACCCTGATTGCTGCGCGCCCTCATTATCGAGGTCATTATGATATTTTATATAAAAAACTGCAACAGTTTACTTACTCTATTAGCGAAGCACTTCGACCATAAAATACCTGTTTATTTAACACAGGAATTTATTCAATCGGTTTGTAACAAGCAATGCTATTTAAACGAATCTGTAATCGTTGTCGATGAATAAATAAATTGAATACAATTGACATATTTTGACCTTTTTATATTAAACTTTAATGTTTATAGAATGTTAAAAGTACGTATCTAGACAGTGCCATTTTCAAAACATTTTCGTATTGTGCATAGTACCTATCTTTAGACAAAGTATCTATTTAAATGTATGTTTTTGCTTACAAACGCATTCACTCAATTCACAATGTCGAACAATCACAATTCATTGGCTAATGTATTCGTTAGTTTAACTCATCTGGGTGGAATCGTACAAACAAGATTACTATGTACAAACAGAATAATAGAAATGACGCAGATACGTACTGGAGAAAGCTAAAATTAAAGTTTGACGCAACTCGAAACAAGCACGTTTGGGAAATTCCATACATCGCAAATCTTATAAAATCCATAGGAACTAATATAATAAAGTACAAAAGTTTTTTAGTTGAGCGCGCTAATCACTGAAACTGCCAGTCGGAATTGAAAAACAAAATATTTTTTGATAGTCCAATTCTCGAAGAAGTTTGTGATTTACCATTACGTTACTTGCCTTGGGAGAAAAGCACGGCAAGTGATGCCGCGGAGCGCAGCTAGTCGTTGATTATTCTTAAAAATCATAATCAAGTACTGCAAATATACTTACGAAAGCTGACATATAGAGACTGCAAGTCGCGGCAACAATTTACATGTGGTTTAATATTACTTTTCTGAACTGCACCAAATAGGTTCACTGTACACTGTGCACTTTACATTCGTACCGTATTACAAAGTATGCATACGAAGCATAAAATAATTCAATACCAAACATCCAAATACACAAACTTGCGCATTTATAATATTGTTGGCGTGCACAACAGGTGCACACTGCATAACGAACAAATCTACAAGCAACACAGTTGAATAACAATTAGTGCCAAAACTAATTAATGATAAGTATAACTTCTCAGTTCTCCGAGATAATTTAACAATTATTTGGGTTGTTATTCGACTAATCCAAACAATAAGCGAATTAACCGGTACATATGTAACTGCAATTCCAAATTGCTTGCTTAATTAGTCAACGTCGATACACTAACAGGGCAATAAATCATTTGCCAGTCAATTACCGCTAATTTCGATTTTGTGACACTCCATCTATGTGTGTCGTTAATTTTACATTCGCGTTCGAGTTTCGTGTGGTACGAACGTAAATTATATTTCAGCTAGTCCAAACATGAAATAATTAACTAGAGCTATGTTATGAAATGGCTGTTATGTTTTGAACTTTATAATCACATTGTTGAGACCCCTAATTGTATAAGTACGTTGAAATTATAAACCATATTTTAACAGACGAAGCTTAAGAAAATAAGTTAGAGAGTCTAAAGGGTGTGCTCATGAATCGCTAACTTCAACCTAATACCCATTTAAGTACCTAACTCTAAAACAACATTTGCCTAGTCTAATAAACTTCTAACGTAAGCTAGGTCAGGCTTTTCGATAAACACGAATGTATTAGCATCAACACCGATTAACTTTAACGAGTTCTACATATTTCATACTAACTTGCGAAACTATATTCAGGTAATATCATACTAGGTGTTTCCCGTGGCTCCGCCCGCGTGGATGTCGGTTATCGCGTCTATAAAGTATGCCTGTTCTTTCTCAGGCTCTAGACTATCTGTGTTCTAAATTTCATTTAAATCGGTTCAGTGTTTTGGCGTGAAAGCGCGACATACAGAGAGACAGACAGAGTTACTTTCGCATTTATAATAATATTAGTAAGGATATTTCTAAATATGCGCCAGCAATTACATTAATGACTACAACAAAAAAGGTGAATATAAATATAAAAACTTTCGAGTGATACAATCAGTGTTACGATTTCCATTCCCAAATATAGTTGCGTCACACTGAAGTTACATCGTCCGAATATAATTAGTTTTAAATTCAACATAGCATCACCTAACCACATAATAGATTCTAACTAACGACGTACCTAGTAAAACTTGAAAGTGTCATTGTGTAATTTGTATGCAGGGGATAAGACGGTGTCGTCATAAAGAGAAGACTCTTACTGCATTGTAAACGTTACCTCGGGACCAAGAAATTGTTTTATTGTACAAGTTTAGGAAGCACCGGGAAACGAGTGACGCCTCTCCTTCATTAAAGAATTTACGTTTTGCATAAACTGCTTTATTACTAAGCGCGGTAATTAACCGCAATATAATTTCACTCCGCAATTAAAAACAACGTTTAATTTCAACAAATGAAATAAATAGCATTATCAATAAAAGAAAATGAATTAACTTAAGGTAGTAGTTGAATATAAAAAGAGAGAAACCGAAAGAGTTACAGATAGAAAGTTGTTTTGTTTTACTGTATTTATTCAATAATTAGAATGAATAGGAAAAACTCCCACTTTTACGAACGAAACTGTCTTTTTCCGACGTGCAAACTGTTCTGCTAAGCGTTAACGCTCTGTTGACAAAAAGGAACGTTTTAAATATTCCCTAAATAAAAACAAAAGAACTTCTGCAGAGTTCTGCATTAACAAAACAGTTGCCAAATAGTCTAGGTAACCCTCAGCGATCCAATTCATGTTAACTAGATAATAAAGGGCCTTATCTACACAAAAAGGAAATCGATCTGAAAAAAATAATACTTAATTTAAGTCACACGAAAATACAAATCAATATAAAAACAAAGGACCAAACCCCACACCTTCACGTACATACACAAAGGTCAGAGAGTTGCATAAGAAAGAAGGCAAGCCTCGTGCGAGTTTCCTGACCACGGAAAAACAGTCGACTCGTGGTCGTGACGGCTGCGGACGTGCCCCGCCTGCCTAACGAAGCTACCCGGTGACATCGCAAACTGCCTAACTGACTGACTTTAATGAAGTTTGACTCTGCACTGCTGTAGTTTAGACCCAGACTTTGACAACAGCAAACTTTTGCCCACTATTGTTTTACTGACAAAAGCTTTAAACATTTAATATCTTTAAATGTTCGTTTGTATTTCAGCTTGAAGATAATGCTATGATAATTCATTCATTCCGACTGCCAGACCGAAGCAGGAAAATCATTAAATATGAGTTTCCTTTCAACTAACTTTGAATGTTGTTGGAGATGATGTAACTTAAAGTAGGCATACTTGAGGTAGGTAAAGCGTATCAATCAAGAGTACCAGAACATTTATTTCACTCATCGTCTTTCTAAACAAAAAAGTTAAATTCAAACATTTGTAGAATATACAACGTTTACTATACGTATGATTATGTTGAATACAAGCCATTATATTATAAATATATATAATAGTAATAAACGCTGCAATAAATAACCGTACATTCAATGCCAGCAGTGGACTGATACGGGCTGATGATGATGATAAAAGACAAATAAAGTTACGGTAGTACAAATCACTTTCACTGCTGCATATAGCCGATAATAAGTTATACAGCTAAGCTTTTAAGCTACCAAAAACCTCTCTGAGTACGGCAGTTGTCTATTCTTTATAACATAGGGATTCGATCTTTAAACTGGACAATACAGTTCGTTGTTTAACCTGCACGTTAAATCACCAGCTCGAGTAGAATAGCTAAGTACGTATGAAAAGGCACCTAATAAACGAACTCATGAATACTTAAGGTAGTAGGTATTCACAATGCGGCCACCACATACCTTCCTGAGCTAGAGCACAGTTCTCACACAACCGACAAGACCGCACCATTATTATTGTACAATTTACAGCCGTTAACCGGTAAACAAAGGAAGGTGGCGCGTGTTTACACCGCCGACACAGACGAACTTCCAGAACAGATAACTCCCAAGACCCAACAAGGATACAAGAATTTTTAAGGTAAACACACGAGTCTTAACGATTTCACGCTAAAGGGCGCACGACGTTTGTTGATTGTTTACGAAGAATTCCACGCTAATAGAAAATAGCTAAGTTTCTTCCGTACCTTTTCACCTACACGCCATTTCAAAGAACTTCTTTTAAGTTGCCAGGGTAACAGTGACAGGGCCGGCGCTGTCTTTGTTCTTTCCAGGAGGGTGGGTTATTTATAAATCGATAGATTGCACTCCACTTACATAGGATTACCTACGGACTTGGACATTTTAAATAAACGTTGTCTTACATTAAAATGGGCGCTTTTAATTTTTTGTTCAATCTCATAAATATGTAAAAAGCAAAGTTGCAAAGTAGTCGCTCGGCGTCCGCCTTGCGGTGCGCTGGTCGGTGGCTACTGTTTTTCTCTTACAATTTACAACCGTTAAACTGGCAAACAAAATGCCGGCAGCTTATTTACACGGCGCCGCCGAAAGGAAGTCCGGACGAACGGATGGTATACCAGTAAAGGAAACGGACATAAATCACCGAATTTACGACAAGCTTCTGAAATGTTATTAAAAAGAAAAAACAGGTTTGCAAACAAGTTGGTCGCGCCTCGAAATATTCTCCCTAATAGGCAATTTGGAAAATTAAGCCTTATTTAGTGAACAAACACACGCAACATAGCTATGTTATATAAGAATAACAGACGATAAGTAACCAATGTTGTCTTTGACTCCCATTATACCAATAAGCAAATTACTTCAGCGGAACACAAAAACCGCGAGTGAAGCTGGAATCCAAAGAGATCCTATGTTTATGTTGACCTAGCAACTTAGGAGTTGTGTAATCCGACAATTTGCCGTTCCTAACTCGCAAACACAACAAAACAAAGCGAACATATTCCTGAGCGGATCTGAAAGGAAGTTCACTCGAAAAGGCAACTAGCTGCGGGGAAACCTTATATTGTTGAATTTATGATGTTTCCACGCTGCGTTCTAATTTCTAGGGTCATTCGCGCTAGTATCTCTGCGATATTTTGTTGAAAATAATAATAATATCTTAGGAAAACTCACACACGGCCAACTATCCCAAACTAGGCAGAGCTTATATTATGGCAACCAGACTACTGATAAATAAGTAATATATCATTTCTTAATACATACATATTACAGATAAATTACAACCAAGACACAGAAAAAAATTATCATGCTCATCACACAAAGATTTGTCCTGGGTGGGAATCGAACCCACCACGACCTCCGGTTTAGCAGTTAGGGTCACTTACCACTAGACCAACAGGCCAGTCAAATAACAATATAGATGCGGCTTAATCACAACATTACTGGATCTATGTCGGGTACAATTTCATATCTCACCCGTTAACAAATAAGTTTCAATGGATACATAAACTGATTGCGATTATAGGTCAATAACTCTGAGTTGTTCGCTATTTGGCTGCGAGCACCAATGAGGACGGGACGGAATGTCCCAGATAAGTGTTTATGAGCCAATTAGTGGCAAACGAAATGAGGCCTATCGGGTTCAGCGTAAACCTGATAATGGTTAGTTAAGATACGATCACGCCCCGGAGAGCTAACTGCACACACTATTAAAGATAGATTCCAACGGAAGCAGACCATCTGCTTTATCGACTATACTAATATTGTTCATTTTAATACTAAAACCTTTTAAAAATGGAGATTATACAAAGATTATTGGTAAACTTATCAAATAACAAATATTTGAGCTTGTGTGACTCATGTTTTAGTTATACCTAGGTTGCAGACTTGCAGAGCTTGGCTTTCGGCCGTAGTTTACTTGATACCTGAGAGACACCTGAGCAGCTTATTGGGTAACTTAATTACGTAACAGTCACATACAGTAGTAACCTATTTAACATTTATAGAAAGGCTATTCCGGTTCTTACTGATCCTTACTGGAGATCGATCGATGTTTATTATAAAATTCATTAAAGCGAAACTCTGTAGGTACATTAGTATATCCGTCCACTGCACTGTCCACTTTCTATTCGTTAAACGAAAGTAAAAACTCTCTTTTATACGATAGGTTATTCGTATCTCATTTATAATTGAGCAAGTGAGTATTGTTATCACGTTAATGTCAATGTTAATGATAAGTTACTACCATATTTCCAAGTAGATCTACAGTTCGGGGTCCCTACGAAAATTAATAATAAAATTTCATTTACTTTTTAATTTATTTGCCAAATCATTTAGGGGATAGAGTACTATTTGTCGTTATTATGAATTCTCGTTTATGTCTAACGACAATACCACACAATCCGTATTTTTTTATTATATTCGTCTTACATACATTGAACCTCTTCACATAACACACTTGAGACATACGAGGTAAAACATAATCTAATATAGACGCGAAATTGTGTAAATGTCGGTCGACTTGATCGCGAGTCCTCGGGCCGTGATTGCAAGTTGTTAACTAGGCAAGTTGTTAGATTACTCGTGATCCATTTACAGTGCTCCAGTATACTTGACGGATACTGTTACGACCCAGTTAAGTAATTGTAACTTATACGACATCTATTTCGGTTTAGAACCCGGAGACACGATTTAACTTCAGAATTTATTTCCTTAATGCATTGATGTTATCCAAAACAATCTGTTAATTAAGCATGTTTTTGTAATCAATTACATGTACGCATTTTGATTTTCATGTCTTAGTAAAATTTATGTATAATTAAAACCCATAACATAATATTAGCTAGTGAGACTACGTACTTGTCGAATTTTTATCATGGCAAATCAGATGTAAAAAATAAACTTCTTACAGTTGAGAGTATTCATTTTGCCATTTATCGACATGCTGCCCAGCCTGCACTCGCCAGGACCTGTACAAGGCTACGGACAAAGCTGATTGCGTGGCTGAGTACTGGTCTGGAAAAAAAATACTGCTATTGATCGACTCGCTAAGAAGAAGAAGAGTATTCTTTATAGATTCAGGCTGATAATTGTCTGGTTTACTTAAAATTTTATTGATTAGCATTTTTGTGTGCCAAACCTTACTGCACATAAAAACGCCTATGAGTAATATCGAGTACCATCATCGGTGCATAACGTGTAAACGACATTCCGACCTTGCTTAAAGAATGCTAAGATGCTAAGTGACACAACGCAAGCATCTCTAGGTGAACAGCATAGTTAACCGTAATAAATAATCACCACTACATGATATAACGTTATTTTAGCCGATACGTGTTATCTGTAAATTGAATACGTAAAAACTAAACAAAAACGGCTAGGCGTGATTCTGTGTTCGCGTGATTAATGCGTGTAGTTATCAGCTATCTCGAATCGGACAGCCCTATAAGGTACGAGTAATGAAGGCGCTTTGCAACTTAATATGGGTGTTGAGGGAGCGTGAACTTAATATATTTCTTAACGATTTTATTCAAGTGTTAGCATAAAATGAGTACAGAGACGTGAGAAGCCTTGAAAGCTACAGTAGCCTAGTACAAAAATAGCATTTTTAATTATCATCCAAATGTAATTTGTGACATTTTAAAATATACAAATTAAATGCCAGCTTTTTTATTTATTACGAAAATAGATCAGAATAATCATGTTTTACTTACAATATACTATGGATTGGTTGCTTCAACATACATTGACCTGTCTCTTAATGTTAAATATGGCCGTTTGTATGAGAATTTCATACTGACTTAACGTTGACGTACGTACTTACTATAACAGACTGTTTGAAACAACCCACCCTATGGAAGTACTTATGCCATAAATAATAAGATGGGGTAAAAAACCCACTGGCAAATCTTCAAAACATTTTGATGTGAACCGATAGTTTGCGTTTTAAAATATTAATTAAAGCACTAAATCACATTTGTAAAATCATAGCCTAAATATAATATAAATCATGTCAAATTAAATTTCGACAAGGCTCCTCTGATTTCATTAACGTGACGTGTGGTGTACAGCGCCAAAACGCAATGTTGTGGTTTGTTGCGACATTTGTTTTAACATGATATCGCACCGCGTTTCAATTTAATAACTACATATTATCATTAACTGTAGCTGTAGCCCTGGTATGAAATGACTAAACGATTTTATTAGTTATTAGAACAGAACAGTGGTATACTTAGCAGTAACACTCTCTTAATTAGGAATACTATTACAAAAATGAAAATTTCTTCGGTCTTAATAAGACCCAAGAATCAATACAAGGATACATGTAAAATTACTTGTCCTAACTGATTCATCAACGCAGGGCCTTAACTACAGGGGTTTGTAATATGGAGTTTTTACCAGCATAAAATGAAATATATAAGCTAGTGGTTTGCAATAAATAATCAATCACATGTTTTTAAATAGACCTCCGAGTGTGAAAATGGGGTTTAAAGTTTATACATGAAATTACATATGCAAATTTCTGGATTAAAGTAAATAAATAAGTACTTTAGCGGTTTTTTAAAACTTAACTTAAGGGTAAAACTGGGCTTGGAAATTATCGGGGAGCATTCTTCATTTTAAAATCTAGTAGCCTGAAATTCCGTTTACAAGCTTCTGGTTTATATAGACACGAATTTCAAAAATAGGGGTTGAAGGTTTATTTCGAGAGTTCGCCATTTTCAAAATTAGAAACATAAAATTACATACATAAATATACGTATACGAGCTACTGGTTAAAATTAAAAATACGTAGGTATATCAGAGTTTTTTTTTTAATCTCCTTGCTTAAGGGGGTGAATAGGGGTTGAAAGTATATATAGAAAGTCCTTCATTTATTAAGTAAGAATAATAAAAAGAAGCTTTAGAATGTGAAATTTATAACAACCATTTGTCCTTTACTTATAACTAAATGCAAATAAAGCCGCGGGCATCAGCTAGTAAGACATAAAAACAATCAATATAATTTAACTTTCACTCATTCACAGAATTTCAAACGCTCTGGTTTGAATCCAGGAATTTGTTAAGTAGGTAAAAGCGCATAGAATACATCTACGAAATAGTATGTATATTCTGAAAAAAAAAAATATACTAAAACTGCTTTTTGATTGAGACAACTAATCTATTGGTTAACTAGATTTTATAAAAAATACTTTCAGTACTATACCAATTTAATAATAACCTCTGTCTGTAGGCACATCACGTCATTGAATACCAATAGTTCATCAATATCAGCAATACATTTATACAGTCCAAACGAACTAAATGCAAAGCGCATTTGAATGAAAGCCCACTATCATTACAAACAAGCTGAATAAAGTCTTAATTAATCTGACTCCCAGAGCGGTAAGCCGCGCACAGAGTTGTGTATTCATTAGCATTAAGGACGTTTTCATGGCAACCAAGGTTAGTTGAATCAAAGCAGACATTCAAATTAGATTACACTTAAATAGTCCACATTGCAGGCAAAGGGGGCCGCAGGTTACCTTAGACGGTCTGAGCTACACGACTGCAGTATCGACATCGGTTATAACTAGTTTACTAACTAAAGCTACCTAGGCAACGTAAATTGATATAAAAACATAATGCTGAACATAGTTCCCGGTTACTGCTAAGCATCGGTTCGCGTGTCCGCTTTGTACTTTTATGACTGTCGTCAAATAAGAGTTAAAGATCAAAGTTTTATAAAAACAATTTACCTACATTAAACTTTAGTTGTTTATGTATCTCAAGCTGCTATTGCGCATAGAACAGCGATAACTTATGATGGAACCTCTTATATACAAAAGTTTCGTTAATTTTCTTAGTCTTCAGTATTTTCATTGTGTTCGTGACGAGATCTCGAGTTCACAAGTTTACTCAACCGTGCTATGTTCGTTCCAGTTTCATTAGGACAAGATTTCTTTATAACAATAAATTTATGCTTAGCAAAACCTCATGAATTGTAGTTTTATACAATAGCAGCTGTAGGTTTGCCTTAAAAGGAAATATGGCTAACAAAAATGCTGCCATTGTAAGATTTTTTATTGTCATCTCACAGGAAGGTCGCGTTTAACATGCAACGACCTCCGTGACAAGCGTCCAAATTGCGGTTTTAGCATAGTTTAGCGTAGATTACACAGTTCCGTGAGATAATTGTTATGTGCATCGTCAACATGCCCAAAATAAACCGACAAGCATATAGCTTCCGACCATGTGATGAATGATACCAACCACCTTTAAGGGAATTAAATTGCTTCACGAAATAAAAAACAGACACAGATACATTTATAAACAAACTTGTAACGTAGATACGATTCGTAGCTGAGGAATCCGATAAATTATTAGAAAATCTATAGTTTCCGCTGGTCAAGCATGTACCACTACTAGAACAGATATACATATATGTATTAGCTTTGATAACTACACTTACAGCAAAAAACCGGCCACACAAATAACTTTTATTGGGCAATTTGCAACGAAGTTATGTCATCAGAAAACTCCATAAATCGTTAGGAGAAACGTAAACGGCCAGCGATTACTACGGCCGGCGTCTACTGAGACAATAAAACCAAAATATGACAGCTGACAATTTATCACCATTACGATGTAATACTTACTTCAGCAAAGAATTTATTATCCGTTGAAGAGCTGAGGAGATTTGCGGAAGCAGATATTACTCAATGTCAAGGTTCTATTCTTACAATAACGAGCTCTTAGTTCAGCTGTGGTGCTTCTAATGTGAAATGTTATTCTCGAAATAAGTTATTGTATTTTAAAATAATTTTCAGTGTGTAGTTACAGTACCTAATGAATTTCTAAAGCAAAAACAAAACTAAGAAAAATTAAAGCGTTAAAGATTTTTATGCTTCTCTAAAAACGGTAATTTTATTCTGATTTTTGGAATGTTCTTTTAGTGATTAAGATTTGGAACTTAGTTTTTTTGGGAAAAAATATTGCTCTTGTAGCTTTTTCCACGAAGAAAACAGCAGAATGCTGGTATGAATAGGTTACTATGCTGCAACTGATTACTATAAATAACGTCAGCACATAACATTACATAAGTTTAAAAACCTTTATCCTTTAACATTACTTAATAACACCTACCACTTCTAACAAACTTGTAACACAAGACTTCAACTTCCTAAACATATTACTACCTATGTTAATTAAATGAATCTGGTTTTAAAAGGTAATTTAATATCAAATATTGAAGGTCACTCGTCCACAATCAGATTAGAAGCTGGATGGGTGACTAAACTTTATAGGTACCTATTTTTAGTGTGATTACGAATTATATGGGATGTGTGACTTGGTCGTTGACTTGCTTATCGCAAGTAACATGTTTTAATATAATAGGTATTATGTTATATGTATAGATTGTGGCTATAAAGTGTTTTAGTTTAAACTTAAATGACACCTATTAATTCTGTCCCGCAGGGCTATTCGCTATGGCGGTTGTCAACTAAAGCAATAATTGCTTTATAAAAAAACACTGTGAAAACACAAATTTCGTATCGTCCAACCTCGATGACTAATTAGATCTACTACAACGCAGTTGGTCACCGACTTTAGCCGATACTAAATTTACGTTTTTACCGTTTTTTTAATCTAGTAAACATCGCTTGGGTTGTCAACTGCAGATAGCGAATAGGCCTACAGATAATGCAGTTGATCATATCAAATTGCTCTTATTTCAAAATGTGATGACTTTGGAGTGCGTGCTAGTGTTGCTATAATTATGTTTTGCTGTCTTTTTTTATGCAGTTTTAATCGTTACTCATGTGACATTCATACCTACATGAAAAGTGCCCCATAAATCGCTAAGTGTTATAATTCACATAGCTCTAGGTACATCATATATTTTTAAAACTTTCGCTTTTTTTGGTTTAGAAATTCGCCCGACACTTCCTACGCTGCACATAGAGTTAGCCAGACGTCCGGATAAAGCCGGACACAGTCAGGCTTTTTAGTTGCGTCTCCGGCCAAATTAGAGGGCGACCAACGGAATGCCCGGCTTTTAAGTTTGATTATTTGTTGTCATTTCCTTAAATTTAAATTTCCTCAACATTTTATACCGCCCTACTTATTATTTATAGGTTCCTAAAAAAAGAAAAAGAAAGCAAAAAATGCGCAGTGACATTGAAAATAGTTAATAATGTTAATATGTAGGTCTGTACTAGATGTTGTGTTAAATAGTAGGTACTAGTATTTACTACTATTTAGGTAGATATCTAGGTACCTATATAGGTAGATATCTGGTGAGATTAAAGGCCGATCCCAACACGGAAAACCTAAACAAGCAGTTTAAATAAGAAAAAGGGCTAGAACCCCAGCACTACTTTTTTATGTTTTTATTACGTCTTTATGTCCTTACAAATCGGGTGCTTCATTATTAATTTAATAATGATATGAAGTAACTGAACTTCGATAAAGGCCATGTCTTACGTATAGCTGTTATATGTAACTACAAAGACTTTCGAAGTTACTGTCTGATATTAAGACGGATACGATTACGAGGTCAACTAAAGGCACAAAAACTGTTCGACGTACTGCTATGACCTTCTGCACACAAGGGTAGCATTGGATATATTTATAAGGGAAACAAATAGGTACTTACTTATTTGTATTAAGTATAGGTAGGTAGATAGGTATGCTGTAGACGAAGTAGAATTCATCAAAAACCGGTCAAGTGCGAGTCAGAGTCGCGCACGAAGGGTTCCGTACCGTTATCTATAAAAACGGCAAAAAAATCACGTTTACTGTGCCTCCTCAAATATTTTATTCTGTTTTTTCAATAACTGAAATTTTAACTGTCTAACTAGGTACCTATCACGATTCGTGAGACACAGCCTGGTAACGGTGGTCCCGTTTTAACCTTTGGATACGGAACCCTAAAAAGGATCCTTGAATCGAGAGGAAAAAAAATAAAAATAGGTAGGTACCTGCCCAGTTGTTTATGACATAAGATCATACAATTTTATATATTTATAATTTTATGCATTGTGAGTAATGTGGCTGGCTGACATGACAAGGCCAACCGTTCACTACCAACCTATTTATAATGTAATATTTTCACATCCGCCTTTTTAAAGCAGACAAAATACCTAATCAATTTTAGAATTTGTACCTAGGTAGGTATATTGTGCTATGTGTGCTAGGTACCTATGTAAAAATGGACGTTGAAAGTAAATAAAGTTAAAGTAATCTACATGAGCCAGTGTTATGCTAAAGTTTCAATGTCAACGTAACAATCACAAAAAAAAGCACTAAAAAGAGTTCTGATAACATTCTCTTGTTCTAATCTGATTATACAAAATCGCTTCCGTCGTCGAATGCAAAAAACCACGCAGAAACAGTTTCTACATCTAGATTTGTCGGTCGCCAGCGTCACGATGACGCCGCAGAAGACCGTTTATCGTCAAAGTTGAGCTATACAAGTGCACTCAGCCAGAAAGTTCGAGGTTTTTTTACGTAATGCGGCCCACATAACGCATTTTTGCTCCGATTCATTACGCACGAGCCGACCGTAAAACTGACCTCTACCAAATTGTCTGTCTTCTATGAGTGGGCAGAAGTAGTCGAACATTTGCTATAATCGGATGTAAAGGAACTGACTCTAAAAGAGTTTTATTGCATGTTTGAATACAAACCATTCATTCATACTGGCTGTTTATTTTCTTAGGCCATTGCTATTCAACGTACTGTTTTTACGATAGGTACCTACAGTATAAGCATGTTTTTGTAAAAAGAAAGAAAGACATCGCTAATGAAACACTAACATGCTGCTGAGTCGAACGGCATACAGTGAAAAGAAGTACAAGATATTAATGCGCCTTTGTATCCTTAATTAACAAGAAACTTGTTACATTTCTCGAACAATACATTAGTATCTGCGTTTGTTTGTACATAGGCTACGTTGATAGTAATATAAAACACGTCCTATAAATCATTACGCAATGGTGGGCTCTATTCATTGTGGATTAACGAAAATGTAAAAAAAACACGTCCATGACAAATGTTTGGGCATGTATGTACAACATGTTTAATGGCCATACATCGCGCTCGCTCGCTGATAATTCGAAAGATAAACCCTGTGTTACGAAAACATAATTACGCGTGGGGTCTTACTACGAAAGTAAAAAGCAAGAAATATGGCTAGCCCTTATGTAACGCAAGCTCAGAATGTTATCTCAACGATCCCTTATTAACACATAGAATGGTAGGTAAACGAAAATTTTTAAATTCTGTATTGTAGGTAGTAGGGTAGGATTCTTATCGGGCCGCAAAATTCTTCTTTAAGTTAGCATTTTTGAGCGGTCGGTTGCAAAGTTCAGTTTAGTTGTCCGTCTAGTCGTGCCGATCAGTTTTTAAATGCCACAGCTTCGGCACGCTCCGCGGCCGCAAAAATGTTAGCCTACCTTTCTTTTTAGATAAAAAATAATGCAATAACCTTTCGTTCTATAGTAAAAATGTCGAATAATATTTGTTGAATCTGGCGGAAATTTGACATAGCGAATTTATGTGCTGAGTTCTGGAAGTAGCAGGACTAATAGGTGAAGGCGTGCAATATTTTTCATTTGTGCCGTGTATATACGTAGTCTCATATTATAGAATACGACATGTTATAATTAATGCATTCATTCACAAAATATTTTGTTTATAAACACAGATCATCTTAATTATAGACGGTAATTTGTCATGCTCGATTGTTAAATTATTGATGATCAAAAGTGAATTTATTTAATATTGATAAAATTATCGACTTAGTTTATTAACTTAGTTTATATTACTAGTATTACTGAGTTGTAGATTGCGAGACCGTATTTTAAACGCTGATTAAAGAAAGCGGATGACAGTCAAGGGCAGATGATTTTACGGCGTTTAGAGCAAGATCGGCCGCATTAATCTAAGACTTTTATTAGTAGCAGAGAGTTAAGGAACAAATTCACGTCAAGAAATTATGCAGCTATATTTTTAAAGTTAATTAGTAACTGCTGGCTGTTACAAGCGCAAATCTAATGTAAAATCCGAATCAAGAATCTGATTCTAGTATACTCAATGCAAAATGTTAGACTATAATACCAAACTATATAAAACCAAAGTACAAGTCTTATCTCTTTGCATTAAAGGTCAAAATCGATTGTCATTGAGGTCTATTGGGATAGTCTATTGCATGTTTTGTTTTTGCACACATGCCTGTATGTTTTGATTAGCATGTGAACCGTTGAATAGCTGCAGATACTATGTTAGCATTGAACACATTGTTTTATTGATGTGAAATTCACAGCATCCATTGAGAATGAAAAAGAATAATTTCTTTCATTATCATGTTATATTATTAAATAACTGATAAGATTAGATCTAGATTGACTAATGTAATGACCTAATAGGAACTTGTCACAGAGGAAATATAAATTAATACCTTGTATTACAGTAGGTACCCTATAATATTTAATAGGAATTCATTAGGCAGTGCTGTTAATAAACTACAATTTACTATAAAATTTGAATAAAAACAAAAGACAGCATTAGTCACTTACAAAATAAATAAGTAATAATAATATTGGGCATAAATTCTTTTTTTTTTATTAAATGTCTGTAATAGAAAAAAAGCAGGAAATAGACAATTGCAAAGGTATTTTTTCTGATTGGCACTAAGTAAATTAAGTATTTATTTTACATAAAAATTTTTGTTAAAAAATTAACTATGGCTATGAATTGTAAGTTATGTTTTATATAGGTATAATGTTTTATCTTCTAATATTATTTATTTGATTTTGTAGCATTAAAATATTGTAATAGAATCAGGGTCAAATGAAACAATGATAATTAAATGTATTTTATTAGCCTTTGACACAGTTATCAGTCACTGTCCAGTTGCTACTTATCCTCATTGTAAAGAATTAAATGCTAACTGTTTACTCACTAAACTATTCTATTGTTCTAAAGACAATGTTATTTTCAATTAAAAATATTGCTTTAATTTGAGTACAATATAGCAACAGTGTTTTTGAAAGAAAATATTTTTTCTATCAATCTGAAGTTTCAAAACTTACATATGGTATTAATTTAATTGATAAAAAATATGTGTAGCATGCTTTTGATTTATATAATACCGCTTGTAGAAGTGTATGAATTTTTTAGTTTTAGAATAATAATCTTATGAATAAATGAAACTAGATATTATGTATAACGTTGAAAGACCGGTATTCTGTTACTCCGGCGTTACTTCCTTGATATCAAGAGCAAACAACTTTCGCTGCGTGCGCAGGGTGCGCGCGCGCCTTCTCGCTGCATCAGCTGGCGCACGCGCCTTGCGCCTTCGTAGTTCGTACATGCCTCGCCAGCATAGCTACTACCCGAACGTACCACCAGCAATCCAATTACTACAGTTACATTACGCAAGCCTTCGAACACGACCACAGTCGGTCAATCACTCAAACAACCAATCTACAGCCGTATACTACTGTCCACGTAACACCTGAAACATTTCTCTGTTTACGAGTACTCTGCACATGAATAAAAGAGGAAATACTCACCGATATGTTTATCGCTCCAAATCCCAAACAATATAAAAACTGTCACTCACACGTTAGAACACAAAACACAGACTATTCACCTCTTGACATCTGACATTGTTCATAAAACATAAAGGAATATCACATTTATATTTCACCATAAAGACGTAGGGATAAAGCGTTATCATAAAAACAATAAGATATAACAAAAGTTGTGCAAAACGATCGCAAAATAACGATACAAAACGTAAACAGCTACCTACTTTGACAGAATCATCCAATAAACTGACACTTGTTTTGCAGTTGCCAACTGCAAAACCACTTTCGCCTTCAGCTTACCAACATTCAGGCATAAAAATTATGCAAAAACATTTTTCTCAACAATACAAGGTTAAACAAAAAGTATGCGCTTTATCACTTCCAAATATTATAATATTTCTCATACAAATGATGGGCACATGTTAAAAGACCTTTGAAATCATGCAGAATTTGTAGAAAAAATTACAAGTTTCTAGTAAACAGTTCATTACGACGAAAATATTATTCCTTTTAAAAATGATTTAATTTTTAGGTATGTATTATGTAGTAATTTAGAAGTATAGATTGTTCTTTTAAACTGTCGCATTGTCATATCATAATAATTTACTTTATCTCGGTTGTCAATAATTTCAAAACGGTTTTTTCTACTAGAATAGTATTTCTTGCGTATTACACTTGCAACCCTGATAAAACATCTGTCATCTTCGTCGTCATCAGTAATCTGTCATTTCGGTTGACTGTTATCTCTATTTTTGTGCTAAAAATATATATTTCGGAGTACAGAAAACTTTCCTTTGTGTTTATAGGACATACTTAACTTTAAAGTGGCGTAAATAAGTTTACAACAATGTCGAAATTTGAGGATAATCCGTTTAGTGACCCAACCATAGACAACCCATTTGCAGTATGTAGCCTTTATCTACAACGAAAAATATATTGTTTTTCTACTTTTCATCGTAATATATTGTTGATTTGGTTCAGGATCCAGCGGTGCAGCAGGTTGCGAGGAGTACAAATAATGCAACACGCGGTCTCGACGATTATAATCCCTTTGACGGGCAACAAAATGCAAATCAAGCTACGGTAATTTCTTCATATTAGTCATAAGTTTGATTGTAAATATGTCGATACGTGCTACGGTATCTATGTTAGTTATTAGTATAAACTAATTAACTTGTTTATGTCAATAACTAATGGTTGGGGTTCAATTGATTACTTTATCTTTCACATTAAGACTTTATCAGGCAAAATTAACTATTAACTATTTTTCATATGTGTTTATACCATGTCTACAGGTCCAGCAAACTCCCCAGCAGCCAACACAGCCTGCCATCATGCAGGCTGTGTCTCCACCGGCCAGTGGGCAATATGTGCGGCCCCCTCAACCACAGCCCCAAGCCCAACCACCACAGAACTTTACCACTGCTGATTTTCAGGTACCAATCCAATAATGACTATTATTTCTTCAAAATGGTATTAAAATTATTCAAATTAAAGGCAGTGCTAAAAATAGCATAAATTATTAGTTTCTTCTTTTTTGTTTCATTTTGAATATAATCAGACTCTTGATATTTGATATCTGGTTTCAATAGCATTCTTATAACTGAAGGTTTGCTTAAAAATTTTGATGCAATAAATGTTTTGCAATTTTATTACATTTTTAAAAGTAGTACAGTACTCGTGTACGTACATTGATTGATATTTAACCCTGAAAAGATCATGTATCTGTTTACAGTTGTCTTAAATCATATGTCTAAAAGATTTATCTTGTGTCAGTTAAAATTTATTGTCCAAACAAATATTGTTCAAATATTTTCATATTCATAAATAAAATTCATCATAATTTTTCAGAAATTAATGTAGGCAATTTTGTTGCCTTTTTATTTAAAGGCAATATTAAGTTGTAGGTGTCATCACTTTATTTAAACAGCATCCCGTTTCCATTCCTTAAAAATGCTCTGAAAAAAGTTATGGCTATAGAAAAGAACTTAAAAAAACTGTATATAGGTAAATAATTTCTACAGCACTTGAATTATTAAAAAATCAGGTACAATGTAGCTAACACATGCACATGTTTCTTAAGTTCTATGCATGTAAACTAATATGCACTTTGCTTTTTCCAAACGCACAAAAGGAGCTAAAGGTAAACACTTGTTAACATTATGAATCATTATTGTATTATCAGCTGGTATCATTTGTGTATTATCAATTTATCAGTATGACTGTTAATTCCATTTCAAATAGATTATATCTTTTTCTCAGGTTTTATAAAAAAAAATTGTTGATACTTGATAGTTGCTTTTATTAATCATAGTCCGCTATCTTTAGCCTATTAATTATTATGTATTTCATTATCTATGAATTGCTTTGTTCTATTTTTGGGGAGTAGATTTCTAATTTCCACTTTTGTAGATTTTTTTTGGTAGTTTGACTTTATTAATGATTGCTGATTATCACATTTCAAAACTAAAACAATTAAAAGAAACATTTTCATAATCACCTATATAAATTATTTATCGTAATCACTTTTTGAGTCCAGCCAGTCTTAAGAATAATATCTTGACATGTTCCACATGCCTACAAGTCCTACAACAATACCTCACATATTGACCTAAGACCATAATTTTAAATAAGTATAATTGATTAAACTATTTCTTATTGTGTAAATTATTATATTTTACACTCCTAAACACTAGAACTAAACCTTGTCTAGAGTACTGCAGTACACATATGAGACACGCATTAAATAGCAAATTACATGTGTAGGTGTAACTTTCCGCTTTTATCAATTGTTAAACTCAGATTAGTGTCCACATCGTGTGTGGATCATTACACTAACGTTACCGGTATGACTGATCTACAGAGAAGACAGGAGGAATTAGAAAGAAAAGCTGAGGAATTAGCTCGGAGGGAAGCGGAGCTGCGCGCTGGCTCGGCCGGGCGGCGGAATAACTGGCCGCCTTTGCCTGCGTTCTGTCCCATACAGCCATGCTTCTACCAAGACATCAATGTTGATATACCGCTAGAGTTCCAGAGGATTGTTCGGCACCTGTACCATTTATGGATGTGTAAGTTTATATTTTTTTTATTGATAACTAAAGCTCTAGTATGAAGTATTCGTTTTGTTCCAATTTGTTTAAAACATATTTCTTTTAGATCGCCGTTTTCCATATAAATTCTAACGTTACTAAACAGATACTTTGTCGATAATTTTCGTGCTAGGGCGTAAAGATTGCAAGAAACTGACCTAAATACTAAACATGTTTCAATTAACTGCAAGATATATGAATGCGTGAGAGAACAAATCTTATCTAAAGTGCATTAATAAACAGTCAGATGAATGGGTCACAAGTGTGATGTCACATCTCGTGTTCCATATTATGTTCTTGTGAATACGAGAGTATTATAACGAATCTTTATCTCATTTAAACAGGTATATTCACTGTCTGTCATATTCAATTCTTAAGACCCAGTGATCAATACTCACGGCGAAAAATAGTGATTACACAGCAGTCGATTAGTACTTAATCGCTTTTGTGTATCGCCTTGCGCCTGACTAAGTATGGGATAACATACTTACCTACTGGATAATTCAACTACAATAAGTAAAGTATAAAAACAAAGGCCTCTATGTATCCCAAGAGAAGGAAAAGTTATTACTGATACCCTTGAAACTTATCGCTTGTAAATTGGTTTATTTAGGGCTGACCTCCAACATCATACTACATAATTCGTTTGTAATCGTAATGAGCAATAATGATCCTTATAAGATCTTTACTTTTTTAATTGCAAAAAAAATTGAAAAAAGTCTTCTGAATGATAATGTTATGTCGTTTATTTACAGTCCATGCCCTCGTCCTCTCCCTGAACATAATCGGCGCGATGTCTCTGATGTTCGCCGGCAATGGGTTCACAACATTCGGCCTCTCAATCCTGTACTTCATACTGCTCACGCCGTTCAGCTTCGTCTGCTGGTACCGGCCGATATACAAAGCCTTCAGAAGCGACTCCTCCTTCAACTTTATGGTGTTCTTCTTTATATTCCTGTTCCAAATTATAATAACTGTCGTTCAGTCTGTTGGATTTAGCGGCGGGGGTTCTTGGTAAGTTGAAAATGAATAAATACTCATTTAAATAAAACTACTTTTTAACGGATTCTATGCGGTTGATTTATATTTTAGTTCCCGACTTTTCAACGCCTTTGCAGGTGACATGGTCATGGGCAGACCGCAATAGAATACGTTAAAAAAGTAGTTTTATTTCAAAACATTCGCATACACCTCTGAAGCCATTAATACTCATTTAGTATGTATATAATATTAATTATAAACACTTTTAACGATTTTTTTTGCCTATTACTATTACACGTATTACCGAGGGTTAGATTCCCGAAAAGGACAAATATTTGTTTTATCTAGAAGAAAAAGCAACATTTGAGAGTCTGATATAGAAAAATAATCAAAAATCACCATTCAGGTTATTAAACTATAAATTATTAAATTGACCAATATGACCTTTGCTCAGCAGTTGGACAACTAACACATGTTACAAAAAAAATTGACTATTCCAGCCTCCAGCACTAAGTAAAATTTGATAACTTGGTTATTATTACAATTTAGTTCATTGTAACCTTGCTTCAAATTAAAACATACTTTTTACTATAATCAGTACATAATGTTGTTAAAGCTTCCTGTGATAAGCAATTCAACCATTTTTACTTATAATTCCAGCGGCCTTATCACCAGCATTGGCGCGTTCAAGACGAATGTCGCAGTTGGTATTATCACGTTGCTGGTCACCATAGGATTCATCACATGTGTTGTAGCCGACGTCATGTTAATTGCAAAGGTATGTCGTATCAAGAGAAAACTTTTTTAAAGTAATATGAATATTAGCTAAATGCCCCCTGTTTTCTTTTTTGATGATAATTCTTCATTATTTTTAACAGAACTGAATCCTTCCAGAATTGCCTATTTCGATCGCTGTCAATCATCAAATTTGTAAACTACGCCTGAAGTGTGCAAAGATGGCTGATGAAAAACATAGGGGCATAGTCTATATTCTTCTTACTCAATTTATAATTTTTTAAATTAGTCCAATATTGGGAGAGTAATAGGCGAGAGCCAAACCTCAAATGATGACTTTTACTTAGGTTATTTAGTCGGATCTGCATGTCCTTTTGACACATGGATAGAGCGGGTACCGAGCGACAGCGATAGTCTCTTGAATATCCAATTTTCGATAGTCTCTCCGCATTACCTCTCAAGTTATATAAAGGACATAAATGGGGCTGTATACTCAAACTCAAATTTAAGTCGCCGTTAAGTACTTACGCCTTATACTGTCTTGTTATAACGTCATAAAGTTAAGTTTCATTATTCGGGAAATAAAGATTTTTATTTAAGTTACACTTAAATCTTCTGCAACCGTGTAAAGAACGAAACACGCTTATTTATGACTCAGTTTTTCATGTTAATTTTAGGAGTGTGGCCGAATATTAATTATAAATATGTGATAAACAAATGTAAATGCAATCGATTACTAGAATTTATTATCCTTTTTTAATTTTGGGCATAATCTGTATTATAAATAAATATTGCACGGAAAGCAGAGTGGTAAAGATCACCTCTCTAACTATCTTAGGCCATCAATCTGAATTGACTACTCACGCGAGGAATGAAGGATACCATAGGATATAAAATAACAGCTGTCTACTGAATTCACATTCATCAAACGCGCGAAGTAAAAAATGGTTGTTAAGAGTTCTGAAACTTCCTGCGTAGTTTCCTATTATAAATGAAATTGGTTAAGTCGTTATCAAGTTATGGCGTGCGTGACCAAAGGAAGTAGGGATTCATTTTTATATAATATATAGATTACACCCAAATATTAATTATTATATACATACTCGTAGTTAAAGCAAGCCCATCCACTAACTCTAGGTTCGGAACCTAACCGAGGTTTTTAATCATGAGTTCATAACCCGGCGTTATCGCGACAAACTGTCAACTCACACCTCGATCAGGTTTGAAACTAGTGAAATCTCCAATGAATGAATACAGCCGCTTATATCTATACTTTAATTAATATATAAAGCTGAAGAGTTTGTTTGTTTGAACGCGCTAATCTCAGGAACTACTGGTCCGATTTGAAAAATTCTTGTTCTCAGTGTTGGATAGCCCATTTATTGAGGAAGGCTATAAGCTATATAACATTACGCTGCGACCAAAAGGAGCGAAGCATAAATAAAAAATGTTGCAAAAATAAAAACCGTTGAAACTAAAACACGCGAACAAAGTCGCAGGGGACAGCTAGCGTTAAATATTAGTAAATGATGGTTGTGATCGTCCAGGTCCACCGCATCTACCGGTCGACGGGCGCGTCGCTGGCGAAGGCGCAGGCGGAGTTCACGACGGAGATCCTGCGCAACCAGCACGTGCAGACCGCCGCCTCCAGCGCCGCCGCCGCCGCTGTCAACGCGCAGATCGCTAACGCTAACCGGTATTAAATGTCAACAGTAAGTTATTTCCATTTTATTTTCTACCATTAAAGACCATCTAAGATATAATTATAGGTTTGACCGATTTTTATGTTTTTTTTTTTGTACATTTAATAGGTCTGAGAATAGGTCGAAGGCTATTTTTAAAATACCTAGGTGATAAGGGTGGCCCTGGCAAAATAACTTTCGCCAGGTCAGCTAGTACCTACTAGTATAAGAGGTGGCAACATGTAAAAAGTTGATTTTACTACAGCTGGGTGTTTAATATGGTTTTGCTTATAAAAAATATCATTGAATACAATAGGTTTGGCACCCATTGCGTTTACTTCTCACCCTTTCTAAGGGTACACAGTACAGTTTAACTGCTTATTTAAAAGCAAAATTCAAATTGACCTTAACTATATTATTCTATTTTATCAATTATAATAATACTTACATGTTGAAAAAAAATGTCTAATGCATTTATGATGAACACTTATATTATTACTTATAACTGGATAAGACTGGCACAGGACCGGAGAGAATGGCACATAAAAAGAGAGGCCTATGCCCAGCAGTGGGATGACAAAGGCTGTGGATGATGATGACGATGATCGTGTGTATCTTATTGTTCTGTTTATTAAAATACCTAATAATTTTCTGGTTTCAGGCGCGACTGTATTGAATAAATGAGACACTGAACGTGCACATCGGGAAAATACGCATTAACATCATCAATCAAGATATCGTTAGCGCTTACACTGATATTAAATGCATATTATGTTTACATACTTTTCTCGACGAACACTTATAGCGAATTATTGTTGTATCTATCGCGTTCCATACGTGCATTCTACCTCAAGTATGATCAAATTTCATGATAACTTGAGGGAAAGAAATAGTTCTCGTTACTAACGATTACTTGCATAATCAATTACTTGACATATAATATATACAATGTGATGTGATTGTGTTGTATGCTTGATTACTTTATCTTAAATATACCATTTCCTATTCTGATCACTTTGATGCGATGGTGCACGGAGCGCGCCTGCCTACCGGTTCCCTGCATTTTCAAGTTGAAGTGATAGGTCATATTTTTACGGCCAAAATATAATGGCTGTGTAAAATGTAATTAACAATTATTTGAACTTATTTTAAAGCAAGTATTGGCGTTATGATTAATAGAATAACAGGTATAGTGCAACACATAATAGAGAAAAGAGATTTAAATTCATATTAAAAGCCATTGTACCAACAATAGTAGTTTTTATAAGAGATAGTTGTGTGCAGCCGAATTTTACTGTTGTAATAATGTTAAAATCTATAGGTAACTTATTTTCACCTCTATTCTTTGTCGCACTGTACGTACTGGACAGCATTTGAGTATTTTAATAATAATAATTACGATATTTATCATATTAAGATATAATGTCACGATATAGTTAATTTGCTAGCTGTAACGATTATTCAAATCGACATGAGCTTACAAACGCTTTAAGATCTACATTACATACCTACTAAAAATCAGAACTCTTCACATAATTTGGTTTTTGTCAGGATCTCTATTATTGCTCTATTTGACTACGTTTAAAGCTGTTTTTATTTTAGTTACAAATAGTTACTAAAATGCGTTATTTATTTCTTAGAAAATACGTATAAAATGGGAACTTTTGTGTCCTCTTATTATTTACTCTAAATTGAGTGAAAATATAACTTTATCGATTGCTGTTACTGTTGTTAGTTGCTTCCTTTTAAAAAAGCCTACATATTTGTTTTTCTTCAGTAAACATTCCAAAAACGAGTGTAAATATCCTTTAAATAATTAAATTTGAAAATTTAATATATTTGAATATCTTTTAAAATTAATATTTCATGTAACGTCGCTAATAAATGTATGTATTTGGACCATTTACTTAATCGTTAGTATTTCCAAGTGTGACTATCTTGCCCCGCGTTGAGACTATCTATTAGATGCACAAGACTTCGACTTTAGTATTTATCGTTGTATAAAATAAAATAGTGTAAGTTGGTAAACATATAAGCATACTATTAACTAGTCATTGGACTAAACAGCTTTGGAAATTGACTAAACAATTAGACCGCTTACAAAATTGTATCTAAATAATCTTATACGTGACAGCGCCCATTATCGGGGCGCGAACAATAC
Source organism: Diachrysia chrysitis (assembly GCA_932294365.1). Taxonomy (NCBI): domain Eukaryota; kingdom Metazoa; phylum Arthropoda; class Insecta; order Lepidoptera; family Noctuidae; genus Diachrysia; species Diachrysia chrysitis. The sequence continues at coordinate 10,061,500 of OW028656.1, read as the reverse complement.
GTAGGTATGTTATGAATAATCTGGGCCTAGCATATTGTAAATTATTTACCAGACCGTCCTTACCCCAGATAAATGGTAAGCGAAGGCGCGTAGATTTATCTAAATGTTTAACTGTTTTGTAACGATTAAGTCATGTTATACACTTATAATTAATAATAAATATAGTTTCAGAATTTATCGTTTTATTTTTGCGTATGTATCTAACCTATGTAAGTAATTCTAAGTCGTTTTCAATAGTAATGTTCTTATTATTTCGTTGTGTATCTTGTAAATCCTTACAAATGCGTAAAATACAACAAAAATGTGTAATCTCTTATGTAAATCCTTCCAAATAATAAGTTCAAGAGAAATAGACAGCTTTGTACAATAGTAATTTTAATTAGAAAATGTTCACAATTTTTTCACTTAAAATCTAGACGCACGTTTCTCGCATAACTACATAAAACGGTGTGGGTGTCAACAAGGCATTCTAGCCAGCCTGTACACAATCACATGCTGTTAACGACGATTAGTCTCTGTATTGGTGTTGTTTTATCAGCTTAAAATAGTGAACTGTCTGCTTGCAGTGTAGCCTGTACAACTACCACTTTCTGTCTCTACTCTCTTTGGTCGCCCCTTCGCGTCAGCGACAATATCTCGTACTAGTGTCGATGCGGATGAGACATCACAACTGCTAGGTTAGGATTAACTTGATGGGGTCGTAGGAGTGGTAGCTGCATGTCATTAGCAGATGGGTCACTATGTCTGCGGCTGGTTGGCGTGAGCATGGGCTCCGAGCCGCGCGGGGTCCTGGCTGGGGTAGTGCAGGGCCAGCGGCGCGGGCGGCGGCGGCACGCCGGGCACCCCGGGCACGCCCGGCACGCCGCCGCCCCACGCCGGCCAGCCGCCGCCGCCGTAGTGGTGCAAGTTGAAGAAGTCGTTCGGACGGTTAGGTGGTGGAGGCATCTGTAGACAATACAATTATTACTCATACAGCATATAATTTAGAGAGTTGATTGTGGCAGAATGTAGTAGAATAGCATTAGCACTACTTCTAGTATTAATGAATATGACGCAAACCTGTGGCGGGAATGGATGCAGGTAGGCTGGTGGTGGTGGAAGTGTGCCCGGAAGACCAGGGACAGGCTCAAGGGCAGGTGCCACTTCATTCTTCTCGTTGGCACCCTGGCGACCTGTGAATAATATAATACTTATAAAAACTTGGTTTAAGTATTAATAAGTTAATTCGAACACTAGAAAAAGATTTGAGAGCCATTGGATTAGAATTGTTCAATTATCTTATTAGGAAACATTGATGCTTACCTTGAGATTTGCCCCATTTGATAGTAAGCCTCTTTCCTGATATAACCAATCTATTGAAAGTCTTCTCTGCAGCATGTTCAGCAGCACTCCTAGTTGTATATTGTACAAAGGCACATTGTGCTCTAGGCACTAAAGTCAAAGATCTGAAACAGACATGACATAGGTACAGACATAGTTATTTAGATATGGAAATGTGACAAAAACACAGCTCATGAAATCAAAGAGGCAAATAGTTTTGGGATTTGTTTATCATTTATGCTTAATCAGATAGGAAATCCTAAAAAATAAAAATAATCTTAAAGCTTACCGTATTTCACCATACTGGTAGAAATGACCTCTTAGTTCATCTTCACTAATATTATCCGGCAGATTGCCAATGTACAAAGTTGTAACAGTCTTATCTTCAGGCGGAGGCAGGGCTGGCATCGCCGCCGCGCGCCGCATCAACTTCTCCGCTACAGGGTCATTCACACCATAGTATCTGGAAAATTATAAAATAGTTAATGTACCTATGTGTATGTATGCCATAATAAAACACTTTAAAACTGATTTTACATAATACAGTTCCAAAACATTAATAATGCTTATCATCCCCTTACAATCGGTATCAATATCACTCAGAAAAACTAGTAGTTCTTAATTTTGTGGTAGGAATCTTATTTAAATATGGTAATATTATATTTTTGCTCAGAGGGAGCAACAAAAGTTTTTTTGTCTTAATTATGAAGGGTCTTATATGTTATTTAAACCAATGTGTGTGGTAGGAATTAGTAAAAAAGCTTTCTGTAAATAAATTAGATTAAACAAAATTGTGATAATACACAATTAGTTGAGTCAACAAAACAGTAAATTAAAACTAACAATGTTCACAATCCTCCAGAAACAGATACAATTAAGGCACAAAACCATGTTATTACATTGCTTTGCTATTCCAAAGACATATATAAATTAATAATAATGTAATTAAGTGAAAAAGATATCTCACCGGTCTTTAATGTTCTGATCCGCAAGAGGATCATCAGGGTCAGTTGGTTTCTCATGCCGATATGGACACTCTTCACCACGTCTACATTCTCCTTTCACCCAGAACGAGCATACATGTGGTCGGTTTCTCTTATAGTAAGGAGCTGATCTTGCTAAACGTAACAGCAAGTCAGAAGCACCCTTAGATTTCAAAGCAGAGTTACTAGGCTGAGTAGCATCAAACTTAGACATTTGACTATCCAAATTCTGGATATAATATTCTTTATTCACTTCATTACGAGGTAGATCATCTTGTATTTTGAGTGCAGCATCTCTAACTTGAATTGGTAACCCGTATTCCAGATCCAAAAGGCACGTTTGACATACGTTCTTTAGTTTAGAACATGTTTGACATATTTCTGTCTTCTTAAAACGCATTCTTGCACCAGGACACCATCGAAACACAGTGAAGGGTCTTGCACATATTTTGCACTCTTTACCATATTTCTCTTTAGTCTGTAATAAAATTTAATGTAAGTATAACATAGTACATTAGAATGCAACTGATGTCATAGCCATATCCTATTGTTCAAAAGAATTAGATCGTACTTACCATACGAATATAGGGGTTATCTCCAAGACATGTTTGACACAAAATTGGGAAATCCTGCAAAAGAAAATCATTTTAAGTCACTTTTATTTAAAAGAACATAATTCAATATAAATTTGTGACTATTCTTACCGAATCTTCCCAATTTTGTCGATTGTACGTGTTTGTTGACTTTGAAACAGCCATGGTAATGCAAATTAAAATTAAATTTGTAAAACTAAGTTGGAAATTTACATATGACACTGTAGCTACACTAATATATTAATATATAATTATTTGCTAACTAATAGAACAATTAATTGACTAAATAATAAATCAACAACGTCAACAGCAAATTCAGAACAACGTCAAAAGCGACGCCATTTTGGATTTGTAATTTCACAGAGTACTTTTTGTGTAATTTGTATAAAATTTTTAGCCCTTGATGCATTCAGTGTTGCCACCCCGATGATTTACTTGTTATTGGTTAAACTTTAAAGTATAAATTAATAGTAGTGTAGTGTAATTTTTATGAAAAATAAACTAAGGTATTTTTTTAGTTTCATGAATAAGAAATTGATAAAAGAAATTGAGTGATTGAATGAACAGTGTGCAAATTCATGATCAAAATTCAAAATTATCTAACACTAGCTGTTTCCCGCGGCTCCGCCCGCGTGGATGTAAGATGAAGTAGCCTATGACCTTTCTCAGGCTCTAGACTATCTGTATATCAAATTTCATTTAAATGGGTTCAGTAGTTTTGACGTGAAAGCGCGACAGACAGACAGACAGAGTTACTTTTGCATTTATAATACTATTAAGGATTAAATCTTCCATAATATTATTTTTATTATCCATACTCCACACTCATCATTGCTGAAGAAGTTATTGGTTGTTGGTTTTTTGTTGTATCTAAAGTCGTGTCTTTTGTCACGGTGTCAAGGGCCTCCACGCAAGGGTAACATCTGTGTCCCTCCCTGACTGTTTCGTCACTAATATTAAATCCCTGGATATGTATGGAGATGATGAGATGGAGATGCGACGCGGACATGGTTTTGGAAATTTTTGCAAGTGTCTTGTGTCAATGTCTATCTTAGAGAAAAAAATACCTAAATATGCATGTCCTCGCTAGAGTATATTGCATGGATAAAGTACTCTCTGGCATGGATGTAGGACTGAGCAATAACAGTTATTGCTGTGAGATGTGGGATTCTAGAGCATGTTTCCCTATGATTTCACTCTTATCTATGGAGCATATCTATGTTTACTTTATGCTGTGTCCTGTGTCAATTTCGCGTCACTGTCATGTCATATCATTCGGTCGGTATTATTTTCAATAGTTGGTTAGTCGGTGTTATTGGTTAATTTGTTTAGATTCGATTATTAGATATTGAGATTAAGTATTAACAGTGGATCTAATAAGCCTCTAAAAAGTTAAAATAGAAATATGTCTATAACTACATTGGTAGGTATTCTAGGTACATAAACACGTAAAATTGTGTTGCGGCTTAGTTTAATGCTATTTTTACTTTCTTCCAGTACTACATGCAATTGAAAAGGGAAAATGCTCATGAAGATTCTATTTGGTGTTGTACTTGGAGTAAAATAGAAAATGAGAAACCTAAGGAATCTGAAATCGAGAATACTGACCAAACACAGTAAGTTAACCTTATCTTCACGAATGCAACAAGCTGTTTTATCAATAAACTTTAACAGAAAAGTTTACCGTCACTAATAATAATTTCTCTTATTTATTTATTTATTACTTGAATTAAATACATACCATAAGTATTTAATCTAACCTTGATTTGTGTACTAACTATATAACAAACTGTATTTAAAAGTGGTATAAACTGATTTCTATAAACAATATATTACTAAATGAAATTGGATTCAAGAATCTACTGATTTAGTTTTAATATTATATTCAATACAAAAATTTCACCTTACAGAGATACAAATCATTCAGAGCCTAGTTCTGAAAACTACATGATAACTGGTGGGCTGGATGATCTGATTAAAGTGTGGCAGTTTGAGAATGGCAAGCTCGAGGAGAAGTATCAGTTGGAGGGCCACTCACTCGGCGTCATCTCTGTTGCTGTCAGTCCTGATGGGAAAAGTAAGAGATCATTAATAATATTATGTATTTCTTACAATGAAACTAGTTGTTTGTATGTTGTTTGCACAGCACAGAAGTGTGGAAAAAGAGAGGGAGGTTTTGCCATGCATTGGGATTATACACATACGCACGGTTCCTTAAAAATAGCCCTCTAATGGACAGAGACACAGACGGACGGGCAGATGCATGAATGGCACCCTTTGTGTACTGTACCTTAAAAATGTAAAGAGAATGTCAAAAGAAGTGCCTCCAACAAAAACTATCAAATGTAACAACTTCACTACAAAATCTAATCAATATAATCTCAAAAAATACTGGAAAAAAATAATATCTTAAGTAAATTATGATACAAAACAGTAACAATCTATTTCTGTTGATTTCAGCTTTAGCTAGCAGTTCTCAAGACTCTTCCCTTATTCTCTGGGACTTAACAACTGGTGACAAAATAAAGACAATGGAGACTGGTCCTACAGATGTGTGGACTTTGGACTTCTCTCCTGATGGCAAACACATTATATCTGGAAGTAATGCTGGCAAGATATTGATATTTGAAGTTGAGAGTGGGAAACAAGAACAGACTTTAGACACTAGAGGGAAATTCACATTGAGTGTTGCATATGTAAGAAAAATGCTATTGTAAAACCTAAACATACTCTTAATTTTTCATTTATTTCTCACATTAAAATTGTATTTCACAAGTAATGAGGCCTGAAATTGTATCACTTGTGGCCACTTCTATACAGAAAGAGACTGAATTCTTTTATTGGTTTTATTTTTTTTACTATAAATATTATTAACCTCATTACTTACATTGACTACTGTGTTAACAAACTTTTAATTCAAATTTATCATAATCCATCTTTGTAACAATTAAATTAATTAACAAACGTTAAAATTATGTTATATATTGCAGAGTCCAGATGGCAAATACATAGCAAGTGGAGCTCTTGATGGTATTATCAACATTTTCGATGTGGCCCAAGGCAAGCTTGTACACACATTGGAGGGTCATGCAATGCCAATCCGGAGTCTATGCTTCTCACCCGACTCACAGTTGTTGCTCACAGCTTCTGATGATGGGCATATGAAACTGTATGATGTGTAAGTAATTAGCATATTATTGTTATAGGTATAGGTGGGACCTGCTGTTCTTGAGAATGAGAAGGGCTTTAGCAAAATAGATTTTGGAATAGTATTCAAAACAATTGAAGTGACCCCAAATGATCACAACTGAGTCAAGTTGTCAAGAGTGGTTGACCAAAGTCAAAGTCCATAATTACATATCTATCTACTGAATTATTATAATTAGATTGCTACTTTACTAATTATTATTTTAGAATAGAATAGAATATTTATTTTATGTCCAATCCTCAATCAGTCTTGAGAGCTATAAATTGGTCTTTAAGCTAAATATCTAATAAGTTTCTGAATATACCTTAATACATCGTATTTAATTTTAGTGTTCACGCCAATTTAGCGGGCACTCTGTCGGGACATGCGTCGTGGGTACTTTCAGTAGCATTCTCACCTGATGGAAAACGCTTTGTGTCTGGCAGTGCTGACCGGACTGTACGCGTCTGGGATTTAGATAGTATGCAGTGTCAACATGTATTTAAGGAACACAGTGATCAGGTGACCATTTTGTATTGTTTACTTGAAATAAGACATTTTTTTTTGTTATGAATGATACTATTCTGCATTGTTCTAATTTATACACTTTATATTTACAGGTCTGGGGTGTGAAGTTTAATGCAGAGAGTAATAAAATTATATCTGTATCGGAAGATAAAAGTTTAAATATTTATGACTGCCCATTATAGTGTTAAAATATAATTATAATATACTTTACTACCGTGATTTGTTTTTTTTTATTGTTGTTGATTATTTATTTAACTACGTTCTATGTCGTTCGTACATACATATTTAATAAACATTAAAAACCTCGGGTTCCAGACTTCACTTAAATACCTTTCTAGAGGTCAAATCTATTTTAATACATAATACATTGGTGTTTTAAAGTTATACAGGCTATATAAAAGGAAATAATTCTTACTTTTTCCATACAAATACTAAACCTATTACCTATATCAACGAAAAATGGTTTTGAACGAAGTTAAAACTGCCGTTTGCCTGTCAAGTGTCAACGTCAAAAAGAAGTGTCAATTTCTAAAAATATTGTAGAAATTGCGAAGAAAACTTAATTTAAAGTTCTTAGTAAATATTTTACGAGAAATACAATATTAAGTACCTATTTTCTACGTTAAAATGCCTGCCAACACTATTGTTAGTATTATTTATTTTGTTTAAAGTGAAATTTGTGTTTACTAATAGTAAATAACCGCCCTTCTGGCGCAGTCGGGTATAAACCTTAATACTTACACAAGTTGTTCTTTACAGTATTCCTTAATATTAAAAAAAGAAAATGCTCACGAAGACGCAATATATTGCTGTACGTGGGCTCGAATAAACACCGTAGGAGATTCGATGTAAGTTTGATTAATTTAAAAAAATATTGTTCCTTTAAAAAGTATATTTTCACCTTTATCTTTTATGCAATAATAAATTTATGGTCGTGCAGACCTGAATCTAGTCCCAGGTTATTTCCAAGTACAATGTTAACATACCGGGAATTATAATTAAATAATTATAATTATCATAAAACTTTGTTAGTATGAATAATTAATGACTTAAGATAAAATACATGTATTTTAATATATCCATTTTCGAATATTTATGTATTAAGTGTATTTTAGAAATGCTGCTAAGGATTTCATAGTGACCGGTGGCCTGGACTGCCTGGTAAAAGTATGGGTGCTGGAGAACAATAGATTAGAATTGGTACACTCATTGCAGGGACATTCAATGGCTGTTGTTTCTGTTACAGTCAGCCCTACTGCTCCAAGTAGGTTACTAAACTTATTAAAAGTTTTAAAACTTAATAATAATTAATACTGCAACATTTTAATGTAATTTCAAAATAATTAGAGCAGATCTTTTATGCAAGAAATACATGATATACCTATATAGTATTCTATTATTAACTACTGCTACAGTATTAGAATAACAAATTCTATTTAATAAAAAGGATACAAACATTTAGAATATTTAAAAAAATATTTTATAAATATCCTAAATGTTTGTTGTCAAGTTTATCACAGGATACTCCTATTTATTATTACTTTCGGAGTACCTAGTAGTCTGGTAATATTAAACCATATATTATGTAAGATGGTGATATTTTACAGTAATAGTAAGTTCATCATTGGACTCCAGTCTCATATTTTGGGATCTTGGTTCTGGAAGGAAACTCGTAGAAATACCAACTGGCACCACTGATGTATGGAAAGTGGCATTCTCTCCGAATGGTGACAAGATTGCAACAGGCGGGCACACTGGAAAAGTACATATTTACGAAGTCCAGAGTGGAGAGGTGGATAAAATGCTGGATACCAGGGGAAAATTTATATTGAGTATTGCATGGGTAAGTAGCATAAGAACAAAACTACATCATATAATGTTTTAGTTTAGTTGTAGCTGTATCTCATAAACCATAACCAAAGATAAATTACCTATATGTTAAAGGGCTCCTTTATGTACCAAAAACTTTTTTTGGCCTTTTTTTTATTATTATAGATTTTAACAGCATTGATCTTGTAATGTCTTATATATTATATATCATATTTGTCATCAGAGCCGCAACGGCAGGCACATAGCGACAGGCGCTGAAGACGGTGTTGTCTGCATACTGGACGTGACGCAAGGCAAGGTGGTGCACTCGGTGGAGGCGCACTCGCAGCCCGTCCGGAGCATAGACTTCTCGCGGTGCAACAAGCGGATTGTAACGGCTTCTAACGATGGAGACGTCAAGATATATGATGTGTAAGTGGTGCTTAGTTTAGAAAACGTGGTCTGCATACTAGACGTGACATGAGGCAAGGTGGTGTACTTGGTAGAGGCGTATTCACAGCTTGTTCCGAACATCTACTTCTCGCGGTGCAACAAGCGGATTGTGACCGCTTCTAACGATGGACACGTCAAGATATACGATGTGTTAGTTATTCTTAGTTTAGAAAACGTGGTCTGCATACTAGACGTGACGTGAGGCAAGGTGGTGTACTTGGTAGAGGCGTATTCACAGCTTGTTCCGAACATCTACTTCTCGCGGTGCAACAAGCGGATTGTGACGGCTTCTAATGATGGAGACGTCAAGATATATGATGTGTAAGTGGTGCTTAGTTTAGAAAACGTGGTCTGCATACTAGACGTGACGTGAGGCAAGGTGGTGTACTTGGTAGAGGCGTATTCACAGCTTGTTCCGAACATCTACTTCTCGCGGTGCAACAAGCGGATTGTGACCGCTTCTAACGATGGACACGTCAAGATATACGATGTGTTAGTTGTGCTTGGTTTAGAAAACGTGGTCTGCATACTAGACGTGACGCAAGGCAAGGTGGTGTACTTGGTAGAGGCGTATTCACAGCTCGTCCGGAGCATAGACTTCTCGCAGTGCAACAAGCGATGGGCACGTCAAGATATACGTTGTGTAAGTTGATTATAGTCTAATCAACTTACACAACATATATCTTACTTGAGACTATTGTCACTTGTCTGAAGAATGAAATATTAAAAGTCAAAATTGCAAACATTTGAACTTAAAAATATTTATTTATTTATTTATTTAATACTTCATGCACAGTGTACATAGGCGGACTTAATTATCGATTTAGAAAAACAACAGCTTTGCTACATAACATTAAACACGATATTTATATGAACAGGGCAAGTGCAGGTCTCCAGTTCTCCTTACACCACAAGGGCTGGGCGCTGAGCGTGTGTTTCACGCCAGAGGGCAGACGCGTCGCGACCGCGGCCTGCGACGGTAGCGTGCGAGTGGCGGCTGCCGACGGACTCACTGTACTCAACACTTTTAAAGAACATACTGATATGGTAAGTGTAGGGATCGAAGTTAATACTACAAAGCAAAAACTTACATTCAATTATGGGCTTTCTCATTTGTTTTTTTTTCTTTTTTTTTTTTAAAGTTTACTAGCAATGTGGGTGGAATTCACATTACTAGCAATCTTGTTTACCCCTCCAACTAAGCTAAATATGCTTGTATCTGGAGTGGGTTCACGTCAATAGTGCAACGGGTGGGGATCGAACCTGCGACCTCTCTAGGCTTAATCTATTACTCTGTGGGTAAATTTTACCGTGGCGGCATAATGTATGTAGCTAACAATATCAATCCGACACGACCAGAGAGAGATCAGTAAGACAGACTCCTTTATAGGCTTTCCGAGGCAGAGTGGAGGGGTTTGATATAACTTTCTAGGGATTGTCACATTTGTCACCCATCCCCAGGCCATCGCACTCATGACAAGCGCGAGTAAGGCTTGATTTAGACGATGCGAGTAATGTCGTGCGAGTTGTAGTACATTGCGGGGCCGCACGGTTATGATGTCATAAGTGATCCATCATAGACGGCAATGTACTCATCATCACTCATGCGAGAAATATCGTGCGAGGTGCACCTCGCACGATATTTCTCGCACCGTCTAAATATGCCTTAAATTTAATGATCCTTGTAACTATCGTGTTTATAAAATGACGTAATACGAGGGACTTATTTATCATTCTTTATTTTAAATAAAGTTCTTAAGATCCTCATTATTTAATATGTGTTCATCCTTCACAGGTATGGGGATTAAACTTCTGCAGTACTGGTAAGAAATTAGTTTCCGTGTCCAAAGACAGATCAATTAACATTTACGAATGTCCTCCGCTGCCGCTGAAGGTTGAGAAAGAACAGTATATAAAGGTTTAAATATCTTTATTTTATTGTGATATTATTTTGTAGTTTTTTTTTTTTAATCAGAAGATAATAAATATATTAATCGCAAAACAACATCTTTGTGAATTTTCATACACCTACCTACCAATGTTTCCTAAACGTACCGATTTCGGACTCATTAAGATTCCTTTGAACATTAGCCTTGAAATAACTTATGATACTCAGAAAAATATTACTTAGTCGTCCATGATTTATTACCTTAAAGCTTCTGTTATACTTAGACCATAATCTTCATACCACAAACAATAGCAAAGACAACTCTTCTAAAGACACATCAAAAAGCCAACCCACATCTCTCTATTTTACGTGCGCACTTAAAAAAAACACTAATATGTCTGACTTTTAATTCGTGGTTGAAATTTGCGGTTCTCAACACAGTGCTAACCTTTATTAAAAGGCCATAAAGTTCATTTTTCATGCCTTTGTTACCATTGACTGGTTGTATTCAGTCTGTATTATCACCGTGCAAGGGCGAAGTCCCCTACGTAAGATGGGGCGTCTGAACTTGATTAATTTTTGGCGGTAAGAGGATTGCGCCCACCGGCCTGCTACCAACATTCTTTGCCTAGGATTTACACTGTAACTAAGGCCGCCCGGATTTAAAAGACGTCTGTTTTTAAGTTTTTGTAGATAGCTTTCATTAACATCTTATATATCTACACAGTGATAATGGAGTTATGAGAGTTTTCTGGATACAAAATATTAGATGAAATAAATAAATCTTATTGTGTAGACTTATAGATATCTATAGGTAATACATTCTTCGCCCATTAGGTTAGGTTAGGTTAGGTTAAATTGTATAGCTACTATGATACCTATGTAAACTTGCCGTCTTCTTCTTTTTTATACATAGACACATCTAACAAAAAAAAAATAGAGATATCTTTATTTGCCAGAAAATACAATTGTTCAAATGTTGAGGAGCCCTAGACCCTACACTAGGATCCCCTGTGTCGTAGGTTCTAGTCTCTTACAATCCTGTAAGTTCATAAAGATATGTTTTGTTTATGTACATGGATCACCTTTTCACAATGGAACACCTTTTATCTCGTCCTTCGTTACACAAGCACGTTAGACGATTTAGGGCTGATTTTTCCAACGCCAGATAAAATTATCCGTCGAATAATTTTAAATTTTTGACAGTTCTTCCATACAAAATCTGTCAAATGTCAATTTTATTCAACGAATAAAATTTATCTGGCGTTAGTCAGCCCTTAATGAAAGCTACAAATAATGAAAGTAACATATCATGATATCGGAAGCCTACCGATACGAACACAAACCAATTTTAACATCTATTGTATGGCTTTTATAAGTATCAACACATTACTCAGCTGTTGTCAAGCTAAATACATAAAGGGAAGCATTTATCAAAAATATTTACATTGATAGCAAGTCAATTGGTATCAGCTTAATTTGCGGGGAATTATGCGGCTCGGCCCGCCGGGAAATCAACTTTACATTCAATTTGCCGCCGGTGCACAGATAAAAACCAATCTCTTCATTTTTACCTGTCGCGGCGAGAATAAACCCTCTTTGATGTTCGTGAATATTTCATAAGAAGTTTTAAAGTGTGCTTCACTCGGCTTCACTGTATTTATATTTTAGACTTTTATCTATGGTACCTACAATGTATTTAATAGTTAGTTTGACACTTTCTATTGACATCCCTGACAGACCTTACATGGGTGTACCAAATAGGTATATAATTAATAATAATAAATTAAAATATAATTAATAATAATAAATATGGACAACATCACATAAGTACATTGCTCTGAACCCAAAGTAAGTAGCTAAATCACTTGTGTTATGGAATTGAGAGACAACGAAGGTACCACAAACACACAGACCCGAGACAATGTAGAAAAGGGGTTTTCTACGTGTACGTTACCCGGCCGGGGATCGAACCCGGGACCTCAGAGCTGGCGACACCTTGAAAACCGGTGTGTACGCCACTCGACCAAGGAGGTCGTCGAATGTATGTTTGAGGTATGTAACATGTTTCCTCGGTGGGGATGTGCCCAGCATTCTGCAGGACCTTTGAGCAGCATATAATATGAGTAGTATGTACGTATTACAACATTTGCAGCTACAACTATCAAAGGTCACCTGACCTCCGCTACTCTTTTACTGGACCAAAACCTACGTACCAAAATCTTAAATAGAATAGACCGGTTGATACAATACTTAATCAACCTTCACTAATGTCTTTATTAGTAAACCAAAAATTAATGCGGTCACCTACGCAGGTCTTAAAAAAGCTTAGTACCACGAATGCGTGCCCCTTGTAAACAAATAATACTAAAATCCAAAAATTGTAAACCTCTTCATCATCCATAGATCTTCAACAGTCGTTATCTTAAGTACTTAGGTCACCTGAATTTGAGTGATCTACCTAATGTACAATTACACATAATTAATGTTATTTACTTGTTTTTGTTCTAATAAATGATTTTGATTTGAAGCTACAATTACATGTGAAAATGGTTGGTGTTGTCAGTAGCAGTATACATGTTTTAGTTCACATTTTGACGGTGTTACCATAAACCAATGTCTTATTTTAGTATCAATATTTTAAACGGTGTTAAAATCTTTTGCATTTAGTTTTACAAAATAATAAAGTTGAAACACATATCAAGTCTTTGTGACATTATAATGTGAAAGAAAATGTTTCTAAAACAGATTTAACCCTGCCTACGTCACAAGTTTCAGAGCAGGTAGATTTAATAGGCAGTTGACAAGGTATTGTGCAGTCCACATACGCTACGCCAGTGGCCAGCAGCGGAGGTATCGGTGTCGTAATCACGGCCGCGCCGCCGGCAGCGCCATTCAATGAGATGAAATCACTATGCGGCTGTATGAATAATTCAGGTGCGGTCCGAACGCCCCCTCCCTAGCTTTCCACCCCCACTATCGATATTGATATAAAGTTGACAGAATATGTATGCCCAATATAGGTGAAGTTCGCAATTTAACGATCGAAGATTAGGGAATAGGTAGCATTGATTAGGCATTGGTTTAACAAATATTATGTTTCCTGTTTGATATTAAGTTAGTAAAAATTAGGTACACGTTTCTTGAAACAAGCTAATTGTGATGTAGTTGCAGTACTGTGAAACAATTATCTTTCTTTATACCGCTTATTGTGTTAACACTGTTTACTGAAAATATGCCTAGCCTATTCGGTACCATTATTGCGTACTCATTGTGGTTATGTTAAATGGTTTCAATCCTTCTTTTGGATTGATACAAAATAATTTACTAATAACTGGAGGAAATCTTAATAGAATACCTCCACCTTGAGGCAGTCGCAGTTTCTGGCCGGCATAATCACATAATTAACTTAATTAGCTTAATAATCCACCGCAGCCAAAGGACCCCTGCTGTATAAAACGTGAAATCTTTCAGTCTATGACAGCTAAAGCTGAAGGAATATAAAAAATAGTAGGTTAATAGCAAGATTTTTTTTTTTTTTTTTTTTAAAAGGTTACTAGCAATGTGGGTGGAATTCACATTACTAGCAATCTTGTTAACCCCTCCAACTAAGCTCTAAATATGCTTGTGTCTGGAGTAGGTTCACGTCAATAGTGTAATGGGTGGGGATCGAACTTGCGACCTCTCGATCACAAGGCGGACACCCTGACCATTAGGCTATTGCCGCTTAAATTATGGTCAGAAAGCGGTTTTCTTTCCGGGTTGAATAAAAGTTCACAAATTGAATTCAATAATTTAATAGCTAACTATTCCATAAAACAATTTGGTTAACCGTAGGAACTAGATAACAACTTAGTGCTGGTAAGAGATGGCGGGGGAAGAGTATGACACGTGGGTTACGGGAGCGGAGTACGCTACTTTTGCGATGGGAGCGGCGTAGGCTACTGGAGCATGAGCGTAAGACACGGCGGCAGGAGCGTAGGACACCTTGGCGACGGGAGCAGCGTAGGCGACCTTGGCGATGGGAGCGGCGTAGGCGACGGGGGCGTGTGCGTAGGAGACAGTGGCAGGGGCGTAGGCGACCTTGGCAACGGGAGCAGCGTAGGCAACCTTCGCGATGGGAGCAGCGTAGGCGATCTTAGCGGGAGCCTGCTGGATGGGGGTGCCCTCGTAGGTGACCTCAGCATTGAAGCCGTGCTCCTTGTCGGCGGTGTAGTGCACGATGCGGCGGACACCGTCGGGCTGCACGAGCGAGTACGAGCCCTGCACGGCGTCGCCGGCGCGAGACTCCTGCTGCTGCTTTACGTCAGCATTGTGCTCATCGTGGACGGAGTAGTTGAACTCGTAATGAGCTGGCGCCTCGGGTTCGGCGTATGCAACCTTAGCGTACGGGATAAGGGGCACAGCGTAGGCGGCCACGGCCAGGGAGAGAACGATCACAAACTGAAAAATAAAATATAACAATGTTAATTTTGTCTTAATAAGGTAGGTAGAGGTACTAAATTTAATGCGCTGTACGAGACGTCCACTTTTAATATATCAAAACACTTTTGATAGTTTACATTATTTTTATAAACTCACTTTGGCAACCATGTTTGCTATAAATTTCTTTGTGATAAGTTGTTGGTGATTTGAGTGTCAGTGGTGAACTGTGATATTTTGTGAACTTGCTACACTTTTTATACACGCACTGTCGCCTGTTAGTCTCGTTGGTGACACATGCGCTCGAGGCGTTGTGCGTTAAACCTTACAATGATTGAGAGGTGAAGGTCGACGTGCATTGCTTTCCGAACTACGATGGCATTACATACGGATAAGTACCTGTATATAGTGACATTCCTGACTGATGAATATGTCTATTCTTATTCTATATAAATGTAATAATTAGAATACGGGTCTAGAATACCCTGAGTAGATTAGGCGTAGATTAGGTAATCCAGATTTCAAGATAAATTTCATTTATCATTATATAGGTTCTATCCATTTCAATAAATAATTAAATCTTTTTCTAAATTTTCGGAATTTTTGTTTCTTCTCCAATAGACTAGAAATAAGCCTCATAACAGTCGATCCTTTGGAAACGATCAAGGGGTAATTTGACCATACTTACTGCTCCAGGTTATAGCTTAGTTCATGATAGACTCATTTGGATTACCTACTACTTAAAATAATTATCTAGTCTTCACTCACGACGATACACTGAAACAAAAGGGACAATCTGTTTTCAGGAGCCATATAAGGTTAAGTTCCAAAAGTTTCTTACGTTCTGAATGCTATTGTTTCGTCATCTTTCATTAATCTAGGACAACATGAGGGTTACATCGTGGAATAAGATCAACTATTGCGTCACACGTCGCACTATAATTGAACATTGAGCAGACACTTTCTCCTTGACTCAGTTTTGATCGTTCCGCAAAAAACGGGTTATCATTCAGGTTCCATACTAGTAACCTTGCTTTCAATAGTTAATCATAATTTTGGGTATAACAAAATTCCTAGCAGTCTAAATAAGTGAACTTAAGAGCTACCAATTTTCCTAAAGATTTTTAAGTAGTTTTTTTTCTGTGTTTTGTTGTGCTCTTTTCATTTTTGATAATAATTTATATTGGGTGCCTAGTTAGATAAATAATTTAGGTTACCTAATCTAAGCACCTTCGAAAAAAGCAGTGAGGCAGAATTTTTATATAGGTACCATATACATATTCAAATGTTTATGTGGTAGTATTCGGAATAATAAAGTGGTATTGTTCCAAATAGTAATTCAGAATAATAAAGTTTTGTTACAGCAACAACAACGAAATATCTTAAGAATTTTTATTCAGTTGCTACAGTAAGTAAAACGAAACGTTTCTTGAATATAGAAACCAGGGTATGGGTCGCATTATGGTGTCATGCTGTCTCTTTGATGTGGAATGTATCGATAGATAGATCTCTTTTTCATGTAGAATATAAAGTTAAGTAAGTCTTGCATTTCATTTGAGTACCTATAGTGAGGTAACCAACACAATATCGACTACTTATATAGCGTTATGGGTTCAGCATGTTTTTGGATCGCCACTGGTTTCTATCTTCCTTTGAACTCTTGATTACGAATCACCAATTTTACGTAAATAGCGACAGATTGGCTCTTTTATTCTAAAATTGAGTATAAGATGGCTCGCGTCGCATATAATCATCAATAATTTTGTACAAATTGTATTCTAATAGCAAACGAGAGAGTCAAGGGTACCAGATAAAGCTAACAAATACAAAACCTTTTTATATAATTACAAAAGTTTAGGCTTGATAACAAGTGAATTTCAGTCACATCATTTTGTAAATTTCTACCCATTCGACGTTGAGTAGGTATAATAGACGTCAAAAAATAAAAGCTTTTAAAAACAAGGGCAATACCAGCAGATTCCATGTTTCAGTATTTTGCTGTTTAAAATGATACATGGTTTGTACTTAATACTTATACACCTGCGACAATTGACTGTTATTATAGCGACAGGCAGTTAGATCTTTCAGCGATTAGTTTCGATCCGCGGTTTTCTTAGCCTCGCTTTTCTCCCATGGTAAGTAACGTGATGTTAAATAGCCTACAAGCGTCCTCGATAATTGGGCTATCAAATACAAAAACATTTTTTTTAAATCCGACTGGTAGTTTCAGAGATTTGCGCGTCCAAACAAAAAACTATAGCTTTATTATTATTAAGTACAGATAAGGTGTCTTCTTCAGACAGTATGAATGCATTTATTAGGCCGTTTTTGGTTCATAGTTAAATGGACGAAAAAACCTTATAAATATATCATTTTAACCGTCACACAGTCACATTTATGGACATTATCAGTGTTTAATGGCGAGACAGGGTAGTAGCTAAAATCAAAATCACTAAATACAATAAATTCAATAATTTAATAGAAACTATTGGTTTTATAAATAGGTACAACAGTTTCTAAAAATAGTGACTAGTGGTGGTAGGAGATAGCCGGAGACGAGTACCACTGACATACTTATCTTACCATCGTTTATTTTGCCCTCGTTCGGTAAAAATGTAATTCAAATTATATTTGTATGTAGCTAGTTCGTTTTGCCTATCAGAAATTTAACTTATCTTCTCAGCATGTTTGGATCCACTGCTGCCTTTTGAATTGCTGTTCAAGATGCCTTAATGCGGCGATATTGAAATCAAAGTGCAATTTTAAGGGAGAAGAATTTTAATCGATACAGTTTATTACATAATCATATATTCAATTAACGAGGCATGATATCTTATAGGCTATTGCGTCATACATATGAATGTGAAATGCGAGTTTTGTTCCTTGACTCAGTTCCACGCAATGTGTCTGCAAAATACTTGTTACGAGTCAGTCAAGTTCACGACCTTCGCTTTAGCATTTTTGTGTGTGTTTTGCGTCAGTCTACGTATTTACAACTTCCTGTATCAGGCTGAAGTATTAAGATAAGCTTACCCTAAAGTCTACACGTAGAAATCTATCGTTTTTTTAAACCTGCTTGTGAAAATTTTGGAAACTATCTTGAAAGTCTAGCTAGTGTACCTGCAGTAGCTTTTAATACAGTTTTTGCGTTCGTCAGGCGTATCAACAACGTATACAAACTATCTACTGAACGACATTTAAATTCAAAATCCATTGTAATACTTGAACTTGAAATATATATTTTAAATGGCGCATATGATTGAAACAAGGTAGGCATTGGAACGTTAAAAATTGTATGAGAGAGATTTTACGGCTTTTTTCTCTAAAATACACATAATGTACAAATATATACCTACTTATAGAAAATGCTAGAAAATATGTAATCAAAGTAAAATTAATTGTGTTAAAGACTAAATTTTCGCATAAACACAATTTAGAAATAACTTTCTTCAGAAATATTTTCGTTCCTAGATATGTAAATTTTATATCTAGCGCTAAAGGTGTGGGACAAAACAAGCACCTCACCATACACTTCTGTTACTTTTATTATAAAAACTTCGTCTTCGTTTGATTCTTTATATAGGTATAGGAATACTTTGTAGTAAAAACAATGATTTTAACTCAATAATTTAATGGAAACTATTCATTTCAATAAATATAACAGTCATGCTAGCTACATATAACTGTATCTAGTGGTGGTAGGAGATAGCGGGAGACGAGTAGGTCACGTGGGCGACGGGGGCTGCGTAGGCGACCTTGGCGACGGGAGCAGCGTAGGCAACTGGAGCATGAGCGTAGGACACGGCGGCAGGAGCGTAGGACACCTTGGCGACGGGAGCGGCGTAGGCGACCTTGGCGATGGGAGCTGCGTAGGCGATCTTAGCGGGAGCCTGCTGGATGGGGGTGCCCTCGTAGGTGACCTCAGCGTTGAAGCCGTGCTCCTTGTCGGATGTGTAGTGCACGATGCGGCGGACACCGTCGGGCTGCACGAGAGAGTACGAGCCCTGCACGGCGTCGCCGGCGCGAGACTCCTGCTGCTGCTTCACGTCACCGCTGTGGTCGTCGTGCACAGAGTAGTTGAACTCGTAGTGAGCTGGCGCTTCGGGCTCGGCGTACGCCACCTTTGCATAGGGGATGAGGGGCACGGCGTAGGCGGCCACGGCCAGGGACAGGACGATCACGAACTAGAATTACAAAAATGAAAATGATTAGTTAAGCATGATGGATTTTTGATCGGTATTAAGTATTTTCTCATTCTATTTATTTTAATCCTCTGATTGTAACTTACTTTGGCGACCATTTTTGGTTTGTTGTTGCTGATTTGGGAATCGAAGCTCGACTGTGCCAATGTGACACCTGCTAAACTATTTATACTTGAGTGTTCGCCTTCAGTGGGTGTCGCCGGAGACATGCTGCCTGCCCGGGGTGCCGATGCCGCTCTATATGCCTAATTGATTGCGAAGTCAAGGTCACTTCGATGCGTTTCTTTGGCCGTACTACTAACATAACACACATTTTAACACCTGTTCTCGTATACATTTGCTATTGACATTTCTTTCGATTAAAAAAATATCGTTATCAAACGGTACTTCGCAGGGTATTATCGTAGTTTGTTTGATTTATTTGATAGGTATCGTATTGGCTAAATTCATAAACTAGATTTACATGCATCAATATGCATAATATCTTAAATTATATCAGAGATTATTTAGCAACAATTTGCACTGATATAACTTTTCGAACGACTTCTGAGGTTGATGATTATTTCAAAATAAAAGATTTATCAAAAGACCGAAAATCAAGCTCTAATATCGTTTTTAATTTCAATATAATAAAAGGAGCGGTACGTTTCTTCTTCTCCAGTCTAGTCTTTTCCAAGCTATGTTAAAGTTGGCTTCTCATGGAGAGGCCAATAATTGTTAGAGATCCTCAAACAACCATAAAAAAAAATTGAAAAACAATCTCCCAACTGCTTTGAGTTATAGGTATTTTGTCTCACTTGATTAAATTTTTACTAGTGTTTTACATAGAGCTACTGCCTTGGCGCACAGCTCATTTAGGAACAATCTAACTTAATAAAATAAATGAATCGGTAATATGGTTGGCCAATGTATGAAATTTTACATGGTCCTATTAAAAAGGTATATTGTAAGAGAGTTTTAGTTCAACACAAGCTTAAATTGGTGTTTTATAAGATACCTACTAGCTTTTGCTCACGACTTCGGCCGCGTTGACTTAAAATTGGCGTCAGAGAGAAGCTCTTGTTTTTTTTTGTACATAATAAATCAATTACTATAAAACCAATATTAAATGCCTCTACAAATTACGTAAAAGAGTGTTACAATACATTAAAAAAATATTCACTTTCTGGGAATCGAATATGAATTAAAAGAACGCATTTAGTCTTTGTATAATCAACAGGCTGTATTACACGACAGCCTCGTTTCAAAATTTCAACATATTTAGGATGCTGTTGAGGCTGCCTCGGTACTGCAGTGCATCTGCAGTGCAGTGATCAAGCGATAAAAAATGATGAGAAAAGAAGTCGCTTCTATACTTCGCCGAGTGAGAGAAAAAAGTAACGGTACCCATATGATGATTTCTTCACGTGCTGATTACTCGATACAAAAGAGATGGATGAATCTTATGTTAGGAAATTAGAGATTAGTCTGGGTCCGGTGACCCGTAAACATGGTGACGTGTCTGGCTCGCCGTTTTGAGTATATTATTTAAGCGTGTTTGACGACCTCCGTAGTAAAGTGGCGTACACACCGGTTTTCAAGGTGTTGCTAGCTTTGAGGTCCTGGGTTTGATCCCCAGACGGGTCAATGTAGAAAACCACTTTTCTATATTGTCTCAGATTTGAGTTTTTTTGGTATCTTCGTTGTCTCTGATTCCACAATACAAGTGCTTTAGCTCCTTACTTTGGGTTTAGAGTAATGTTTATAATGTTGTCGACATTTATTAAAAAACTATTTTCCCCATTAATGATTTGTTAATTGATTTTAATGGGACACTGTTTTTTTTTATCCCAATTTTAATTTAATGTAATAGCGGTTGTTTTAATCTGAAGTAAATGAATAATAATTATTATCATTACACGAAAAGTGTTATTAATCTATTTATATTTCTTGAATGAATCGGTTTTACAATTTAGTTTTAATCCTAACTTGTAACTAATTATACAAACCCCAACTAATATTTAAACGCCTAATTTAAGGTAGGTTATACGTTTATACTTTCCGACTTTTATGTAAACTTTTTTTTAATGTTTACTTTTAGTCCTTCACAAGTAAACATTAAAAAAAAGTTTACGTTCCGCCTCTGTATAAGAGGAGGCTTGCAGTGCAGTTATTTAACGGGTCGTATTAGTTTTTTTTTTTTCCATTATGTATTATTAATAAATTATTAGCACATTATATGTACAGAAACGTCAGAAAGTAAAAGAATACCATTATTAATATTTAGTTAGGACGATAATAAAAAACATATCCTTTCCTTGGCAGTCGGGTAATAAATAATAATCAAAAGTATAATTATGTAAAAAGGTAATATGAATATGCAGGTAAATAGGTAATTCCAGACTATATTAATGTAAAGAATTCTCTAATTCCATACACAAATAATTGGGTAAAGATGATGATGTCTTTTTCAACATATTTTTTTATGAAATAATTATGGCTTTCAACAAGTTAGTACTTACCACAAATACATAACACCTTGCGTCCATATTTTTAAGAGCCTTTATAGTATATGTGTAGAAAGCCTACATGACTCACTGGCACAGTATCTTTATCGTCGATTTAGATAAAAAAGAACAGGTATAATTCAATAATTTAATAGCACCTATTCATTTCAATAAATATAACAGCCACACTAGCTACATAAAACTGTATCTAGTGGTGGTAGGAGATAGCGGGAGACGAGTAGGTCACGTGGGCGACGGGGGCAGCGTAGGCGACCTTGGCGACAGGCGCTGCGTAGGCAACTGGAGCATGAGCGTAGGACACGGCGGCAGGAGCGTAGGACACCTTGGCGACGGGAGCGGCGTAGGCGACCTTGGCGATAGGAGCGGCGTAGGCGATCTTAGCGGGAGCCTGCTGGATGGGGGTGCCCTCGTAGGTGACTTCAGCGTTGAAGCCGTGCTCCTTGTCGGAGGTGTAGTGCACGATACGGTGGACACCGTCGGGTTGCACGAGCGAGTACGAGCCCTGCACGGCGTCGCCGGCGCGAGACTCCTGCTGCTGCTTCACGTCACCGCTGTGGTCGTCGTGCACGGCGTAGTTGAACTCGTAGTGAGCTGGCGCCTCGGGCTCGGCATACGCCACCTTGGCGTAGGGGATGAGGGGCACGGCGTAGGCGGCCACGGCCAGGGACAGGACGATCACGAACTGAAATAAATAAAATATTGTTGATCGGTCTTAGGTATTTCATGCGTACAAAAAATAGCCGTCAAACCGAAACTTGTGGAAAGAGACAAGAGAGGCCTTTGCCCTGCAATTCAAGCATAAAATAAAAAATATATATATAATATTTCTACGATCGTAACTTACTTTGGCGACCATTGTTGGTTTGGTGTTGAAGATTTGGGTATCAAAGCTCAAATGTGACAATGTGTCACTTGTTATACTATTTATACTTTAGTGTTCGCTACCACTAGGTGTCGCCGGTGACACGCGGCATGCCTCGGGCGCCGACGTCGCTCTATATACCTAATTGATTGAGAAGTCAAGGTCGCTTCGATGCCTTAAGTCATACGACATGTATGCCTAAAAAACGCTTTCAATATTACAAACATTTTAACACCTGTTCTCGCACTTTGCTACTCTAATTTCTTCTTGTGTTAATAAAAGGAATCTTTTCTAAGTTTGTGAACTTAGCAGCATATTTTTCGTTATATTGGCTAAAAAGTTCCTGGGTTAGATACTCTAATCTATCTAATTACATATAATCAGTAGTTATATGGTACATAAAACTACCTACATAACTTTTGAAAGGTATGTGCCAAAGGCACCCACCCACTGGGAGTTACTTGGTTTGTGTTATTGAATTATTTCTTTAATTCATTTGTTTCTATTGTTTTAGTAAACTTTGTAAATTATAATATTTATATGCAATTAAATATATTTAACTCATACGAGTTGTTATTGTTTATTTGATTGATCTTGTTAAAAAACTGTATAAACTCTGTTTTACCAAGCAGCGTACAACGTAAGTCTTGATTACGTGGATTTTCATAAAATGAAAAATAAAAAACAAATATATTTCGACTTTTACTTAGTAATTTTAATGTATTGTTTAGCTTAGCTACGTTCCTAAATTTCGAATTGTACTAAAATTATTTAAATATTTGCAACAATGACACGCCTGGATAGAATTAAAAAAATTGGTAGGTCATACTCGTATATCTAAATATTAAACTAAGTGCTAACTGTCATCCATCTTCATTATCACGTTGTCTCTATTGTTCTTTCAACAACATGCACCCTAAAGTCTAGACCAAAGAACTACAAATTCCTTTAACAAAAATAGAAAATAAAACCTTCGGTAACAAATATAGCACAAGAGATAAAGTATTTGGCCGATCATTTGGAACTTACGCCATGCAAGGAATCGTTCACCTCGCATCCAATAGATATGTGCAGCTACGTCGGCGCCCCGGGCATGCAGCGTGTCTCCGGCGACGCCGTCTGAAGGCGAACACTCAAGTATAAATAGTATAGCAGGTGACACATTGTCACAGTCGAGTTTTGATATCCTAATCAGCAACACCAAACCAACAATGGTCGCCAAAGTGAGTTAAGATCGTAGAATTAAAATACATCTTATATTATTTGTTTTATGCTTGAATTGAGCCCCCTTGTCTCTTTCCACAAGTTTCAGTTTGACGGCTATTTTTTGTACGCGTAAAATATCTAAGACCGATCGACAAATATTTTATTTAAATTATTGTTTCAGTTCGTGATCGTCCTGTCACTGGCCGTGGCCGCCTACGCCGTGCCCCTCATCCCCTACGCCAAGTTGGCGTACGCCGAGCCCGAGGCGCCAGCTCACTACGAGTTCAACTACTCCGTGCACGACGACCACAGCGGTGACGTGAAGCAGCAGCAGGAGTCTCGCGCCGGCGACGCCGTGCAGGGCTCGTACTCGCTCGTGCAGCCTGACGGTGTCCGCCGCATCGTGCACTACACCTCCGACAAGGAGCACGGCTTCAACGCTGAGGTCACCTACGAGGGCACCCCCATCCAGCAGGCTCCCGCTAAGATCGCCTACGCCGCTCCCATCGCCAAGGTCGCCTACGCCGCTCCCATCGCCAAGGTCGCCTACGCCGCTCCCGTCGCCAAGGTGTCCTACGCTCCTGCCGCCGTGTCCTACGCTCATGCTCCAGTTGCCTACGCCCCTCCCGTCGCCAAAGTTACCTACGCCGCTCCCGTCGCCCACGTGACCTATTCGTCTCCCGCTATCTCCTACCACCACTAGATACAGTTTTATGTAGCTAGTATGACTGTTTTATTTATTGAAATGAATCGTTGCTAAATAGTTATTAAATTATTTAATCTCATATTCTGTCTAATTTTCTCCATTATCTGTCTAATCGAAACCATTCTATACTAATACCATCCAGGAGCTAATTCGGTTGAGGTATACGTTAATTAGCTTTAGATGGGTTTGAAGACCTATGAAAAATGATTTCGCAATAGTTTGTAATTGAAAAAGTTTCTGAAGAAAGATTGTATCACAACAATTTTCTGCAGTAACAAGGTATCAAGAGATTTTGTTGCTTATTTAACAATCATACCCGTAAGAAGAACATAAAAACTAAATTAATAGTACATAATGAATTAATGCAGAAAACAAAACTTTTGTAAATGTAGGTTTAGATATATATATTTATAAAAATATAAGCTTTAAGCGTTAGCTTTTATCATCCAGTAAAATAACTCCGATTAATCAACTAGAAATGCCCTAGTTCTTCTCTTGTTTTATTTATTTTACAACAAAATAGTAATTTGATGATCTTTCAATTGAAAAATTACGCATGTCGGTAAGTCTTGTCAAAAGTGTCTTTGGCCTAC
Source organism: Diachrysia chrysitis (assembly GCA_932294365.1). Taxonomy (NCBI): domain Eukaryota; kingdom Metazoa; phylum Arthropoda; class Insecta; order Lepidoptera; family Noctuidae; genus Diachrysia; species Diachrysia chrysitis. The sequence continues at coordinate 10,036,241 of OW028656.1, read as the reverse complement.
ATAAAAGCTGGTAGTATAATCCTCCGCTTCCAACATGTACTAAACAACAGGATATTAAAAAGTAATGATTATTTTAAATTATTATTAAAAACGCATTAACGCACGCGGAGCGAATATTTGTAATAAAATCTTTTAATTTTTTTTACTATTAGGGTTTATTAAAAATATATGATTTACTAGGTGTCCCCCCCACCTCGTCCGCGTGTTATAGTTTTAACGGTTTTTCATGTTTTGCGCCGAACTCTAATTCTAATGTAAAAGTAGATATTATGTGTAATATTACCTCAGCCTTAGCTATCTGCCAGTAAAATCGGTCCGGTAGTTCCAGAATTTTGCTGCGGAGTTATTTAAAAAGTACGATATCTCCTAAGATATCGATTGAAATATATAAGCTATATCATTGTAAGGTTTCATTAAAATCCATTCAGTAGTTTTTGAAGTAGTTCTTGAAAGAGTAACAAACATCCACACATACATACATCCATACATCCTTACAACTTTCGCGTTTATAATATTAGTAAGGATTTGTGCATTAACTGCCCAAATAAATCACATTCATTAAATTTTGTATAAATAATTTAGTACATAGCGCGAGTCCAGATAAAAGATAAAGATAAAGATAAAAACATTTATTGCATAAACTGTGTACATAGGTGTTTTTACATAGTTTGGTATCAACAGCCTACCCAATCGAGCATTGCAATATTATTGAATTTAAGGTAACAGCATTTTCAATATTACATTATTATTATTACTCATTATTAGTGTTACAGTACCATATTAGTATTATATTATTATTATCATGTATATTATAGTATATATTACAGTATATATTACAGTATTTTAAATAAATTAATTTATATCTTTACATTCATATTGTGATTAGATATTTTTATCTTGTAAATATTCATTAATGTCATAATAGCATTTACTCATAAGAAATTTATTCAATCTATTATTAAATTGATTCAGCGTTAATTCCTTAAATGTATTGGGTAGCTTATTATACACTCTTATTGCCATACAATATGCGTTATTACTGAACAAACTGATTCTTTGTTTTGGGACATTTAGCTTGTATTTGTGGCGACCAACACGTGAGACTACATCATTGTGTCTTTCAAACAAATTTCCATGCTGGTGAACAAATGAGCAAATTTCATAGACGTATTGGCTCGGTAATGGAAGGATGTTGAATTTTTTAAATATTGGCTTGCAGCTATCCAATGGGTGTGCTCCAACCAAAGCACGCACACATTTCTTTTGAGCTCTAAAGGCTAGTCTATATCAACAGAGTTTCCCCATATTATGATGCCATACCGAAGTAGAGACGAAACATAAGCATGATATGCGCACAAAGTAGCATTGATGGTTGTTACTTGTCGTAGACGAGTTAGGGCAAAAACGAATTTGTCTAATTTTGTGCAAAGTAGGTCAATGTGTTGTTTCCAATTGCAGTATCTGTCGACTATTATACCTAGGAACTTGGTGTGTTCAGTTTCAACCACGTCTTTATTATCGTATTGTATATCAAGGGTCAAAGAAGCTTTATTTGTGAGAAATAAATTATTTATTTATTTTTTATTTGTCTCCGTTGCTATATGAGGTTGTGATATATGTCAATTGGTCAATTGACGGGCCTGTTGGTCTAGAGGTTAGTGACACTGACTGCTAAACTAGAGGTCGTGGGTTCGATTCCCAAGCAAGACAAATCTTTGTGTGATGAGCACGATCATTTGTTCTGTGTCTGGGTGTAATTTATCTATAATATGTATGTATTTAGAAATATATAAGTTTGTTTATCAGTTATCTGGTTGCCATAATACAGGCTCTGCCTAGTGTGGGATCAGATGGCCGTGTGTGAGCTGTCCCAAAGATATTATATATTGTATTATAGATATTATATTATAATTGGTAAAGGTCATCAACCTATATTTTGTTTGAAGAACACCAACGCCAGACGTACAGAGAGAAACTTAGACATTTCCGAAACGCGATTAATCATTTAAAAAAGGTGGTTTTATCAGTACGATTTAAGATGAAGGTTTTATTTTTAGACAAATATTTTAATCTATATTTATGATGGTTTAGTTTTTTGCATTTATGAGCATAATTCAGTGTTTAATAAAGTTGTCGTGTGGAGTTTAGAGGAAAATGCGAGCATGATTGTTAAATAGGCAAAAAAATCTCGTCATACACTGAAACTGCTAAAAAAATGTTGTGATAATGATCTACGTAATCTTCATACGCTTTTTATATTAAAAGCTGGTGTGAACTCATTTTACTTACTGATATTATCTTAAGGATGCGTTTTTGACGTAATCGTCAATCGAATTACCTACTGGATGGGCTTAGTGCAGATGGTTTCCGACTCGACAAGTAATGGAAAGTATAATAAATTTAAACAGAATATGCGATTCAATAATTTAATAACTATTTAGCAACTATTCATTTCAATAAATATAACAGTCATACTAGCTACATAAAACTGTATCTAGTGGTGGTAGGAGATAGCGGGAGACGAGTAGGTCACGTGGGCGACGGGGGCAGCGTAGGCGACCTTGGCGACGGGAGCGGCGTAGGCCACTGGAGCATGAGCGTAGGACACGGCGGCAGGAGCGTAGGACACCTTGGCGACGGGAGCGGCGTAGGCGACCTTGGCGATGGGAGCTGCGTAGGCGATCTTAGCGGGAGCCTGCTGGATGGGGGTGCCCTCGTAGGTGACCTCAGCGTTGAAGCCGTGTTCCTTGTCGGAGGTGTAGTGCACGATGCGGCGGACACCGTCGGGCTGCACGAGCGAGTACGAGCCCTGCACGGCGTCGCCGGCGCGAGACTCCTGCTGCTGCTTCACGTCACCGCTGTGGTCGTCGTGCACGGAGTAGTTGAACTCGTAGTGAGCTGGCGCCTCGGGCTCGGCATACGCCACCTTGGCGTAGGGTATGAGGGGCACGGCGTAGGCGGCCACGGCCAGGGAAAGGACGATCACGAACTGAAATAGAAAAATAAAATAAAGTTTCGATGGGACTCAATATTTTGGGGTCCGCACTGCAAGGGTGCCAACGCGACCCCTATTAGTAAACCTCAGCTGCCTGTCTGTCCTTCTTTCTGTCACCGGGCTTCATATAACAAGTAACATTTTTTGTTTGATTTTAAAGACTTAATAATCTTGTGCAATATGGTACGGAAATCCTTATGCGCGAGTCCAACTCGCACTTGTCTGTTTTATTCATATATGGTAGTTATATTAATTCTACGATTTTAACTCACTTTGGCGACCATTGTTGGTTTGGTGTTGCTGATTTGGGTATCAAAGCTCGACTGTAACAATGTGTCACCTGCTATACTATTTATACTTGACTGTTCGCCTTCAGACGGCGTCGCCGGAGACACGCTGCATGCCCGGGGCGCCGACGTCGCTGCACATGCCTATTGGGTGCGAGGTGAACGTTTCCTTGCATTTGTTTAAGTTCCAAATGATTGGCCAAATATCTCTAGCTATCTCTCCTGTGTTATATTTGTTGTCGAATGTTTTATTTTGAAAAAAACTAAGGTAAACGCAGCTATTACCGACCCTGATAAGACAATTTTAAAATCGATGATAATTATTAAGAGCTGTGATTGCTTTCAAATTCAGTGTTTTATTTTTATATGAAACTGTTATTTGTCTAGTTTATATTTATTACCTTATATGCCCAAGTTTAGAATGTTTTCTTAAAATTAAAAAAATATTAAGTGAATAACTCGATTTTTGGTATTACCGACCCATAGGAACGGCTATGAAGCTATTAACGATTTTTATGAAGCTATTACCGAGTGTAACAAAACTAGGTATTTTGTTTAAATAAGAACAAGTAAATGTGGTTTCGTGAAGGTAATTAGCATGGATTAAGAAAGGCATGTAAGCTTGCATTGACTTTCCTCCGCTTTTGTTCATCCATGTTTCTGCAAAAAGAAATTTTATGTATTTCGTTTGCCATATTCATTTTCATAATTATTTTTGTTATTAGTTAATAATATTAGCTAGTATTTTCTGTAACCAGTTAACCAGTGTAATGTAACATTATGGATAATGCTCAGTATTTTTTTTTTTTTATTTTGCTTTATTTTACATTTTAGGAAAACTTACAGCTAGATAATACAATAGTAAAAATTGTAAGTAAAATATGGCCAATTACAAGTTTTCACTACTAAGATAAACAATAGTAAACAGTACAAACCTTATTCAGAAACAAATCATTAAAAAATTTAGAATTTTTGATTTTTCCTCAAAATAAATAAACTAGGTAAACAAATTAACACGTACAATTAAATGCTTGCTAATGGTTATCAAATATTATCAAAGAAGTAATCGCACAGAGTCTTTTTAAGTTTAGCAATACTAATGTTACAGAGATCGATGTAGGAGTATGGAGGATAATTAGGAATATGGAGTATCAGTATGGAGTCGGTAATAGGTTCCCATACTTGCTATCACCGACTCACACGGATCGGTAATAAGCGATGTATATACAAATATGAAAGCGTTGCACCGACCCACAAAAACTAGATAATATGTATTTATTTGATATTTATAACTTTAACAGAGATTTTAAATAATTGATTAAACACATAAGATTAATAAATGCACACATTATTATACGATGAAAGGTAATATAATTATGTTCCTTTAACATAACAATAAATGAATAATTTTACTATACGTGGTGAATATAAAATGGAAAAACAAGTAAACTATACAAAAAAGTATAGGTCGCTAATGGTGTGTAACAATGGCTGATTATTTGAGATTAAAATGTCTTATTAAAATAACTGTTTTATCATCACATATCTACAGAAAATAATTAAAACTAAATATAATGTTCAGGGCAATTACCGAGCCATGGATCGGCAATAGCTGCCACTATTAAAATTATTGAAGCTATTACCGCTCCATTTAAATTTCAAGTTTTATCCTATTAAATTACTTAAACTTTATGAAATACTATACGAAATAAAGAATTTACACTTAAATAAACACATTTAATAATACACAACAAGTACAGGCTTCGTATATTTCTGTAAAAAATCTTAAGCAAAAATTGAATGTGCTTACCTGTAGGAACAAGGACTTGTACCACACGGCCGGCGAACTCGCTGTCTTCACAGAAAATAACGAATTTTGTCTCTTTCCCGGGATACCACGCACACAAACGTTAGTTTTTACGATGCTCAATGAACAAACATTCGTGTTTCGTCAAGAATCTTCAGCATAAATCGTTCCAGTAGCATAAAAATTGCAAATTAATGGAATGGATCGGTAATAGCTGCGGATTTTCGATGGGTCGTTAATAGCTGCATTTACCTTAGGAGCTAATTTGTTGTAATTTAGTGTAGTTTTTAGGGCGCGTGACTCATGTTGTTATACATAAGATCTCAAGATAGATACCTCACAGAATTATTTTAGTATCAATCTAATTAAAAGGATTACTAAATAGATTACTTAAACGAACGATTACTTAAAGTAATTAAACTATGTAAGTACTAACTTATTACTTAAAAATATCTTTTGGTCGTCGTCTATGTTAAGAATAATGCACTTCAAAATGCATTTTTTATTCTATACTTTTAAATTTTAGTTCTTTGGGTTTTATGTAGGTACGTTATTTATTTTAACCCGACTAATAGTAATTGGATCACTCTCTTTCTTAAGCTATCGTGTTTGAATACAGCCATACAAATAGGCAAATAATTAAGTTATCACTTAGATCCCCCACAAACAATATGTATGCCTAAATATGATTAGATAGTATGTAAAGCTATATTTCGTTGCATTTGTCAATATATTCGTGAACCGCATAAGTCAACCGGGCGACCTTCACCTCCACGTAAAATATTTACATCGCCTCAGGCTTGATATTTGTCACCAACTGTACTCATTGAAGGTAGTAATTTAAGTATAAAAAGTGTAGCAGGTCAACGAATATCATAGTCAAGTATTGATATCCAAATCAATAACAACAAAACAAAAATGGTCGCCAAAGTAAGTAACAATATTTGTGCAATAATTAGATTATAAGTCTAGTATAAAAATATTATGTTTGGTTTTGAACATTTGATTCTTTTTAAGATATTTAATAAATAATTAAATTTGTAGTTCGTGATCGTCCTGTCCCTGGCCGTGGCCGCCTACGCCGTGCCCCTCATCCCCTACGCCAAGGTGGCGTACGCCGAGCCCGAGGCGCCAGCTCACTACGAGTTCAACTACTCCGTGCACGACGACCACAGCGGTGACGTGAAGCAGCAGCAGGAGTCTCGCGCCGGCGACGCCGTGCAGGGCTCGTACTCGCTCGTGCAGCCCGACGGTGTCCGCCGCATCGTGCACTACACCTCCGACAAGGAGCACGGCTTCAACGCTCAGGTCACCTACGAGGGCACACCCATCCAGCAGGCTCCCGCTAAGATCGCCTACGCCGCTCCCATCGCCAAGGTCGCCTACGCCGCTCCCGTCGCCAAGGTGTCCTACGCTCCTGCCGCCGTGTCCTACGCTCATGCTCCAGTTGCCTACGCCGCTCCCGTCGCCAAGGTTGCCTACGCTGCCCCCGTCGCCCACGTGACTTACTCATCTCCCGCTATCTCCTACCACCACTAGATCTTATCTCGTTATTTAGTTAAGAAATCTGTTGATTGTTACGTAATCAGTAGTTGCTATTAAATTATTTAATGTAATTATTGTTTGGATTTTAATCTCTTTAAAAAGCATAAATCAGGTGACCAGACTTCGTGTGCAATAATGCCCATTATTACATAAGATAATTACATATACTTATTTAGATATCAGTATACATATGATCTGGGTTATATAGATAAAGCAAGAAATGTAACAAATGAAAAACAAATGTTTATTTAAAAGGGATAAAAATCTAGAATACAGAATGAAAGCCGACCCCAACGTATCCTGGGAAAAGACTAGGCAGAGAAAGAAGAAGAAATGCAGTAAGCGATCCAAACTCTCAATCCAAAATCTCAATTCTAGCAGGTTTCAAGAAATTAAAAAAATATAATAAGAAAAAAAAGACATCATGTAAATTAGGTCTCAATCCAACACATTCATCATACCGGTCACCAAATACGGAGAGGTATAACGTTAAAACGGTCGACATTGATTAATGTAATTGAAAACACATAAATTAAAATGGTTTGGTTAATCTACTATTACAAAATTACGATAATATGACACATGATTAGTATCTAAATATATTGCAACAATCATCACGCATTCATTGAACGCTTAGGCAGACGACCATTTAATGTTGACCCTTCGCTTTCTACTCCGCGTCTCTCGCCCTAAACTTTGAAGACGGTTAGTAAAAAACTGATAATTCTATTTGTGAAAACATGAGTAGGTATACACGCTTAAGTATACAATGTAAAAAAAATATACAGTATAACTAATAAAGAACTACTTATTTTTGGGAAATCGATTAGAAATAAATATAACGAAATCAGTCATTACAAATATCAAGTACTCTACATATAAAAAAATGCAAAATGATAAATTATTTAAAATGAAAATTGCAATACGCTACTAAATTACATTCATTTAATTGGCAGTTAGATGCTACTTAGTTAATTATTTACTTTTAAATAATAATAGTTTTCATTTGTTTTAAATTCACATTTAATTAAGATACTAGTTCACAGGTTACAGGTCTTTTTAAACTGGTTCCCCGCAAAGAAATTAAAAGTAGTTTGGTGACTGTTGACCAAGGCCTTGACCGAGTTGTTTTGGGTGTGGTCCAATGGTAATATGTGTAACATTGGAGTGCTTTGATCAATTGAGGCTTGCATCTGGAGTACTTCGAAACGTGACCGCTTACAGATAGTATCATATGGCATGTATGTCGTTAAGTACGGCGTGCAAGGGTTAGCTGTCACTTGTCTAATGTTTGGTACACATTAAAACACAAAAGATTGACTTGCTACAGATTTCAACACGATTTTAATATGTAGTTGTAACACACTGGTTATTAAATTATTTATCTGTTAATTACACTTGTGTGTCACATGCTATTTACATTTTTTTACCTTTAAATTGGCGAATAGTTTGGGTTAAAAATTTCATACGTACTTACGTACAATAAATGGTATCCGGAAATCTGCGACTCAACAATATCAAGCATAAACAAAAAAATAACTTACCTTAGAGTATACATAGATTAGCATGAAGAGCGCGCATCGCTAGTAGCCCGTTGTGCTGTTCGTAAGCAAATTTATAGGCGCTCGACGACAGACATTTATGCGAAAATATCGATAGTTCCGATATTATTAGGTTTTGTGATAGTTTTAATAAGACGGCGCGCTTTGTTTTGACACTAATTTTACGATTATACTTGTTCAAACTAGTGCCTACAGTTCGTACTCGATATGCGCACTTATAGTAACTTATATTTGCTCTTAGTAACTTATATTGGCATTATTTATTTTTATGTATATCGTTTACTTGAACTTGAATAAAATTAAATTTAACGAGCTGACATTGTGACGAAATTATTTCTCGAGTATATTGTTCAACTGATAATCTTAAAAGGCATACCTGTAGTACAGTCAATACAAGTCGATATTACGCTATTAAGGTTTAAAGGACGGCGACAATTTAACAAGCTTCCGTTGTTAAATGGATTTAATTAAGCACATTAATTATTTTAATTGATTTCGGAATTAGCTTGAATTTTGGTGAGGACAAGATTCTGTTGCCATGGAAATTGTTTCTGAGATAATACTTATATTGGTTGTGGTAATGGAACAGATTTTTAAGAAGTAGGACTACCTATAGCAGTAAAATCTAGAGCATAATTTATGATGAGATTCTCTATTGTTTCTTACTGTATAACAATATCGTCCTGAAGTTGTCCCACTGCTGGGCGTCCTGTTCTCATTTAGAAGAGGAACGAGAATTATTATTTGTTTTTTTTATTAATAAAATAAAAAGTATCTTTATTAATATGCACTAATATTACACATATATTCAGTGCGTCAGTGAACAAAATATGCGGAAGAATTATTATTGTGGATTTACCCATTACTGCTCTTCAAATAATTTTCGGCGTTTGTCTTTGTTTCCAAATGATTTACGTATAAATTATTTAATTAATAGTTTAAATTTAAAAGCAAAACAAATGGCGATCACTTCACTAATGGATTACATAAAAATACATATATTATTTATTAATCACGGCTTTAAATCTTTTTAGCAAGAATTTTATTAATACTTTAAATATTAATCTTTAAAAATATTTCCTAAAACAACACAATACATGGCAGACAATATAATCCCGAAACAAATCAGTCTCAAATTAAGCTATTTATCGTTTGCTACAATTATTTGTACAGTCAAAAGTACGTCATTGGTAACATAGAATGATAAAAATCGACCTTACTCCTTTGAAATTAGGGCGTTAGTAATTTAAACAGTATGTGGTATTAGTTTTAACTAAACGTTGCATGTCCTCGAGGGACAATCATATAATTTGGCTAATGTGTAACAAAGATAGTATTTCTTAAGCACGAGTTACGCAAATCAATATAGCTTAGCAATGAGAAAAATTGGAGCGTTCGCGTCATGCGCCATCGGCATCGTTCGCGCCTAAATCTTATCAACTCGGTAATGGCGATCAACCTGTTCTAGTGTGAACAGATGTGCGTACATTTCAGGGTTCCTTAAATGACTTTCTAAAGCGGACGAATAATTGCAGCAACTTTTTTAAAAGTGTGGTGTGTTGAAGTTTTTATTAAGATTATTATTATATAAATATAAACCCTAAAATAGCCTGAACTGTTTTTTCACATCGATATCCACTGGAAGTTATCCAAAGGACTGGATTCTTATTACATAGAATGAGTATTTTTATTAATACTACACATTAACATTAGACACACGTACAACAAAGTGATCCTATAAGGGTTCCTTCTTTCCTTTTAAGGTACGGAAACCTAAAAAACATAATAGCTAAAAAACGGTCATTAATAATTATAATAATTAATTTATCTTATTATAAATAATACTGAATGTATACAGAACCATGAACATTTTTAATAACTCATCCTCAAACATTTCATAGGTATGTTAAGCGTTGTCGAAAGTGTCGACTTGTCGAGTCTTAATTATTCGTGGGAAAAATCACAAGTTATTTATCGTTTACGCAAATTCAATGACATTTGTACAGAATGTAACTACTGCCATTTATAGCAAGGTCGATAATTCGGTACTCTTTATGTAAAACCGGACTGAGTTCATTTAATTCCAAAGTTATTAGTCTTGATTTTGTCTTGAACATATCGAACAAGGTCGCCAGCCCATTCCGGGGTGAAATTATTATAGGTATGTGACTTTTAAACAAGATCACAGGGTTTGCCGTGAACTCTGACTGCAAATTGGATCATAGGTATGTAGTACACAAGTAGGTTGTGCAAGAAAGTATGTAAGCATAAGGACCTTTGTTAAAATATTAAAGTCTTATAACTCAAGAACTATAAAAAATCTTGGAACATATATGGGGAAGAGAAGAGAAGATCTTCAATTACAACATCCATTAAGTTTATTATTAATAGTATTTAATTTATTTACTACAAAACTGGATAGACTACGCAATGCACTTCTCTTAATAAGTATACGGACAGGGCTTAGTTTCTAATCTTAATGTTTGTGCAAGTAGTTAAGTAGGTATATGTAACAAATATTAAAGTGTTCCAATTGTAGACACTGTGATTAATATACCTACACCATTGTAGAGCGGTAGCTGTTAGATAATATCACTACATTCATTGTCAATAATTCTAATTAGTTGCATGATGTGTGATAGTAGCGGCGGATTAAGTAATCTTGATACTTTACTTTTTATGGTGATGATATCGGTGGGAAATTAAAAGATCGATTTATATTTTACTTTTATACAAATATTCTACACAAATAAAATGTATGTGGTGCGAAAGAGTTTAATTTGTTGAACTGTTCATTTAAAAAATAATTACATAATTGTATTACATATATTATATTTATTATATCTTACTGTTAATATTAAATAATAAATGTGAAAGATTTTGTGAAATGTATGTTTGTTCCTCTTTCACAAATTTATATTATAACTTAATTTAACCCCGGATTTTTATCTTTTAAATTCCGGAACAGGAATTACTTCTGGGTGCAGCTATTACTTCATAAGACTACTTTTTTTTCACGTGTTCAGTGATAATTATAATCTAATTTACATACATGGGTACTATGTTCTAAACTCACTCGTTCGCTTTCAAACAAGTATCAAAACCATTTGGGAGCAGTATCTTTACATTAATTCATTTATATGGAGATAGTGATAGAGATAAACGGATAAAATTTTGTTCGTGACTTTTATAACATTGTTACTTTGATACTGATATTCTATTATACGATCAAGATACAGATAGAGAAATGAATATCATATGACCTTCAGTGTTGTTCACTGTGGTTTTTTTAACTACGATTGAAGGAGTTTAAGGTATAGAGGTAGCTAAACTTCAAGATAATAATTATGGTTGCAGAATAATATGGAACAGGAAACAGGGCACAAGGCGCCTATATGAACTGCACGAAGGTAAACCCAAGTCTCGTGTAAGAAATCTTCAAAAACCGTTGAATTTAGAGTGATTTCAATTAGTTTATTTTTAACTTCATTTCTATAATGATGAAACTTAGTTTGGGGTAAGCATGGATCCTAAGAAAGAACACACTGCATATATTTACACAATATTTTTAATTACAATGATTGTCTGGACTTCAAAAGAGGCTGACCCCTGAGTTTGTTTCGACATTTCTTCTCAGGGTAGCCAGCTAGGAAATGTCGAATCCAGCGAGCTCAAAAAATGTTTTATGTGACTTGTAAAAGTGATGATTTTTTATCCTAGTTACAAAAATAAATGATTTGATTTGATTTGAACATAGGCTATTTTTTACCGACACCCACGTGGGCGGAGCCGCGGGAAACAGCTAATTACATATTAATGGAAAATAATTTTATTTAAATCGTTTTACGATACGCTACAAGAGTACAGACTTTCGTACTTAAGTTAACAAAATGTTTGAACTTGAAACTGATTACATAATCATAATTATCTTTTGGTTGCCATCGATCCAGTTTTTGACTCCGCCGCGGGCGCCAGGTAGGCCCAAGTACACTTGTTTATATGTATGTTTACACATGTGCGTATGTACTGCGAGTGTGCAACTACGCGTGTTTACTATAAAAGCTCCGAGCTACCGTGTCGAAGCACATTCGTCTACAATACACAAACCATTCGACATGGCCGCTAGAGTAAGTGTTTAATTAGATCAATCATATTTGATATACATTTTTAAGCATATTGATTTTGAATTTAAGAACTTTGTCAAAAAAGTGACCGTGTTTAATAAAATAGTAGAAATAGTTTGAAACAGTCTGATATAAGTTGCAAAAAAACTCGACTTCTTGTTTTGTTTATAATCAGCTACGTTGACGACGTTCTGCTATTAAACTAATTTTAGAACGTTAAAAATATTTATATTACTAACTGGGCTCCGCGGTTTCACTCGCGTTCTCGTTCCCATTAATTTTATTTTTTCGTGTATTATCCTGTATTCTCTTTTTGGGACTGAGACAAATCTAACAATTCAAAGATCGATTGCCTTATTATTTCCAAATGGATCAAGCCACTATGTCCATTAATAGATTTTCGTTTACAGTTCCTGACTTTCTCCGCCCTGGTGGCAGCCGCCACAGCTGTGGCCCTTCCCGTAGTTCCCTACGCCAAGGTGGCGTACGCCGAGCCCGAGGCACCAGCTCATTACGAGTTCAACTACTCTGTGCACGACGACCACACCGGTGACGTGAAGCAGCAGCAGGAGTCTCGTGCCGGCGACGCCGTGCAGGGCTCATACTCGCTCGTGCAGCCCGACGGTGTCCGCCGCATCGTGCACTACACCTCCGACAAGGAGCACGGCTTCAACGCTGAGGTCACCTACGAGGGCACACCCATCCAGCAGGCTCCCGCCAAGATTGCCTACGCCGCTCCCGTTGCCAAGCTCGCCTACGCTGCCCCCGTCGCTAAGGTCGCGTACGCTGCTCCCATCGCCAAGGTCGCCTACGCTGCTCCCGTAGCCAAGGTCGCCTACGCACCAGCGCAAGTGTCCTACGCTCACGCACCAGCACAAGTGTCCTACGCTCATGCACCAGCGCAAGTGTCCTACGCTCACGCACCAGCACAAGTATCCTACGCTCACGCCCCAGCTGCCATCTCTTACTCCCACGCTCCTGCCTCCATCTCCTACTCTCACGCCCCAGTCTCCTACGCAGCAGCTCCAGTCGCCAAGGTCGCGTACGCTGCCGCTCCCGTTGCCAAGGTTGCCTACGCTCAACCTCTTGGCCACGTCACCTTCTCGTCTCCAGCTGTCTCCTACCACCACTAATTTGTAAATACCGTTGTTGTTTAATTTATTTATTGTGTTAAATACAAGATATGTAGTCAATGCAATTTGTAGCTTTTATTTTTTGTACCGAGGGTCATTGGGGAAAGAATTGTACAAGGAGGCGTCAAAACGGCGTATCCGATATCAAAACGTTCTAAACGAAGTTAGGAGAAAGCGTGCGGGTAGTGTCGGGGAATCAATTGAATTATGTAGCATTATGATGCGAGTGGGTCCAGTTACGCGGCACGTCCGCGCCCCCGGCGGGCCGCTCTGACGCATTGCTCCTGACACCTATTCATTCGGCTAGTTTACTTCGTGACCAACAGCCCTAGTGAAAGATCCAAAAATAGCCCCCTCAGTCGTCTGATACAAAACTGTTCGCGGGGGGCAAGGTATTCCTAAACATAATGGAGATGTATCGCGCCCGCTTTGCAAAAACAGCGTAACGTGTCGACGCCTACATTAATGATTGCAGGCAAATATAAATTGACAGTGTTGATGGTGAAAGTAGTTGTTAGGATGGTACGGAGGGGTTCAAAATGTGTGATGTGAATATTAGATTTTGTTACACGCGGGAGCTATTATAAAATAGTTGGAGAGGTTTTACAAAAATCGATTAAGTTATGCTGTAGAACGAGGAATGTTGGTAGGTATGAAATTTACCCATGCGACACTTTACCAGCCTGTATTTGTCCCACTGCTAGGAAAGGGACTTTTCCCATATAGAGAAGGAAGAACATTAAATTGATGCTCGCTCACTTGGGCGTTGGCGATTTCGGATTCCATTTCGCATCCAAGTGCCCGATTCCGATTACGATGTTTTCTTATATCAGTGTCTAATAATTTTACTCATATAATTCTGAATATGTCACATTGGTGCTTGCTTAGACAATAATGTACAGAACAATCTCATAGATGGTATGTGGATATCGTTAGTAGACACTTTTTTTCCACACCTCCATCTATAGTAACAAACCAATATACAATAAACAAAGCTATTTACAATGAATCACAAAAATATTGAATAGTTTGTGGATAAAGCGACACGCAATAACACGTAATAACGTATTCGTTGTGGGAATATTTAATGTACGAATAAATAATCAGTGCGGACAAATGTTTTGGTAAAGTTTTACAAGCCGCCCACAAAGGGTTGGATCGTGTTAATCCCGCTATTATCGGATGATGAACTATTACCCCCTTCGGTTCTGCTCACCCACCCCCCACCTTCACCCCCGCAACCCCCCGCTCGCTCCACCGTTTATATTAAGTTGATATTACACCGAATGTTCTTGATATTCCTAGGAGATTTGTAGCACTGTAATTATGGAAGGGTTGAGTGTTTTATAAAAATATATTTTTTGAATATAATTACAGGTTAGAACGTAGATTATACCTCTTTATAATTTGTTTTTGCTGAGTGTCTATTATTAATAATACCCATACTTATGTTACTTTCTGCTCTAGATTTACTTACTCAAATTAGCATTCATTAATAGTAACCAAATTAGATTTCAAGGCTATTAATTTGATTACACTTGCCTAATCCGAGTATCAATAAATTATTATCATCCTACACATTACTAATATGTCAATTAAGGCTTAATTAAGTTTTGATTGGCCATGTAGGTAGGTAGTTAGTTATGTAACGTTTGTCAAAAACGAAACAAACAAGCAATAGTGTAATAGAATATATTCTAAAAGTATTGTTCATTTTGTAAAAAAAAATATTGTCCCACAGCTGGGCAAAATAAATAGATTCCTCAAAATAAATTTTTAAATATATTCATACTTTTTTACCCGACTGCGACAGAAGGAGGGTAATTTTAAGTTAATGAATCGCCCCCCTATCGTCTTCTCTAAAAGACCTTACTTACTACTACAATTTCAAACAGAATAATTAATTAAGTTCTACAAACAAACTTTTATAATGAAGGGTATAAATGAATCATGCTGCCGTCATATAGTAAAAAATAAAATAAATCCCAATTTACATCATGATTAAGCCGCAAAAAGCAATTACGGATCTAACAAAACATTCAAGTAAAGATTATCTGGCTATATTTACAAGTAGCTATTCATACCAACGTTGTAATTAATGGCGGCCTAACAAGCGTAAAGCTAACTATAATAGAGATGTCACTAATTCGGCACGCATTTGTACATCTCTTGCACAAATCGCGGACACACGGCCGCACGTGCCGCGTACAATTGCGTGCATTTAGGCCATTGTGCACGATTGCTTCCGGATGACCCGAGTGTCAAGTTGCATCGTCGGAAAAATGTAGATATTTTGTGTGGCTTCCAGTGTACACGGATACGGTGAAGTGCACTTTGCGAGGACAATGAAACTAAACGTACCTATACAGTGAGTGAGAGTATTTATAATAATTCAAATGCATATAAAATACTCGGATGAAATTGGTTTTCAGTGAAATTCTTGTGTAGCCTTGGGTTATTATACATAATGCTATAGGTATTTTTTTTAATTGTGTTATAGTCTTTTTTGTTATTTAATAAGTAGACATGGTAACATAACCTGTCTTATCTGAAGCGTTACTCTTATAAATAAGTCCTAGAATGAATATAAAAATTATATTGGAGGCATAAAATTATGACTATCTAAAATTAAATTAATGTAAGTTATTAAAATATAAAAGATTATTTAAAAACAAATATAAAAGTTATTACAAATATAAAAGATTATTAAAGTTAAATAAAAACAAATGACATCAGATTTGACACCTTAAAATAATGTTAGTTTACATTATTATATCCGATAGGAATTCGAATTCACTGCATTAAATTGGCCAGCTGTATAAATCTGGAATACTGCAGCAGTAGTGTACAGTGTTGTACTTATAACGTACTGTCAAAACATTGTGCAGTTCCAGCTTCGCTCGGATATTCCTTTCCTTGTTATCGCCGGGAGCGACGAGCGGTGGGGAGGGCGGGGGGTGGGGAGACAATTGACATATAACCTGATAACTGCAGAAGGTCCACTCCACAACGATGCATTTCACCATTTTTAAGTTGCAACTAATATCAGTGGTGGTTTCGTCGTTTTGTGTACTGCTGCTTATATTTTGCATTCTCTAACTAAATATTAAAATTCTTTGATACTATTAAAATTCTATAATTTATGTTTTTAGAGGGTTGTGGCTAAGTGTAAGCCGTACGGTTTGGCCAAAATTAAAGGTTAAGCTGCGCTCGCCGCAGTTTGTCCGTGGATGAGTGACCATTTGTAAACACACCGGGAACCCTTTGTGCCTCGTAAAGCCCGTTAAGCCGTTTGTCCTGACGGTTGACAGTCGTTGATCTTCTTACAACCCGTCGTATTATGGGATACTGTGTTACCCAGTAGAATAAGTTTGGTAAGATAGCCACTCACTCTATGTAAAATATCATATTCAGCTGAATCTGAATATTTGTGATTTTAACTTTGATAGATTTTAATTCCCTAAAATCTAAAAACCAATCTTACCAACCAATGATATATATAAAAAAGAGGCTACCAAGGAATAACATATTTCATACTTTGTAAATGGGTCCTCAATGGTCAGATAGGCAGTTGCTATGTGAAATACTTACCTACTAGTGCTGGTATTTAGCCAAATCCGTAATAACGCAATTGGTTTACTCCGTGTACATTTTAAAAACTTTCAGGATTATTAAAGCACTGAAAACAACATCTACATAGGTTTTATCATACTCCACTCACACTCCCACTACGAGTATCAAGAGTGGGTCTTCTGTTGTATTTTCGTTGTAGCACCGGGGGAAGACGGGGTGGCAAGACTATGTCGGAAACAATTAGGGTGTGCGCACGCGCGCCAGCTTCCTGAACCTCTCCTAATTGGCGTATCTCTGTTTCGCTCAATGTATCTGTTATAATTGGCGTCAGTACCAACAATGAGATTAGATTGCTATCTGTTTATGTTAGTTACTGCTAATGTTGTGGCAACTATGTATGTGAGAATGGTGATCTACGTACTCACCTGTGCGACTCTGTTAGCATTTGCATGTGAACGTCCTAACAATGTTCTGGGTATAATCGTAATAATATTGTAGAGCAATGATGGGTAATATGGAATGTTTTAAATACTTCAAGTTTCATTTATAGTATCAGTATAAAAACTCCTTGCTTTCGTTTAGATTATATTAGTGTCTTGGAATCAGTTTAATAAATTCTCATTGAGTAGCACTTTTTATAAAAGATGTGATCTTTAAAGGTCCTAAATGGCTTCAAGCAGTGCTGTATTTGGACTAGCTATTGCAGGGAACTTTAATAAGAATAAAAATAAATTTATTTGTAATCCAAATAGAAATAAAACTTTAACTAATTATAAATTTAATTTCAACAAGCATTGACGATCGTGAACAGTGATCTCTAAACTAAGCATAGCTTGTGTTTGGAGACCAGAGTTAATATTATAAGTTATGTTTAAATGTTGTGCTAAAATACAATAGCTACAGCTTTCATCAATTATTTGTAAACGCGAACAGAACATGCTCCATTTACAATGACATCAGAATATTTTACGCAACCCTTCATTAGCAAAACTAATGATTCGCTAAACACCATGTCCCCTACGCTTCGGTCCCATGGCACCAGCTTTGTTCAGACCAAAATCTATTTATTCATATCGTATTGCTAATTTGGGGATTAGGTGGCGCGTTCCATCGGTTATTGAATTATCCATTCCGTTTGCGGGGACTCCTTCCTCCCAAGGGACTTGTACCACGACTCGTACTTGCGTAGTCGGTTGATCTTTGATGTATTTATGCTTGAAATTGTTGTGTTTTGTAAATGACTTTAACTATGACGAAGAATGATCGTACGCCTTTGTTTCCAAAGTCCTGTAACGATCAATTCTTTAGTGACTCAACATATTGTTACTACTTTTAAGTCCTTAATAAAATAAAATAAGATATTTATGTACACCCATAACGAGAGTTAAGAATTTAGGTGCATAAAGTGGGTACTGCTTAATTCGTAATTATTATAGTCAGCAGATTTGCGATTAAAGTGGGAAAAGAAACTTTTTAAACCAGTACTCTATATTATTCGTATTCTAGTGGTACCCCCCGGTTTCACCCCGTTACCGGGGCCCTGGTCCCACCGAGAGTAATTTTTTTTTCGATATTTTAATAAACAAATATTCTGTTTTTCGGGTTGGATACGAACTTAAGAAATCAAAGGTCATGAAATCGATCCATCCGTTCTCGAGTTTTAAGTTCTTAATAACCCGACTTTGTCTTATATATAAAATTTGAAAGTAACGAGATAGATAAGGCTAATGAACTTTCTAATTAGAGAGAAAAAAATACGTTAAAAAAGTTTTTCAACAGACTTGTTTAAAATATTTTAAAGCTACCTTGATGTTCTACTTTAAAAATCTTTTTAAGTAACTGTTCTTGGGCTTCGCTTCTTAAATGTTATTAGACAGTTTGGAGCGACAGCTTTTTCTTAAAAAACCGTGGCTTTACAACTAAAAAAGACGTTTAATGTGACGGTTAACACTTATAAAACGTTTTTTTTTTGTGTATTATATTATATTTATATGTAGGTAAAATAATGCCTCAGAATTTCAGCATTTCTTATTTTAGTTAACAGCTCATAATACTGCGAGATAACTAAATAGTAAAAACACATATCTGTTCTGTGAGTAAAAACATGTAAGTTTTACATTTATATAACATCTGTTATTGCTGTCTAGCACCTATTCTCTAAACCACAGACCACCGACAGTCTCTCTTTGGTCTAAACATTCAGTGTCGAACGTAGCAATGAACTCGACGTCGACAAATATAAAAATAATTTTATTAGGCTTCCCTACCTGAAAAGGAAAAGATAACGTATAGGTTGTCCGTCTGTTTATCTGTCAAGATTAAACAATGAAAAAATATGTTTTTGTGATTACATAATTAATAATAGTTTAACAGTGTCATCCATCACTGTATATACATTTTCAGCTGCAAAATTAAGTTTGATTTTGGGAAATTAGCCGTGTTACTCAGCAAATTTCAAACGGAACTTGGGAAGTAACCTGGTGAAAGCGAGATGAGAGCGTTACGAAAAGTGTGATCGTGCGGGGCGAACGGAAGTTGAGAGGAAGATATGAGTTAGTGAAGATTGAAAGAGAGAGAGTTACGTTTCGTATATTACTGTATAGGGCAAGAGAGAGAGGTGTGAGCACACATTTTCTTTCTCTCTTTCTCTTGTAGCCAGTTACGTTTCGTATATAAAGAAGTTTTACTTTAGTCGTGTGGTCTTAAGCACACTCGTTTGTTTTTTAACATTAGTAGGGGTTTGTAAGGCACATAACCGTTGTCGGTAGTACGTTAAGCTCGCTCTATGAATACGTTATTATGTTTCGTTATGAGTCAATGTTTAGCGCGCGCTGCGACCTATTAGCGCTGCGGTAAACACCAGAGACTTTGTATCGAGTTGTATTTCATCAATATTATGGTAACTTTAATGGTAAGCATTTAGGAGGTACAAAATAGGTGTAAGATAGATAGGGTATAAAATAATAAGAAAAATAACTCGTAGAATGTGACTGATAGAAGCTTTGAATGAAAGGTTAAGATATAATACGCTAATGAAGAAATGTTAGTAACATTTCTTACTCCTCACTACTACTTCTCATTACATCTTCAATGTTTTTTTTTTTGTAAATATCTACTTTCAAGTGTGCCACGGTTGAGTATTGTTTCCCTGACCGGGCCTTATTCCAAATATTAACAGACTTTTGTTTGATGTAGTTCTTAGGCTCTACTATTCTATTATAGTTCTTGTTTCAACAAATTTCTAATAAAGTCACTTATTTTCAGTTCGATTGTAGTCAACTAAACTGGCAACAATTTACAATTCCAACGCTACTCACTTTATAACTTGAAAGACGAAGCTTTCACGCGTAAAACATCTATAAAACCATCATTAATTCGCGAGCATTTAACTCATAATTGCTTTAATGGCGTTCACAATAGATCACTGAAGCGAACTTGAGGAGCCACTCAATTATGTGGCATTCAGGATCGCTGGTGTTTGCAGTGGTACTTGCGCCGCGGCCGCTCATTGGCTGCCCTGCGAGGGGGCCACCCCAAGCACCAGCCTTTGCCATCACTATTATTTTTGAGCATCAATATTTGGATTGTTGAGGTTTCGACAATAGATTCCCAAGAATTTGTGATTTGAGATTGGATGTTTTTTTTTTCAGATTTATACGATTTGTATTTATGTTGGATGATTGAAGATGTTTATAATACCTACCTAGTTAATAAACATAACATTTTATACTTTTATATAGAATTTGTTTTTTACTTACTTTGTATTGATATAGGCAATACATAACCCCATCAAAATTAAATAGGAAGTTATTAAATTGTAATTAAAAAATATAACCACTGTCAGATCGAAATTCGAAGCCAATACTAAATCAACCGGAATACATAAACACAAAAAAGTGGTTAACTTAGGACATATTCGGTACATAAAGTTCTCGCTACATCCAAACTAAGCCACGTGAAGACGCAGCACGCAGTCGCCGGCTTCCCTCGCGCCCCTCGCACGCATTAATGTTATTATTTGGCAACATTTACTAAATAATTTGCTCGTTAAACGTCCGCCGATATCGCCCCCCGTTCCCTAACTACCGTATTGTGTCGGCGGCGATTTGCCCGCGCCTCCCCTGGGACTAACGACTGGATTCAACCAATACGACTCTAACATTAATTACTCGGTCGTCTTTTGTACTGATATTTGTAGCAACATGCTCTTTTGTTGGCGATATGAAATTAATAACGTTCTGTTATTGTGTGGGGATTACCAAACTATCGGTCACGCTTGCAGTGAACTCGTATAGGTGCCGGGTTTGGAGTTGATGAGTTTTCTATAAGCCGCGCCGCGTGGGAGAACGTATGATGTTGATAACTAATTGCGCCGGTAATACGACTCTTATAAGGATGTTTATTTTAAGACGTTCTTATTAGATGTTTCTTTTTTTTATGGACTTGAGTTACTACAGTACAGTTATCTACAATTTTTAATTGATAGTATTATTGTATTTATTATTTTTATTAGTATTTATTACGCAATAACGCGAAGCACTTGTATTTTTCATAAATTTCTACTATTCATATTTATTTAAAAGTGATTTTATTGCCATTTTTTATAGATCTAATAGTCCAGGATTCTTAATTGGGGAATTAAGGATTCTTAATAGTCCTATTGTTTTTTATGTTTAAAATATTATAGAAGAAAAGTATTCGTTTTCGTAATTCGATAGAAACCTTTCAAACATCTACTTAAGCTCGCTTTAACCTCTCCGTCGGACAATTTTAGTCCAATGCTAGCCTTACTGAAGTAAATATGTTACTGATAGGAAAACCTACTAAAAAAACAAAATACTTAAAACAAATTAACTTTATTTTAAAAGAAATAAAGTATTAAAAATCTAAAAAAATATAATACAATAGTATCTATAAAAACTTTAACATAAAACAATATGTATCAAAAAAAGACAGAAAATCTTAAAAAAATAAAAATTCTACAAAATTAATACATCTCAAAAATATGTCTGCCATCAACATTGACTATGGAGGTTTCATTCCAGTATTCTTGCGGGAGGCACCACTTCATGCCGTTAAGACCATTCCACCATATCCTGAACCTTGAAATCAAAGAAAATATATTATTCAAAACATGTTAGACAAAGATGGTAATTATAAAATAGTCTCAAACATGCATGACGGCAGTGCAAAATAATACAAAAATTTTAAGAGACGAATTTAACGTCAATTTTGAGACTAAAATCGATTAAGCCATTTAGCCTTCAGAGCTTACCAAAGAAACATACATACACTCTACAAACAAAACCCTCCTCCTGGCGCAGTCGGGTAAAAATCTGAATTAGGTACAATTTACTCTATCAGAGCAAATGATCACTTTTTTTTTTTTAAATCTACTCCCGCACTAAGGAATTTAATCCTTGTGTCGCGGGGGATTTCACAAACATTCAAACCACATGCACAAAGAACACCCAAACTTGAAACAACCATTTGAGGATGACACAAATGCTTGTCCCATGCGGGGATCGAACCCGCGGCACGTCGCGCACAGAGGTAATTGGCGTGGTGACCTATACCACTCGGCTATCCGTGCAGTCCAGCATTAGGAACCTACTACTTAGAATACATTTTTATTCAACCTTTTATAAGTCCTTCTTCGCTTAGCCTTCTTGCTGTTCAGGGCTTCGCAGAGATCACATAGAGGGTGGTTGCCGGTAACGTCAGTGTCGAGGGTGTAGACGTTGGTCCACCTGAAGTACGCTTCGTACTTGGCTGGGTCGTTAATGGCTTCGTGCATGAGGTAAGCCAAGTTGTATGGGTGGAGTTCGCGCGCGTTGAGGTACGATCCAGGTGGTAAGAATCTGCAATGAATATCGAAAAAGTGTAATATGTATGTATGTATTTTCACGTTTTACTCACGCGTATTCACCTCACGTAAGTTACTATAAAAAAATACAGTTTACAAATAAAAACATTTACCTAACTAACATGCTGATTGAAAAGGCATATTCTACAATTAGGGCGAATATAAAAAAATTAAATGCAGAAGTATATAAGGACGCTTTCTGTATGTGTAAAAAAAACTTGGTTTTCTAAGTATAATCGTGTATTTTATAGACTTTGACTTAAAACTACAATTGGATATATTATTCTATTTAAAAGTTTGCTATATTAACAACGATTTTAAGAAAATATGATAATCATTTAAATATGTGTGTACCTAGGTATATTTAAGTCGTAAGTCTAGTTAATTACAATTTACATTGTTATACATAATTATAAAGTTTTGTTATATTTTACAAACAATAGGTACACTCACTAATGAGTTACCTAGAAAGTATTATTTATATTTTTGCGGTTAGCTGATTCTAAGTACCTACAATACCCATTAGCCGTGGGAATATCGTATACCTACACCTCAGTTATCGCTTACCTGTTGTAATCAGCGCCGCCATACACAATGGGAACCACATAATTATTGTACCCGTGAAGCACCTTCTCTGATACGTAATCTACTGAGAAAGAGTTTTCGAACGCCAAGTAGAAATAATAATCTCTAGAGAACATTTCGTCACAGTTCGCGTCTTTGCATTTACTTTTAGTACATCCACCATACACGTCGATTTTTAGAGAAAAGTGGAATAAATGCTCCTGCAGCCTTGATACGTAATCGTCCCTCAGACTGTCGGCCTGACAGTGGCTCACCAGCCAAGCAGCTGCTTTCGTTTTGCGACGCAAAATCTTCGTTATGCCCGAAGGAATAGGGCTCTTATTTGTTTTCCAGTCTACCTGCAGTCTTGGAGCCACAATATCACGCGTGACGTTGCGTACTATGAAGTAGGTCCAGGGCACATCTGAATCAAGCCTATAGGTAAACGTCCAATTGAAGAAGTTGTCGTTGTAAATCTCACAAGCTGGTATGTTGTACGCAGACTCTAATGTTGTGAAAATATATATCTGCGAAGGTGAACGTTTTTCTGGCCTTGTTTCCTGATGTTTTAACACTGAATCAGTAAATATCACAGCATCGAAACGCGAATAGTCACCTCCCAAAAGATACCTGTCTTCGGTAAATAAACAATTGTTTACTTTACATTGTAAATATGGGAAAATCTGTTCTCCTGTTCTATTGACCATCAAGTAATAAGGCTGCCACACAAGTATGTGTTTCGGTCCAAAATTTGAATCATTGTAAGGAAATTCCCTGTTACCTGATATAAAGTATTTGTAACTGACGTTATACCGAATCGACCATAAATGTAAAATAATACATAATAACAAAAACAGGAGTGCGTAGCTCACATACTTTACGAAATATTTGAAATGAAACAGTAATTTCCACAAATATGCCATAGGTTATTGTTGAAGTTATTGAAAATAAAAATGATTAATTGATGACAGATAAATAATAAACACAGATATTTATACTCCTCTGAGGTAAAGCTAAGAAAAGTATAAATCCGTGTTCAAAAAGTATTGATGCTGATATTAGAAAAATACTTTTATATTATAAATGCGAAATTAACTCTACTTGTCTGTCTACGACTGAACCGCTGAACCGATTTTAATTAAACATAGACGTAGGCTACTTTTTGCCGAGATAACCAAAACACACGCGGGAGGAGCCGCGGGAAAGAACTAATAAAATATAAGAAAAGAAGACAACATTATACAGTGAAGCATCTAACGAGAATTTGGCACCAACTGACCTATACTCAGTAATCAATAGTTTTGGCCACATAAGGCCGGATACCGGATTGGAGATTACACTAATCGCCATTATAGCTCGTGGGAGTATCTTGACCACTGAATGGCGCATTGTGCCCCATAGGTGGCACCATCACTTAACTGTCGTTAACAAAGCGCCCTAACACCTCACTAATCCGAGATTAAGATCGTATCTGGAACAGGACATGATAAACACTTCACATATAAATACAATTCATGTTACATTTACAGTTAGCTTTAAGTGTTAAAAAAACATTGACAACTGTCACTGTACAGGGATATCGAGAAGTTTAACAACAAATCACTTATACCTACTGTTTTTTTTTTGCGTTCCTATTAGTTAATATTTAAATAATGGTGGAACTTACTTGTTTTTACTCTCAGACCTAGAGTTTTGAAACTAAATTAAATGACGTACCTAAACAATTCGGAATCGATATATTTAGACCCGTCAGCAGTCGTCGGCCTAATCGTAACGTAACGTAAAAAAACAATTAATGTATTTCAGTTTGTAGCTAACTGACGAAAAAGAAGACTAGCTTTTTGTGCCATCATTCTATTTTAACTTTACAAAACTTGAAACAGGAAGGACATTTCCTGTCAACGTGAGTTATATGTACTAATAGTATGTATACATATAATTGTAGTTTAAATAATAATATATATATGCCATTATGATTTTTATTTTATGTACTACAAACTGTTTCCCGCGGCTCCACCCACGTGGATGTCGGCTAAAAGTGGTCTATGTCTCAGGCTCTAGACTATCTGTGTAACAAATTTCATTTAAATCGGTTTGGCGTTTTGGCGTAAAAGCGCGGCAGACAGACAGACAGAGTTACTTTCGCATTTATAATATTAGTAAGAATTCTTATGTATGTATATTTTTTATTTTTGACGTTGTACACATCTTTTAATCCTCTAAAAGTATTTTATCCCTTACCTTGTGCCGTGTATGACATATGATTCATGTCCATTGTTTAACTATTGTGTTTATTGTCTGGATAGCGAACCTGTTAATCTCTCTTCGGTTTGCTGTAAGGGAACTCAAGTCTAAGTTAAGCTCGCCTCTGTGCATGTATTTTCAAATCATTGTAATTTCTGTATTTTAACGTGTAAAGAATTAAGAATTTGAGTGAACTTGTACTTCTGTACCCACCGCTATAGTAATGTTCTGTCATCGTGTCCGAGTTTCGACAGTATTGTCCGTCGAATACAGTTATTGTTGGCAAAATAACTCCATTGTTGGTGTAAAATGTTAGAGAGCAAAAACTTAAGAGGACAATAGCGCTGTAATTGAATTAGGAGCTCTCGAAGCCATGTTGTTATGTCCGTTCTTGGAATGTGCTAATGTAACTTATATAATTATATCATAATACTTGACATGCAGCTGGTGATGTAAAGCTTTTGACACAGAATAAACCTTCGCTTGATAATGAAAGAATTCATTTTTGTTAACAGCTGCATTTGGTCAGGTTTCATGTTGGTCAGGTTTTGGAAAACAAAAGAGCGTGCAGATTGTTATTTTGTAATAATTATTTTCTGTTCTGTTTTTTTTTATTATTTTTTTATTTTAAGCTACAAGAAGATACAGCGTCGGAGTTTGGAGAGGTTTGGTGTATATTTTTATGGGAACTTCATTAGTTTAGCCATACTAAAAGACTCTTTAATGTACAGATGGGAATTTAGGAAATATATCTATTCGTCAAAGCTGGAAATATATCTATTCGTAAATGGCCCTGTCAATTAGAAATGTAAATGTACCAATTTTATTTTATTTAGCAGGCTCACAAACAACACTCGGTTAAAAAAAGTCTCTCAATATTTAGATACCTGTCAGCAGCATTTTTTTTTTACTCCTCCCTGTTAAACTAATATAAATTTTGCATTAGCGTTGTATTTGAATTAAAATTAAATTGGTAAGGGCACAGGTTTCTGAAAGGCTGGTCAAGATAATATGTTGTCAAATCAACTGATCACGACTGTGATTTGTTGACCAAATGACAAACAACCAATCTCAGCGCTTAACATGAAGTTTGACAGATGATTAACAAATGTTTGTACAGATCAGCTTTTCAGGAACCGTAGGTGAGTATGTAAGTACTTTTGTTCTGAAAGTCTAAAGGGACTTTAACATGCATGACCAGTAACCAGTAATCGGGCAAGTAAATAAATATTCTGATTTATGTGACTCCTAGATTTAACCTATTAGATAGGTATATACTATATTGTGACCTTGAAAAATATTTAAAATTTTGTACTACATCCGTTCATATTGATCACAAGCTTAGAGGAATAAATAAGTAAACTATAAAGCGCGCATATCGAGTATGAATTGTTGGCTAGCTTGAACGTGTAAAATCATAAATTTTGTGTCAAAACTGAGCGCACCTTTTTATTTAAACTATCTGAGAACCTAATATTACCCTAATAATATCGGAACCATCGATATTTTGCATAAACGTCACTCGTCGCACGGAAAATTACTTAAATCAGTAAACGAGCGTAGTACATTTAGCTAAAAATGTGCTTAAATGCATAACTACTAGCGATGCGCACGCTCTATGCTTATCTATGTTTAATCTAAGATCACAAGTAATCATAACAATAAACTAGTGTAATACAATAACTAAATCCGCTAAAATAACATATTGGCTGACAATAAAGCGCCGGATACCAAAAAAAAAACGAGAAAATCGAAGGGCTACAGTTTAAATCGTTAAATATTTATGAAGTATTTGGTTATTGGCAAAACAGTGGTAGGTACCTCACACAATGGCCCACAATGGTTCGCCATTGTCACTATTATTCCCATTTGCTAATGTGTTCCGTGTCGAGTGGAGAATGCTCTATTGACCATTTGAGGGCTTCCGAGGGATACGGTTTGAGGGGTCCCAGTGATGTGTGTTTAATTTTGTATGTTGATTTAAGAGGAGGCTAGGTAAATGATCGTGATGTTAGGAAGTTAGATATTTATGTGGATAAACCATTATATGCATGCCATGGTGTTACAGGTTATAGTTATATGTGATCTATATTTAGCATAATATTGTTTATAGTACTTAGGTAGTTTTTTACAAATAAATCGCTTTGTAAATGTGTTTGAAATTAAGCAATTAAGTAATAATCCTTTTTCTAAAACATTGAGTTATATTAGTACAATACTCTTAAATTTAAGGAATTAAGATGTTATAGATTTTAATTTTATTCCTTTTAAATATAAAGTATAAATTGCCTTTTAACTTTAACTTTCCAAAGAAAAGTTCGAAATTGTCTTGATTTACAATTATCGTGATTAATAAAACCACCCAAGTAAATATTAGCAACATTATTTTGTTATATATCTAGAGATCTTACCATACACACATATCACTACAAACCGCATGACCTTTTAAACACGTGTAGGTAGTAAGTTTCTTTACAAATGTTAAATTATGCGCCAGTAGTCCCCATTTCCGTAATACATGTTTTTTGTCAGCTTTTTTTTTTCGCTTGCGACCTATTCTCAGACCAAAAATTTCATAAACATCGGTCAAGCCGTTTCGGAGGAGTTCGATAACAAGCACTGTGACATATATTTATATATTAAGAAGATTATATCAATCACTGCAACAGCTTCCTCAACAAAAAATAACTGAATCATATTAATGGAGTCTCCGAGTCAGTTCGACATAAGCCGAAGTGTCGGTACAATGCGGTCGGAAGGGCCGCTCGCACCACATGTGATAATCCACTTAACGGCGGTTAATCCTCATGGTTAGTTACCTCCGAACTATTGTCCGCGCCGGGAAGTGCGCCCGACTGTAGTTAATTCAATCACAACTGTTGTTACATCCATTAATTATGGATTGTGCTTCTATACTGTTCTAGATTTGGAAATATATGTTTTTGTGTTTGATTCATAGCTCAAAAGCTATTTAATCAACAGAGGCACTCTTTATTTTTTTGCTTGTTTGTAAGGTTTTTTATAAGGCAAAACAAATACAATGATTTCGTTATCTGTTTTTGTACATTTTTTGTACTTAAAACTAGATGTTGCTATCGGCTCCGCCCGCGTGGGTCTCGGTTATTGCGAAAAAAATAGCCTAGTCCATTCTTTACATCTAAGTTTACCATACCAAGTTTCATCAAAATCTGTTCAGCAGTTTAGCCGTGAAAGCGTAACAGACAAACAGAGTTACTTTCGCATTATAATATGAGTATGGAAGTATGGATTGCTGCAATATTTTGCCTAAATAATTCCAAGAATACAAACGTAATGTCCATAACTACGAATTACTAGTAAGATCTTAAAGTAAGTTGTCACTCCTCATGACTCAAATATCCTTCCTGCTTTCAAACCAACAATTGTTCACAGTTTATCTGCGCCGTATCTTAAACACTAACGAATATCTCCCAATCTGCACTTAAGAGATAAAGGGACAGACCAAAAAATATTTATTGTGTTTACACAAATACGTAGGTGGTAATCCGAGTGTTACCATTACTTCAAGTCACAAGGAAGGGGAACAAGCTATTGTCCCGCGAAAAAAAAACCTTTAATAATATTATTGGGTTCTAATTTCGTTTGACTGTTAATCGTGGTTATATAAAAGTGTCAACCGACCTCAATGGTGGTGCCAATTTGTATAGAGTTACAGTACTTGAATGGTTCCTCGCATCGCGTTTTCTGTTACACAATAAAGGTGTAACAAAAAATATGAATAATATCGCGCCCTAATAAAATAAGTGATTATTCAAGTGTTGCGCGGATCTTCTTTTTTACAGTCTGAGTCTGTGTTGATTCTTGGAAAACATTATTAGTTCAAGTAGGTATTTCAAGGGGCCATTATGTTAATGTATTACGTAATATAGTTAATATAATTTGTTATTGGCTTGGGAATTATTCGTTGCGCAAAAAATATTTTAAATGGATTATTTCGTTAATGTTTTGTTTGCCCTAGATTTTTATCTGCCTAGATTAATTTAGCAGAGATATCTAACTCTTGTATTATTTTTGTTAAAGTTAGAGAATAATGGCCTTATTTATAAAAATCTCGACGATGATTAGCAATTTCTAGATCAGCAGATTCTTATTTCATTTTTTCTATAGAGAATTTGAATTTAGAAGTATCTTAGCAATTGCTTAACACCGTCTAGATTTTTATAAATAAGGCCATAAAGCTTAATAGATATTACTATGGCGGCCTCTTAGTAGTTTTAAAATATCAAGCATTTTTTTTTTCAATTACCATTATGAATAAAACACTTTCAATATAATCATTACATCATTTTACAATTTAATAAAATAGTAGGAAAGGAAAACATAGGTAATGCCGTATAAATGATAATATTTCAAAAGCAGTTTCAAATCAAAAAGATCTATTCCTACATCTCACAAAATATTATGCCATGAAACCTTTCAACACGTCTGCGGACGGCGGAGATTTACAGTTGTACTTACCTATGTAGATACCATCCGATATCTACGCAGACGGGAGTCAAACGCCCCCCCCCCCCCCTCCCTGTCCCCTCGCCCCTTGGGGCTGGTCGTAATTAGCCCCCCTCTGCCGAAGTACGGAGTGTTTCCCTCCTCCCAAAACACAGACGCAACCGAAAACAACAAGCCATTTCTATGTAGTAAGGTTTTTGTTTTGTACTTGTGTTAGTGCTTTAAGTTAGTATTGTAGGTACAAGGTAGGTACACATCGCATCTGAATACCAAAAATTTATTAGTATAAATGAAGATTGATACTTTATGTTGCCTTTTCTTAATTTTTATGTATTTATTTATAAATAAATGGGACAACATCACGTATATTATTTGGAATCCATAATAAATAGCTAAAGCACCTGTGTTGTGGAATCAGAGACAGGTTCTACAAACACCCAGACCCGAGACTATGTAGATAAGTGGTTTTCTACAGTGAACCGTCCGGGGATCGAACCCGGGACCTTAGAGCTAGCGACACCTTGAAAACCCTCGCCTATTTTATTTATTTATTTATGAACAAACACGAAATGTTACAGAAACATCAAAATAGAACACAAACAAAGGTTTTGCTTATTTCTTAAGAAATGTATGCCAGCAGGCGCGCAATAATTCTGTCGATAAGGAATAAGAGGTATTAATTAGCTAGTTAATTAACAGTTATAATTCACATAACGTTTCAATTTACAGGTTCTTGACGTTTCGTTTAGGAAAATAGTAATGATACTTTCAAAAATTAAAAAAAATACTCCAAACGATAAATTAATTATTCACAGAATTCTACCAGTTCAAAAGTCTCATTTACTCAGAAATTACCAAGAATAAAATCTTTTAAGTGGCCTACATTTTTACTGATTATTATAATAATATATTATTATGCAATGGAAATAATCCATTTGATAATTAATTCGACTATTTAATAGATCATTATGCTGGTCCAGCTAACCAACGTGCTTAGTTAAATCAATCGAGCTCCCTCACTAATATATGCGACATACTAATATTAAACGCTGTCATTAATGGCCCTGTCGCAATTATTAATTAAGTACGCTACGCTTGCTACGGCGTAGCAGCTAAATCTAATCAGAATTAGTTTAATAATAATGTTTATAGCTCTTGTTAATTATGATATTAATAAAGTAACTCAACTTTGGATAACAATAAAAGAGGATATATTAACTAGAGATTAGGAAATACGTGCGATGAGCGTACATATATCGCACTCACAATTATTTCATTCATTAATTAACCGCGTAAAGTAGTAGTAGTTAAGTCATTAACGTCTCTAAATACGGTTAATACTTAATGATAGTTATAATTTCAGCTTAGACGGTCTGCTGTTATTGCTTAAGTATTTAAGTACTATTTGGTTTCGTTACTCATGTAAACAGCTGATTTACTTCTAAAAATTGTATTCACATATACCAAAATATCAAACATTACATCATAAATATATTACGTACAAGTCATAATAAAAGATGGCTAATGAAACATGTCTGTGAACGGAGCGGTCTCGCAAATCGCCAAGGTATTCTGCAAGGGGACGCGGATTATCTTCAAATAAGCGTATTAAATCGACTCGTGCGTCCGTGCTTTGTAATCTAAATACATACGGCTTCACCACAGAGTAAAAAACCTACACACAAACACATTCGCCTACTGCAAGTTTTGAACTTTTTCGTTCCAGTTTCTTTTACTCTGTGGCAGTAAGTATGGGTATCTATGAATGTGTACAAAAATACGCAGATGAAATCCCTCTGGGACTAGTCTGAGGTAGGATAGGGCTTTATTTGCAGATTTAGACATGACTAAGGATTCGTGATATGGTTTATTCTGTTGAGTACGATAATTTAGGATTAGGGAAGCATTCAATACAAGGTTTGAATAAAAAGCTAGCGTTCGTTTTGTTTGGTGAATGAAAATAAGTTAGTAGGTCTTTTATTAAGAATTAGTTATTTTATTTAGCATGGCATTTGTACCTATTTAGGTACTTTATTCGAAATAGCCATGATGTTGTTTTTTCTCATGAATAATTTGTTTCAATTTTCAGTTAGTTTTTTTAAATAACTTAAACTTATATTGTGGTCGCTGTATTAACTTTTCTTTTTTAGTCTAATTGCTCTTCATTTGAATAAAGAATCCGTGTTTGCTTACAAAATGTGAAACAGATGCTATATATACTATCTCATCAATAATTGTAAAATATTTTTCATCTTTAGCGGTCTATTTTAGTGTAGAGACGCGTAGTAAATTACAAATTTTTGTTCATATTCATAAAATATTTACAAAACTGTATACAAATATTATCAATATTTTTATATACAAGCCCAAATAAAGCGAGCTCATAAAGTCTAACCAAAACACGTTTATCACACGACACAAACTTTCAAAAGACGAAGCAACTTACAAAATTAAAACGTGCTGAAATTATCAAGTTTGAAAGGAACTTTTTAAACGTACGAAGGTATATACAGGAGGCGACAAAAAGCCGGGTACGCTTGTTTCCCCGATATAAACAAATTCTGGTGGAGAAAGTCAGACGCCGGCGGCTGAAGCTCGATTTACATAAAATTATGTTCCCCCTTGTCGCCTAATACCTCTTTTGTGAAGCCAAAATATTTTGTGAACAGTTTTCCACACAAAGTCTCTAATTCAATTTGACTGGAACACGCCGAGGTATTTTACATGGAAACTCTGTAAACATAACGGGCCCTTTGATTCTTGTTTCATGTTTTTTTGGAGATATTTATTTTATGGTGCAGTTGTTAGGAGTGTGGCTTTGCAATTTTGGTCCACATTTGAAATATCTCTTATTTTTATCTTAGACCAATAAAAGCAATTAGTCATTTTCCTTTATGTTCTGATAGATTACAGAAAGAACGAAAAGAAGGATTTATTCGCGTCAAATGTGACGCATAAGATTATAAAAAAAAGTACAAATAGCAATTACAATCGATGATTGTAGATATCATATGTAGATAGGTAACGGTTAAGCCAAGGGCTCTTCGAATAAGGCAGAGAATTAAACATGCATTGATTCACACTTCATTAACTCATTAAAGGATTGTAAAATATTTAATCCAAGTTTAAATTAAATAAATGTGGACAACGTCACAAACATTGTTCTGAACCCAAAGAAAGTAGCTATAGCATTTGTGTTATGGAATCACAGTCAACGAAGGTACCAACACTCATACCCAAGTGCTTTCTACGTAGACCCGTCCGGGGATCGAACCCGGTTCCTCAGATCTGGCACCTTGAGAACCGGTGTGTACGCCACTCGACCACGGAGGTCGTCAAAGGTTTTATCACGTGTTGTAACTGAGAGAGTATCCCAAAATGTCATATCCATGTTCTTGTGTTGAGAATGGACATAGATTTTACTGGTTTTTGTTTTTACCAATAACATTACTTGATACTTTTTGTCGTTATATCATCCTGTTCTGCTCAAAAGCTATAACAACAAACAAAATTATTGCACTGTTATTAAAAAAATTCTGCCTCTTAGGACTTACGTTATTTAATTTTATTGTGTAATTATTATTAGACTGTATCTTATAATTTTTAATTTTTATTTATGACTGGTCATACAAGTCAAAGTCCCTACCGTTTGTTTTAGAATCAAACAGCGCTATCTCGAATTTTCGACGCCGCCTTGCCGCACTGGGGTAGGGAATTAATTTGAAATGTAATGGGTCACAAGGGGACATTCTATGGCTGCGATATAGGTAAAAAGACGAGATCAGTTAGGGATTGTTCCGGCCGATAGAAATGTATAGTCGCTGTAAAAGATGGTCAAGGTATCTAGAGCAAAAATTTTGTAGGAACCAAAGAATTGGTTTATTTAGCACAATTTATGTTAAGATTAAAATTAAAAATTAAAAATATGTGTTTTATGAATCTTATATATTATAAAGATTTAATTTACTTCCAGCGTAGAGAAACCTTAAAACAAATTTGTAATTTCAGTAGTTATAAGTAAAAGAATCTATATAAGAGTAGGCCGCTTTTTGTAGTTACCAATTTATTATTCAGCAAACTGTTTCAAATTAAATCAACACTACTCCATTAAATCCCAAATAAATTCTACATAAAATAAATACAAGCGCCACGCCCCCATAGTACAGTTAAACAAACAATGCAAACATACAAACTAACTGCAGGGCGTAAGTACAATCGCTGTGAAAAATGAATTTACACAAATTGACACAAGCAGGTACAGTCGTGGACAAAGAGTTTTGGGAGCGGTGGGCGGGGCGCCACGCCTCCGTCTTGCGTCGGTCGCCGGCAATTACAACAACAATGGGAAACAGCCAGGTATGAATAAATCAATCTGCATACATTACTAAATGCTTTGCGACTAAAATGTAATAAATAAAAATATTTTTTATCTTACTTTATAAAAATTAAAATCTTTATTTTTAATAAAGTAAATAAAAAGATTTTTTTGTAAGTAGGTTGAATGGAGAAGTGTATTTTGTCCGTTTTCTTAAGTTCTTTCGCAATACATTCCTACAATTCCCAAGGAAACAAACTTATTTGCTACTATAATTAGTACTTATAAAAATAATCATCGGCTTTATACAACACACATAAGAAATTAACCTCTTACGCACGAAAAAAGATCCAAAATAATTTTTCACGCTTTTATAGACTCGCCTCAGTACCGTCTGTTTATTTATTGTTGAACACAACATTTATTTTATTTCCTCATAATTACAAAGTGTACAAACTTCACAGTACACTCGCGAGCACCACAATAATTAAAATGCGTGTTTGTTGTGTGCTGGGTCGCGGCCAATTGTTTTCAACGCCAATCGCTTGTTTAAAACTGCACCGGACGTGACGCGGATTTAAAGTTAAATCTACCCTACACACGAGTTTAAAAATCGAATGGAAATAAAATATTTTAGTTTTGCGTTTTGTTCAAAACTGGTCTGGTATTTGATTTATAAGCAGTGTTATTGACTGATCTACCTAGTAAACTGGAAGTGCTAAACGTGTCTTTAAAATAAATTAAAAACTATATTTTTTTATAATCAAATAGGCATATTAAAACTACGTTTGAAGTAATGTTTGTAAAATTTTATAGAAAAGCATTTTCAGAGTCATTGATTCAGAATCGTACAAGCGTGGGTAAAGTATCCAACCATACAAATGTATATCGAGAGCTTAAATTATTCCCACGGGAATGAGAGATGGCTTATTAACTTCCAGGAAAGATCGTCCACTGAAATAATCGTAGGTAGGTACTTATTATAATATTTTTAATTATGTTTGTTTGCCATTGTCTATTATACTGCAATTTAAGGAAAAAGAAAAGAACGACAGCTCTAAAATTTTTATAAAAAAATAAATAAAATAAACAAAGAAATAACGAACGTTTAATATCCGCACCAATCAATAACAAAACGCCACTCAACAGCCAGCATCCCCATTGTCTCGCTGCGAACGAGTAAATATTTCCTGTAATTTACTTATTCCACAAAACACTGCTTTCTGTATAAAATACAAAAGCACAAGCCGTGGAGACAGTAAACAAAATGGCGTATTTAAATGGGCGGCAACTGCATTGTTGGAGCGTTGCGTTACACCGATATCGTTCGCTGCCCTACTCGCACTCGCAGACACGCTTGCTCTTCAAACCTCTTTATTTTCATTGCCTTCCCACTACTCCAACAACGACATAACTACATCACTCTACCAATACAATTTCAACCTTATGTTGGAAGCTATAAGTTTGACTTTGCATTGTAGTATTCTGCGGATTAATGACGTAAATACCGTGAAATAGTGACATGTGAAACTGTTGCACGATGTTCTGTCCTTATCGAACATAAAGGGGTGGAGTATTTTTATATGTGCATCTCTTTCTCGCTCGCCTCCTGAGAAGTAATGTGTTGTTGCGTGTTGTGATATCTCTGAAATAACAGGGAAGCACTCGCTACGAAGTTGTCATTTGTAACGGTTTTGCTGGGTAGGTACCGACAGCAGATCAATCTAATCTTAAATTAAAT